>JADMNL010000032.1:37537500-38737500 GCA_016271365.2 Neoceratodus forsteri
GTAGCACCTCAAAAAGATACTCCTATTCAAAGCAGTCAAAAGCCTTCTTGGTGTCTATGGACAGCACACAGGTGCGCCCTGGACGCCGAGAGGCCCACTACTGCACAACACATTTAGGAGCATGCGCATATTATGACAGGAGAGGCGCACCTTCATAAAGCCAGTCTGGTTGGGGTGGACCTAGTTGGGGAGTAACTGCTCCAGACAGCACGCCAGGACCTTCACTATTATCTTAGTATCACAATTCAGTAATGCTATGGGGCAGTATGAGGCACACTCCCTTTTGTTCCTTGTCTGGCTTTAAAAGCAAACAGATGACCGCATCATAACAGGCGGTAGGCAGTGTCCCCTCCCCCCTCACCTCCTTCATCAATTCCCAAAGGGGTTCCACCAGCAAGTCTGACATTTCTTTATAGTACTCGGCGGCAAACCCATCTGGGCCACTTGCCTTCCCAAGCTTAAGATTAGCGATGGCCTTCATGGTTTCATCCTTCACAATCTCAGCACCGAGGGCCTCCCGTTGCTCTGGGGTAAGTCAAGGCAAGTTCAACCCCTCTAGAAAGCTATTTAGTGCTGCCCGATTGCCAGTGCATTCTGCTGTATATAAACGCATTTCCTTCCTACCCTTACCTTTCTGAATATTGTGTAGCCTGGTATGGCCACGTTCCAGTCATGGCTGTCAGTGCAACATGACTCAGTAATGGCCACAATATACTGGTCGGCTTCTGCCATGATGGCCTCTAGGTCTGGGTTCTTATTTCCCAGACTTCTAGCATTAACACATATGGCCTTCCAGATTATGTTCGATCTTAGCCGGTCATGTCCCCCCTTTTTCCTTTTGTATCTCCCCTTCCTCCCCCTTCTCTTCTGTTTCTTTCCCTCCCCTTCTTCCTTTGCTAACCCCGCTTCCTTGATTAGCTTGCATGTGGTGGGACTCGCCCCTCGGGAACTCCTTACTCTCTTTTTCAGCCTGTGGGGGTAGTTTCCTCCTCCCTTTTTCCTTCCACCATCCCCCCTTAGCTAGTTCAAATTTTCACTGAAGGAACATTTAAACTGTCCACTGAGAACTGTGGTTACCCTCCCAGATGGATGCAGGCCATCACCTCTGTATAGGCACTTATCCTCCCAGGTGGGCCCCTAATCCCCAGTGCAGCCATACCCCTCCTCTCAGCCCCATTCCTTCAACCACGAGTTGAAGGCCTTGGTACAGCACTCCCTTTCCTTCCTGTCGTAGACAGGCAGTACCTCCATAAAAGCTACAGAGCAAGCTACCTGTCTTAGGATTTCTTCCCAGTTCCCTAAACTCCCCCTGCACTGTTCCTGCCCCATCCCTAGCCACGTCATTTGTCCCCCGGTGGACAAGGACATCCAGCTCTCCCTCCCTATAGCTCTAACAATCCATAGCATACAGTTCCCATCCCTCTGGGCTGTGGCATACGTTCTGTCTCTAGGATGTCATTCTTGGCCGAGATGACTGTATAAAGTGTAAATATTGAGTGATTCCTGGGGTTAAAATCCCCTATTACAGCAGTCCAGGACATAGAATGTGGATCCTTTCTTATGATCTCAGAGGTCCCTGTAAAGGTAACCTATGATGTGTGCTCACAGCTTATTTTGCAGGGTATCCATGACGAACTGAAGGAGCAGAGTGTCAGGTCTAGGACTGCAGACCGCCTATGTCCAGCATATAACAAAAAGGTATGGATTTGGAGGACAGAAGTTTATTACTGATTGTATAGATGAATGTTACTCTTTGAACAATGTTTTGTCTAGTTTATGTCAAGTCATTATTTTTACTTCCCCCATACTGACTTTTATATTCCTGACCAGCTGAAATCTAACAGGGAAACACAGAAATTGTTGTCAGATAAGGACTGCTAGGCCCATCCAGTCTGCCCGCAGGCCCTATGCATGTATGCGTCTACTCACCCAAAGTGTTCAAAGGCTTTTCATCACTCCTTTCCTGCCCAAGGTTCCCTTGTGCTTGTTCCAAGCATGTTTAAATCCCTCCACTGTGCTCACCCCTACCACCTCTTGTGGCAGACTATTCCAAGCATTCACCATCCTCTCTGTGTAGAAAAACTTCCTCATGTTACCTCAGTCGACCCCCTCCAATTCCATATTGTGCCCCCTTGTTCTGGTATTTTTTCTACACTGGAAAAGATCCCCCACCTGCACCTTGTTTATGATCTTGATGTATTTAAAAGTTTATATCATGTCACCCCTTTCTCTCCTCTAGGGAGTACATATTAAAGTCTCTTCTCATGTGTTTTGTGATGCAAACCAAGCACCATCTTTGTCACCATTCTCTTGACAGCCTCTACCTTACGTTCTTATGCATGTGTGGTCTCCAGTACTGCATGAAGTACTCCAGGCGAGGTCTTACCAGTGTTTTATACAATGGCATCACCACCTCCCGCCTCCTACTAATAACACCTCTGCCTATGCACCCCAGCATGCCACTGGCCCTCCCTGCAACCTTTCTGATACCTTAAGGTAATCAGATATGATAATCCCTAGATCCCTTTCCTCTTTGGTGACAGTCAGCACCTCAACATGCTGGATTAAGGATATACCCAATAGCAAGAAAAGACTGTCATTTTGACCAGTGGCTGGGTGTTTTCTCCCCCCCGTGTGTCAGTAGTAACAGGTCAGCACCATGCAACCACAGTGTACTGCAGGGGGAACAAGATCCCTGGCCCTCCTGCATATGTCGCCAGAACGTGCCACCAGTTCTCCCCAGGTAGAGTGCACTGCCGCGCCATGATCACTCTACAAGACCACACCCAACCTGGGTTGCTTCACAGCAGTGCAACCCACTGCTGCTGGACTTAAGTCATCCATTTACGGGAGTTCTACTTCAGATATAGTTTTAATGGAATGCATGAGTGTTTGAAGACTCATTAAATAAACAGTTTAACTTTTTTTTTTTTTTACTCTGGACTTGGAGACAGTTCACCCTAGGGAGCTTCGAGCGGGAGAAGAGAAACCAACGATGAGCTTGGCGGGCAGAAGGCAACATCCCACTACTGAAGGTGTCTACTACGGGATGCCAAGTGAAAGCATAAAGATATTAAAAAAAAAAAAAAAAAAACCTGAGCTGCCCTACTGGCCCAGTGGTAGCCTGGCATGCTATGTAGGTGACTGGAGTATGGGTGCAAGATCGGGATCCCACGTCACAAGGCAGGCCAGACTGCAGCAGATGCAGCTCTGCAGTGGACTCCAGTCCTGCAGCGATCCCTTCAATGGGCCAAGTGAGTTGGCTCTCTCCTAAAGACATTGCTACATGCAGTACAGACCACCAGAAAGACACCACATTATACTGGGGAGGGCACAGGAGAAAAAAAAAAGTCTCCACGACAGCCTGGGTTCCTTAGCCTCGGGGTTTCTCTACAAAGTAAAGTCCTAACAGGACTGCCTTGGGGGTTGTTGAGCTTGGTAGTGACCTAAAGGACCTGCAGAGAGTGGCATAAGCACCGTATATCCCTGGGATCAATCCCTGTGACAATGTTGGCAGGGGGAAAAAAACTCTATGGAGGGGGAGGGGACAGTGATGGTAACAGGTTTACAGTACAGATGGGCTGAGGAGAAAACTCCAAAAGCTTGAACAAACTACTGGCACCTGTGCAGTGGAGGGATCAGCACGTCTGAAACTGCAGTGCACGTAACAACATTGAGTGTGGTGTGTGTATATGCATGAGACACAAACACACACACTGGGACAAGCTAACATGCACCAGAAGAGCAAAAGTTGCATCCTGCCCAGAAATCACCCCTCGTCCCACTTACAGTGGGTTCAAACTGATGGGCCTGCTCTATAACAATATCTAAAGAAATGAAGGACACATGAACTGTTCTAAAAGCAGCCACTACCTATGTTTCGACCCTGTAGGTTCCTCTTTAGACGTACAATTCGACCCGTTTTAAACCCCTCCAGCGCTGTCACTACACACAACATGCATCCGAAGCTATCTACCAACAGGCCATGGCAGTTCTGACCAATGCATCCAGTCTGCAGTGCCTGGGGAAGATGCAAGCATTAAAGACATCCGCGGTTTTGGGACCCCTTACTGCAACGTACGGAAACCCAATCCACATGCATGCGGTTCAGTCGGAATACCGAAACACCGCGTTCTTCCAACACAACTGCTGCACCTACAACGGGACAGCACCGTCTTCATACTCTGCAAGCACGGCCCGACTTAACCCTAGGCCTACAGATACTCACACACTCGGACTCCGCTTCAGCTTTAACGACTACTGGCTCGGGCCTACGGACGGCCGTACTACTGCTAGCAGACCGGGCCCGAGGGGGCTTCTCCTTACTACCGGAACCAGAACTGTCGACCCCGGAGCCCGACTCTTCATCTTCTTCGCTGTCCTGGGAAGCGCGCGTCCGCCGCCGTCTAGCAGCCATCTTGGTAATTGTCGGCACTACGCGTGCGCACCTGCAATGGCTTCTGGCTGATGTAGGCTCAACTAGCGGGAAGGCCTTGGATAGGACCACAACTCCCATGCTGCCCTGGAATAACTCCAGCATATTGTGAAATAAGGTTTTACATAGCACTTCTACTGTACAGGTATCTCAAAGCGCTTTGCAGTAAAGAAAACGGAGCGAATTAAGCTAGGGGACGGAAAGGCACACTGATTTCAGATTGGTTTAAACTGGGTAGGACTAGGAGCCCACATAAACTGCTTGTTCCACCACCTCTTAAAACACTGAATGAAAGTTCCTGCACCTCTGTCATTTTTCGCTATTGACTGCTGTAGTAGAGTTCCGCTACACAGAAATGACAGATCTTGATATGGCCACCTCTTTAAGGGCAGGATTCACAAAGGAGATGCGCTCGGTGCATCTCGACTGCCCAGCCTGGGGCAGTGGAGATGCGCTGAGCGCATACTGTGCTAGTGTGATGCTCGAGGTGTGATGAACAGGCGGTGCTCTGTGAAGAGTGCCCTACTCTAAAGGTGGTGAAAAGAGATGAGCGAGGCACCGAGGTCCGAATTATGTGGATAGGATAACTGTCATCCAGACAAGGAGAGGCAGGAGGCAACTTAGTGCTTCGATGCCCGCAGGACGTTTATTCTGCACCAAGGGAGACAGACACAGTCACAAGAAGGAAGAGGGGTTGCCCGAGAACAATAGGGCAATGAAACAGGGAAATACTTTTATCTACCACTACTAAGGTTATTACTACAAGAATAAACTTTAGGCCTACTGCCACTCTTATTCTGACACTAGTCTATACTTCTATACTCTAAATGAGAATCAGGTTACATAAGCTACGCAGCACTGTATTAGGGTAATTAGCATCACACATGTCCATAAGAGTCCAGATATTACAAGAGTCCAGAAATCCGGCGTGTACACCGTCGTTCTTCATTGGTAGCTACAAGGGAAGTAAAACAGAACTGTAGAACCCTAATCTCAATTCCCAGCAAGGACCTAGTTAAGGCCACTGGGGTGGTGAGAGGTTTGCTAAACAGACCATATATCTTCGGCAAAAGCCCACTCTCTCCGAGGCTGCCGGAATGTAGAACCAAAGCAACTGGTTCCTGAAATAACACACTGAAAACAAAGGGTTCCTCGGCCAAAACCCACTTCTAGGTTTGCCAAGGACGAAGATAGATCAAGATCTGCGTGGCAACAAATCCAATGGAGGACTACCACAACCTGACTGATGCTGCGGCACTCCAAGGGCCAGTTGAACTCGGAAGGAACTCTGACAGGACCAGGAACCATAAAAATCTGAAGAGATGATGGTTGACACTGCAATCCTAGGATCAGGAACTAACACAAAACAAAGAGCCGTGGGCGCATCCCGTACTGGAAGCCCGACAATTTCGACTGACAAGCGACCAGGTGGGGGCGAAACAGGTTCTCCAGGATGAGCTCACTCTTCTGTAGAGAGCGACCAACTTCGGGACATCTGGAACAGGAACCATACGGAACGACACTGGCACGGGTGTCATGATGCATTTCGACGGACGTACGTTCAAGCTGTGAAAACAAGAAAACGGTGGGTACGACTGATGACGGACTCGACTTCGGCGGACGACACAAACTAACAGGATGAGCTGATGGATGATCTCCCAGGAGTGAAGAATGCTGGAAGGACGTCTTCTTCAGAGTAAAGACTGATTCTGCGTACGTGGTGTTATAGACCACACTATGAGACTGCAGTGTGGTGGAAGATTGAGACTGTCTTCGTACAGTAGTAAACATATAACGGAACAATGCCCAAAGGACTGTGGAATGATACAATAATTTGCCGGAGGAGGGCAAATTATACCTTCAGGGGTAATTATTACTGATGAGGGCCAATGTCCAGGTGCTTAGAGCAATAGTTCAGGTACTTAGGGCAATAGTTCAGGTACTTCGGACAATAGTTCAGGTACTTAGGGCAATAGTCCAAGTACTTAGGGCAATAGTTCAGGTACTTCGGACAGTAGTTCAGGTACTTAGGGCAATAGTCCAGGTACTTAGGGCAATAGTCCAGGTACTTAGGACAATAGTTCAGCATAAGCAGTACAATAATCACAGTAGGTTCACAGTATAGGCAAATCGAACACTTTCAAATGAACCCCTGTTTCTAAATGTAGGGTCTTCTTGAATAGGATCCCTTTCAGTACGTTGTGGCTAGGGAATCCTTTAGTACCACTAGGCTGGTTTTCCCTATTCCGCTAGGCCGGGGCCTCCCTTTAGTACCGCTAGGCTAGCTTGCCCTATTCCGCTAGGCCGGGGCCTCCCTTTAGTACCACTAGGCTGGCTTGCCCTATTACGCTAGGCCGGGGCCTCCCTATAGTACCACTAGGCTGCCTTGCCCTATTACGCTAGGCCGGGGCCTCCCTTTAGTACCAGGCTTTACCTCGGGCCTCCCTTTAGTACCGGTCTTTACCTCGGGCCTAATGCCCTACCTTTACCTCGGGCCTGATGCCCTACGTTAGCTTGGGCCTGGTGGCTAGGGAATCCTTTAGTACCACTAGGCTGGCTTGCCCTATTACACTAGGCCGGGGCCTCCCTATAGTACCACTAGGCTGGCTTGCCCTATTACGCTAGGCCGGGGCCTCCCTTTAGTACCGCTAGGCTGGCTTGCCCTATTACGCTAGGCCGGGGCCTCCCTATAGTACCGCTAGGCTGGCTTGCCCTATTACGCTAGGCCGGGGCCTCCCTATAGTACCGCTAGGCTGGCATGCCCTATTACGCTAGGCCGGGGCCTCCCTTTAGTACCACTAGGCTGGCTTGCCCTATTATGCTAGGCCAGGGCCTCCCTATAGTACCACTAGGCTGCCTTTCCCTATTACGCTAGGCCAGGGCCTCCCTTTAGTACCAGGCTTTACCCGGGCCTCCCTTTAGTACCAGGCTTTACCTCGGGCCTAATGCCCTACCTTTACCTCGGGCCTGATGCCCTACATTAGCTTGGGCCTGGTGGCTAGGGAATCCTTTAGTACCACTAGGCTGGTTTGCCCAATTCCGCTAGGCCGGGGCCTCCCTTTAGTACCACTAGGCTGGCTTGCCCTATTACACTAGGCCGGGGCCTCCCTATAGTATACTAGGCTGGCTTGCCCTATTACGCTAGTCCAGGGCCTCCCTTTAGTACCAGGCTTTACCTCGGGCCTAATGCCCTACCTTTACCTCGGGCCTGATGCCCTACGTTAGCTTGGGCCTGGTGCCCCACTTTAGATTGGGCCTGGTGCCCCACTTCACAATGGGCCTGGTTCCCCTCGTAATACTGGGCCTGGTGCCCCACGTTGCGTTGGGCCTGGTGCCCCACTTCCTATTGGGCCTGGTGCCCCAATTGATAATGGGCCTGGTGCCCCACTTCATACTGGGCCTAATGCCCTACTTTAGATCTGGGCCTGACTTGACCTTTTAAATATGTTGCCCCTTTAAATGTGCAGGGTCCCAGTGTCTGCTGTCCTTATTTTGGTGAAACCCCGCCTCTGCCCCACCCCTTATGAATATTCATAGGCCTTTGAACTGGCCTTAATGCCCTGGCCCCTTCCCATGGGCGTCGCTGAGTGCCACCTCCAAAATAAATATTAAAATCAAGGGTCCTAACGACCCGATGCCCCTGAGGCGCTCGGCCGCCTCTTACAAGCGCCTAATGCGCTTTTTCCAACAAACTCAGTCCCCCTTCACAAACAGGCAGCCAGGCACTGCGTGTGCTGCCGCCGACTCACCGCCTCTGTGGTCTTCGGGGAGTTGCTGCAGTCACAGGGAGGTGGGAGGTGAGTTGGCAGTGGGAGGGAAATGTACAGGCAGCTAGAGGGACGACGGGGGGGGCCTCCGACGGCCGAAAGAGATGCGACACTTCTCTGCTGCCGGTGTGGGACCGAATTTAACTATAAAATCACTCGGGGGGGCTAAAACAACAAATCGCCGGGGCTCTTAAGCCCAAACCGCGGAAGACAGACGACTATTGTCTTCGTGGTGCCCCGATGGCACCACCGACCACAGACTGAGGCAGAAGAGGGAGTCTTCGGGCAGGGGAGGCAGCACAGGACCACAGCAAGCCCAGAGGGACGGCTTCAACACAAGGTAAGCCCTAAAGTGTCCCCCTGACTTCTGGGTCCTGTCTTCTCAACCTCTGCCCAGGATCAACTGACTAACTGTAGAATGGTTTTTGAAACTTGAACTTCCCTGGGTGCTAGATTGGCTGGAGTGGAATGCTGTGCATGAGCCACTCAGCACAACATTCCATCCAGACCATTATGACACATATGGCTTTTAAAAATCTGTCTTCTGACCAGCTGCAAGTGCACAGGGCACTTTTCTATTATTTACAGTGTTTTCTCTGGAATGGTCCAACTTTGGGGCGTTACACTAGTCACAGTCAGAAGATGCACGGGAGAATGCCCCTGGCGCATCTATGAATATCACAGTTGCACCTGCCCAGGCTGTGCCAGCGCATCCCCCACTACGGGCTGGGAAACCAATGGGGCGGCGCATGCTCAAAACTGCTATTCAGAGCCAACAACATGCAAATAGGTCTATTAGACATGCAAGGCACAATGGGGCCATTTGCCTGTCATTATGGCCCCATTTGCATAGCGTTTGCAGGGATGCACCTGGCAAAATGTGCCGGGCTCCCTGCAAGGGCTGTGTGCCTCCAACACTAAACACAGATGCTCCAGTTGTCTAACGGCACTCCCGCCCGCAGTCCCATACCTAGTGTACAGTGCCCCACACCTCCCTGGTAGTCTAATGTCCCCCCTCCATGACCACATCCCTGTTCATACCGAACACCCAACTGAACCCCTGGTAGTGATGTGGACCCCACTCCCTGCCCCAGCTGAGTGCATCATCTGTAGAATGTCCAGTGTCTCCCAGGTGGTCCAGTGGACCCCCCCACCCACTCAGGCACCCCTTCCACATCCTGCACCCCCTCCCCATCCCAGGTGATGCTGAACGTCAGCAGGCAGCACATCCCACCAACTAACCACCACGGCTGCCCGCCAATTGTGCTGTCAGTGTATGACAGTGTTCAGTGCACCTGTAAGCCCATTGGTAGCCCCTGTTGACCAATGGGCTTGCAGTGTGTACTGTACGCTTTTATTCACAACATTGTGACCAACCTGACAGTCACACAGCTGCGAATGGACAGTATGCAACCTTTTCGTTGATGTGTCACACCCCACTGACAATGGTAGTCTCAACCCCTTCACTGGGCATCATCGACTCCCAGGTTATGCTGGCATCATTCTCAGAAATTTTAACACGTCTATTTCCGTCGCTGCAAGTGGCAGTGCTGGTTCTGTTGACAGGGCCTCCCTCGTTGACACTGTTAACTTCTACAGGAACAAAAAGCATGCCTGTTGCACTGATGATACAGTTGCTGTCTCCGTCGCTGGTTTTGTTGATTGCCCATGTTGTCATCCAATATGACAACGAGGTGGAAAACAACCTTGACCTCCTAGAAAGAGAGGAGGTTTTGGAAGATGAAGATGGTGATGAGGAACCCTATGATGAATGTACCCCTTCCAGCTCAACCTTATCCTCATGCAGTGAGCACTCTTTGGTATATAATCCCAGGTCTGCTTCAGAGGATCCCTTCTTACAAACTTTGTTTAAACAATTTATTTTTTTGAATACTTCTCCATCCAGTCACTCCTTCAGAGCTCCTAACTCCTGACCCCCATCCAAACCCTGCTGCCAGCTCCCATTGCAACCCTCCCAGGTAACCTGATGTAACCCTTCATCAGGAGGGTCACTCTCTTCCGAGGGAGAAGTACCTTGCTGGCCATTCCTGGGTGGTGCAGAGCTGGTCAAGCTGTCTCCGGGACTTTGTGGTGGTGGGACCGGCACTCATCATCTGGCCAGGTAGGGAGCTCCTATTTTCCATTTTTTGATCCTCACCCACTGCAGTTCTCGGCCATGCGTGAGCACGGCGACCCTGGGCCAGGATGTATGGGGGGGGGGGGGCGTGCCAAGGCACCACATCCCCCAAGCATGTCACCCAATCCACCCAAGGGTGCCGAGGCCAGACCTACCTCTGGGAGGGAAGTGTCCAGTGGACACTCTGAATTCCCTCCCTGCCAGTCTCTGCTCCAGGTACCAGGGCTCAGGGCACAAACCTGGGTTTCCAGGGTGCCAAGCAAACCCCTTTGCTCAGCACCATGGAGCTGGTGTTGAAATAAATAAATTTAAAAAAGTTTCACCATGAAAGACATACAAAGCTGCTAACAGCTCGTTTCCAGATGCATCCTGGGGACAGGGGATGTGGAAAATCATATACAGCAAATACAAAATATCAAGAAGCATGATCAAAAACCGAAGACGATTTGGTACAATAAATATGTGTAATAGAAAACAAAAGATATATTAAGTGCCGAAATTACTCTTACAGAACCATGAACAGGTAATGAAGGAAACAGATTGGCATGGCAAAATTAGTTGGTGAGGAGGAAGAGAGTCATGAATAGTTGCAGGAGGAAGAAGAACAGTCATGAAGCAGAGTCTTTAAGGAGAAAGCAGAAAAGGCAGAGTGAATTGACCAGCGAAGAGAGGACCAGTGTTTAGGAAGGGTATTCATGTATTCTTTGGTAACCGGGTAAGGCCCACTAGGTACAAATGCCTGTTTTCAGGGGTGAGCTAGGAGCACTGGGGAGTTCATTCTGAGGAGAGGAGGATGACCAGCGGGGTGCCACAAGAATCGGTTCTGGTGCCAGTCCTCTTTAATGTCTTCATAAGCAACATTGCAGAGGGGCTGGAAGGGAAGGTATGCCTCTTTGCAGACAACACTAAGATCTGCAACAGGGCTGACATTCGGGGGGGGGGATTAGGAGGGCTTAAGCAAGCTTGAGGAGTGGCAAATGTGCAGCTAAGCCGGCCCGGTGACACTGAGGGTTGAGGCTCTGGACGCCTACACTGGTGACCACGCTTGGCAACCCGGGTCGGGAGGACCTGGTGGCCAGGGGCCTGCAGGGAGGGAGAAGATCGAGCATCCGATGGACCGCTCTTCTCTCCTGGGAAGGGGAGGGTTGTCATCCCGCTCCTTGGCTTCCCCCTAGTGGAGACCGGAGGGCAGCGCTGGAGATTGGGAGTCACAGAAGTGCGGAGACGTGACCTGCACGTGCCTCCACACACACACACGTTCATGCCGTGAGGGGGGTGTATGGAGAAGAAAAAGAAAAAAGCAATATGGGAAAAAAAAGAAAGAAAAAAAGAGTGTTGCAGCTAAGATTCAATGCAAAGAATGGTAAAATCATGGCATTTGGGGCACAGAAACCCGGGGGAAGAGTAAATGATGAGGGGGGTACTGACGACCACCAAACAGGAAAGGGACCTGGGGGTTATCATATCTGATGACCTAAAAGTGACCAAGCATTGTGAAAAGGCTGTGGGGAGAGCCAGTGGGATGCTGGGGTACATAAGGAGAGGCATCACCAGCAGAAAAAAGGAAGTAGTGATATCACTGTATAAATCATTGGTGAGACCCCGTCTGGAGTACTGTGTCCAGTTCTGAAGGCCGCATCTCCAGAAGGACATAGACAGAGTAGAGGCAGTTCAGAGAAGGGCAACAAAAATGGTGCAGGGTCTGTAACTAAAAGTCATATAGGGAGAGACTAGAGGACCTCAATATGTATACCCTGGAAGTGAAGAGAGAGAAAGGGGGATATGACAGAGCCCTTCATATACGTCAAGGGCACAAATAATGTTCAAGAGGGTAGCATCTTTAAGAAAAAAAGATGCTCAAGAATAAGGGGTCATGATATGAGGCTGAAGGGGGTATACTCAGGGGTAATGTGAGGGAGTAATTTTTTTTTCTTTTGTTTTTCAAAAAAAGGGTAGTGGATGCATAGAGCAGCCTCTCAGTGGAGGTAGTGGGGGCAAAAATGGTAGGGGAATCCAAAAATGCATGGGATAGGCACAAGGGAACCCTAGCAATAGGAAAGAGAGGATAAAAGCCAGAGCTCAAGTAGGATCTGTGGTATTGCAGTAGGTAGGGACAATGGGCAGACTAGATGGGCCAAGCGTCCTTATTGGCCATCAATTTCTATGTTTTTGTGTTAAGTGACCAACTCAGAGTCACACAGTACGCAAGTGGAGGTTGTGGGAATCAAACTCAGGTCTGCTGGATGTGCTAAGCTCATTCATAGGTCATCACTTTAACCTCTAGGCTATACTGCCAGGTATGAGAAAATAGATTGCCCAACAGTAGATTTTCTAGAAGGAATAGTGAGGGAATGGGAAGCATTATTACATAGAGGGTATCAAGAAGCTGGGGGAGAAGACAAAGGGGATGGTAGGTAGGAGGAAAGGGAACTAGACCAAGATTTAGATATAAAGGAGTGTTGCAGGTACGTGGGTATGCAAAGATAACGCAGGGCACAGTAAAAGAGTACAACACACCCACAGTGTGTTTTATTTTATGAAAAAGTACAAAAAAATACAAAAATAAATAATCAACAGTTCAAACAGAATTAGAAAATAAACAATAGCATAATGCTATTCCACCTTACTTCAGGTATCTCAAAATTCAAACTTCAGCTTTTCTGCTGCTTGAGACAAATTCCCTGTTTCAGGCACAGGTCCTTCAATCTTAGCTTAACCTCAGGTAAGTGAGACTGGCTGTCTAGCTAATCTGACTCTTGGTGTTTGAGGAGGACTGTGAGGTTTTCCTTCTCCTCTAACCTTTTGACAAAGTAGGTGGAAAGAAAGGAAGCTTCGAGGACTCTGTATATTCTCCCGGAAAGAGAAGAGTCTGAACTTGAGATAGCATATCAAAGGTTAGAGGAGAAGGAAAACCTCACAGACATAAAAGTAAACCCCGAGCTAGACCCCCAACAGAGAAAGGAAATTTTCTAGCTGGTAGAATCCTCTGCGCCCATGTTCACAAGCATACCGGGAAAAGCAGTTGGGGTACAGCACCACATTAGGACAGAGTCTGGCTCTATACGACAGAAACCACGTAGACTGCCTGAGAAAGTTATGGAAGGGGTGAAACAAGAAATAGCAAAGTTGAAGACACTGGGCATCATAGAACCATCCACTAGTGTCTGTCGGGCTGAGGCTAGCTGAGGATTAATGATTTGATTATTTGATTATTTCGATGTCTATTTTTTGGTGTATGTGCATGTACTCATAATTGTTCTACCTAAGGTAGTTAATGATCTGCTAAACATTAGGGGGTTGGTGGGGGTTCTCTCTTCCAGGGGACAGAGCTGTACGTTCCCTCTCTCCCCTATTTGTAGTAGCTAAGTTACTTCAAAGGGATATACTCTGAGGTGGGCAAGTACCTGCTTTATTTTGTCACTTTTGGTTTGACCTCCCCTCTAACCTCTATTGTTTGTTGGTTAACAGATCTGTAACCCTCTCATGGTAGGGGAAGGTATGTTGCAGCTGTGTGTACATTGTTTTTGTTGTATACAGTTGCCATAGCCAGTTTTGGGCTGTGGAACCAGGGTCATTCCCTGGTATACCTGTGTGTGTGTCTACTTTCTTAATTTCAATAAAAAATTTATTAGCAAAAAAAAAAAAGAACCATCCACTAATGCCTAGTCATCACCGATAGTGGTAGTCCCAAAACCAAAAAAGAAGGCGGCATTAGACCGTGCCCAGATTTCAGAAAGGTCAACAATGTTTCCCATTCTGACAGATAACTCATGCCTAGGGTAGACGACATTATTGATAATATTGGAAATGCTAAGTTCATCGGCACATTTGATCTGACCAAGTAGTACTGGCAGATTCCTTTAGCCTCTGAGTCTAGGGAGAAAGCAGCTTTTAGTGCGCCCCTTAGGTTTGTTTCCATTCACCACGATAGCCTTTGGCCTGCATGGAGCCCCTGCTGTTTTTCAAAGATTGATGGACAGGATACTGACCCTACACACTGCTTACTATGACGCCTATCTGGACGATATCATCATCCATAGTTCAGATCAGTCGACGCGCAAGACACAGTTGATCATTGTGTTAAGGTCCATACAGACAGCAGGACTCACCAACCACCCCGCAAAAATACACTCTAGCAATGTTTGAAGAAAAAAAAAAACAGATACCTTGGGTTCCTACTGGGTAATGGGTATGTGTGACCAAAAACTGAAAAAGTTGAGGCCATTGCCAACAGCCCTGTGCCCAAAACAAAAAAGCACATGGGGTCATTCCCAGGCCTGGCAGGATATTACAGGAGGTTCATTCCTAATTTCGTCTCCGTCACCCCTTTTACTATGTCCTGCGTGATCTTTGCAGACCCACATACCTACGACAAGGAGGCACAATGGGAAAGGTGCCTGGCATCAAGAGAGGGGAGCGAAAGGGCAGAGGAGAGTGAGAAATGGTGGGTATGAAGTAAGCAATCTTTCCAGTATAACTAATAAACTAGACTAACTAAACAATCTAAAGCAAAACAACAAAGAGTGGAAGAAAAAAGAACTGTATGATGTAGTTGATGTCCCTGTTGTACTCTTCTATTGTTGGCACAATGCACCCATGTTCTGTTTTAGAACTCTGTGGCTGAGAAGGACATAAACTACATCATACAGTTCTAAAATGGCACATAACACCATAGTGTAGCTCAGAAACACTCACCGAGATAACTAAAAGCCTGCAGAGATGGAACAGTATCAGAATTAGAACCAGTATTTCAAAAATAGGTTCTATTGGGAAAAATGACTTACAGATTCAGTGCAGTTCTCCTGCAATGAAAGCACGTGCTGAAGTGCGGAGTTGCTCTTTAAGTACATAGCAATCTGATGTTTAAAACTGGGGTTCAGCCGGCCCAGAGAGTTGAGGCGCTGGATGCCACAGCTCGATCCATGCCGGTGACCCGGGTTTGGAAACGGACTCAGGTCGTCGGAGACTGGCTGGGGAAGGAGAGGATTGAGTGTCTGGAGGACTGCTCTCCTCTCCTGGGGAGAAGGGTGGGAAGCCCCCGGTGGAGACCAGGGGTACTGCATGTAGTGGCACAAGGCGGGACAACCAGAAAGCTGGAAAAAAAGCTTTGGCACCACCGGATGACAGCCTCCGTGCTCCATGGCCATTGGAACCTCCGGGAGCTTTCTTCACCACAGCAGCACCTCTGGACTTTAGAAAAAATAGTGTGCCAGGATTCCTTATCACCCGGTGCCTTCCCCCTCGGAGGAGGGGGACCCACCCGGCGATGGGATACGTCGGGACAAAAATTGGGGGTTGGCTGCGATTTGTGGGAGGAGTTCTAGAAGAGGATAGCCGAGGCATGGAAGCACTAGGTGGCCCGAAGGAGAGGTGGACACCGGAGTGTGAGGAGCTATAAAAAAAAAAAAAAAGTATACAAAAAAACAAAAACTGGGGTTCATAATTTGGTATTACTGTTGTATCCCCCCTTGATAATGCATTTTATAGACATAACACATTTAATTGTTCTGCACGTATTAAGAGTGGCATCCTCAAGTGTTTTCTGATGCATCCTTATGTGCCGTGTCAGTGATTTCCTCTTATGTCTTTGGCGAAACCAATAAACCTATAGTAAAAAAAAAAAGAGGGGGACACCCTGATACTGATTGCCTCCTCTGGCTTCAACAGATATTTTTTCCACTTCTGCATCATCTAGCAGTGGAACTTCTGATTCAGGTGCCCCTGTCTGGGTCTACTGTCCCAGGACAGGGTCCCTAGTCCACCCTGACCTCAGGTCCCTCCATCTGCATGTTTGGCTCTGGAGGACATAGCCATTGCACGTTTTGGAGTTTCTCCGAAGGTAGCTAATGCCTTGCTGGCAGCTAAAAAGCCTTCAACTATACATACCTATTCACTGAACTGGAAGCATTTCATTATTTGGTGGGCTTTCCACAGGGAGGACCCTTTCATTGTTTTGTAAATACTATATTTGCCTATCTCATGTCTCTCAGACTCTGGTCTGCAGTACTCCTCTATTAAGGTGCACTTGGATGCTGTTTCAGCTTTCCATGCCCCTATCACTGTATGGACAGTGGCACAAGAAATGTCCTGTACCTTCTTGAAGGGCATTTTGCACGTGTGTCTCCCCACTCTCCCCACCCTGAATTGTAAACTGGTTCCACCATGGGACCATAATTTTGTACGTAAGAAGCTGACTTGGCTCCCTTTGAGCCTGCTAAAACTTTTGATATATGCTTCCTTTATTTTTTTATGAACTGTTTGTGTCTTTCACTTGTGGCAGGGATGTACCCCATATCTGCCCATTTTAGCCATCCACCATCTCCCACCCAGTATCCCCTCAATCTGCCCACTCAGGGAAGGCCCCATGGCTTACACCTCATGGCAGGCTCCCTGGGGGAGAGGGACTGAGATCCAGCAAGTGGACCCTGGTGAGCTAGACCAGATGTCATTCAGGAGGAGGCTGCAGTGATATCCAGGCTTCATGCTGCTCATGAGGGAAGGATTTTCTTGCTTTTCTGGTTGCTGATCCTAGTGGGAGAGGACATGCAGTGACGTCAGTGCATGTCTGGGATGCTCCCACTCCCACCGTGCAGACATCTGCCACTCCACCAATCCCATGCCTCAGCTCTGGCCACAGGTGCACTCACCCCAGCCGTCACCAGGGCTGTCTGCTGGGCGCCAGTACCCTCCCCACCCCGCAGGAGAGCAGTCCTCAGGATACTCATCCTACTCCCCCCCCCCCAGCTGTTCTTCTATTGACCACAAGTGGCAGCACTGTCCCTGAACTGGTGGGTTGATTTGACCTAATTCGACCTACATTTCCTTTCTTGGAAGATGCTTTTTCTGGCGGCTATTACCTCGGCCTGAAGGATATCTGAACTTCAGGCTCTCATGAGTGTGCAGTCCTATCTTATTTTCCACAAGCATAGGCGTGGCATTGCATACGAATCCTCATTTTTTTTTTTTTTTTACCAAGGTGGTTTCTGAATTCACACCGAGTCAGAACATCAACCCACCAGTGAATTATCCTGACTACACTAACAAGGATGAGGAATTAGTTTATACCATTGATGTAACAGAACATTGCATTTTTATCTGCAGTGCACAAAGGAGTGCATGAAGTCCTCTCAGCTGTTTGTGTCATTCGCCCCAGGAGAGAGGGCGTACCAGAGACTAAGCAGTGCCTGTCCAAACTGCTGGAAAACTGTATTACATTCTGTTACAGGAAGTACAGTACGGAACTTCCTGGTGATGTTCGTCACCACTCTCTCAAGGTATGGCCACCTGTTTCCAGGGTGTGTCTGCTGCTGCCACATAGAGCACTGTTCACACTTTTACTAAGCATTATAGTCTGGACATCATCTCACGCAGATGTGCTGGATTTGGTCTAGTTGTCCTGATTGCATATCAGATTTTGCCAGCCTCCATGGATGCTTTTTTTTTTTTTCCTATTATCTGTTTTTCCTCCTGGGAGCCCTGGCAGGTGTCTGCGGTCCCTCCCTGTGGAGAGACTCACTCTCCAGCTTTCCCCATTACCGACCCCAGTTAACCCCCGCAGTGTCCCCCCAACCGCTGCAGACACAGGAGCCATCACGGAACCTGCCAGGCTCAGTTTTCCACTTTTTCTTCCATCCTCCCTACCGACGTAATGACATTGGCACGCTCTCCCGACCTGTACTGCCCTCCAGCCACCGCCAGAGGGTAGTCGACAAGCGGGACAGGTCTCTCCCCCGAGAAGAGAGAGCAGTCCTCTGGGCACTCAATCCTCTCTCACCCTGCTGACCCCAGCGGCCGGAGCTAATTCCTGAACCTGGGGTGTTGGCATGGCACGAGATGTGGCATCTAGCACCTCAACCCTCAGCGCCACAGGCCGACTATCCATGGACAGCCATTCACATATTTGGGACCGTCTGGTACAGTATGCCTACCAAGCCATTGGTCCACACTGGGACCAATGGGCTTCCGCCCATACTGTACCTGTCATTTGGCAGGCCGGGTGGTATGGCAGGAAACATTGCCGTCACGATGACGGGGGAGTGGGGTGGGCAAGGGTTCTGTGTGGATGGGGTGCCACTGGATCACCAGGGATATTTCTGACAGTGCTGTACAGCGATTGCGGGGGACCACTAGGCCACCAAAGACAGTCTTCTGTTACTTTATCAGGAAACCGGGAGGGAGGGGGGCCCACTTGACCATCAGGGAAAGGTCGTCATGAACATTTATTGGGGATTTGGGGGATCGGGAGGGACCACTGACCACCAGGATGATGTGTGTGCTTGAGGACGGTGTTCTGGGTGGGTGGCCACCCACGGCTGGCGGCTGCTGTGTTGTACCCTGCAATACAGCAGCTTGCCTGTGGGTGGCCAGATGTTCCACTGTTTCACAGGCTCAACTTTGAGCCCCCCTATGTGGCACACTGCAGGGGTGCGCTGGCATATGCGCCACACTCCCGGGCTGAATATCGAGATGTGCCACATATGCATGGGCACGCACCCTGCATCTGCGCTGCATACAATTACATTGTGCCCCGGTGCATCGGGAGTTGCATTGTGCCAGGCAGCCTTCTCAAGATCCCGCTGGGGTACAATGCGGGGTTGCGCCAGCACAACCCCTTTGAATATCCCAGCCTTTGTGTTTAATGATCCGTTGCAGGCTAACAAGAAACTGGACAAAATCAAACAGGACTTTCCTGCTGCAAATGGGGACAAACACCCCCACTTCAATACTGATGGGTGAGGATTTAAATAGCCTGATCATTGTAAGCAGCTGTGTTCCCACTTGCTGTAATATTTGGCTACTCTGATTTGAGCCTGTACTGGTGGGACTTTACTTATATTTGGGAAATGTTTTTTTCTATTGCATATAGGGGAGCCCTGCCTAGCTCCTAGTTTATTGGGGTGCTACTCTATCTATGGGGCTATTTTGCATATGGGGAGTTGAAGTATTTGGGACTCTCAAGGTGGCAACGGTGTCCTTGCTACTTTCACGCCCTCCTTTATTAGTGAAGAAGGAGGGCGTCTGCGCATGTGGTTTAGCCGCTCCATAGAAAGTTTCTTGCAGCAGCCCTGATGGTATGCTATGCTTTATTTTTAAATGTGGTATGACTACTGTTTACTCACTATCTGGTGTTTTTTTTCCTGAATGCTTGGTAAGCACAGTACTGGTCACCTTTACCAATTTCTGTTTTTTGACTGGGGGAGGAGGATGGTATTTCTCCAACAGCGCCATTAACAGTTGATATTTCATCTCAATTAGATGCTAGAGGTACTGGCTGAATCACACTCTTTTCCAAGAGGGACTGAATTTCTGCCCAAACTGCGTGGGATGGGGAGCAGTGGGTGGGGACAGGTGGGTTGTCTGGTGGAATCTATGAAAACTCCAGGGCGTACTCTCTCTATCATCTGGAGCACACATTGGTCTGTGGTAATATTGGACCATCCTTTGAGATAGAGAGAGAATCTCCTGCCTACTGCCCCGAGACTCCGCTGGGGGGGAACAGGGGGTCAGGCAGGAAGTCATGCCGAGGCAGAGGGGGTAGGCAGGGGAGCTCTGGTGTCCATGTGTGCCCGAAGGCAGTGAAGGGTCCCTTCTCTTGAATCCTCCTTTTGGTTGCTGATGCCTTCCTTGCTGGCCCTGGTTCTTGCGAAAAGGGCAGTGTCTGGCGGACGTCAGCTCATACTTGTACATTTTAACGTCGGAAACCACGTTACCGGAGTCCTGTAACCTGGTGATCAGTTTCTTGGTATCTGGACCAAAGAGAACTGATACTTGACAGGGTACATCTAGGATTGCATCCTGCAGATCCTGCTGGAATCCTGAGACCTGCAGCCAGGCATAGCACCTCATACACACTCCTGTGGCAGCCGCCCTGGTGGCCATGTCTGCCAAATAGTATAAGCATCTTAAGACGTGTTTGCCCACATCAATGCCGAACTAAATGACCGCCATAAGCTCAGATGTGTTATTAGAATCCAGCTGAGCTTTGGCCAAGTCCAAGGCCTTGTTCCACAAAAACTTTTGGTATATAACCTTGTGTGCCAAAAAGTTCAGGGACCTAACTGTCCAGGTGGCAGAAGAGTACACTTTTTGGCCCATCTGGTCCAGTTTCTTAGATTCTGGATTGGGAGGCTGTGAGCTCATGTGCCTCGGTTTTTGCACCCTGCCATGAGTGGCCGTGAGCACCATGGAATCTGCTTTTGGTTGCTTGCTCAGATGGAGCTCTCCTTTTGGTGTCCTGTATAAGCGGTCTGCCTTTCTGGGGATGGCGGAAGTGGTGGAGGGGTGCTTCCAGGCCAGTTTTGTGACATCCTGGAATGGCTGCACTAGTGGAGGGATGCCCAAGTGTTTTGGGTAGTTTGACCCTAGGAATTGCGCCAGGCGACAGCGTTCAGGGTCACATTCCTCTGTATCCCATTGGATAAGATATTGGATGTGCCGCATTGCATCCAAAAAGTAAGGGTCTTCTGGGGGAACCTGGGAGAGTCCTTACAATCCAGAGAGGGTAGAGGTAACTCGTCCTCAGAGGAGTAGTAGTACGAGGAGGAAGAGTCCCCTGCATCCTCGCCTGAGGACGAATGCGGACATCCCTGGATGAGGGTATGGGTGATGGGTGTTGACCATGGCCGCTAGGTGCTGGAGACCCCCGGTCGTCGTCTCCAGACAATGGGCGGTCTGGTGTCGGATGTGGTCTCAGAGGTCTCTGTGGAAAGGGCTCTCTGGGTGGAGTTGGTGGTGGGAGGCCTCTAGGGCTAGAGGACTGCTCTCATGGCCTAGGCAGCAGATCCCCTTTTATGGTATTTCACCATGAATTGAATAGAGCTCCTACCTCCACCAACGGAATGACAGACTGTGCTGGTGGTAGGGTAAGGATGTTTGGGGCCCCTGCCATTGGCCCTGGTGGTGCATCCAATATGGTTGTCCAGTCTGTCTGTTCTTTGTCATAAGGCGTTGGAACTGGTGGCACAGTTCCTTCTGTGGTAGCATCCCCCGAAGGTCAGATTTCTGGTTCCCTAGGAGGAGGCGGGGGTGACTGGTTCAAACCTTGAGAGGTCTGGGTGTCCGGTCCTCAGGTGTATAACCTGTCGCCTGGTCTGATGCTTTGTCCTTCAGAGCAGACTGCTGTTTAGGAGGAGGGTGTCTGGTCCAGTTTTGACACTAAATTGGAAGGCCCCGAGGTCTGGCGCTCTTCCAAAGCAGTCAACACCCTTTCACGAGGCGGCGGGTGCTTCTGATGGTGCTCCAATTCCTGGCGTCTGGTGGTGTCGCCAGACTCCTTAGACCTGCTAGACGACTCTGAGGCCTTGCAGGTGAAAGATTCCAACCTGCCGCCCAAAGAGGACACCTATCCTGCTGACTTGGACCCTAGCGACTGCATGTGGGGCCTTAAAGCCAGGGACACGGGGTGAACGCCTATGCTCAGAAGACTCCTTACCTTGCGAATGGGGAGAGGAGAGTCTCTTCTATGCAGAAACCCTGGACAGAGAGAGGGCCGGGGGAGAGAGACTGATGACTACCTCCTGCCGGAGGCAGAGGATATGGAGGTCTTTTTGGGGGGTTGGGAGGAGGGGGAAGAGACCTGGGGCAGGATTCTGACCTGGCTCGATCCTTGTCCCCATGATGGTGCTTCCCACCCGATTTCTTCTCTATAGGGGAGGAATCCCTGGCTGAGGAAGAACAACTGTGTCCCAAATGGGTCCAAGGCATGGCGGCAACTTGTTGTTCCAGGAGGTATGCTTTTAATGTCCTGAGGCGGCGGATTCTGGTCCTATTGAACTTCTGGCAATGTGGGCAGTCGTCCGGCTTGTGGCCCGGGCCCTGGATCTAGCCAGGATCTGCTTGCCGCACACACACTTAAGACTTCTGCCGTGGAGAGGATGGAGATGACATGCACAAAATAAGAAAATGGCGAGGAGAAAAACCACTAACGAATGGTACTGCATGAAGCACAAAAATGGTGGTAGACTGCGAGAGAGGATTCCATGGAGTCGATATTAGTGGGTCGACGGCGGGAAAAGAACTGATGTGGTGCCAGGGACCACCCCCTTTATAGGATGGTGGACGGTGGGCATGATGGTCCCCTTCCTTGACTGCTAGCTAGAGAGAGATTTTTCCATGGTGTCCTACTGCCTGACGGCATAGTCCTAATGGTGTTACCTGCTGCAAGAGCTCCCTCTCGAAGACCGACCATAACATTTGACAGGAGATCTGGACCACTTGAGCCACCCAGTCTGCCCATTCCCCCCCCCACCTATACACTCACTGCAGACACTACTTGATCTCCACCCCACTCCCACTAAGATTCCCTTGTACCTATCCCATGCATGCTTGAAGCCCACCTCTGTTTTCACCCCCCACCACCTCCACTGAAAGACTGTTCTAGGCATCCACCACTCTATCAGTGATGAAGTACTTCCTCACATCTCTCGAATTTACTTCCTTCCAGCTTCATTTTGTCTCTTTGTTCTTGTGTATCTTTTCCTCAAACTCCCCTCCTGTACCTTCTTTACCCCTGCCATAAGTTTATAGGTCTCCATCATATCCTCGTCATGCTTCTCTCTTCGGCTCCGTCCACACTATACCGCTCTGTCCTGGTAACAGATGCAATCCGTTATGGCCGGGGAGCGGTGCAGTGCATCCACACCTCGGTGGTGTCCATTACGGGACCGGCACTGCCGGTCCACACATCGGGAACCGGGCGACTGTTACGGTGGTGCCCAATCCCACAATGCAGCTCGTGCTGCGCTTCGGTCCCTGCAGGGGACCGTTACCGCCCATTCACACTACCGCCGGTAAAGTTACCATGGCGGGACCGGTTTCATAAC
Organism: Neoceratodus forsteri; assembly: GCA_016271365.2. Classification (NCBI taxonomy): domain Eukaryota; kingdom Metazoa; phylum Chordata; order Ceratodontiformes; family Ceratodontidae; genus Neoceratodus; species Neoceratodus forsteri. The sequence continues at coordinate 37,560,661 of JADMNL010000032.1, forward strand.
CGTTGTTGAAACCACCTCATATATGGTTTCAACAACGGTTACGAAAACGCCTCCTGTAACGTTACAGGTGTAAACGCAAACCGTTGTGGTAACGGTTTGGGCACTCTGTAATGTTACACAGGCGTAGTGTGGACAGGGCCTTCCAGGGTGTACATACAGAGGTCCTTCAGTCTCTCCTTGTAGGGTTTCTGATGCATACCCTGCACAATTTTAATTGCTGTCCTCTGAACTGCCTCCACTTTATGTCCTTCCTAAGATGTGGTCTCTAGAACTGGACACAGTACTACTCCAGGTGGGGTCTTAACAGTGAGGGTTGGGGGGGGTGTTTAACCAGGAAAGGCACACTAAGCCAGGGCTTGTTTCCAGGTGCGACCCTGGAGCACAAGGAAGTTAAAATGACTTGCTCAGGGTCACACAGTACACAAGTGGGGGCTGATGGGATTCAAACCCAGGACTCCAGGTTTGCAGCTCAGCGCCCTTAACCACTATGCTATACTGCCTCCTATACAGTGATCTATACAGTGGCAACACTACCTCCCTCCTTCTGCGGGTGATACCCTTCCCTATGCACCCCAACATCCTATTGGCCGTACCCACACAACCTTGTTGCACTGCCTCACCACCTTGAGATCAGATATTACACCCAGGTCTCTCCTGTTTGGTGACCGTCAATACCTGTTCTCCCATATTGTACTCTGCTTTTGGATTTCTGCACCCCAAGTGCGTGATTTTGCACTTTTTCACACTGAAACCCAGCTGTCATGCCCTTAACCAATCCAAGTTCTCAGGTGTCTGCACATTCTTTCCACCCCCTCTGGAGTGTCCACCCTTTTGCAGATTTTGGCGTCATTGCAAAGAGGCAAAACTTCTCTTCCAGCTCACCTGCAATGCCACTTATAAAGATATTAAACAGGACTGGTCCCAGTATCGAGCCCTGTGGTACTCCACTGGTCACCCTCCCCTTCCCCGGAGTGAACTCCATTTACCACTACCCTCTAGTGCATATCCCTTAACTTGTTACCCAGTTTACCACCTTTGGACCCACCCCTAAGCTGCCCAGTTTCCTTATGAGCTTCCTATGTGGAATAGTGTCAAAAGCCTTACTGAAATCCAAGTTACCAGAGACCACCGACAGGGCATGGTGCACAAAAGGCAAGCAAAATTATGTTCTACTCTTGGAACATCACTCACTTGTAAGATAGAAAGCATTAGAAGCAAAACTAGGATTCTTTTTAAATTTTATTGTAAAAAATCAACTTTCTTTTGAATGTTTTAACATACAAGCAGAGTTTTAATACTTGCATTAACAGTGTTAAACCTATGAAACTGAAGCACAAATATTAAAAAAAATAAACAGTCACAAGAGCTTATTTACATGTGTACTTAGTTTTATAAGGTACTTACAGGATGACCAATTTTACATATTATAAACGGTGCCAAAAGTATTATAACACAAAATGAATGAAATGGTCATAAAACAAAACAGAAGATAGGTTTTATGCTACCTCAACCTCATATTAAAGAATTACATTGACAATCATAAAAGTACACAAGTCTTGATTTTTTTTTTTTTTTTAACAGGACTTTAAGTTGGGAGTCTATCTTCACAATGAGAAATCTTCAAGAGGGTTAAGTAAGAGATTATAACTGTCCTACCACTGTCTAAACATAGCTTTGTTCATCAGTCATCTGGGCTTCCATTTGGTTGTTCAACCTTTGACTGAAACCAACTAACCTCGTCTGGGTCTTCACTGTGCCCCCTTTTCAGAAATCTGGAGTCCCCATTTACGACTTTGCAGCTTTGGGTCTCCACATACGTGAGAAATCTGGAATAGCACCTCATGCTGGAAACAGGTTTTCTACTGGATACCACATTTCTCAAGGCAGCTGCTATGCAGGTCAACTTTTCCATAGCATTGGGGGCGGGGGGCGCTTCGTAAATTAGTCCGAGAAAGCCTTAAAATCATCGAACTAACTTTATAACCATAAACACATCACAAAGTGAAACCTGTGTAGCAACATAATGAATTTTGTGTACTTAATTTTGTAGTATTTTTAGACATTCCATAAAGAAGCCCACATTCATCTACAATAAGTCACTTGAAAATAAATTACTTTTTTTGTACAGATGGATTTTAGAAATGCATGTTTCATAACCTGATATCCAATGTTTTTCTCCTAAAAAGGCAACTGGAATGTGGTATTTTGTTTTTGTTGATTAGGAAAGGAGGACTAGACAATTCTGCCTATTTTCAGCCTCATCCTGGGGAAGGGGGCTACAGATGAATGCCAACTGACACTGAACCAGATGAAGCTGTTGGTATTTTTAGTGAAACTAAAATGTACAACTCTATCCCCATTGTTACTGGAACCGTAGCTTCTGTTGAATTTATAGCCCTACATAACCCAGCTTCTGGTTTGTGAATTAAAATGCATCTTTGCAGGTACTGTTCCCATACAACTCCAAATCATTTCTGTATGCTCTATACATCTGTAGCAGCTTCCAAGCAAGCTCTCAATTTGCACATGATGAAATTTTAGTCATGAGAACAGGACTTCAGTATTGTTCAACTGTGGTCCTTGGGAGTCAAAGAAATGGCATGGCGGGGCAAAGTGGGGACACACACACACACACACACACACTCAGTCAGTCAGTCAATCAGTCAGTCAGTCCGTCCGTCCTCCGTCCCACTCCACTGATGCAATTCCGAACAAAAGTCTATCATACAGCAGCTCAAACCACTGATGCATTTCTAAACCAACACAAAAGAAATTCTCTGATACACAGCGGCTCCAACACGGTCAATGGGAATTACCTACATTATGGGTACTGTACACCAACGGCTTACTGGTACAGCTACAGATTTTTGGTTAAAACGTTTTATGCTATTCAGAATGAAATACAGACATTGGTACAACTATAGTGTAAGAGCTGAACTTAGCAGCATGTAATATCAGTACCATGAGTGTTCCACTGCTACCATTTTGGTCAGTCCAAAGAATGTGACACACAGTAAAGAATACAAGAAACCCCCTAATAAACAGCTAAAGTTCATAATATAAAAGACATGATAAAAATCTCTCCCCAGAGGGTTAGAGTAACTTTGTTCCTTTGAAATGGGCAACTATCCCATTTTGTCCTTAATACCCTTTAAAAAATCTTGTCCAGCGGGCTGTCTGGCAGACAGTGATGGGGCATCCCTCTGGCACACTGGCAATCTGGGCTCGTACCCTGATCCCAGACATCAGGAGCGAAGGCCAGCAGGGAAGGAGTTCAAAGCATACCTCGGACGGTTCCTTCCGGGGTGTGGCTGCGCAGCGCTGTACTAGCAGATCCTGGTGGCAGCTTAGTGGAGGCATTCTTGGTGGCATGGGTAACCCCAGGCACCCGCCATGGCTGCAAGGAAGAGGGAGGTGGAGGGGAGCCCCAGAACACAGAAAAATGGCTGCCCGCAGCATCCGATGATGGCCTCCAGTAGGATTCCTTATGCTATGGCTACACAGCGCATTCCTGACCCTCCCCTGCCCAACAAACCTGGGCTGTCTGTTGTTCTGGTGTGTGTCCGACGGGTCAGTGGCTCAATAAGCCCCTGGTGGGCAATACACAGCAGCAGGTCACCTGGCAGGTACAGGAGATCGGCATGAAAGCCTGAAGGAGTGGGGCTGTGGAAAGCCCGAGGAACGAGCACAAATCTCCAGCAAAAGGGACCCCATCTAAATATGCCCTGGAGGCCTAGGCAGCTGACCAGTGCCGAAGCCAAACTTCTCATGTAGCCGAAACAATGGCAGAAGACCACCTGGCAGAGAGCTGTAGACTGTCCAGAGCTGCATCACTCAGGAAGGAGCATGCTAAGTTAATGAGGCAGAAAGTTGGATACTGGAGAATACTCTAGCAAACCATTTGAGAGCTGACACGGAGTCACAAAGCACCCTGGAGACCAGTAAAGAAACATAGAAAACATTAATATTAGACCAGCTTGCTAAAAAAAGCACTCCAGTAGACAGTGCACTTACTTTTTTACCATTCCTGGAATGAGCAGCCTTTCCCTCAACAGGGATAGCAGCCACTAAAGAACATCAGTGATCAACCGGTGAAGTGTCACACACTTTCAGTATGGCTTCCTGAAAGTATAGCATTTCACCCTAGATTTGCAAACTTTTTCTTAACATCCAACCACTCTTGGTTGATGGACTTTATCACAATGCTGAAAATTCAGGGAAACACTTAGAAGCGTTCCCCATGCTGCATATTACGGGGTTTCACAGGTAGCAGAGTCACTGACCAAACCTCAAAGTTGTAGCGTTCTGCCAGATTTGACTACCAGAAAGGCATACACTGACAAACAAGTGAGAAATGGAGGATGTCTGGGGGCCCTCAGACAACTCCCATTCCTCCCCTTTGATGGAGGAAGTAGACATCAGGTGACTTTGCTGGGATGCAGCGATCCTTATTATTAGGCATACTTCTGACTGTCAGAATGTTGGAGCAGCCAGAAATATTCGGGGATGCCTAAAAATCGATTAGAGCATCTCTGGCATGTGCTGGTACAGCTGCATGTGCTTGCAGCAGACCCCCCTTGGCCTAAGGGGCCTGCCTTGGTTGCCTTCGCAGGAGAAGCCAGTGGTTCATCAACATTTAAACCTAAATTCAGCAGTGTTAACAGAGACTTTTTGCCACTGCCTTTTGGATTGGCAGATGTATCCTCCCCACATAGCCAGAGAACAGTAAAAAGGCCACGCTGTTCCTCCTCCCCCCTTTTCTTGAATTATCTAGCTAGAGGACAGTGTGCCAGAACTCCGCAGAACAGAAAACTCTGATCTATGCTAGCTACTGAGTATATACCTGTACTTCTTGTGCTAAGCCATCTGAATGCAAATAAAAATGATGATTGCGATCAACTGCCACAGTATGTCTTGAAATAACACTACAGTGCCGGCCCATTGGCGCAGCGGTTGGATTTCCACTCGTGACACCGGCGACCCAGGTTCGGGAGCGGACTTGGGTCGCTGGAGAGCCAGCTGAGGGAAAAGGCTTGAGCACCCAAGGGACTGCTCGCCTTCTCCGGGGGGAGGGAGGGGATCAAGGCCTGTAGCTTGCCTGACCTTGGGAGGAGGCAAGTCCTGCTGGTAATGGGGGGCGCTGTGTGGTGGACGTCGGCGCCTAGTGCCTTGACGTCAGGGCACAGCACCACACAGGAAGAAAAATGGAGGAAAACACCATCTGAGCGACAGGGCACCAGTGCTGACCCTGACTGCAACTGCCTGTCTGAACACCGGGGACCAGACGAAAAATCCAGAGGCATCGGGGTGTAGGGCCCAGCCCTGTACCCGCCTGGAGGGTATAACTACGGTTCTATAAAGGAAGCTCCGGGGATTCAGGTAAGACAGATCGCAGTACAGCACCAGGTGTCTCCCGAAGAAACGGAGCTCTGGTATGGGAGTAGGACAAGCAGAAAGTTAAAAAAAAAAGAAATAACACTATAATTTATTAAACTAAAACAAACACGTTGGCCCAGCGGTTGAATTTCCACTTGTGACTCTCACAACCTGGGTTTGGGAGCGGACCTGGGTGCCAGAGGGCTGGCAGGGGGGAAGTAGTCTGAGCATCTGTCAGACTACTCAGCTCCTCCAGGGAAGGGGGGGTTCCTTGGCCCAGGGGTGGACTGGCCTCTGGCGGCAGCTGGGAGGTACCGCGGCCCCGGCACCCGACAATGGGGAGCACAATGGCGCCTGCATAATGCCGTGGTGTCGTGTGCTACGATATGTAACCGGGGCATATAAGAAAAAATGCCTTTTCCGGCACGACACTGACATGGCGACTCGATAGAGGTCTTCACCTAACCGCATAGCGGCTGCAGGTACCTCGGGCACGACAAGACTTAGTATGCCTTTGGGGGTTGGGGCCTCCTACCCCATCGTGCTGCCTCGCTTGGGGGGCCTCAGGAACTAAGCAGCAGGTAGGTAGCCAGGTGACAGAGCTGGGGTTGGAGCAGGGGGAAAAATACAAAGTAAAAAAAAATAAACATTCAGCAATCCTACAGACTAATAGCTTGTGAAAACCAAGCCAGAAGACAGGGAAAACTGAGCAGAGTGAGTGTGTGTGTGTGTGTGTGTGTGTGTGTGGGGGGCTGCTGACTTAAAAGGTGGAATTAAAATACCCATATTACCGAGGCACTAGGCAGGGAAAAAAGGTAGACCAAGTGAAGCAAAAGTATCACTCTTAAACATCATTGTAAATCCATGTCTATATAGCAGTGGCAAGTTCACTCAGACCTTCACAGAAGCTGTAAATAAGGCTTGCCAAATTTAAACCCTATTAAGACAGGTACACTGGAATTTATATGGACTGTCTGTATAAACAGTCCCTACCTGCTAGAGTTACTCAAATAGGAAGAAAAATTACCAAGATTACAAATCTGATGAGGAGCTTCCCCAAGTACACTGGCACACAGGGCTGACCAAAATGGAGCAGTGGAACACTTACAATACCATCCTTTTGTGCCGCTGTGATCAGCTGCATCAGTGAGCCCCTGGTTCGGGTGAATATTACCATAATCGTAAGTTATTTCCCACTGATGTAGAGCAACACAGAAAGGGCCACTTCCTCAGTGATTATTTTAATCCTGGGCATTAACACTCCATGGTGCAGTGTTCTGATGGTACTCCGCACTAGAAGGCTGAAAATGAACTCACCTCACTAGTTACTGTAATCCGATTCAGACTCTACAAGCAAAATACACCCCACCATGTCACTTCCTAGTCGACTGAATTCATAAAGAACAGTGTTAGATTTCTCCCCTTATCCCGCGGGTCAGGCATTTCTTCAGCTTGTTCCCGGCACCTGAAGGAGTGGTTACCTTTGGTCCCCAGATACCCACTGCTTGTCCCCCTCATATACTGTCCCAGGACTTAACCCCCCCCCGCCGGAGGGCAGGCCACAGTCAGAATGGAGCTGACACAGCTGGGTGAAAACGACATCATTTGCCGCAGCGCAACAATTGCTTCCATTAGCTTTTCATCCCCCATGTCCCACAGTCAAATATGGGAGACCTTTTTGCATGCTCTTTTTCCCACCAACTCAACCCGCCCACCTCCTTCGGGCAATCGCTCTCACCTCTGCCACTCCTGCGTTCCGCTTTCGACCCTACTGTCCTGATGTATCCTTCTGTCGGGGGCCCCACCTGTGAGGCAACCAGGAGGGGAGAGCGGCGTCTGCAGGCACTTCCCTTGCATTTTGGTCGGGCGGAGGTGCAGCTCAGGGGCTTCCCAGCTGCAGCAATGGAAGGGGGCTCTGCCAGGGGCTGCCTCTTTTTCTGTCTCCCACCCTGATTGGGTGAGTGGAGCGCACCTGAGGCAGGGACGTGTAGAGGCTGCACGCCACCCAGCATGTCTACCAATCAGCCTCCAGGTGCTAAAGGCCCTGCCGCCCCCGGAAGGCCCAATGGATGCTCTGGGATCCCTCCTGCCAGTCTCCACAGGAGACCTTTCTTACCAATCAAAAGAGGACTGGGATGAGGTACACTCACCACACTCCAACTGACTTGGGACTTAGCATATGACCCCCACGGCATCCTATGCCAATGTCTTGTGTCACTCCATCAGGATTTCACCACCACCCTTAAGTCTGGAGCTTTGTATTCTACCCAGAGGACTCCTTTCTCAGACTACGGGGGGGGGGGGGAGTAGCATAACAGGGGTCGTCTGAGAGACACTACTTAGAACTGGGTCTGCCACCTAAAATGTGTGAAAACCCTGAGATCATGACTCAAATGGTACATTGTCACTCTTACTATTAGGACATCAGGCAGCCTCTAAAAAAGTAGCATCAACAAAATTATAAACTAGTGCGTCATTCTCCGACAGTATTTTGCATTATCAAATTGTACTGCCTGATGCATTTTACAGGCACTGAAAGAAGACCAAGTAGCTTGCAAGCTTTTTTTTTTTTCTTTTGCACAATTTCCTTCCATATATATATATATATATATATATATATATATATATATATACACATATATATATATGTGTGTGTATATATATTTTATATATACACGTACATATACACACACACACATATATATATATTTTTTCCTGGCTTCTACTACTCCTCACCAACAGCAAATCTAGAATTTAATGCAAGGAAGCAACTGGAGCCCTTTCAATCTCATGTTAGCTGTACTTCAGTAACAGTTGGGTTTAAAGGAAATCTTTACATCTGAATATACTTTTCTGTTTAATACCCTTACCTCCCAACTTAGCTGCTACAGTAGCTGTGGTAACTGTTCAGTTGTTGCATCTCTTCCCCCTTCCCCCGAAAGTTTCATAAACCTTGCTACCCTAACCACGCCATATTCCTGACGAATACTGCACACCGTCTTGCTCATCTCAACGTGTGATGTACATTCACCAGAGTTACCTACACTGCAAAAGCATCTCCGCAGCTATCCTACCAGCTGCCAAATGTAGTGCAGAAAAGGGTGTGAGGCAGATCAGTATGGGTCTGCCACTATAAACCGGCATGTACTGCATCATTTTTGAATTTGTTGGAATTTTCTTGAATTTAAGACTGAGGCACGCCATTTAGAAAAAATTCATCTGCCTCTTACACACGCTACTGTCAGAAGCTATTAGGATGGCACTGGAGATGCTTATACAGTGTATGCAACTCTGGTGAGGCATGTACGTCATATACCAAGACAGAGCATGGGAGAACATGCAACATGTTGGTCAGAAAGATGGTGCCATTCAAGTAAAAAAAAAAAAAAGATGGTGCAGCATGATTAGGGTAGTGCATTTTAAAAAACAAAAAATGCAGTTTGCAACAACTGAAAAATTACCATGATTACAACAGAGGCTAAATCAGGAAGTAAAGATCTTAAATTGAAACGGTCAGTCTGAAATGTAAAGACTCCTTTTAATATTTTAAGTGACAGTAAAATATGAGAACCCACCCCCTAGGGTTACGGGCAAGCTAATAGGGAACAATTTTTTAAAGAGAGCTTTCTCTTTCAGGTCTCATCCAATGGCACCCCCATCACTAAACTTCTCATGGACGACAGGTTATCCACCACTTACTCAGGACAACTTGGTGGGTGGCCAGCCATGTCAACAGTGCGAGAACCTGCCAGGAGTGCCACCTTCTTTTCTTCCTCCGGTCTCCTGGTTCCCCCAAGATGACTGCACGCAGTGATGTGGCTGTGAATGCATGCATCAGCACCCATGTGTGACAAGCATCTGGCGACTCCTTCCCATTCCCGTGCTCCTGACTGGTCTTCACCAGTTGGCAGTCACACTGCGGGAGCAGTGTCCCACCCCAAGGAAGGAGAGCAGTCCTTGAGACGCTCAGTCCTCGCCCCCCCTGCCAGCGTCTGACAGCCTGCACTTGTTGCCCAACATGGCTCACTGGCGCAGCAAGCTGTAGCGCTACAGCTGTGCGACTGGCAGGCTATATGAAAACAATTTAATTCACAACTCTTCCAGTCTCAAGAACTTGTAAAAAAACCAGCAACTGTATCATGTCAAGACTTTTTCCAATTTATAAAGCTTCGATCAACATGACAAAACACGCACATTCTGCACAAATTGTCGATGAATGTTCAATAATATTCCAAGGGTTCAGCTAAGCCAAGTGCGTTTCAAACTGCATCATACACCCAAAAAGGTGCAGGGGTTTTTCATTTTTACTATACAGAAGTGCTCGATATTTAACTTGCTTTTATCAAAGGGTAAACACAGGCCAAGTTTAAAAGGCACAGCAGCCCAGGCAAACAAAACAAACAAACAAAAAAAAAAAAACAGCCACAAATGGTGACTACACAGGACGATTTATCAGCTACAGCAGAGAAAAAACTGTGGTCATTATTTTTTTTATCATGTCAAAGGGCGAAGGAGTCCCTTAACTTCTAGCCCTGCTGTTCCAGCATTAACTTTGAGAACTAACCATCGATAGAACACTTGCAGTCAAACAAGAGCAGTTAATTCCAGCAGGGGAGAGACACACATACACACGGAAAAGAATGTCGACTGCAACTGTCTATCCAGAGAACATACACACACATGGAAGTACAGGACTTGAGTGATTAGACCAAGTATACAGTTCTGTGCCAGTTGCAAGTGGCATGCCACGTCAGCAGTGATACTGTTCCTCCTGGCATCTGCCAAAGGCAGCTATTTTCTGCAAGTTCGATGAGGTGTCTGTTTCTTTTGCATCTCTATCCTGCAACGACTTCGTTCATCCAACCAGGGTAGTTCAAAGTTTCTTTTGTGGGAGGGAAAGGGTACAAAAGGAAAAAACAAAATGTTACTTCTAAATGCTTTCCAACCTGGGGACATTGCAATTACCACTTGAAATATAATGAAAGAAAATGCAGCAGAATTGGGCTGAAACGGCAAGAAATTACAACAAGTAGTTAAAACTATTTGTCCTCAGTCTGCAGACCTTTTAGATGCTTTGTCAGGTATAATCCAAGCTGTTGATCTGGGGAGTAGGTACAGTGTCTGCTTGTAATTGCTGTCTTTAATGGCCCCAGACTGAAGTGACGGTAATAGAACATGAATGCACAGACAAGGCATACAAGATTCAAGGCCCGCCCCCCCGCAACCAGTCCCACTATGGACCCTCACCAGCAACAACGGGGCTGCCACAACTGCATCCCACCTCAGGACAGGGAGCGGGGGGGGTCAAGGGTCCCCAAAACAGCACAGTTCTGGGAGGTGGTGGGTAGTTTTATTTATTTGAAAATCTGTGAGTGGGAACCGCACATTGATCCAAGGCTCATTTCCAGGTGTGAGCCGGAGAAGGGAGCAGAGGACACATAAAGCATAGCAGATACTTTTTTGCAGTTTCAATAGAGTGCACTCAGACGTGAAGAAAAAATTGCTCACCATAGTAATGTTTCTTCTAATGGAGTCTTGCTGTATTCAGACATAATGCAGTTAGCCCCAGCACTTGAACTGCCCCAGAGGGGAAAGGGTTAATTCCATGCAGAAGCATGGAACATTGAGCTCGAGGTTGGTTTTCAAACCTCTGTCTGTGGTACTTCCCAATGTAACCGTCAGATTCTTACGAGCAACTAACTAACTTAGCACTATAATACAGAAATTGTTTGAAACATATAGCCAAAAGGCAAAATATTTTTGGGGTCCAAAAAGACTCAAGTCAAGAACCCAAGAAGAAACAAGGTAGTGACAAATTAAGCTATACAACACAAGATGGATAAATATAACAGCTACCCCACCAAGAGGGAGGGTACAAGGTACACCTCTGAGGAGCAACACTGTACCTGCCAGCCGGGGGGCGGGGGGCGCGCTGTTGACCCCGAGCTGTGAGGCAACACATTTATTCAGCTCTATACTCAAACTTTGGAAATACTAAAATATCACCTATTTACACTGGACATTTTGAAGGTTTCTCACTGGAAACGTAAAGAGCGTCTTTGGAAACACAAAATGGGTAATCCTCGTAAAGAAAAAGGTGGAGGATCAGGAGAAAAAACGGCGGGGACTTCTCAGCCCAGGAACACGGAGAACTCCGCATGGGCCGCGACATCAGGAGAAACGGAGGAAACCATGGCCTCAATCGGATCTAAACTTCAGCGCCTGATCTCAGTAGTATCTGATTTGAGTACTAAGATGGATTCTTTTGGCACCCGACTTATCCTGGTGGAAACAGCAGTTGAACAGATTAAAGTGGAGTCGGGGGATGCTAAGAGGCAAGTGGAAACCACAGCTGCAGCTACTGCAAACTTCATTAAGGAGAATGCACATTTCCGAGCTAGGCTTGAGTCTTTAGAAAACCAGACTCGTTCGTCCCACGTGCGCATTTTGGGGCTCCCTGAAGGAATTGAGGGGGATCACCCCTTAATGTTTCTACAAGAGTGGCTACAGGAAAAGCTCTGCCCGGAGGAGTCATCGATCCCATTTGTTCTGCATAATGCTTACAGGATCACTCCACGGGACTGTCGTGAGGCCTCTGATAAACCTCGTACTTTACTACTTGTTACAGATGGTGTGGGGACACGGGACAGAATTCTCAGGTTGGCTCGCAGGGTGGGATCGCTTACACAAGATGAGAACAAAAATATTTATTTTTCCCCGACATCAGTTACGCGACCCGCATGCGTCAGAAGAAATTTGATGGCGTCTGTCAAACGTTGAGAGCGGCCTCAGTTTCTCATGCCATGATTTACCCAGCATGGTTGCGGATTGTCTACAAGGATAAAGTATGGATCTTTACAGACCCATCGGAGGCAAAGAAGTGGGCCTCACATCTGTCGGTACACCATTGGGAAAAGGGTTCCATGGACGGTTACCTGTCTGAGGAAGATGAAGGAGACTGATTCTAACTGCAAGACTTTTATGAGCTCTCCTAATTCCTAACTGCAACTTTCAGTTGTTAGTTTCCCGTGGTGAGGCTTTTCAAAACCACTGAAGGTTTCAGTATTACATATTATATTCTCTTGTAATGTCCCAGGGTGATACCTCTGTCTTGGTTAATTTCATATCTAGAGCTGTAATTTAAACTGAATATCAGAACGTTTAGCTTGTTACGTGAAGTTTGCAAAAATTATAATACTTGAAGGTTATATAGTATGACACCATAAGCACACTGAGGTGTGCATAAGCTGGACTTTTGTGCTTTTTGGACTTTAGTAAACTCGAATACAAGTCATACTGCTCTTGGGCTTAATTCTACAGCAAAAACTTTAACTCTTTAGCAGTTTATTTGTAACTACCCCCTATGTGGTATCAAAATGTCTTGATGCACCCTTCCTTTGATTAACTGGATAAAATCCACGTTGTTGTATGCTGTTATGGTACTGTCAAGATATGGACTTTTGTACTATGTATATTAGTATGCAAAATAATAAAAATAAAGTAAAAAAAAAAAAACACTATACTTGCCAGCCCACTTCCCAAAAACAGGTTCTAAGAGGGGAGGCAGGAAGGGAGGTCTGAATACAACAAAACTCCATTAGAAAAAACATTACTACGGTGAGCAATTTCTTCAAACATGAAGTCTTGCTGTATTCAGACATAATGCAGACTACCAAGTAGTTCCCTATGGAGGAGGAACTGCAGAACCTACTTTAGAAACCAGCTTTGCAGTACTGCTGTGCCAAACCTAGCATCATTCCTAGCCTGGATATCCAGGGAGTAATGCTTGGTGAATGTATGTACTGTTTTCCAGGTGGCTGCTTTACAGATCTCTAACAAGGGTATATCTCTGGCCGCAGCTAGAGTAGCAGCTGCACCCCCAGTGGAGTGAGCCCTCAGGCCTGAAGGGGGTGTTCTACCCAATTTGTCATAGCAGAATTGTATACAAGAAACAATCCGCCTGGCAACAGATCTTTTAGTGGCAGGCTTACCTTTCCCCACTTCGCCATAAGTGAGAAACAATTGAAGACAGTAATTTCTGTGTCCCTTAGTATGCTCTATGTAGTACCTAAGAGCCCTTTTAACATCCAAACTGTGTAATCGTTCCCCTGAAGAAGAATGGTCAGTGAAAAACACAGGGAGAGATACAGACTGGTTTAGGTGAAAATCCGATACCACTTTAGGCAAGAACCTCCTATTAGTTTTTAGGACCACTTTATCCCTATGGAAGGATATGAAGTCAGGTTCAACTGACAGGGCCTGTAATTCAGTAATCCGCCTGGCAGAAGTAATAGCTACCAGGAACACAGTTTTCCAGGTCAAGTACTTCAATTCAGCCGAAGCCACAGGCTCAAAGGGTGGCTGCATAAGCTGAGCAATGCAAACATTACAATCCCAAGGCGGAGTAGGCTCCCTAAAGGGAGGGTTAATGTGAACCAGGCCTTTGAAAAACTTCCTGAAAACAGGATGAGATGTCAAGGAAGAGCCCTTCCCTGCTGAGAGGAATGCAGAGACCTTCAGAGTGGCAGGCCTAAAGCCTAGACCATTCAGATGAACAAGATAGTCGTAAGGTTGTGGAAATGTCTGCAAAATCAGGTAGGATGCCTTTCTGAGAGCAGCAAATACTGAACCTCTTCCATTTAGAACTGTAAGTTTTTCTAGTGGAAGGTTTCCCGGAGACCTTCAGAATATCCAGAATTCCCTGAGAGATATAGTTCTGCATATTCTAACTCTTCAAGAGCCAGGCCTTGAGGTTGAGAGACTGGAGATTGGGGTACCAGATCCACCCCTGGGAGGAGGAGAGAAGACTGTATCTCCTGAAAAGAGACAGGGGACGTGAAACAGCCAAGGACAGCAGTAGAGGATACCAGGGTTGTCTGTATCACTGTGCAGGGTTGCGTTCTTATCTTGATCAGAACACTGAACAGGAGAGGGAAAGGAGGGAAGGCATAGAGAAACCTGCCCTTCCAGTCCAGAATGAGGGTATCCTGGGGAACTGTCCCCAGGACTGGAGGTCTGTAACAAAACAGAGGAAGCTGATTGGCTGGTGCTGCAAATAGATCTATCTCTCGAGTGCCCCACCTGGAGAAAATGATCCTCAGAATGTGAGGATTCGGGGACCATTCGTGATGTCCCTGTGAAATCCTGCTCAGGGCATCTGCTAACACACTGTCTTCCCCTGGAAGATGAACTGCTACCAGGGAAGTCTGAAGGGGAATAGGCCAGAGACCAAATCTTCATGACCTCTGTGCACAAGGCCGTGGACCAAGTACCTCCCTGCTTGTTGCTGTACCATATTGTGGTAGTGCTGTCCGTTCTGACTTGGACCACTTTGCCCTTGACAGAATCTGAGAAGGTCTGAACGGCTAGGGAAAACTGCCCTGAGTTCCAGGAGGTTGATATGAAGAAGAAACTCCTGCGGGGACCAGATCCCCTGAGCTATTAGGGCTCCCAGGTGGGTTCCCCAGCCTAGGAGAGAAGCATCCGTAGTCAGAACTACTGATGGAACTTGAGGGAGTAATGGAACCCCCTTGTCTGAGGTTGTCCTGGTCCAGCCAGCACTGGAGAGTTTGTACCAGAGCTCGGGTCACTGGAATCAGTTTGGTGAGACAGTCCATTCTCTGCGACCAAAAGGATCTTAGGTGGAACTGAATGTCCCGCATCTGAAATCTGGCTCCCTGAACCACTGCAATGGAGGCTGCCATGTGGCCCAGGAGTTGGAGGAACTGTCTCGCTGGAAGAGAAACCTGAGGCTGAAACGAGGAAGCAAGGTCTACTAAGGTCTTCACCCTTGCCAGAGGAAGGAAAGCTTTTGCTTGGATGGTATCCAATTCCACCCCTATGAAGGTGAAGCTGTACTGGTTCGAGGACAGATTTTGGCAGATTGAGAAGAAACGCCAGAGAACTGAGCAGGTCCTGAGTGGTTTGCAGAGCTGACCTCATGACTGCTCTACTAGGAGCCAGTCGTTCAGATATGGAAAAATCGTGATACCCTGTCTTCTGAGGTAAGCCACCACTACTGCAAGGCACTTTGTGAACACCCTTGGAGCTGATGTTAGGCCAAAAGGCATGACCTTGAACTGATAATGGCCTGAAGGCAACTCAAACCTGAGGTATTTTCTGTGAGAGCACCTGATAGGGATATGGAAGTAGGCATCCTTGAGGTCCAGTGATGCTAGCCAATTTCATGGCCTTAAAGAGGGAAGGATTATTCCCAGAGTTACCATTTTGAATTTGGGTTTTGATATGTGTTTGTTCAAATACCTTAGATCCAGGATGAGTCGCCACTCCCTTGTTTTCTTTGGGGTAAGGAAGTACCTGGAGTACAGGCCTTTTCCCCTGTGTTGAGTAGGAACCTTCTCTACGGCTCTGAGAGCTAGGAGAGACGAAACCTCTGCCCCTAAGGCAAGGGTTTCTGAAACTGATGCAGGTGGAAAAGACTTGGCCCTCCTTTTTGGTTACCTTTTGAAGCTGAGGGCCAGTCCCTGGCCAACTACTTCCAGGACCCACTTGTCTGAGGTAACAGACTTCCAGGCCTGAAGGTAGTAAGACAGCCTGCCTCCTACTGGGATTGGGGAGTCGACCCGGGCTGACACCTCAGGGTGTCTGCTTGGCAGGAGCCTTAGACTGGGAGGAGAAAGCAGCCCTGCTCATCCCCCTTTTACCCCTCCCTCAGAAAAAACTCCTTTGTGGGTATGAGGAGGAGGCCTGGGCTTAGTAAAAAGGCCTGTGAAAGGGCCTGCCCCTGGACTGCTGCTTTTGAGGAGTGGCTTGCCTTTCTTTGGCCTGTGCACTCCTGTAAGTGGTCCTATATTCGTCCATTCTCTTCATGTAAGCCTCTGTCTGCTCCCCAGAGAGTTATCAACTACAGGAAAATCCACAGCCTTAGACTGGGTGTCCTGTGATAGGCTAGTACATCCGAGCCATGCATGCCCTCTGAGAGACACAGATGTAGTAGCCATGACTCTCAGGCTCTTCTTCCTCCTCCTCAGCAGCTTCAACCATAGGGAGCTGGAGGGTTTCGGCCACCTTTTTGTAAAACAAGAAGTGTGAAGGGGACTCAAAGTCTGGGAGGGGAGACATCCGAGGGCCTGTCCGGGGAGACGTCCGGTTCAATGGGCACATCCAGACCCCCCTGGTCGTAGTCATCGTTGGGACGATCTTCGTCTCCCTTCCACTCCTCATAGAAAGCATCTGGACTGTAATCCGAAGGAGCCAGTTCTGACCGAACCGCCTGCCCAGCGGCAGTGCCGGGTTCAGACAGAACCGGATGAAGCGATCACTGACAATACTACCCGCCATGGTCCTTGCTCGTGGGTTGAAGTATGCAGTACCGGATCCCAACCGCCCCTCAGAGTCTGCTCTCCTTTTGCCCAAGGAGGTATCGCGTAGGTCAGTAGGCACCTCCTCAGGTTCAGCCGCAACCGAACCGGGCTGGCCGTCCAGATCCACGAACTTCACGGCCTCCCTTTCCTTCAACCTACTTGATCTTTTTTCTAGAGTGGTTTTGGGAAAGTTTTTACAAATTTGGCAGTCTGACTGGAGGTGGTCAAACCCCAGACAAACACAGATGAGGTGGGGGTCGGCCTTAGCAAAGGCCTCCTCGCACTCAGTACAGTGCTGAAATCCAGTGGGACTGGTTTTCTTTTTGGGTTTCTCAGACATGGCCAACCTACCAAAATTACCCTATAGAAGCTTCCAAGCCAGGTAATGCCAACCGATCGGTAACAACTGTGTCACGGGTTTGGAAACCAGAGAAAAGGCCCAGTTCTTATGAGACCGATCGGTACTGGAACACCACTCTAATCCCAGAAAATATTACTTAAAAGTAGAAGAAAACACAAGGTCGGTTCCTAACCCGACCAACCTGAAAGAAAATTTCCACAAGTTGTTAAAATAAAATACAGTCACTACCTATCTACAACACTACCTGTACTGTAGACAGAGGCTGGAAATCTGAAAAAAACAATAAAAGAACTGGTTTTAAACCGAACACTTTACTTTTACTGAGAGCAGAGGAAATCTCCGGAGCAACTTCACTGTTAGGTGGAGTAAAGAATATACAGGTTACTCACCTGTAACAGGAGTTCTAGGAATGTTATATGTTGTTCATCCACACTTATTGGCAGGTCCCTTGCCGCTTTAAATCTTGCCGGAAGGTCTTCAAGCTGGCTCCTCCCACCCACCCGGGTGGTAAAACCTCTCGGCTCCGCCCCATGACGCCAGATCTAGCCCGCTGGAAGCCAGGTTGTGCGTCGAAGCCGGGGAGGCCGGGTGGATCGTGTGGATGAACATATACCATTCCCAGAACTCCTGTTACAGGTGAGTAACCTGTATATCTAGGGACACTGATATGTTGTTCATCCACACTTATTGGCAGACTCCTAGCAGTTCTCCGGGAGGAGGGAGGCAAGGCGCACACCCCTACTTAGGTAGCAAGACTGGAGAACCGAGGCCCTGACCAGCACCCCGGCGCGACCCAAGGTCGATGTGGAAGGGGAACGGTAAAGCCTGCTTCCGGGCAGAAGCCCTGTGGATATCTTGGACTGGAGTATCCTCGGAAGCAGCCACCGATGCAGCGGAAGGACGGGTAAAAATGAGTGCTTATCCCTCTGGGAGGCTCCATGCCCGCCCGCCTATAGCGGAGACCTATGCAGGGTGATCCACCAGTTCGCTGATGGCTTCAGTGAAGCTGATAAACAGCTGCAACCCTCTCCCAACTTTAGCTTTACACCCCTAGGTAGGTGAGCGTTAAACAGGGTCCTATGGAACCTGTATACAGCCTCTGAGGTGTGAATGGGGATAAACCCCGGCAGAGGCAATACCCCCGAAGGGAAGACTCCGCCACCGCCTTCGGAGGGACTTCGGGTGGGGCACAGGACAACCTAGTCCCTGTGGAAGACCGGAGAAGGAGATTAAAGGAGCGCCTGGAACTCTCCCCACCTTCTGGATGGCGGCGTGGCCCCAAGAAGGTGTTTTTCCACAACAGGTGGGGGAAACTCGCACCTGTGCAAAAGGTTCGTATGGCTTGCTCATGAGCTAAGCCCATACCAGCAAGGATCCCACAGAAACGGATACTCTTCCCAAAAGGGGAGGCGTGATCGAGGCCTAGAAGTGCTGACCACCTTCTCCTCAGACCACCAGCTGCCTCCCGGCCCGCACCGGAAGACAGGGTGACCTCGCAGAAGCACCTAGAGGGTGGCCGGAGCCCTGGTTTGCTGGATGGACCGCAGATGGTCCGGAATGCTCGTCCAAGGACAGGGGAGGGCAAGGCCCTATCCCATCATCAAAAAGGAGAACTTCTCCAGAGGACGAGCATCCTGGCCGACTTCTTAGCAGGACGCCTCGAAAGGTCGAGGACCTTGCCGAAGACCCTAGGCCTGGCCCCTAGCCACAGGGATTGGCCTACAGGTGCAGGGATTGAAGGTCCAGATGGATAACCTTCCCCTGAAAAGGAAAGACAGGACCGGGCGGACTAGAAGCTGCCTCGGGAGCCTGGGGCTGAGACTGAGGAGAGCTGGATACCAGAGCTGGCAATCCAGTCTGGGGCTACCAGCATCACTCACGCCAAGTTCTCCTCGCCTGCCTGTAGGTCAAGGGAATGGGGAGAGGCACGGAGGGCCCGGGGTCCGTGGGCTCATTGCATCCCCTGCAGCAGGCCCTGCTGAGGGGGCGGCATAAACAGTCTCGGCCTCAGATTCTCCCGGAAAGAAGAGGGAGAAGATCCTGTGCACTACTCCGGCAGGAAGCCACCATGAGGCGCAGCCTATGCCTGGCTTAGGCAGCAGCCAGGAAATTGGGGGCTCCTGCCATCACCGTTATTGGGAACCCTGACTGCGCAAAACCCAATGCGCAGAACCTCCTGCACCGAGGCAAGGATCGACCGAACCTGGCGGGGTAGGCAGCACATGGTCGTGGTGTTGTCCTACTTGGACTTAGACCACTAGACCCCGAACAAACGGAGCGAGCGGTGCAAGCTAAGCGGACCGCCTGGTGCTCCAGTGAGCAGGAAGGACATCAGAACTCGCGAGAGGACCAGAGGCGAAGCACTCTGTATTCCCTTAGATGGGCACCCCACCCATACAAGAAACATTGGTCGGAGACCGCCGACTCAGGGCGAATGAACAGGATGTTCTCCCGCCGGAGTTGGAACGGTCCAAAGGGAGCGTTCTCTTAACTCCTGGGCTGTAATCATGAACTTGTCCAAAGGATCTGAGCGCCAGACCTCTGGCTGGCCCTCCCACTAGGGAAGGCCGCCTGAGGCCCAGGAGGTGCAGGAGGTCCTGGCAGGACATAATTACCTGGCCAACCCGACCGGGAAAGGGAGGAAGAACCTCAGCCCTGTCCGCTCGGAGCCAAGCTCGGACTCAAGAGTCAAGCTTAGTCCCGAAGAAGCCTCACCGCTAAGGCACGAGTTCCCACTTGGCTCCTGTAATGGGAGACCAGTCTGCCTTCTGGTTGGGGTTACGTCCGAACCCTTCAGAGCTGCAGAGACTGCTGAGCAAAAGAAGGGCCTGGCTAGGAACTCGTAAGGAGATCCCCCGCTAAGAAGGGGAGGAGCCTCCCAAGAAATGGACGGAACGAGGAGTAGGTACATCCTGGAGGCCCAGGAAACAGCCACACGCCACGTTCTGAGGATGGAATATCTGAAGCAGAGAGACCATCCAGGCGTGCGGGAGAATGGGCGCGAGCCCCTGTCCATTTAAGGCCAGTAATACCTGGACACGAACCCAGGGTTGGGGGGGGTCCGCAGCCTTCCTGATCGCCTCTAACGAGAGGGCCAGGCGTGTCGGCACGACCGACAAAGAGGCAGTGGACCCAAGATCCCCATGGGGCAATGGCTCAAAAGGGGAACCGCCAACCTGCGACAGGATCTACACCTTAAATACCCCCAGAACGAGGTTGGAGCCGTCCCCCATGGGGAAACCCGGCTGGATGACGGGCCGGGGTAGTGCCCTTGGCCCGCCACTGAGCAGGCTTGAGGAAGGAGCCGAGGGGGCTCTCGTTTCCTGCCTCCCCTACCTTTGGGAGGAAGACGCTGATCGCAACAGGCCGCCTAGCGCATGCCTGCTGGCCCTTGTGTTGGGCCAGTTGAGCCGCAGGGCTCAGGGGCAAAGGGCTTACGCAAAGGCTGACGGGTTGCCCTGACCCTCCGGGCGAGAGTGACCGAGTCCGGAGTGGCATCGACTTCGGCCCTGGATATGTCCCTCCACCCAGGGCCGAAAGGTCAGTCCCCAAGAAGGGATGTCCGCCCAACTCGTGCTGGGTTTCCAAGGAAAAGAGGATAACCTCAGCCACGCCCTGCGGTGCATGGCCACTGCGGCCGCCACCGATCTGGCACAGGAGTCACCCAGATCCAGAGCCGTCTGGAGCTGTTGTTTTGCCACCGCCCTACCCTGGTCCCGTACCCGCCGGACCTTGGTCCGCAGTTTGGCCGGGAGATGAGGTAGAACCCCGTCCAGGGTGCCCAGAAGGGTGTGGGAACAGTGTGCCGTAAGAGCCGCCGAGCTGGCCTGACGGAGGCCTAGGGAGGACGCAGCGTAAACCTTGCGCCTGACGTAGTCCATCCTTTTGGACTCTTTGTCAGGGGGTCTATCCACATCCCCAGCGTTTCCAAGACATTGGAAAATGTCGTCGGTGACTACCCCTTCAGCCGAGGGGTGCTCCGAGAAACCGGGCAGAGAACAGACAGGGACAGGGTACCTCCAAGCCACCCAGGCCGAAGGCGCAGGGCAGGAAGTAGGCCGCCGCCATTGCTCCAAGGCTGGGCCCACGATAGCCTCAGCCACTGGGAAGGCCTCCGAGGGAGAACCCCCTCGGTCCAGAATCTCCGTAAGGGGGTAAGGTGTCCGTTTGGAGACGGGCTCGAGCCGCATCCCAGTGAATTCTGAAATGAGCTGAAGCAGACCCCTCAAAGATGATGGGCTGTCGTCTACGGAATGTTCCTGGGAAGACCCGGTCCTCCCTGCTAGAAACATATCAGAGCCGCTTCAGGCCCGGGGATCTGCAAAAGTTGCCGCAGGCCCAAGGCACTCTTCGTCCGCCAGGGGCGGGCAGGAGTGAGGGGACAGAGTAACCTGAAGAACAGGTCATGGCCTGGCCTGTACCCCGCCGAAGGTGGAGGGGCAGCGAGGGTCAGACGAGCAACCGGCCCTGGAGAGGGCTCCTCGGCCGACCGAGCGGCGGCTGCTTGCTATCCGGAGAATGAATCGGGGGCCGATTGATACCCGGACAACAACTGCTGTCGCCACATAAGTTCCTCGTAACGACGACGCCAACGGCATCGAAACAGCTCCTCATCTGAGGAGGGGGATGAGGAAGAACGGCAAAGCCACTTAACTCGGTGCCCCGACTGAGAACGCCGAGATCGGCGTGAGCGGCTAGACCAAGAGGGATGACCGAGACCCAAACTGGGGACCGAGGGCGGCCTGGGAAGGAGCGGGACGCCACACCTCCCTCGGCTCGAAGAAAGGCTCCGAGGCTGTCGCACCAAGGGACGGACAGAACCTCAGCCTCTGCCGGAGGCGGAGGGATGGTGGCACCAGAAGACCACCCAAAAGACGGGTCGAGAGACTCGACAACGTTGACGGGTGACCTGGCCGGCTGACCTGATGGGGACACCATGAGGCCAGTGGCGGTACGCATCCTCGACCGAGCGGCCGGCCGATGAGGGAGGGAGACTCTCCGCCCCGCCGACGAAGAGACCCGCCTGCCGCCTCCAGACTTAGGCCAGCAGCAGGGCTCCAGGTCTCTCCTTGGAGGAGAGGAATGACGGCCCTTGAACGGTTGCATGAGTTGAACCCAAGGAGAGCGGGATAAGCGCCGCAACCGAGGGAGGGGAAGCCGCCCCCTCCCCGGCAGGATCGAACTGCTGAGAAACAGTCGAAGCGGACACCCGCCGGTCCGAGGGAATCTCCGGAGCGGAAAAAACTACCGGATGTCCGAGCCCCGAACAGGCCGCGCGGTCCTCCAGAGAGCTGACCGAAAGGGCAGAACAGAAATTGCAAGCCTGAGGATCATGATCCAAGTCCAGGCAATAAACGCACGTGGAATGCGAGTCTCTCCTGGAGGAACTAACCGTGCGCCTCTCGGGTCGGAAAAGGACTGAGCCATCGCCGTAGCGAAGAAGAAAAGATCGAAGTTTCAGAAAAGACACTCCCAATGATTTCTAAGACCGAATTTTCAGGAACCAGTCGAAAGCAGGAAGCGTAAGGAGGAACCTGAGGCTTCCAAGCGGTAAGGAAGATCTGGCGCCATGGGGCGGAGCCGAGAGTTTCCACCACCCGGGTGGGTGGGAGGAGCCAGCTTGAAGACCTCCCGGCAAGATTTAAAGCGGCAAGGGACCTGCCAAT
Source organism: Neoceratodus forsteri (assembly GCA_016271365.2). NCBI lineage: Eukaryota > Metazoa > Chordata > Ceratodontiformes > Ceratodontidae > Neoceratodus > Neoceratodus forsteri. Next base: position 37,583,388 of record JADMNL010000032.1, read on the forward strand.
AAGTGTGGATGAACAACATATCCATGTCCCTAGAACTGACGGTTACATTTGGAAGTACCACAGACAGAGGTTTGAAAACCGAGCTCGAACTCAACGTTCCATGCTTCTGCATGGAGTTAACCCTTTCCTCTCCAGGGCTGTTCAAGTGCTGGTGCTAACTGCATTATGTCTTAATACAGCAAGACTTCATGTTGTTTGAATACAGTAGTACATGTAAAAATGTGTGCAAAATAGGCAAATGGCACAAGCAGCAAATGAGCATTTCAGAAGCACTTACACATAGGTATGAGGCAAATGCAAGGGGAGCAGTCAGGAAGGGGGAAACAGGAGCCAGGAGGGAGGAAAGGAGTGTCTGCTGGTGCTTAGAGAGCAAGGAGAGGCAGCGAAGCAGAGGGAAGAGGGGAGTTGGTTCCAGAGTGATGGGAAGCGAAGTGCTTCATCCGAGCCGATCTGTGTCCACCCTGCCAAGGTACAGCTGTAACCTGCAGGACCACTTGTAGTCGGTTCTGTGGGACATCAAGGGCTTGGCTCCGTGATGCGTGTGCACACAAATGCATGGCAGCACCTCATCAAAGCCAATCTGTGTCCCCCCCTCCCCAGTTATATCTCGAACCTGCAGCACCATCTGTAGCCATCCAGGTGGCGGTACTGCAGCAGTCTCTGTGACTTACATTTCCAGAAGCAGAGCATGTCTTTTGGGATACTCTATCCTCCTCCTATGCCGATCAGCCCTCTGATGACTGTAGCACATTTTCAAACCGTAAGAGCTGGTGTCATCAGCATGCATTTTAAACAAATTTTTAAACTTGACAGCTAGCCCAGTATTCTGCAGCCTTACATTTTCACCCTGCTCTCCATCAGCCTTCACCTGGACGCATACCTCACGACAATCTGGAAGCTGGGGCAGTGTGCGGTTACCCACACTGCTAAGTGCACCTCCACTGGACCATCTCTAGGAGCAGTGCATGCCAACTCCTCCCCCCAATCCCTGAATTTGGCTGTGTGGTGGTGGTGGGGGGGTCATCACAGCCTTTTCACTGTAACTGAAGTTTTGCAGGACAGGTATTAAAAAGAAAAACATCTATACTTACTGTTGACTTATTTTTGGTAATGGACATCCAAAAGCTAAAACAGGCAGGAAGGGGGTAATCACCAATGAGTCAACTAGAAAATAAAAACAGATATTTATATGTTTCTGTGAACTAGAACAGAAGCAAACGCTTACAATAGGTATTATCAAGTTAAAAAGAACGGAGCCGGCCCATTGGTAGGGCTACTGCTCCTAATGCTGGTGACCCAGGTTCGGGAACAAGCCAGAATCATCACGGGCTGGTGGGGGTGCTAGGGACCAAGTCCCAGGGGATGCTCTCCTTCTCCAGGGAGGAGGGTTTCCATTCTCTGCCACAACACTGCCACCTGGGCGACCAAGTGGCAGTGCACCTGGAGGGTTGACAGGAGGGAGGAACACGCCGACACTGGGGTGTCACCGCACTCAGTGTGCGTGGCTCTAGATGTACGTGCACGCAGAGTTCCGTGGGGTGGGGGAGAAACAGGAAAAAAGACCCTGGTCCATATGGAAGAAAGACACCTGTTCATCTGGGGCTGGGCCCAGTCCTCTAAGGAGTGCACTTCCTGACGAAGCACTAGTGTGTCTGGAGGTAGATCCCTCGCCACCATCCAGGGAGCAAACTGTGGCAGGATGGAGGAAGGTTGGCGCCAGATGGTACCCTGAGGGTCTGGAGGGTGTTCGGGACCAGGGAAGTGAAAGAAGCATTAACAGGGAATAAAAATGAATTGGTAAAGAAAACACTGAAAATATGAACAAATACCTGTATCCTTAAAATAAACATTTACAAGACTCTTAGGCTTATAACCTGCTATGTAGTCACTACGTGAGTACGTGTACTGCACATTTGAAAGGAATTAGGTCTACAGTATTCAAGTATGGTTGCTCTTGGTATACGTGGATTTGGGGTCGTGATCCCTCTGTACTGGTGTACTAAATGCTGCCCATATAGCATAAGAAAATGTGCAGTAACATTTCTACCATAAATGTAATCAGGAAGATTTGGTAGGTTTCAAAACTGGCCAGTAGTCAGAAATCTATTGGATTCTTTCGAAGAATTTTCACTAAAATTTGAAAGAAATCCCTTCAGTTGTTCCAGATCAATTAGCAATTATGTTACAGTTTAATAAAAATGATTACTAGTCAAGGATCTTTCATCTGATAAATTAACAACGAAAACAGAAAAACACAGGCGCCCATATTTAGAAAGTTAGCACAGCACTAACAGTAATAGCATGCCCAAACGGGGGCCATACTCAAAGGGCACTGTAACTCTGGAGATGGTGCAATCGCCTTAAATACACCACCGCTTCCATGCACCAGAGGATTTTGGAAGTGATAAAAGGCTGCAAGGCAGTGCTATTCACCGCTCGCAAAACCCTACTCTAACATGCACAGTGGTTCACAACCCCCTGCCCTCAGCAGCACTGTGTCAGGTGATGTCATGAAACCCTCTCCTTTGATTCCCACTGTAACACGTTCACTTACTCTGGTAGTCTAGCAGTACCCCCCTCCCCCAATTCATGTTGTAAACAGCACAATTACCCTAGTAATCTAGGAGTACCTCCCCTACCCACCTGTTGTAAACTGAACAGTTACCCATATAATCTAGAGGCACCAACCCCCCACCCAGTCCTGTTGTAAATTGAAGTTACCCTGGTAGACTAGTGCTCCCTCTCCAACCTTGATCCCTACGAAAAAATTACTTACCACAGTAATGTTGTTCCTTCTAATGGAGTCTTGCTGTATTCTGACAATATGCAGTCAGACCGACCCGGTTCAACTGCCCCGGAGAACCAAGAGTTAAACCCTATGCAAATGCATAGAACGTTGAGCTTGAGCTCGGTTTTCAAACCACTATCCTCGGTATGTTCTGGTAACTGATCAGATTCTATGAAGCGAACTAATTTAATATGTATGTAATGGCCAAAACTAAGCCTAAACAGGACCCCAACAGGGGCAACATAAGGAAACAAAAACCAAAGGGCATACAAAATACTCAAGTCATAGTTGCCCAGAGAAAACTATTACCACTGATGGTTTCATAAAGTTGCTGCAGAAGAGTCACCCTTCCCCAGGTTCTGAAGGGAAGGTAGGGTGGGAGGTCAGAATACAGCAAGACTCCATTAGAAGAAACAACATTACTATGGTAAGTAATTTTTTCTTCAAACAACATGAAGTCTTGCTGCATTCTGACAATATGCAGACTATAAAGCAGTGCCCCCAGGAGGTGGGCACAGAACCTATTTGAGGAATAGGCTCTGCAGTACTACTATGCCAAACCTGGCATCACTCCTTGCCTAAATATCCAGGCTATAATGCTTAGTAAATATGTGGACAGACTTCCAGGTGGCAGCCTTACATATCTCAAGCAAGGGGATTTCCCTGGCAGCCGCCAAGGAAGCTGCAGTGCCTCTGGTAGAGTGGGCCTGAAGACCTGCTGGTGGATCCTTACCTAGTTTACTGTAGCAGAACTGGATACAGGCCACAATCCATCTGGCTATAGTCCTTTTTGCAGCTGGCCTGCCTTGGCCAACATCCCCATAAGTAACAAAAAGCTGGGAACAATCTTTCTTTAGCTCTTTTGTCTTGTCCATATAATAGCTAATAGCTCGTTTAACATCCAGGCTGTGCAGCCTGCGTTCACCTGAACTAGTGTGATCTGAGAAAAATATAGGCAAAGTAATGGATTGGTTCAGATGAAAATCAGAAACCACCTTAGGGAGAAATTCCTGTTGGTTCGGAGCACAATCTGGGCCCTGTGAGGTGAAATATAGTTGGGCTCCACAGATAAGGCTTGAAGCTCACCGATTCTTCTAGCAGAAGTGATAGCCACTAGAAAAACAGTTTTCCAAGTGAGAAACTTGAGTTCTGAAGTAAACATAGGTTCGAAAGGAGGCTGCATAAGCTGACCTATACATATGTTCAGGTCCCATGCAGGGGTAGGTTCCCTATATGGGGGGATGAAGATGCAACAACCCCTTGAAAAACTTTTTGAAAATCGGGTCTGTAGCCAGCGAAGGTGCTTTCCCTGCTGAAAGATAAGCAGACACAGCAGAAAGGTATACCTTCAGGGTAGACGGCTGTAAATGCAGAGACTGAAGGTAGACCAGATAGTCCAGAAGTTGCGGTACTGCAGCTTGCCGAGGATCCAAATCCTTCTGTGCACACCAGATGGAAAATATTTTCCATTTAGAGGAATATGTTTTTCTGGTAGCAGGCTTTCTGGCACCTTTCAGGATCTCCAAGACAGGTTGAGACAGTTGTAAATCTACATATTCTAGGTCCTCAAGAGCCAAGCCCTGAGGTGAAGGGACTGAAGATTGGGGTACATTATACTGCCCTGAGAGGATGTCAGCAGATTGTACCTCCTGGGTAGAGAAATCGGTTTGGTCACTGTCAGTGACAACAGCATCGAATACCATGACTGTCTGGCCCAGTCTGGGGCTATGAGAATCATTGTGGTAGACTGGGACCTCAACTTGACCAGGACTCTGGCTATCAGAGGAAAGGGAGGAAAGCATAAAGGCACCTGTTTGACCATTTCAGAAGGAGAGCATCCAGTGGCACTGAGCCCTGGAGTGGGGGCCTGCAACAATACAGAGGTAACTGGTGATTGTCTGGGGCTGCAAAGAGAGCTATCTCTGGAACCCCCGACTTCCTGAATACTGAAAAAAGGACCTGCTTGTTCAAGGGCCATTCGTGATGGCCCTGGCTGATTCTGCAGAGAGCGTCTGCCAGTACATTGTACTTGCCTGGCAAGTAAACTGCTAGCAGTGACATGTTGAGAGAATATGCCAGCTTTCAAATCTTCATGGATTCTGTGCAAAGCAGGGAGGATCTTGTTCCCCCCTGCTTGTTGATGTTGTACATGGTGGTGGTGCCTGTCCTGACCTGTACCACCTTGCCCTGTAGGAGACTGGCAAACTCCTGAATAGCTAGGAGCACTGCTCTAAGTTCCAGAAGACTGATGTGCAAGAGAGACTCCTGAGGGAGCCATGCACCATGTGTTGTGCGATCCCCCAGGTGGGCACCCCAGCCCAGGAGAGAAGCATCTGTTGTCAACATCAGAGAGGGTACCAGAGGGAGAAAAGGAACCCCCACTCTGAGGTTGTCCATCTCCTGCCACCACTGAAGAGCTAACAGAAGGGTGTGAGACACTGGAATCAGTTTGGACAGAGAATCTTTTTTTTTTTTTTTTTGAGACCAGAAGGATCTGAGGTGGAACTGAATGTCCCTCATCTGAAACCTGGCCGCCAGGACCACAGCTGTGGTGGAGGCCACGTGTCCTAGAAGCTGTAAAAAGTACCTCACCGGATGAGTAACTTGAACCCGAAAGGATTTTGCCAACTCTATGAGGGCCCGCGCCCTTGCAGAAGGCAAAAAGGATCTTGCCTGAATGGTATCCAGCTCTGCCCCTATAAAGTCTAGTATCTGTACTGGGGTTAAGATAGACTTCTGACGATTTACCAAAAACCCCAGGGAGCGAAGAGTATCTTGAGTGAGTTTTAGGGCTTCTGTGACCTGCTGGGGGGATTGACCCACCAACAGCCAGTCGTCTAGACAGGGGTAAACTGAAACCCCTTGTCTTCTGAGGAATGCCACCACTACTGCCAGACATTTTGTAAAACACCCTTGGTGCAGATGTCAGGCCGAAGGGCATAGCTCTGAACTGGTAGTGGCCTGAAGGCAGTCGAAACCAGAGGTATTTTCTGTGAGACTGTCTGATGGGGATGTGGAAGTAAGCATCCTTTAGGTCTAGGGATGCCAGCCAATCCCCTTCCTTGAGAGTAGGTAGAATGGTAGCCAGGGTTGTCATTTTGAATTTTGGCTTTGTAAGATGCCTGTTCAGGAATCTGAGATCCAGAATGGGCCGCCACTCCCCATTTTTCTTTGGTGCCAGGAAGTACCTTGAGTACAATCCTTTTCTCCTGCTCCTGACTGAAGAAGTGTGGAAACCTTTGCCTCCAGCTGGGCTGTTTCTGCAGTGCTGGAAGGTCTGAAAATTCTTGCTGACAAGTTTTGGAGGCACCTTGAAAGTGAGAGCAAGTCCCTGACTGACCCACTATCTCCAGGACCCATTTGTCTGAAGTGATGGAACGCCAAGCCTGGAGATAGTGGGTCAGCCTGCCCCCAACAAGATAGAGGAGGCAGTCCAAACAGAGCTTTCAGGGTGTCTGTTTGGCTGGGGTAGCAGACCAGGGGGGGTAAAGGCGGCCCTGCCAGCAGCCCTCCTGCCTCTCCCTCCAAAGAACACCCTGGGTTCCTGGTTAAGAGGGAAAAACTTGGGCCTGGTGAAAAGGCCTGGGGTAAGGTCTGCCCCTGCCCCTGGCCTGCTGCTTCTGAGGAATAGCAGCCTTCTCTTTTGCTGAAGCACTCCTGTATGCCACTCTGTACTCATTCACTTTTTTTCATATATGCCTCAGTCTGTTCCCCAAACATTCTGGACAAGGGGAAAATCCATGGCATTATTTTGCGTGTCTTGGGACAGGTTAGTACACCTGAGCCAGGAAAAACGCCTGAGGGATACCGCAGAAGCCATAACCCTAGAAGCTGCATCACTGGAGTCCACAGCCATGTGGAACTGGGACTTGGATGCTTGTACCCCCTTAATGACCAACTCTTCAAGGTTAGCAGAAAATTCAGGGGGGTGCGCCTTTTTAGCTCGTTGTTCGACAGCCTCCCAAAGGGACTTTTGACACCTGGAGGCATAAGCCATATAGGAGGCTTGACTGATACCCAAGGAAGATACCAGGTACCCTTTCTTTTGTCAAGAGAATCCACCTTCCTGGAATCCTTGTCAGGGGGGTGAGAGGCCAGGGGAGTGACAGCCTTCTCGCAGGCTGCAGTCTGAACTACCCCTACATGGCTACGACTAGCTAAAAAGTCAGTGCCATTGCCAGCCAGAAGGTACTTCCTGTCCATCTTCTTATCTAAAGGAGGAACAGAACTAGGGGTTTGGAGGATCTTTAAAGTCCGCTTCTTTAGGGACTTATGAATGGGAATCGAAAGTCCCTGGGATACAGGAAGATCCAGCATCTCCTTGTAATCCTCTTCCTCATCATCCTCCTGCCTTGCCTCATGTACAGAGAGCTGCAGGGTCTCAGCCACTTGCCTCATAAAAGCAAAATGGGAGGTAGCCTCAGAGACAGGCCTAGGAGGGGATTCGTACTGAGGATGGTCAGGGGAGACCTCAGGGTCAATGAGTTCCCCTTCATCCTGTTCCTCATCCTCCTCCTCATATCCAGAAAAGTAATACTCCTCAGGATCAAGGTGTCCTGAAGGAGCTGAACCGGTATCCAGAACCGCTGGCTGCCTAGACAGTACCTGCGACAGTTCGTGAAACCCAGATTGCAACGACTGCACTATTCGGATGGCCTTTGCAATTTCATCCGCGGTTGGAACCGGGACCGACTGCTTATGCAGTTCCAAACCGGAGCGTTTGTCTTTCTTCGACGCTGCGGGTTCAGAAACAGATTCCGAGTGTCGTTTAGCTGTCTATGGTTCACCCTGGCTTGAAAGGTCAGTTGTTGGATCAGAAGGTTCAGTAGAACCGGAACCGGCCTCAGCAGTCTTGTCCATTCTTTCCTTCAGCTTACTGAGGTGCCTGTCTAAAGTAGACTGAGGGAAATTCTTACAAATATCACAGTCTCTAAGTGGTTAAAACCCAAACAATACAACAAACCAAATGCGGATCAGCTTTTGCAAATTGCTCCCCACACTCAGTACAACGCTGAAACCCAGTGGGACCGGTTTTTCTCTTGGGTTTCTGTGACATAACCCTAAAATTTGGAGCTTAACCCAGTGGCTTAGTTAGGCCAGTTAAGCAAGAATCAAATACCTACTTTATCCGTAGTGGCTTAATTAGGCCAGGATAAAGAAATAGAAGAAACGATAACTTTACCCCTGAAGGCTCAGTTAGACCGAGTAATAGAGAAGACAAAGTCTGAACTGGCCAACGGTTTAGTGCCAGCCAAAAATGAACCGAGAGCCCCCGGTTCTGGTCAGGACTTTGTACCGGTATCCCAATACAGTGAAAATTTAGATAAACAGAGAAATTTAGAAGTTCGGCCCCCTCACGGTCACAGAACCGATCGCAAACCGAACACTTACCCAACCTAGGAAACGTGAGCTATACCGAAGACGGCGGTTTGAGAACGTTACAGAAATAAAACAACAAAGCGGTTTGAAGTAAACCGGTGAAACTATGCTAGACCGAAAGCAGCGAGGAGAAATCTCCGAGGCGTCTTCACTGGTGAGCGGAATAAAGAATCTGATCAGTTACTAGAACATACCGAGGACAGTGGTTTGAAAACCAAGTTCGAGCTCAACATTCTATGCATTTGCACAGAGTCAAACTCTTGGTTCTCCGGGGCAGTTGAACTGGTCGGTCTAACTGCATATTGTCAGAATACAGCAAGACTTCACGTTGTTTGAATGTACAGCGACACAGGCACCCCCTCCCCACACACTCTGCACCCATCCACCCCTCGTTCTGGCACGTGGCTCACCCGAAAATGCTCATGGACTCTAGTGGGCAAAATGGTGGACGGCAACCAGCACAGACCCTCTTACCACCCATCTGAGATGGTGAAAGAAGGGTCTGTGGCAGTCACAGTCCAGCACTCTACCCACCACTAAGCGCCTTCTAGTGAGTCACTGGGCCCGGAAGGGCTGGGTTGTCGTATGATATGTATTAGGGCTGGATGAGATTGAGTACTGTGTGGTTTGCTTCCTGTATTTATTGGAATTTAACATATACATATATACATATATATATATATATATATTTTTTTTTTTTTAAAGCTACTGCTGTTTAGGTCTCATTGTCTCTAGTTGTCCTTTTTCCGCTTGATCACCCCAGCCCCATCACCCTGGTGTTCCTCAAGACTTACCTTAATATCCATGAGTTCCCTCTGAGCCTTACCCCCCAACCCTCGGCAGGGGTGGTGGATGCTCCCCAATCTCCACCACAGAACGGATCTGCTGTGTGGAGGTGGTACCTGAATAGCCAGGTGTGGGGCCTCCGGGTGGCCGGCATCATCCTGCCAGCCGGGCATTTTCTGCTTTACTATCCTACTCCTTGGACATCGGCTGCAAGGGTGCGGAAACAAGCATGCAACAGCACCAGCCGACATCCTCCCACCAAGGAGCCACCCACAGCTGCACTGCCACCTGTGGTCACCCAGGTGGCAATACAGCAGTGGAGCTACCTAGCTGCCCACCCTCCTCGGGGGAGGAGCGCATCCCCTTGGATGCTCAAACCCCCCCCCCCCCAGTCGACCCCAGCTCATTCCCAAACGACGGTCATCAGCATCGCGAACGCTAGTGCTACCACTGCACTGATGGGCCAGCCATAACAACATTTATTGAAATAGTCACTTATTTTGTACTTTTAGCTGCTGTATCATGACACTTATTTCTGACGGCTGCAGAGATCTTTGTTTTCTGGTTCATTCGATGTTTGTGTATGCCAGTGCGCCACTTCAGTCTTGTAGTGACTTTTTTTTCCTCTTTTTATCATTTCAAGCAGCCTTCTGTCAATAACTAATACCAAAATCTTATGCATTAATTCACAAGATATCTAATCAGTCCACTCTGATGAGGCAGATTCTGATAGAGAGTTTTGAACTTACCATCATCTGGATCAGGGAAAAATGAGGTAACCTCAGGCTCAGACTCCTGAATACCTTTCTTTTTATACATTCGCAGCTGTAGTCGCTGCAAAATTCTCTGCTCTCGGATTCGCTGAATGTCCCACCTGAGAAAATTGAAAGAGAAAACAGACTATTGGACACAAAATGAATATGCAGTACAAAATAAACCAGTATGGGGCAGTATGCCTCTACTCTAATTTTACTTATATGTTAATGGTGCATATACTTAAAGGACAACTAAACCCCCTATTTTAGCCGGCCCAGTGGCTGAGGTTTGAGGCACTGGAAGCCACACCTCACACCATACCGTGACCGGGTTGAGCGAACTTGGGTGGCTGGTAGGTCGGCGGTAGGCTTGGCGTCCCATAACAGCTCGCCTGCTCCAGGGAGGGAAGTGGCCAATGCCTGCGCACTTGCTCGACTCTAAGCAAAGGCTCGGAGTACTGCAAGCCCCAATTATAGGGGATGGGCGGCCGCTGCACAGCGTGGACGTCAGTGCCTTGCACCATGACATCAGGGGTCGCACGCTGCAGGGGAGTGAGGAAAAAACACCTGCCGGCTCCAGGAAGACTGGCTTCCCGGAGCGTGCCTTCAATGTGCCCTGCTCACCAGACCACCTCCTCAGCCCGACTAAATGAAGGATTTTGGGATGAAGGGACCCCACCTCATCCCCGCTTGGGGGGAAAAATACAGTTTCGTAAGAACTTACCACAACAGTAGATCTTCGAGAACAGCTCTTGTAGCAGGTTACACCATTAGGAATGAAGCTGGCAGGCGCCAGGACCCCACGGAAAAATTCTAGCTAGCAGTATTCAGCGGGAGATTGCCCCCAACGTCGGCCCCTCCCCGACGTCAAGCATCACATAAAGGGGATGGTCCCCCAGCATCCCCAGTTCTCCCGCCAGAGACTCCCAGCCCAAAGGTGACATCTGAAGCGGAGAAAGAGAATCCGTTTCCAAAGGAAGGTTTGCAACAGAATGGTGTCAAAGATGCTGTAGCCTAGAAACTAGGTCAGATGGCTGAAGTGGAGACATTCTTGAGCGCAGCGAAGGAGGTAGCCACCCCCCTCATAGAATGACCTTTTACCGGTCCCGGTAAAGGTTTATTGCGCCTCTGGTAACAGAACTGGATACATTTCACCAGCCATCTAGAAAGCGACTGTTTGGAGACAGGAGCACCTTGCATTCTCAGTGCGTAGGAAACAAAGAGCTGGTCAGACTTACGATGGGCCCTGGTTCTGGTCAGATAATATCTGAGACGCCTATGCATATCCAGGGTGTGTAACAGGGCTTCTCCCCGTTACAGTGATTTGGATAGTACACCGGAAGGTCGATGTCCTGGTTGAGTGTGACAGCCGAGACCACCTTGGGAAGGAACTTAGGATTTGTTCTTAAGGACACCCTGTCCTTGCGAAAAACCAAATAAGGATCCTTGCAAATAAGTGCGTGAAGCTCAGAAATTCTGGCAGAAGTAACAGCAACTAAAAGGAGCGTCTTCCAAGCGAGGAGACGCAGCTCGCACTCCGTGTCTGGTTCAAAAGGAGGCAGTGCAAGCTGCTCTAGAACAAAAGGAAGATCCCATGGCGGAACCAGGTCTCTGATAGGAGATCTCAAATGCAGGATGCCGCCCAAAAAGGTGCGAGAAGCCTCTAGTTAGGCTAGAGACCTGTGACCTACCAGTGAATGGTACGCCGAAATGGCACATAGGTGAACCTTAATGAGAGGAGTAGGCAAGGCCTGCCTCGTAAAGGGATAGGAGGTAGTCTAAAACTGACCTCTCTGAACAATCCAACTGGGTCAATCCACAAGCTTGAGCCCAGATACAAAATCTATGCCACTTCATGGCGTAAGTGGCATGAGTGGAAGGTTTTCTGACTGCCACCAGAACGTCCGCAACTTCCTGGGAAACTCCATACCTCAGGACTGCTATGTCCTTAGGAGCCAGGCATGCAGGTTCAGCGACCGAAGATCCGGACGGCCCAAGGAGCCTGCTCCCTGGGACAGAAGGTGAGAGCTGAATGGCAGAGGCACTGGAGGTTCCTGGGCCAGCTGATGTGAAGGGGGAACCAAATCTGCCTGGGCCAAAAGGGCGCTACTAGAATAAGGGGTACCCGCTCTTGTCGGAGCTTCAATAGAACCCTCTGGATCAAAGGTAAGGGCGGGAAAGCGTAGAGCAACCTGCCCATCTAAGAGAGGGAGAACGCGTCTCACCAGAAAACACCAGGCCCTGGATCTAGCGAGCAGAAATTGGTCAGTTTGCGTTGGATGGGGACGCGAAGAGGTCTAATTCTGGTGTCCCCTATCTGCGAAATAGGTCCTCTGTGACTTCCTGAAGCAGTTCCCATTCGTGGACTCTGCTCTGTGATCGGCTTAGACTTTCCGCAATAGTGTTGTCCACTCCCGGAACGTACACTGCAATGATATATGTGCCGTGTTGTAATACCAGATTCCAAACCCTTTGAGCCTCCCTACAAAGGGGGTAGGAATGAGTGCCTCCTTGTTTGTTCAGATAGTACATCACCGCGGTATTGTCTGTTTGTACCAGAAGAGTACCTGGTGGAATCTCCGACTGGAAGACCTGTAGGGCATATAGGACGGCTCTCATCTCTAGAATGTTTATGTGAAGGTGGGACTCTAGAGACGACCTGCAGCCTTGAGTCCTGACCCCACTGAGGTGAGCTCCGCATCCGGACCCCAAGGCATCCGTGGAGAGAGTCGCTGAAAGAGGTGGCGCAATGAAGGGGACTCCTGTCGAAAGGTGGTCTGGCACAAGCCACCAGTTCCAGTCTCGGATGACGGCCTTTGTGATCCGGACTGGATGCTGCAGATGATCTTGCTTCTGGTCCCATTGTGCCCACAACATCCACTGGGTGACCCACATATGGATTCGAGCTAGGGGAACCGTCGCAATGGCAGCTGCCATGTGCCCAAGCAGGCAAAGAACGGTCCGGGCCGGTACCGTATTCTTCTCCTTTATGTCCCTTATAAGGGATCTGATGTGTTCGGCCCTGTCTTGAGGAAGGAAAGCCCTTCCTTGAATGGTGTCCAGAATTGCTCCTATAAACTGCAAGTTCTGAGACGGGACAAGGTGCGACTTCTCCTGGTTGATGGTGATGCCCAGCGATTGGAAGAGGGAACAGGTATCCTGGATCGCGGACATCAGGGCGTCCTGTGAGGGAGCCATGCGGAGCCAGTCATCTAGGTACGGAAACATGCAGCGGCCCAGTCTTCTGAGAGCTGCTGCCACGACTGCCATACACTTCGTGAATACCCGAGGTGCCGAGGACAGTCCGAAAGGTAGAGCTTGGAATTGGCAGTGGCATTCCCAGAAACTCTAAACGCAGAAACTGTTGGTGTGTTCGAGCGATCGGGAGATGTAGATAAGCATCCTGCATGTCCAGTGACGCTAGCCATGTGCCTTCTTTGAGCATGGGAATGAGACCCGGCAGGGTCACCATGTGGAAGCGCTTGTACAACACAAAGATATTGAGGTTGCTGAGATCTAAGATCGGGTGCAGGTCCCCTGTTTTCTTTGGGACCAGGAAGAAGTGAGAATACTAACCTTTTCCTCTCTGGTTTGGTGGAACATACTCTATGGCCTCCTTGTCCAGGAGGGCCAAGATCTCCTGCTGGATGAGCAGGGCATGCTGATCTGAGTAGCGGGGGAGCAGGCGAGGTCTGGACAGTGGGCGGTCGAGAAACTCTAGAGAGTGACCTCGCTTTACCAATTGTAACACCCAGCGGTCGGAAGTTATCCTCTGCCATCCCGAAAGGTGATGAGAGATACGACCCCTGAATTTCTCGACCCTTTGATCCAGAGGAGGGGCGGGGGCCAGGAAGGAGTCATGCTGTGGTGGAGTTGGACCCCGTGGGCTGAGCGGCCTTAGGGTGTTTTGAGCCCTGGCCCGTGGGGAACTTGAGTTGACTTTTACGGCTGAAGCTGCCCCTAGGTTACTGGCTGGAACATGGCTGTTGCCGGCCATGGAAACGGTTCTGGTTCCTACGAAAGGAACCAGATTTGGGCCTGTACAGTCCGGACTGCCTTCCCGGCGTCCTGTAGCCTGGTGATGACCCTTTCGGATTCCTCACTGAACAGGACAGCTCCATTACAAGGAACGTCCAGGATGTTCTTCTGGACGTCGGGGTAAAGCTGGACATTCTCAGCCAAGAGTGTCTCCGGAGACAAACGCCTGATGCTGCTCCCCTGGCTGCCAAGTCCGCTGAATTGCAGGCAGCTCGGAGAACCTGGGTCCCCACGTCTGACCCAGTCCAAAGGAGGTTTAGCAATTCATCCTTCTCGCCATCCAGGAAATCCTTCATAAGGTCCTGGCCCTGTTCCCAAAAGGCACTCTGAAACTGCACCATGTGCGTGAAATAGATCAGGGACCTTATAAAGCATGTAGTGGCCACATACATATGTATCCCCATGGAATCCAATTGCTTATATTCCTGGTCCGGAGGCTGGGTGCTCAAGTGCTGAGGCCATTGAGACAGGTCATGAGATGCTGTAATGACCAGGGAATTGGCCAGGGGTTGTTGCGCCAAATATACAGTTACTCACCTGTAACAGGAGTTCTAGGAATGGTATATGTTGTTCATCCACACTGTCTGGCAGGTTCCTTGCCGCTTTAATTCTTGCCGGAAGGTCTTCAAGCTGGCTCCTCCCACCCACCCGGGTGGTAAAACCCTTGGCTCCGCCCCATGACGCTAGATCTAGCCCACTGGAAGCCAGGTTGCGTGTCGAGCCGGGGAGGTCAGGTGGGTCGTGTGGATGAACAACATATACTACTCCTAGAACTCCTGTTACAGGTGAGTAACCTGTATTTCTAGGGATGTGGATATGTTGTTCAATCCACACTGTCCGGCAGACTCCTAGCAGTTCTCCAGGAGGAAGGAGGCAAGGCGCGCACCCCCTACTTAGGAAATAAGGACTGGAGAACGGAGGTCCCAAAACCAGCATCCTGGCATGACTCTAGGTCAATGTGGTAAAGGGAAATAAAGGTGTGTGCTGACTTCCAGGGAGCAGCCCTGCAGATTTCCTGGATAGGGATGTCCCTAGAAGCAGCCACTGAAGCAGTGGTATGGCGGGTAGAATGAGCTCTCATCCCTTTGGGTGGCTCCATGCCCGCCAACCTATAGCAGAGATCTATGCAGGAGGTGACCCACCTGCTTATCGTCCGCTTGGCTGCAGGTCTGCCAGGTGCGGCTTCAGCGTAGGTGACAAACAGCTGGCTGAACCGCTCCCTCAACTTCAGATGTCCGCCTCCTAAACTAATAGCAGCCTTCTAGGGTCCAAAGTATGAGCCTATATTCTGCCTCCGAGGTGTGATTGGGGTAGAACACTGGCAGAGTCAACACCTGGTTAAGGTGAAACTCTGACACCACCTTCGGAAGGAACTCCGGGTGGGGGCGAAGGACAACTTTGTCCCTGTGGAAGACCAGGTAGGGAGACTCGATGGAAAGCGCCTGGAACTCTCCCATCCTTCTGGCTGACGTAATAGCCAGCAAGAAGGCGGTCTTCTAAGACAGGTGAGATGTCACACCTGTGCATCGGTTCGAATGGCTTGCCCATGAGCTTAGCCAATAACAGCAGCAGATCCCACGGAGGTGGAGGTTCTCACACCGGAGGGGATATGTGGTCTAGACCTTTGAAAAAACGCCCGACCACCTTCTCCTGCACCACCGACTGCTTGCGGCCCGCACTCGGTAAGCAGAGATGGCTGCGAGGTGCACCCTAAGGGTCATCGACCGAAGCCCTAGCTGAGAAAGGGACCACAGGTAGTCCAAAATACTAGCCAATGGACAGGAAGAGGACCAACCCCTTGTCCCGACACCACATGGAGAATCTCTTCCATTTGAAGGCATAGCATTTTCTGGTCGACTCCTTATGGGACGCCTCAACGACGTTGAAGACCTCGTTGGAAAGACCCAAGGCCTTGAACTCTAGCCGCTCAGGAACCAGGCCATCAGGTGCAAAGACTGAAGGTCCGGATGGAGAACCTTCCCCATGTTGACTGAGATCAGGTCCGGGCAGGCTGGAAGCCGCCTCGGGAGTCTGGAGCTGAGGCTGAGGAGATCTGGGTACCAGAACTGACAAGGCCAGCCTGGGGCTACCAGAATCACCCGTGCCTTGTCCCTCTTCACCTTGAGAAGCACCTTGTGGATCAAGGAAAACGGAGGGAAGGCGTAAAAGAGGCCCGTGGTCCACGGCCTCGAGAAAGCATCCCCCTGCAGCAAGCCCTGCTGAGGGGGGCTGGCGTGAAACAGCCTCAGCTTCGCATTCTCTCTGGAGGCAAACAGGTCCACCTGAGGAGTGCCCCAATGGGAGAACAGGTCTTGCACCACCTCCGGCAGGAGAGACCACTCATAAGATGCAGCACCTATCCGGCTGAGGGCATCAGCCAGACTGTTGGATGCTCCTGTCACATGGATGGCTAGGAGATCCGTCTTCAGGTTGATCACGAGAGACCAAATGCGGAAAGCTTCCTTGCACAGAGGCAAGGTGTGTGTCCCACCCCCGACGGTTGAGATAGTACATGGTCGTGGTGTTCCGTCTGGACCTGAACCACCTGACCTCGTACAAATGGAGCGAAGGCAGTGAGGGCTAGTCGAACCACTCGAAGCTCCAGCAGGTTGATGTGATAGACTCCTGAGGGGACCAGAGGCTGTGGGCCCGGAGTTCCCCCAGATGGGCACCCCAACACATCAGAGAGGCGTCAGTCATAAGAGTGACTGTCGACTCTGGGCGGACAAACGGGATACCCTCCTGCAAACGAGCTGGACAAGCCACCACTGCAGGCCGTCCCACATCTTCTGGATCACGGTCACTTGCTGGTCCAAAGGACCGGAGCGCTGTGACCGCAGGCGGGCCAGCCCCCATTGCAGGGGCCGCATATGCCAGCGGGCCCAATGGACCATGCTGGTGCAGGCCGTCATGAGGCCAGGAAGGTGCAGGAAGTCCCTTGCAGGACGCAGTTGCCCAACTAGAAATGACTGGGCAAAGGAGGAAAGGACCTCGGCCCTGTCCGCCAGGAGCCAGACCCTGGCTCGAAGACAGTCGAGCTCTGCCCCGATGAACTGAATCACCTGATGGCGCATGAATTCGATTTGGCCTCGCTGATCAGGCGGCCAATTTGTGAGCAGACCTGGAGGGCCAGATCCCTGGACTGCTCCACCTCCAACCTGGAGGGGGCTGCAATCAGCCAGTCGTCCAGGTAAGGGTATACCCGGACCCCTCAGCGCCGCAAGAATGCTGTCACCACTGCCATGCATTTGGTGAAGACCCTGGGAGCTGGAGACAGGCCGAAGGTCAAAGTGATCCCTCTGCTCTGAAGCGGAGGAATCGTTGATGAGACAGATGGATATGGATGTGAAAAAACACGTCCTGGAGATCCAGAGAGCAAAACCACATGCCTAGTTCCAAGGATGGAATGATCTGAGCCAGAGTGACCATCCTGAAGGTGCACGGCCTTAGGAACTTGTTCAGGTCATGCAGATCAAGAATGGGGCGGTAGCCCCCGTCCGCTTTGGGACCAGAAAGTACCTGGACACAAACCCCGGGTTTGGAGAAGGGTCCGCCACCTCGCCGAGTACCTCCTTCTGAGCAATGTCGACTCGACAAGCCGACAAGAGAGGCTGCGGAACCCGTAGCTCCATGGGGTGACGGCTCGATAGGGAGGGGACTGCTCGAATTCCAGAGGCAGATCCCTGCCGACCACTTCCAGCACCCAGTGGTCCATGGTGATAGCAGACCAGGCAGAAAGGAAGTGGCGGAGCTGCCCCCATGGGGAGACGGGGAGGAGTGCTGAGGTTGGGGCGACACCCTCAACCAGTCGCTGGGCAGGCTTGGAGGAAGGGCCGGTCGAGGGGCCACCTGGACCTTTCCCTCCAGGCTTCCTACTTGAGGAAGCGTCAGACTTGGCTTTAGGGTGACAAGTGTCAGCCTGCTGGCCCTGTTGCTGGTGCTGCTGGGCTGGACGTGCCGCTGAGGCGGAAGGGCGAAAGGACTTGCGCTGCTGCTGGCGGCCTGTCTTCTTCTGGGCAGACGTGACAGAGTCCAAGGTGGCGTTTGACTTCTCCATTCTCTGGAGATGGCCTTCCACCCCCGGCCTGAACAAGTCGGTGCCCAGGAAGGGAACGTCTGCTAGCTTGTGCTGGGGATCCGCCGTGAAGGTGGAGATCCACAGCCAAGCTCTGCGGCGCATGGCTACTGCAGCTGCCACTGACCGGGCACAAGAGTTTCCAATATCCAAAGCAGTTTGGAGCAGTTTGGCCACAGTCCTTCCCTGATCCCGCACCAGCTTGACAGTCGTCTGAGGGTCAGCCAAAGAGATGAGGAATCACCTCATACAGGGAACCAATAAGGTAGTGTGAAAAATGTGCCATCAGCATGGCCAAGCTAGCCTGTCTAAGACCAAGGGAGGAAGCAGTGTAAACTTTTCGCCCCGAGTAGTCCAGCTTTTTGGACTCCTTGTCGGGCGGGTTGTCCACGTCCTAAGTGTTTCCAGAACACCAGAAAATGCTATCGGTTACCAGCCCCTCCGCAGAGGGGTGCTCCAAAAAACCGGAGAGGGGACTGGTGGGAACTGCGTACTTGCGAGCCATCCTGGCCGAAGGTGCAGGACAGGATGCAGGCTGCTGCCACAACTCCAGGGCCAGGCCAACAATGGCTTCGGTCCAGTATCTCCGTGAGGGGATATCCAGCCCATTTCTGTACGGGTTCAAGCTGCATCCAAGTGGTCCAAGATGAGCCAAAGGATTCCCAAGAACGAGGACTGGCTCTCGTCCACCGACTGACCCCCTGTAGATTCCAGGTCAAGGGGCCTGGAGTACAAGGAGCAGTCGTTGGACTCTGAGGAGTCCGCAAACAGCTGCCGAGCGTCTAAGCCACCTTCCACTCGCCAAGGCCGATCAGGGGTGAGGGTGACTGACAACCTGTGGGGCAAGCCCTGACCCGATCGAGAATCCTTGGTCAGGACCCCAGTCTTCAGTTGAGGAGGTGGTGGTTCCACCACAATGGGTGGAGCAGCTGGTTTCGGCTCCTCGACTACAACGAGGAGTTGTTTCAGTCGATCGGGCGACAACCACTTAATGGCTGGAAAAGGCGACGGAGTCTGCTTTTTACCAGCTAACAAGAGTTGTTGCCACATCATGTCCTCATAGCGCCGATGCAACTTGCGCCGGAGCCTATCCTCCAAAGAAGACTAGTGGTGATGCCGCTTTCCGTGATGCAGGGACAGAGACCACCTATGTCAGTGGGACCTACCCGACACGGAGGAGGACCGAGACCTTCGGGGTCGCCAATGGTGGGTCGAAGAGGGGGCAGGGAAAACACACTCATCCCTTGGTTCAGTGTCCTCGACAGGGAACTTCGGCACAGGCAAGTCCTCGGTAAAGGGTCGAGAAAAATCTCGACCACATTGACGGGTGTCTCGGCCAGCTGACTTGACATGGACACCGTGAAGCCAGCGGCCTTGGCCGCAACCTCGACTGAAGTCGAGAGCCAGTCTGAGGAAGGGGATCTCTCTCGCTCCCACAAACGTCAACGGTGGGACTTACCTTTTGGTTCCTTTTCCTCAACCTACTTGTGTGTCCCGAAGGTCCTCCTCCCTTGGTGGAGAGGGACTGACAAAGCTCCTTGAAAGAAGCAGTGTAGGAGGAGCCCAAGGAGAGCGGGATAAATGCCGAAGCCAAGGAGGAAGAAGATGTGGCCTGCGCCGCCGCCTCCTCGAGGGCGATCAACTTCTCCAGCTGCTCCACGGAGCCCTCAGCCATGGACTCCGCCCAACAGGCCTCCTTCGACTTCACCGGTGGATACCGTTTCTCGGGGTGCCCCAGTTGGCAGTTGGGCAGCGTGATCTACCAAAACCGAAGCCATGAAGGATTTGCAGAGATCGCGAGCCTGAAGATCGTGTACAAGACCCAGGCAGTAGACGCACATGGAGTGCGGGTCAGTCTGGGACATTTACTGCCTGCAAGGGCACCAACGGAAGCTAGGAGTGGATTTATCCATCGCAGCCGCGAGGGAAGATGAAGACGCAAGTCTAGTGAACTTTAGAATAATTTTTGGAAATTCCAAAGGATTAGGATTCAGGCCTAAAATGCAGAGCGCTAAGGAGGGAACCTGAGCTTCCAAGCAGTAAGGAAGATCTGGCGTCATGGGGCGGAGCCAAGGGTTTTACCACCCGGGTGGGTGGGAGAAGCAGCTTGAAGACCTTCCAGCAAGAATTAAAGTGGTAAGGAACCTGCCGGACAGTTTGGATTGAACAATATATCCACGTCCCTAGAAACGGGTCTTCCAACGAAGCCCTGTAGAGGCGGCCGGCTGCTTGAACGTACAGACGAATGATGCTTCCAAGCAGCCTTTGGTGACATCCGTAAAAGGTGTCCACTAAGGCTGGAACCACCACAGGCTTCGGATCTTTTTGCCTGAGATAATGGGCATGGCGTTGTCTCTCAGGGTCTAAATCCTCAGTCTCCCACCCCATGTTCTCCTGGATGTGCCTTATGATTTCTGAAGATGAGGGATCATCTGGTGGTGATCTTGGAAGGTCTCGTGGGTCTGGCAATGGGGGACTAAAGGGGGATGGAGACCTGGCAGTATCGGATGTATTCGGCCTGGAGTCATCCACCAGAGAGTGTCGTCTGCCTCTACGTCTGGGTCATTTAGGGCTAGGAAACCCTGTGGGAAACCTTGATGAATGTGTTTCTCTCTCTCGACCTGCCCCTAGGAGGCAGAGTAGGCTTAGGGGTCGGGGGTCTAGAACCTTCAGTGCCTCAAGGAGGAGGCGGCGGAAGAGGCTTGGTGGGAACCACGTCCTTTTTTTTTTTTACTTGTATTTTTATGCTCCCATTCTGCCTCCTCCCTCCACTCTTTCAGACATCCTCTATCTGTGGACTCCTCCCAATCCGTCATGGTCTGCCCCTAGAGTGCCCATGGCTCTACACACACACACACACACACACACACACACACACACACATATCATATCCCTCTGGTATACCCCCCGGGCAGGGGTGGAGAGGGATCCCCATGCTTACCTCCCCAAACCAACATACTGTATCCGTGTGTGCAGAGCTGGCACAGCGGAGTCTGCCCAACGAGCCTGGAGGAATCCCCAGAGAGGTGTCGTCACCTAGGAGGGACAGAGGTGTTTTTCCAGTTTCCTTCCCCGAACTTGGGAGTCCAATGAGGGGCTAGGAGGCACGCTGAGATGTACCACCTGCTCCGCCCCTCTGCCAACATGTACTGAATGCCCTTACTGCTCTCCACCATACCGCGCCATCCACCTGGGCTCCCCTAGGTGGCGGCATCGCAGGAGTCTGCAGTGAACCCCCGAGAAGGAGAGCAGCCGTCAGGTGCTCTATCCTTCTCCACCCCAGCAACCCGTGCTTGTTCCCAAACACGGGACGCCAGTGTGGTACCAGGTAAGGCATCCAGCACCACCGGGCCGGCTTGGGAACCACGTCCTGTTTAATGGTCTCCCATCAAAAGGTAAATAGGTCCTTTACCTCTTGTATATTCGTGCCCGATGATGGACCTGGCGTCAGTGTGGGTTTATCGCCGGGGACGGACGTCGGGTCCTGGGGAACCGCCGGATCCAGAGACGGTTCCCTGGGGTAGCGACGCCCTCCTGTCGCCGCCTGGTCGCCAGGTGGCACAGTAGCCGCTCGGGAGCCCCTGACGTCCGAGTCAACCAGCGCCAGTGGTGCGGGCGCCAGTTCTGAAGTTCGCTTGGCTGGTGCCAGGTCGGACGCCCGCCGACGCCCACTAAGGGACGGAGCTCAGAGGTCGTCCTTTCCGGTGCTTTCGGAGGTTCAGAGACGGACCTGAGGTCGGTGTCCCAGCGCCGGTCTGACACCCCACTAGCTCTGGAGGCAGACTTAGACTTGTGCCGGTCTGAGGAATCCGGGCGGTAGGAGTCAGGCGTCCGAGCAGTCTTCAGCGGGTGAAGGGAGGCTGAGGAGTCCCCGGAGGACCTTACCTTGACCAGGGGAGGTTGAGAGCAAGCCCAAGAGGGCGATCAGTCTGACCGTGTGGAGCTGGTCCTGGACTTTGAGGCCCGGCTCAGGGACCTCTACCTACCAGAGTCCCGATGCTTGTCCCGGTGTTTCTCAGATTTATGGGATGATTCCCCTTTGGAGGAAGGTCTCTTTTCCATTTTCTTGAGTTTCTCTTGCAGAAGAAACCCCTGAAGGGCCTTTTGGCGGTGGATCCAGGTCCTGCTGTTAAACTGCTGGCAGATTGAACCGGCCTGGATGTCATGCTCCGGGCCGACACACCTCACACAGGCCAAATGATCGGCAAGAGAGATCTGCTTGCCGCAGGCATACTTGCAGGGGTGTCCTTCGAGAGAAGGAGTAGGAGAAGCTGACATGGAGTAATAATTTGAAGAAAAGATTTCACGCAGCGTCCGTGAGGCCGATGCTGACAAGCTGATGGCGGGAAAAGAACTGGGGATGCTGGGGGACCGCCCCCTTTTATGTGATGCCTGATGTCGGGAAGGGGCAGAGATCGGGGGCAGTCCCCCACTGGATAGTGCTAGCTAGAATTTTTCCATGGGGTCCTGGAGTCTGCCGGCTTCAGTCCTAATGGTGTAACCTGCTGCAATAGCTGTTTCTCAAAGTAAGATCCGAAGCTCCATGGGGGATCAAGAGGTAGGTCTGTGTGAGTGAGAGGCAGAAGGATGACACACTGGATGCCCTGAACAGTCAGGGCTGGCAGGCAGTAGGGGGTAAAAGAGAAATTAAAACAACAAAAAACCCTATTTTCACTATAAACTATTCCAAAAATCTGTCTTGGTAGAAAGGTAAGGAAAGGCTGCTGTTTACACTGATGCTAAAACTGCATTTATATGAGTAACACAAATGCAGTTTTGCAGCATTGGAAAAAAAATGTAAACACCAGCCTTCCCATTTCAAAACTCCCGCTCTATGTGCTCCCTAAAATAGCCACCGAAGGCCTGCCGGCCCAGTGGCCCTGGACGCCTTGCCTCGTGCTACACTGGTGACCTGGGTTCGGGAATGACCTCGGGTCGTCAGGGAGCTGGCGTTTTGGGGGGGTGCGGAATTCAGCAGCAGCTAGGCAGCTCTTCCCTCTTGGGTGCTTGTGGCCCCCATAGCTCCCGGCTCCCACCGTGTGGAGGTCCGTGGGGAAGCGAGGTGGGAGGGGCGGCGATAGCCAGGGTGGGGCATTGACCACAAGTCAGTACCCAGCGCGCCTTTCATGCATGCGCATACGCTGCTAGTCCCGGAGAAAACGGGACAAAAACAAAAAATTAATAAAGAATACAAAATGACCGCTGAATGTGCTGTGTGATGTCATAGGAGCCCATGTAGTCAGCTACATTGCACTGTAATGTCAAAAAGCGGTTTATGATGTCCTTTCTTTTAATGTACTCTCACAAAAGTGAACAAAACCATGACTTAACATGTGTATTTTGATCAATACACATGTTAAGCCATTGAGTGTGCTTATTTAAACATAAAAATTCACATTTAATCTGACAGCTTGTCTAGGCAAAAACGGTGCAAACAGCAGTACTGTAGAAAGTTTCAGATACCTGGTGGTCTAGTGGTTATGCCGAAGTGCCGGTCCGGTCCTGTGCCAAAGTTGTAGTCTTCTCTTGTTTGTAGTATGCTATTCTGCTTATGGTGCTAAGAAATAAATCCATTGATTGTACTGTCCATTTTGTCCTGATTTGAATTCCCCCACCCCTAATCAGCCGCTCGTTCACCTGCCCGCTGTTACACAATCCGCCATGCATCCACGCCACTAGAAGATCCAGTGCCACATATCCTGTTATCCTGCTAAACAATGAAATCCATTCAGAGTACGGTATGACATCATTTAATAGTGCCAGGCGGGAAGGACAGAGCATTTGAACAGTAACATTGTGTTCTCTCTCTCTCTTACAGAGGATTGAGTAGAAGATTGTGAAGAGCAG
The DNA here is from genome assembly GCA_016271365.2 of Neoceratodus forsteri. Taxonomy (NCBI): domain Eukaryota; kingdom Metazoa; phylum Chordata; order Ceratodontiformes; family Ceratodontidae; genus Neoceratodus; species Neoceratodus forsteri. The sequence continues at coordinate 37,607,056 of JADMNL010000032.1, forward strand.
TGTTTCTTGTGGAACAGGTATGACTAGATATCTGGTACCAGCATTCTAACAGAGTGGACACAAGGCAGAGTGTGTGACAGTGGGTGAGCGAGCAGGCAGATGGCCGGGGGGGGGTGTCAAATCCGGAAAATACCTTATTCTGAATGGATTTTGTTATTTAGCAGGATAACAGAATACGTGGCACCAGGTCTTCTAGTAGAGTGGACGCACGACAGACTTTGAAAGAAGGCGGGTGTGCGAGCCGGCTGATGGGGTGGGAAGGGAGATTCAAATCAGGGACAAAAATGGGCAGTACAATAGATTTATTTCTTAGCACCATAAGCGGAATAGTATACTACAAATAAAAGAAGACTACAACTTTGGCACCAGACTGGTTTTGTTCACTTTTGTGAGAGGACACTAAAAGAAGGGACAGAGCTTGTTGACACTAGAGTGCAATGCAGCTGACTGCATGGGCCCCTATGACACATACAGCACCTTTGGCAGCCATTTTAGGGAACACAGAGTGGGAGTTTTGAAATGGAAAGGCTGATGTTTACATTTTTTCAAATGCTACGAAACTGCATTTACATTACTTACATGAATGCAGTTTTAGCATCAATGTAAACAGCTGCTCTTTACCTTTCTACGAAGCCAGATTTTTGGAATCGTTTATAGTGAAAATAGGGGGTTTAGCTGTCCTTTAAACTAATTACCAATTAGCAAATCATTCAGAATTAATGAAAAAATGTAAGAATTAAAAGCAGTACCTACATTACCAAGAATACAAAAGAAAAGCAATATCACAAGGGTGGCTTCATGCTAAGGTATTGGAGATCATCTTTATATAAAGCTGTCTTTAACGCTAAACTTATCTTTACGTAACCTCCTCAAGGTTGATGCAAGTGTAAAAAAAAAAAAAAAAGGCATTTTCTGCTCAGTTACCAATGGTGTGTACATCCCCCCCGGCCCCGTTAATCTTTTTTCTTCCCCTCGGGTGCAGGTTTAAAGTCTGAACAACCAGCTCTGTCACCCAGCTCCTCAGAGGATTAGCTCCATCCAGCTCATCATCCAAGACTTGCCTCCCATAGTGCGGGTCATAGCCTCTCCATTCCGCCAACATACAGATACAGTGTGCTGGAGAGGGCCCTGCCCCAGTGCAGGGCCTGTGTGGGTCGGATCCCTCATTACACTGCTCTGTGCCTTCCTGCTTAGATTTCCTCCCCTAGGTGGAGCAGGCACCAGATGCCGCACCAGAAACCCCTGTGCATGCTCCCACATGTAGGACGTTGGTGGCCACTGCTCCACCTTTTCCCAGCATTGTGCACTCCCACCTGCTATGCTCTTGGTAGCTGCTAGTAGCCAGGCAAACGTCGGGCTCCACATCCCTCCCATCCTGTGGATGCTCGAGCCTCTCCCCCTCCAGATGACGCTCAGACAACCTCAGCCTGATACCAAACCCACATGCAGAAGCCCTACCACTGCCCTGGTGGGCTGGCATACCAATTGTGCATACATGATTTTAAAAAATCTGAGCATTGTATACAAGGTCTTCTCTCACCGTTTTCTTCTTTTCTCATCTAGCTCAAGCTTTGCATGGCGCTTAGCAAATACGCTGTCATCTAAATTCTAGAAAAAAAAGATAATACATTTAGTATATTGCACAAGCTCCATGGGATGCACCTCGTCATTTATGCCAAAAACTCCCTTTACAAGATCATTACAGAAGTCCTTAAACTCAGTAGTTAGACAAACTGCAAATCTGACATTTTTCTCAGTACAAACTAAAATGACTGCAGTTCCTAAACAGAAGTACTCTGGCCAAGGATACTAATTAAGATTCAAATGACTCCTAGTTCACATTTTTTTTGCTCCCAACAGCCTCTGATGCCTCACTCCTTCACACCCCTAAGCATTCCCTGTTGCCCACTGAACTCACCTCCTGATCCCCAGTTGGTTCTCTGTAGATCCAGCTTATCCCTGCCCCCACCCTGACTTAAGCAGAAAGATGTCTTTCAATCTTTGGGGAAGGAGGCAGGGTAGCCAATGCACAATGGGATCTGGTGGTGTAGGATGCATTCGCGGGTCATCATTTAACGCAAAGGCATGCCATTTTCCCTTGTTTTGGTAGTCCCTCTGCTCTTCCTTCTCCCAAAGGATGAATGTAACAGCCCCATTTTGGGACATGAACTGTAGCATCAAACAGATACTCTGCCTACTGGAGATTTTACTCTGGGAAGTAAGATTTGATCGGGGACCAAAGTGCCCATGTAACTAAACCCTCTGCAGTAAAGAGAAAGGAGGGAGGGAAGGCATACATGAACCTCTCTGTCCAGCAGAGGGTCAACAAGTCTTGTCAGAAAACACCAGGTCCTGGATCTAGCGAGTAAAAACTGGGCAGTTTTTGTTCATGTAGAGCCCTGCACTAGGCCATACAACCTTTTGTTCTAATCTTAAGATCTCTAAAGTTCATCTCCAGTCACCAGTTTTTTTTTTTTTTTTGGGGGTCACACTTGACAAGCAGCAGTCCCCAATAACCCAAATATGCCTCTCTTTTTATAATGTAAAGAAAAAATTAGCACAGTGATGATGTTTCTTCTAATGGTTGTATTTGTGAGTCATACAAATAGCAGTATTTATTCATTGAAAATTGGTAACTCCGAAAGGAACACTGAGACAAGGCTTATTGTCAGGTGCAATCCGAGGGAAGGGAGGGATAGAGACACAAAATATACAAGGTAATGTGTAAATATGCAAAAAATCTACATAGTGGTAAACTGCAGCAAAAAAAATACAGTATGACAAAAATACATACCGTAAGCCATGCACAGGATATTCAGAACTATGCACTGGTACAAATTCACTAGGGATAAGAACAGGAAACTAGCACGACCAAATCAGGTAAGGCCAGAACAGGAGCAGGAATGGGCAGAAAATCATTTAAGTTGCATTTGAGGTAGAAATGGGAGGAAGATGGAGGGTGGTAGAGAGATTGTTCCAGATGAAAGGAGAAAGACTGCCTGGCAACAGAGTTGAAGGGAGGAATGGTGAAGGTATGGCATCTCAGCCTGAAGGTGTTGGCCCTGGAAACTGAATTTTAGACTGTTATAGTTCAAAACACTGCATTGTGGTCACACTACTGACATTTTTTTTTTTTTAAATCGCAATTTTATTAAAACAAATCCCTAATACATTACAACCAAATATTAAAGAGCAGCTAACACCAGATTTGGCTTTAGGCAGGCAACCCATAACATGGGAGTTGCGTGCCCTACGAGTTATCCTAGCTACAGCTAGACCTTTTTGGTGCAGTATTAAAAAAGTTATTACCTCCATAACACCCGGCTCATAACTTTAGTGTATGAGCTGAGCAGCCGTTAAGCGTTGCAGCCCTGCCTCTAAAATCAGCATAATTATGACGTGAAGTAAGGAGCTGGGCTGCAGGCACTCTATGGACAATGTAATGGAATTGAGGAAGGGGGGCTGCCTATATGTACCGAGATTATCTTTGCTGGCAAAGGTATACATGTATGGGACTTTAGTATCGCATACATTATAGCCGAGCCCCATATGTGCTAGCAAAGAATCTTTTTTTTTTTTTTTTTTATTGTTTAACCAGGTATAGCACACTAAGCTGAAAGCTTTTTTACAGGAGCGACCTGGGAGCTACAAGGAGGTTAAGTGACTTGCTCAGGGTCACACAGTATGCAAGTGGAAGCTGTGGGATTCAAACCCAGGTCTGGGCTGCTGGATGTCACCAAATTTGCAGCTCAGAGCCTTAGACCACTGCGCTATACTGCCTCTCGTTATTTCTAGATACAGATATTTCTAGTTAATCTAGATATATTTAGGCTGCCCCTTCCCCCGTTTCCATTACACTGTCCACAGAGCACCTGTAGTCCCATTCATTCACTATTTCATGTCATAATTAAGCTGTTTTTAGGGGCAGGGCTGCAGCGCTCGGTGGCTGCTTGGCCCATACACACATGATGTGAGCCACATGTTATGGAGGTAATAACTTTAATACTGCACCAAAAAAGTCCAAATATAGCTAAGATAACTTCTAAGGCAGGCAACTCCATTGTATGGGTTGCCTGCCAGTATCGTGTCAGCTGCTCCTGAAGTACTCACGTTAGTCATTGTTGGTTAGGATCAAGTCCCGATATGTCATCATATTGAAATATTAACAGCAAAGTACTCTGTATTATGGACTGACCCCGTTTTGTGACAGAGTAACCTGATAGATTATCCTTTCCAATGCCTAAAGCTTACAAGACTTATTAATTTGATAACCAGCTGCCTCTCACTTTTGTATGACTTAGTTTGATTACAGGTGTGCTAGTTGATCCAATACAGTATGAGCTTCTGTATCGTCTATGTAGTTATTTATCTGAAAGCATTACAGCTGGGATAACCCCATGAGATGCAGCATCTCATTTTCATGGGTTCCCAAGGAGGACAGCAGCAGAAAGCAGATGAACATAGTCCAGCAGGAAGAAAAAATTACTCACCTTAGTAATCTTGTTTCTTCCAAAGTATTCTTTTCTATTCATAACTCTTTGCAGTTAGCCTGCTAAGCAGAGCTGCCCGGAGAAAATGCAACTATATGCTAACGATAGAACTTCTCATTGGCTCATGCCACATATTCAAACTGCTGTCCTTATCAACTGCAACGTTCTACCAACGTATCAGATTTCTAAGGAGCCTACAAGGCAACCTATACTAAGACTATCTAATATACTTATCTAAATGTAATACAACTGAACTGTCCTTGACAGCATGAAGCACCCTGAATATTACTGTAATACGATACCTCCTGAATGCCAGAATCACCTGGAAAAAAAAAAAGGGAAGTAAATATTTCCCACTAGGGCTAAAAACTATGCATGCCAGAGTTTGGGTCTTTATATTAAAATGCTCGGTCAGGAGTGCAGAGGCTCTGGTTCTGGAAGGGGAGGCAGGGTGGAAGAGTTATGAATACAGAAGAATACCCTGGAAGAAAGTACAGTTACATAAGAACTTACTGTAACAGTACATCTTCGAGAGAGGCTCTTGCAGTAGGTAATTACATATAGGACTGATGCCGGCCGGCGTCAGGACCCAAATGGAAAAATTTCTAGCTAGCAGTCTCTGGCAGGGGACCGCCCCCACATCAGGTGACTGACATCATGCAGTGTCAGTATAAAGGGGCAGTCCCCCACGCCAGCATTCCAGTTCTTTCCTGCCAAAAGGCAAGACAAGAGAGAAGCAGATATTTCCCCTCCTGGAAAAGGAGCTGAAAAAGCTTCGGGAGATGGAGGGCAGGAAGGTATTACCTACTGCAAGAGCCTCTCTTGAAGATCTACTGTTACGGTAAGTTTTTATGTAACTATACTATCTTACTTCGAGAGGGCTCTTGCAGTAGGTAATTACAAACAGGACCGAGTCCCAAGCAGTCTGGAACAAGGAGAAGCAAACGGGAGGAGGAAAGCTACTCAGAAGTAGATTCTCTGGTTGTGAAGGCCTGAGGAAAGGAGGCCTTGCAAAACAGTCAGCCAGAAGCCTGCTCTATGGCGAGAGGCAATGTCCAAACTGTAATGTTTCGTAAAGGTATGGATAGAAGTCCAAGGAGCGGCTGCACAAATGTCAGCCGCTGACACATTCTTGAAACAAGCCGCAGAGGCAGCAACCCCTCTGGTGGAGTGGCCTCTGACTTGACCCGGCAGGGTCTTCTTGTACTTGTCATAACAGAAAATGATACAATGAGCCAACCATTTTGATAGGCATTGCTTAGAAACAGCACTGCCTTCTCGTTTATGAGCAAAAGAGACGAACAGTTGATCAGTCTTTCTGAGATCCTTCGTCCTGTTGGTGTAGTATCACAGAATTCGGTGAACATCCAAAGTATGCAGGAGGTATTCTCCCTGACTGGAGTGCTGCATAAAAAAGGCAGGAAACTCTATGGATTGATTCAGCGTCGATTCCACTACCACCTTAGGGAGAAACTTAGGGTTGGTACGCAGAGAAACACGTTCCTTGTGAAAAATCAAATACGGGATTTTACATATCAGGGCCTGGAGCTCGGAAATTCATTGAGCAGAAGTAATGGCCACTAGGAAGAGAGTCTTCCAAGAAAGGAACTTTGGGTCCACTGAGGCTGCCGGCTCGAAAGGAGGCAGAATAAGCTTCTCTAAAATGAAATTCAGATCCCAAGGAGGGGAAGGAACCTGGATAGGGGGTTGTAAGTGAAGGACCCCTCTCAAAAAGGTCTTAAGAGACCTCCAGCTGAGCAAACGTTCTGTCTGCAAAGGGGACATGATAGGCCGAAATGGCTGCCATGTGAACCTTCAAGGATGAATGGCTGAGACCCAGATCGAAGAGGTGTCGCAGATAATCCAGAAGTTGGCCGACAGAGCATGAGAAAGGCTCGACATCATTGGAGGCGGCCCAGATAGAGAACCACTTCCATTTCATGGCATAAGTAGATCTGGTTGAGGGTTTCCTGGCCTCCACCAGAATCTCGGCTACTCGGGGATCAATCGGCTTCAGCTACGCCTGTGGAGCCACGCATGCAACTGAAGGGACTGAGGCCTGGATGGACCAGGGTCCCCGATCCTGGGTCAGCAAAAATAGCGACAGAGGAAGAGGAACGGGAGGTTCCTCTGAGTACTGTTGCAGAAGAGAGAACCAAACTTGCCTGGGCCAGAAAGGAGCCATCAGAATAATTAGAGCTCCTTCCAAACAGAGTTTCTGCAAGACCCTTGTAATCAGTGGGATCGGGGGGGAGGCATAGACGAATCTGCCCTTCCAGTCGAGAGACATAGCGTCTCGCCAAAAAAAATGCCATGCCCTGGGGCGAGCGAGCAGAAGATGGGAAGTTTTGTGTTTTGAGGGGATGCAAACAGGTCTACCTGTGGAGTTCCCCAGTGCAGGAAGATGTCGTCTACGACCCCCTGATCCAGTTCCCATTTGTGAGCTAGAGCAGATGACCGGCTGAGCCTGTCTGCCAGCGTGTTCTCGACCCCTGCGAAGTGAGATGCCGTGAGGTGAAGGTTGTGCTGCACTGACCAATCCCAGACTCACATCGCCTCTCTGCAAAGGGGGTAGGAACGAGTTCCTCCATGTTTGTTGATGTACCAGACCACACACATATTGTCCATCTGTACAGCTACGTGACCGGGAGACAGATATAGATGCAGAGCCTGAAGAGCATACAGTACTGCCCTTAGTTCCAGCACATGATGTGAAGGGACTTCTCAAGCTTGGACCAGGAGCCCTGGGTCCTGTGAGGACCGAGATGGGCTCCACAAACTTAGCCGGAGGCGTCCGTAGTCAACGTCTGTGAGCGGGGAGGGAGACCAAAGGGAATTCCCCGATAGGGGTTCTCCTGAACCATCCACCACTGCAAGTCCCGAGCCATGGGAGTGGAGACCAGGACAAGTTGATCTAGGTTGTCCACTAGCTGATCCCATTGAGACCGGAGCATCCACTGAGAGATTCTCATGTGGAGCCCAGCGAGAGGAACTGTCGGAATCGCCGCCGCCATTAGTCCGAGGAGGTGAAGGAGTGACCTGGCACTGACCCACCTGTGGCCAGTCTGTAACACTCCGCTTCCTCAATTACGCAGTAAAAGAAAAGATATTGTCAGCAGCATGGCGTAAAGGGAAGATTTTCTATGGAGAGACTTGAATCTATTTAGATAATGATTATGCCCCCCAAACCATGAGGAATCGGAGGGCATACGCAGATGTTCTCCCAGTTTTAAAAGAGGCAAATATTACATTTTCCACCCCCTATCCTGCTCGCCTTGTTGTGCAGCACCCGATAGGCAGGAAGAAGTTTCACTCTGCAGAGGAAGCCAGGGAAGAGCTCTTCAAAATGGGGATCCAGATTAAGAAGGGGGCTGAGTTAAGACCTACGGTCTCGCCGAGGGTACCTAGATGGCAGACAGTGACTCCATGTGAGGAACGTCGACAATTGGGGAGCAGAGACTGGACAGTCTGAAGAGCCTACTCGCTACATTTAGCAGATCCATTCGTGGCAGAACCTGACTTAAACACAGAAAAACACGGAGACGTGTTCAGTGAATCTAATCTACAGACAGACTTTTGGAGATTTTAACTGCAGAGACTAACGTAACTGGGGCTTCTAGGCCCAAATCCAGGACGCTATGCTAAGTGACAATCCCTAGGCCGTGGTATAAATAGTTTCACAACAGATCTTAGTTACTTCAGTTTTGAGCAAATATATATGGCTTTATAACTATAAGGAGAAGTAAATGAAGGTGAAAGGAGGGTTTAGTGTACAAATAATAGGAGATATGTATGACAACCTAATGTTTACAAAAGAAAATTACAATCTGAAGCGGAGGGTGGAGCCTGCGATTACTGCCAGGCTATTAGGCTTATGTTTAAGTTAGAAGGGCAGCAAAACATTACATTTTGTTTTATTTTTGGAATTCATTTTAACATTCTGCCCTTTTTTTGTTTTAACCTTGGAGGGGATTTACACCCTCTGGAGGCCAGACAGCAGTATGCCCGGACTACCTCCAGTTCCTTCTGTTGGTCTGGAGGAACATTTAGGGAGAAGGCAAAGAATCTCCCCTACCTTGGAAGTCGCAGTAGAGGTACATAGTTCAAGGGTTGAGGTGGGGTTTCTCCTCGACTTTTGGTCCACACAGTTGGCTGTACAGTTTGTACAGACTAACATTTAAAATATGTAAAAAAAATAGTTGCTTCATTTTTTCAATTGCATTTACAGCTACAGCAGGACAGCAGGGTTGACAGTGATGTTCAAATTAAAGATACACATGGGTGGAATCGTGTTTGGGGAAGGGGGGTGTGGCGAGGGGTTAAGGGCTATGAACCAAGCTTAAGGAAAAATATTATAATGTTCCTTCACAGTAGATCCAAATTATATCCTCCTATTTTACAGGTGGAATGGAAGGGGAGGAGGTGTAGGGGGAAGGTCCAAATGTAATATAATTTTTTATAATGGCGACTCAATTTATTAGGGTGTTGTCCCTTAATATAAACGGGTTGAACAACCCCATTAAAAGAGCAAGACTCTTACAATACCTAAGGAAACATTTATCTGATGTCATATTTACAGGAGACCCATCTGACAGACGTCGAACATTCCAAATTATCGGGAGGGGCCGGTATCAGGTATATGCTGTGTCTTTCCCTGGCGTAAAAACGACGTGGAGTAGCAATTATGATTCCCCGGACCTCCCCTTTTCACCTATCCTCACAGCTCACTGATCCTCAGGGAAGGCATGTGATCCTTAAGGGGACATTGTTTGGGAAACAGGTAACACTGGTGAGCATGTATTTTCCTCCAGTGATGCCAGTAGCAGTACTGAAACGATTCTTTGGCAAATTATTAGACAATCTTCAGGGATGTTTGATTATGGGTAGAGATCTTAATCTTACCTTGAACCCCCATTTAGATTCATCAGCCCCACATAAACATTGTTCTTCCCCAGCCCTGAAATATTTCAGGACTAATATGGAAGCAGTTGCCATGACCGATGTCTGGAGGTTTTTTTAATCCATCAACAAGGGGTTATACTTTTTACTCTCCTCGTCATGACTCCCATTCCAGGTTGGATTATTTTTTTATTACTCTGGAACATACAGATTACTTACAAGATCTGACAAATGGTCCCAGATTCCTTTCAGATCATTCACCTCTATTTTTGAAACTAGATTTTAAAATTCCTAAGAAAATCACTGGGTGGCGTCTGAATACTTCATTTTTAAAGGATAAACCCTTTAGAGATAGCTTCAAAGCTAAAATTTCCCAGGTAATTGCAGAAAACTCAGGAGGAGAGGTTTCCACATCTATACTGTGGGATACAATTAAGGTAGTGATTCGAGGGGAGAGCATAGCTTATGCAGCGGCTAGGGGAAAAAAAAAACTGGGAAAAGCAATATATTAAGCTTCATGGTGAATTGAGACCTACAGGCCCATGTCCCTATAACTGAAGAGATTAGGACACAAATGAAACAAACAAAAGCTAGTTTACAAAAACTTTTAGATGAGAAAATACAATGGGCTTTAACTTTTTTTTAAATCATATAGGTCTGAGGGAGGGCCAAAAGGGGCTTGGAACCTGGCTAGAAGATTAAGAGGGCAGAGGACAGCTACATACATTTCACACTTAACTGATTCTACACTTAATACCTGAATAACTCACACAGAACAAATAAAAGTTAGCTTTAAGAATTATTATTTCCAGCTATATACCGCCCCTGTACTAGCCGATTCGAGTAAGTTGGAGAACTTTTTTTCACTCCCTCACTCTTCCCCGTTTACCAGAAGATGTGGCAGAGAGACTAAAGGCCCCGATTAGGATGGAAGAACTTAAGAGTGGTAACAGATAGTAAAACCTTAAAAAAAAACAGGCCTGGATGGAATGCCAGCGGAATGGTATAACATTTTTTACAAACAAATTGCTCCTGTATTAAAGTCATTTCAGGAGGGAGATTCCCCCCCCCTTGGGATTATACTAATATCTCTCCAGTGTTGAAACAAGGTAAACCCCCAGATTTAGTTACTTCATATAGACAGACAGCCATACTCAATATGGATTATAAGCTGTTTGTCTATATGGACTCATAGAATAGAAGAATTGATTCCCGAACTAGTGAATCCAAATCTATCAGGGTTTGTCCAGAATCGACAAACTTCGGACAATATCCGAAGAACAGTACATCTCCTTGATTATGTGAACAAGAGAAAAATCCCAGCAACCTTTGTCAGCCTGGATGATGACAAGGTTTTCGACCAGGTCAGCTGGATTTTTCTCTGGAGGACCCTCTCTGAGTTTTGGCTTCCAGGGGAATTGATTTCCCTGCTAACAAGGGTATATGCCTCTCCAAAGGCATATATCAAGGTGAATGGTCAGCTGTCAGATGGGATACATCTGGGCAGAGGGACTAGGCAAGGTTGCCCACTTTCCCCACTTTTGTTTGCTTTATATATTGAGCCACTGGCAGAGGCCATTAGGCGAAATCCTGACATTCATGGGATACTTCTGGGGAATTTCTCTCATTATATGCGGACGATATATTGCTGAACCTATTAGACCCTGAAAGCTCTCTGCCGGCCATTCTAGAGGTGATAGAGAGGTTCTTGGAGGTTGCTGGATATAAGATTAATGTTCAAAAGATGGAGACTCTTCCTCTCAACTTTATCCCAACCCAGGGTCTGAGTGTTCCGTCACCAGCCAGATGGCGAAATAACAGGATCCGATATCTGGGAGTCGTAGTTCCCAGGAACCTTGACCTTTTAGAACTCCTGAACCTGGAGCCTGTGACTTTAGCTTTAGAACAACTAATGGGAAGGTGGGCACATTTGCACTTATCATTCCAGCAGCATATCCAGACTATCCGAATGACGGTCTTTCCGAAGATCTTATACTTTTTTTTCAAACTTTACCTTTAATTCCATCCAGATTTTATTTTTTTTCCTGGGATAGAATATTCTCCAGGTTTGTCTGGGCCGGGAAACACCCTAGGATAACATGGTCATCTATACAATTGCCTATCGCCAAAGGAGGTTTAAATCTCCCTAACCTAAAAGAATATCATAGAGCCACGACATCTAAAGTCATTCTTATTTGGCTTAATAGACATACTATGCCCCGGTGGAAATTAACTGAATTTACGCTGAATGACCTTCATGATATATTCCCTGTTTTGTTTTCTCCATTAGACTCCATTCCATCTTTAAAGGACTTCATGTGGGGCGTAGGTCAACTCGGGAACTTGCAGAGCCCCCCCCCCCCCCCGACTGGTGACTAGGGAAAAGCAGTTCATAGCAGCCAGCCAAGACCATACATATGTGGCATAAATTAGGCCTTTCGATGTTTTACCAATTTCTAGATGCCCTTTGCCTCCCTACAGTTTAAATTTGGACTCCCTTTCACACATCACTTTAGATTTTTGCAGATATGTTCATATCTGATGGATTTGGGCTCCACTCGATTGGCCCTTCCTTCCCCGAAGCCTAACTTGATGAATCTGATAATTGAGGCAACTGAAGGAAAATTCCCAACACAATTAATTGGTCAGCTTTATAGAGCCTTGAGGGAAAACTGGAAGCAGACCACAGAGAATGTTCTGACTAAATGGAATAAAGAATTAAATACCAAGATTACATATGATAAATGGCTAGAGCCAAATATTCTGTCCATGAAGGCTTCTTCAGCTCCCTATTTGCTCGAATATATTTGGAAATGCTGCATGCATTTCTTCATGTCTCCAGATAAACTAGCTAAATTTCTAACTGGAAACTCAGGAAAGTGTTGGAGAGAATGTGGGCAGGTGGAGACTAATACCTCCCATATTTTTTGGTTCATGCCCGAAAATTTCCCAGTATTTGGAAGATATTGCTAGGAGTCTTCAAGTATTAATTGACACAGATTTGGTTTTAACAAATCAAATGATTCTGTTATACATAGGGGAAGAAGGTCTAGTACCTCCAAAAAAAAAAAGAAAACTTTATATTTGGCTGCAGCTAAGAAGGTGATTACCCACCTATGGCGGAAGTCCACAGTCCCAACTTTAATCATTGGCACTCTATAGTGTCAGAGATCTATTACCTGGAACGACTCTTTGCTAAAAGAGCTGACCGTATTCCACAGTTTGAAATTTATTGGCGGTCTTGGGTCCTCTATATTTCCCCATTACATGATTCATTTATCCCCTGATGTGATAAGCCCCTTGGTACCTACATCTCTCTTCCCACATGTAGTCCATTATCAGTTGTATGATGCCAACAGACATATGTCCGAAGTGATTTGTACAAATGGTTTAAACTGGATAGAATGTCCTGTAACATATGACTTTCTACTGTATGTGTATATCGTGAACAATGAAATTGGTGTACATATGTATTGCTGCTGTAATACTGACCTGAAAAATAAAGAATATAAGAAAAGTGATTTCTCCTACTCTAGTGGAGATTCCAGCTGTCCTGGATTACCTCACATACCTCCACTCTCAGGGGTTGAAACATACATCCCTGAAAGTGCATCTAGCATCAGTCTCTGCCTACATTTCTGCTGGGAGAGGTACCTTTCTGGCATCCAATCCAATTTTCAAAAAGTTCTTCAAAGGTCTGTGCCATTTGCACCCACCTGTTAGGGAACCAGTACCAGTGTGGGACCTGAACACATGCATTGCTCCGCTCATGAAACCTCCTTTTGAGCCTATGTCCTCTGCACATTTAAAGTATGTTATCTGGAAAACTGTTTTTTTTTGTTGTAGTTACTTCAGCTAGAAGAATCTGTGAACTTCAAGCCCTGCGTGTTGAGAAGAGCTACCTTTCCTTCCATAATGACAAAGTGGTGCTGAGAATCAATAGGAAATTCCTCCCCAAGGTTGTTTCTGATTTTCACTTAAAGCAGTCCATTACATTACCAGTTTTCTTCACTGAACATACTAGTTCAGGTGAGCGTAGACTCAATCTGGATGTCAAAAGGGCATTAAGTTACTATATGACCCACACCAGGGATCATAGACATGACAAACAGCTACTCCTTTCCTATGGGGATGTAGGTAAAGGCACCCCAGCTTCTAAGAGGTTAGTCTCTTGCTGGATAGTCCAATATGTTCAGTGTTGCTACTCGAAAGTTGGCAAGGAACCCCCAGCAGGGCTGAGGGCTCATTCAGCTAGGGGCACATCTGTTACTATAGCAGCATCCAGAGAGTAGTCAATTACAGCAACATCTTAAAGGGGCTCTCCTTTCTGTAACTTCTTGAAGGGGTGATCCTCTCTTGAGCTCAAATAACTTATCGTCCTCAATGCATCCAGTATCAAGCGCATTGACACTGACTATGGTCCTCCTCCTCACATCCTACACCAGCCCCACCTCATTTAGGACCATCACCCTACAAGCATAGTACCCTCCCTCTTATCTGCAACACCTCTGCCAGACCCCCGACGCTCAATCACTTCACCCTCGGTACCCCCACACTTCCACCCCTGCTACCTCTTACTTCCCACTATACCTTGGTCTCTTCTCTCAATGTCTTTCCCACCCTTCGTACTCTCACCCACCCTTGCACCCCAACACCCGACCCCATGTCCAGTCACAAGAGGAGATGCCACAATCACTACCACACTGTGATGCGCCTAATCACCCTCCTGTTGCTTCTACCAGGTGACATTTTTCTTTTTGGTGAGGAAGTATCCTGTATAGAAGCCTCTTCCCTTCTGCTTTATTGGACACACTCCACTGCTTTCAACTGGAGGAGGCTTTGAACCTTCTTCTCCAGGAGTTTTTTTTTTCTCTAGGAGGGGAAGCTGGTTTGAACACCCTTGTTCGCAAGGGAGTGAAAGACCTGAAACTCAGGGACAAGCCCTGACTCACTACCTCCAGGACCCACTTGTCTGTGGTGATGAACTGCCAAGCATGGAAACAGTAAGCCAGTTTGCCCCCTACTGGTAGAGGGGAGGCAGCCTTGATCATTAAGTCAGGGGTTATGCTTTGCTTGGGGCTGAGCTTGGGAACCTCTCCTAGAGCCCTTTCTACCTCTGCCCCTGAAATACCCAGTCTACTGCGGGTATTGCTGATTCTGGGGGACAGCCTGTGCCTGATAAAGGGGCCTACTATAGGCCGTCCTTCCTCTGCCTCCCCTTCCTTAAGGCCTATAGCAGGAAAAAGGCCTCTCTTTTGAAGAACTGCTTTTATAGATGGTCCTATATTCATCCACCTTCTACATGTATGCTTCAGTCTGTTGACCAAATAATGAATGATCCTCTACAGGGAAATCCATAGTCTTGGCCTGGTCTGGGTATCCTGTGTTAAATTAGTAGCCCCGAGCCATGCCAACCTTCTAAGGGATATGTTAAGGGACATCCATCTGGCAGCAATTGTCACTGGCATCTGCTGCTATTTGAAATTAGTACCTAGCTGCTTCCAGCCCAAATTTGGCTGTCTCGGCCAAACCATCAGAGAGAGGTGAAGGAGCCTTCTCTGCCATGGCCAACACAGGCTGCCAGTGATTTCTGATACTGTGCTTCGCTTGTCTTACTCCCAGTGAAGCAGCTAGATGACCCTTTTTTGCCATGCTGTCTAATTTGCAAGAGTCCTCAGGTGGACAAGATGCTAAAGGCACTCTCGCCTTCTCACAGCCTGCTTGCTGGACTATCCCCTGATGGTCAGGGTGAGAAAAGAGGAATTCAGCCACTTGTCTGTCCAGCTGGTACTTTTTATCCGCCTTCTTGTCCAAAGGTAGGACAGAATTTGGAGTCTGCAGGATCTTAAACAAGTCTTTTAAAAAAAAAAAAACTTGTTTATGGGGAGTAATATTTTCTTTGTGGGTGTTAACCCCATCATCTCCATATATTCGGCCTCTTCCTCATCCTCTATGACCTCTGTGGTAACCAGATCAAGGGCATCCACTATTTTTTCTTACAAAGGAAAACTGAGAGGAAAATCCTCTGGTCTAGGAGGAGAACTGAATTCCTGCTCTGATGAGATCTCAGGCTCAATAGGCCCACCTTCATCCATTTCAGGTAAATCACACTCCTCAAACTCCATCGTCTCCCGAGATGGGTTTGGGTCAGGGGGGGACCAACTGGGATTTGAACAGGTGCTGGGTGGGTTGGAGTAGGTATAAAGCCCTGCAAAGCCTATATGACCTTCATGACCTGGGTAATCTCCTCTGATGATGGCAGGCTGTGAGGCACAAATGAAACTCCTTTTGGTTTATCAGCCAGGGGTTATATGTGCTTTGTTTTCTTGTTTTTTTTGAGGTGGGAACCGGAGAGTCACCCGGATCACCCATCCCTTTTCAGTAGTTTCACCCTTGTCAAGGGTGCTCAAAGAAGACAGTGGTTTCACCCGCAGGTTTAGAGTGTGTGGGTTGGTCAGAACCCATAGCACCCTTCTCCAATTTTCTTTGGAGTCTTTTAATTCTCGTTTCTGTTTTCTGAGGGAATGACTTGCAGATATCACATTCTGCTGAAAAGTGGTCATTCCCCAGGCAGACTACAAATAAATCGTGCTTTTCTGCCTTTGCAAGGACGTCCCCACACAAAGCAGTTTTTAAACCTTGGGGTCCAGTCTTTTTCTTTGGTTTTTCTGCCATCATTCAACCAATGAAGAAAAACAGAACCGCAAAAAGATCTTACTCTTTTTTTTCTTCTTCTTCTTAATGAAGTCTGTTCAGGAACTGATGAAAGTTCAGATACTGAACCAGGAACCACAGAAATCGAACCACGTTAGCAGTTCACAGAAACCAGGTTAGCGGTTACAAATATAATAATTTGTTAAACTAAAAAAAACTCAAATATGCAAAAAATAAATTCTGGAGACAAAGCTCCAGGAAAGGGTACTAAGATCCGGTTCCTCAATGGTCAAAATGGGCAGACTTGGTGGGCCAAGCGGTCCTTATCTGCCGTCAAATTCTATGTTTCTATGTCATACCAAACCCTGAGGAACCAAGAAAATAAACTAAAACAACGCTAAAATAATGCTAACAGTAAGGTTATAAACAAAAATAAAGGCAGCGGTAAGAATAATAATATAAGAAGCTATTTTCAGTGAAGAACCACAAGGAACGACAGAGAGAAGTCTCTGGGGTGTCTTGACTTGTCAGGTGGAGAAAGAAAGTACGATAGGCCGGCCCAGTGGTGCTGGAGGTTGAGGCGCTGGTCGCTATACCTCACGCCACACTGACAACCTGGGTTCAGGAAGGAGCCCGGGCCGCTGGGGGGAGAGAGGACTGAGCATCCAGAGGACTGCACTCCTCTCTTGGGGGAGGGCACACACACTGTCCCACTTGCTGATTGCTCTCTGGTGGCAACTGGAGGGCAATATGGGTCGGGAGGCACTCTACGACACGATTACGTCGGTGGGGAGAAGGCAGGAAAAGAGCCTGGCAGAGCTCCATGATGGTCCGCCGCACCACAGGCCACCTCCAAGGTTCTGGATTGAGTCTCTGGGGAGGGGGCGCCACCTCCCTGGCCTCTCAGCGGGGTCAATCTGCGGTGGGGGGGTATACGGGGGCGGCTAACTGTGGTCGCGGTGGGACCCGAGAGAGGTTCCTCCTTCGGGAGGACTAAAGCACCTACAGGGCTGGGGCAAAAATGAACATGGAAAGAAAGAAATCGGATATGTTGGTGAAATGTTGCAGCTGATAACGGCAGCAGTCTAAATATGTGGCATGAGCCAATGATAAGTTTTGTCATTAGCATATGGTTCCATTTTCTCCGGGCAGCTCTGCTTAGGAGGCTAACTGCAGAGAGTTAGCAATACAGAAGAATACCTGAGGTTAGAACAGTTACATACAGGCTAAAATATACACAGGAAACACAAGCTCTACAGGCAAGTACAGCCAAACAGTAATCAAAACAAGCTAACAAAGTCCGGTCACAGCAAACAAAGAGCACGAAGATACAACATGATCATGGTCAGTTAGATGGGGATTCTGAACCAAAACAAATATAGGGAGTTCTAAGGTGGCAGGAGAGACTGGACTTGAACACTTGCAAACTAGAGGCATTCCTCAGCTGGAAAGGGAGTTTGTTTGAGGTGTCTGGCGCTGCAAATGCAAAGGCCTTTCCACAAAATTCACTCTTCATCCTGGGAACTGAGCAGCAAGTGTTTCTGCTAAGCAGAGCGAGTAGGCACAGCTTGACTGCGTGATGAGAAGAAATATGGTTTTATAACATCTTTCGCATGCAGCTTAGCAGTAATTTTGTTCCATTATTTTCGGAGTCTCACACTTACATAACCAGCCCAGTTTCTTTGGTAATTTCTTATTTAACCAATTTTTAGTGATACAGATGCCTGCAGCTGCTACATATTACACAATGTTATCCGTTATAAGTTTAACTCTTTGTGGTGGCAATCCTAGTATCAGCTGCTCTGCTTTTAAGTCATGTTGGAGGTGAACAAGCTGAATAACAGCACTTGCATATAACATCCTTCAAAAACTATCAATTCAGGGCACAGGCAAAAGATGTGTGCATGGGTTCACTGTGAATTACAACCTCTCCAAGAAATATCCATATAAGTGACATGCTAAGGTTTTGTTATAACCAGCTTCCCAAAAAAGTTGCAACATTTTCCAATGAAATTCTCTAGGTTGGTGCACAGGTGGTTTTATGCATTTCTTCCTGTTACATGAATTTGCCGTTTTTGTTCTCATTTATTAAAACAAAACAAAGCTGGCCCGCCGGCGCAGCGGTTGGATTTACCCTTGCGATGCCAGCGACCCGGGTTTGGGAACGAGCTCAGGTCGCTGGGGGGGGGGGGAGGCAGCTTGAACATCCCACGACTGCTTGCTGTCTTCAGGGAGGGCTGTGACCCGGTGTTGAGAGACTGCTGCTGGAGGCCAGGGTAGGGCAACACATCATGATCATTGCTGGGTGGTGCGTGGCAGACGTCTGCTCTTGCCTTGGCGTCTGGGCGTCACGCCCTCAAGGAAAACAGGAAAAAAAAAAATAAGCCGTGACCTCCAGATGGCGGCTCTCTGTTCCTAGTACCTCCAGGGCCTTCCAGGGCCCTAGAAGTATGTGCCGGGCTCATCCCTCTCCCCTCGGTGCCTTCCCCCTTGGAGGAGGGGGACCCGCCCGGCGAAGGGATACACTGGGATATCACGGGGGTCGGCTGCAATAAGAGGACCAGAGGGCTGGGTAAGGACAGCGAGGGCTGGGGGGGGAACTTGTGTGGAGCCTGAAGGAGTGGAGGACCAGCGAGCACGGGGTGGAAAAACAGAACAAAAAATAAAAACAAAAAGGTGCGCTCAGGTAACGGGAAACTGTGCTAGGCAAGGCGGCCAGTCTGTTAAATACAAGAAAAATAGAACTCCACACTTGTAGGATCCCAGTCCATAATAACATTTATGTTTCATCAGGGACTTGCTGACATTCCCTCCATTCTGCAAAATCCCTGTCCCGTAAAGATACGACATTTGACACTTATTATACCATGTTTCAAGAGAAATATGAAGATGTTGAGAAAGGGGTGCTTCCTGTGTAGCAAGATATTTTTCCTGTGGTTCTCTCGTAAGGGAAAAATAAGTAAATCACACAACTTGTAGATATCTACAAACATCTGCATCAAGTAGAGTGTACTTATTGTGAAGTTCTTCAAAACTATGCATCTCTTAGTTTTAAGATTAAAAAAAAACGCCAGTTGGTCCAGCGGAACCAATACTGCTCACGATGTCGACGAGCTGGATTTAGGAACTGGCAAGAGGAGGAAGACTGAGCATCCCACAGGATGCTCTTCTCCTGGGGATCCCTGCTGCTGCGCAACTACCACCCTGATGTCCACAGGTAGTGGTGCAGGTGGCTTGCAGCCATGGGGTTCGGGACAGCAAACTGGCTGGACGGATGTGCATGCCTTCTGTGCCTCCGTAAACCAGCATCTGGGGGTGGGGGGTCAGGACAACTGCCAGAAAATGCAACCAGGTACTATGACGGCTCTGGACGGCCCGCATACTCCACTCACACTGGGAGCACCACAGAAGCTGAGCAGAGGAACTAGTCCAATCCAAGGATCTCCACACCATGGGGAGGAGATATCATGAGGCCTCCCCTCCTCCTAGGTGATGGGGTTGGAGCAGCCCAGAGCAGGATTGTAGCCAGCTGGAGAATAAACAGAAATCAAAACCAAAAAAAAACAAAAAAACCTGGTCAAGCCTGAGCAAACATCATCTTCCCCCACCAGAGGAACCCACAATTAAAGCAACAGTGGAACAAAAAAATGTTTTTCCGAAACAGTAAGTTTCTTGCTACAGTTAACAAAAACAGCATACCTGTTAAATAATGCAGTTATGCAAGACCTTACCATAGCAGTAGATTTTTGAGAGGAGCTCTTGCAGCAGGTTACTACAATTGGGACTATGCCGCAGGCACTAGGACCCATCAGAAACCTTTAGCTAGCAGTCTCCAACGGGGACTGCCCCAGACGCCGGCCCCACCCTGATGTCGGCCAATGGCATATCAGGGGGTGGTCCCCTGCGCCATCAGTTCACCCGCCAGAGACCCGCTGGTGAGGCCAGCAAGCGGACCGGGCAGAAGCTTGCCGTAAAAAAGATGCAAAAACAGCTCACCAAGGGGAAGGCAGCGCCTGCTGCAAGAGCTCCTCTCGAAGATCTACTGTTACGGTAAATTCTTGCATAACTGTACTATCTTACTTCGACTGGGAGCTCTTGCAGCAGGCTATTACAGTTAGGACTGAATCCCAATGGACTGTGTTCCCCTAGATGGGCACCCCAGCCCATGAGAGAGGAGTCGGTCGTCAGGATGACCATTGGCTCGAGGCAGACAAACAGGATCCCATCATGCAGATGTTCCAGGTCAGTCCACCATTGGAGAGCATCCCACATCCTCTGGGTCACTGTTACCAACTGGTCGAAGTGACCTTTGCAACTGACTGGCCAGCTCCCACTGCAAGGAATGCATATACCACCAGGCCCAATGGATCACAGTGGTGCAGGCCGCCATGTAACCCAGCAGGCACAGAAAGTCCTGGACAGGGCGCAAGTGCCCAACCAGAAATGACTGAGCATAGGAAGAGAAGGAACCTCCACCCTGTCCACCAGAAGCCTGGCTCTGGCTCCGCAACAGTCGAGCTCTGCCCCAATTAAATTTATCATCTGTGTGGGTGTGAATTCCAACTTGGCCTCATTGATAAGGAGGCCCAAGTCGATGCAGGTCTGAAGGGCCAGATCCCTGGGCCGTTCCACCTCCAGCCTGGAGGGACCCGCAATCAACCAGTCGTCCAGGTAGGGGTATACCCAGACCCCTCAATGCCTCAAGTGGGATGCCACCACTGCTATGCATTTGGCGAAGACGCTGGGAGCCGAGGAGAGGCCGAATGGCATGGCCTGGAACTCGTACAGGGCTCCCTCTGCCCAGAAGCGGAGGAATCTTCGTTGGGATGGACCGATTGGGATGGGAAAAAACACATCCTAAAGATCCAGAGAGCAGAACCACATGTCCTGCTCAAGAGATGGTATGATCTGGGGCAGAGTTACCATCCTGAAGGTGTGGGACCTGAGGAACTTGTTCAGGTCGTGCAGATCTAGAATGGGGCGTTTTGGCACCAGAAAGTGCCTGGAGACAAACCCTGGGTACGCAGGAGGATCCGCTACTCTGACCAAGACCTCCTTGCGGAGGAGCTGGGCTATGTTGGCTGTGAGAGCCGAATGAGTGTCTGCAAATACTAAGCCCTCCTGTGGGGCGCGGGCTCAGCTTGGAGAGTACTGCTCGAATTCCAGAGGCAGATCCTGACTGACCACTTCCAGGAGCCAACTGATTGTGGCAACAGCGGACTAGGCGGAAAGGAAGTGGCAGAGCCTACCCTCCCACAGGAGGACCCAGAGAGTGTGGAGGGGTTGCGCCCCATCCTCACACTGGTGCAGACTTACGGACAAGGAGAACTGCCGAGGAACCGCTGTGACCTTCACCTCCAGGCTTATGGGTACCGGGTTACTGACTTGGGCCGGGGCACAAAGACTGAACCTGCTGGGCTGGGTTGGCCATGGGGTGGAAGGCTGAAAGGGTTTGCGCTTCTGCTGCTTACAGCCTTTAAGAGTCCTTCTGGACGGAATGGACAGAATCCAAGGTGGCACTGGCGTTCTCTATGCGCTGGAGGCAGCAGTTGACTCCGGGCCCAAACAAGTCAGTGCCCAGAAAGGGTATGCCCATTAATTTATGCAGAGTATCTGCCGTGAAGGTCGAGATCCTCAGCCAAACCCTACGGCGCATAGTGATTGTGGATGCCACTGAGCGCGCACAAGAATCCCCCAGATCCAGAGCTGTCTGGTGCTGCTGCTTAGCTATAGCTTGACCCTGATCCCAGACCTGTTTGACCATATAGTCTGAATGTGCCATAATGACGGCCGAGCTCGCCTGGTGGAGACCGAGCAAGGAGGCAGCATAAACCTTCTTTGCCGAGTAGTCCAATTTCTTAGACTCCTTGTCCAGAGGTTTATCAACGTTCTTATGACCCGAGTGCTGAAACGCAGAATCTGTCACAATCCCCTCAGCCGAGAGGTGTTCCGAGAACCCCGAAAGGGAACAGATGGGAACCGCATATTTGCAGGCCATACGGGCTGATGGCACAGGGCAGGAAGCAGGGTGCTGCCAAAGCTCCAGGGCCGGACCAACAATAGCCTCGGCCACTGGGAAGGCCTGCGTCGGTGAATCCCCCTTATTCAGGATATTGGTGTCGTCGAGACACAGATCAGGATGCAGAGAGAAAACCCAGGAGCAGTTGTAAAATTTCACAAAACTGTTTATTTGTAGCTGCAGTAACATAAAATAAACCCGTTCAGAATAACTATATACAAAAACAAAATAAAATCTCTTGTAAAAAATCTTCCTTGAGGCTCAGCTTAGCTGTTTTTATAACTCTTTTCAACCCCCATCCTTTGCAGGCATTTTGTCCTTTGTAAATCTAAGGAGCTGCTAGAACACCGAGAACTTCCTGAGGTCCCCACAGCAACTGCAAAAGGCTCAGGCATTTGCACCCAAGTAACCTCTAGCTTTTTAGTTCTCAAATTATAAATATATACATTTCAACAGTAACACAATTTTCTAAACAAAAGTGATCCCAATATCAGCTACATTTCTAAACATTATTTCTCATATTTTATATTAACAGATATAGATATGCAAGGAAGAAAGACAGCAAGAGAAAACTAACAGCCAGTGAGAGGCAAAGGATTGCTAGACTGGTTCAGGTTGATCAAGTCCGAGGTCTCACAGGAAAATTTGGTTGTGCAACTGGACAGAAGAGACAGAAAAGGCAAGATACGGATCCTTGCATTTAAACACTTTCTCCAAATCAAATGGGACGGGTCCGATTCTACCCTGTCACAACTGATAAGGGCAACGGGCCTGCTTCTGAACAGTCTCTAACTTCATCCTTGTGGATTCAGAGATGAGACGGAGGATGCCCAAGAAGGATGAAGGGCCTTCCTCCATCAAGAGATCCCCCCAGATTCTGCATCGACTGGACAGGAGTGGAGCGAGGAGTTATTGTCGGACTCTGAAGAGTGCACAGTGTACAGCTGCTGACCACCCATGTCACCTTTGACCTGCCGGACAGTCAGGCATGAGAGTGACCGACAGCCGATGGGGAAGCCCCTTAGTCAGCTGAGACTCCTTGGACGGGGCCCTGGACGGTGGCTGCTCCACCACAACTCGTGGAGAGGCTGGTTTAGGCCAAGTTGGAATGGTCTTCACCAGCTCTGCAAGCGAAGGGGTGGTGTCAACCAGCTCCAGAAACTCCAGAGGCTTAGGCAATGGCCGGGAAGGTGACAGCCAGATAACAGCTGAGGTGTGAGCCGGTGTTGGCGTCTGACCAACCAGAACCAACTGTTGCCACATAAGGTTCTCGTACCGCTGACGCAACTTGCATCGAAGGCTCCACTCGGCAGAGGAGGATGAGGAAGAAGAAAAGTGGCGGCACCGCTTATGACGCAGAGAATGGCACCTGTGGGACTTGGGTGACCCACTACAGGACTATGACCAAGACCGCCGGGGGGGGGGAAGAGAGACCAACTGGGTTGCTCGGAGGGAGCCAGGGAGTGCCACGGCTCCTACTGGTCTTCTGGAGCCTTAGGGTGGGATCAGCTTGCCAGCCAGTAGGACCGGATTCCTCGAAAGAGAACTGTCTGCCTCACTGAGAGATAGCAGGTAGACCGGGTCGAGAAAAATCTCGGCCAGATCATCGACTCGCATCTCGGCAAGCTGGCCTGACGGGGCACCTTGCAGCCAACGGCTAAGGCCACAGTCGAAACCGAAGTTTCCTGGGACTAAGACTGATCTCTGTCCCAAGAACAGAGACAGCGAGTCGTCTTCTTGTCATGCGAGCCCAAAGGGCCCTCTTCCTTAGTTGGGAGAGACTGGCACAACTCCTTGAAGTAGCCCAAAAAGGTACAGCCCAGATTAAGTGGAACAAAAACAGATGCCGAAGAGGACTGCTCGGTAGCCAGAGACGCCTCCTCCTCCTTGAAGGCCTTCATCTGCTCCAACTGTTCGGCGGACCCTGCAGCCACAGAGACCACCCAACAGACTTCTTTAGATTTGACCGGCGGGTTCCGTTTTTCCGGACAGCCCAGCTACAAATGGGCGAGACGGTCATCAAGCACATTCGGATGGAACCAGAGATACATATCGCAGGCCTGGGTATCGTGATCATGACCCAGGCGATAAATACACGTGGCATGCAGGTTGGTGCGTGACATCTTCTGCCCGTAGAGGCACTAGTAGAACCCAGGCGAGGACTTGTCCTCCATCGTGGTTGTGATCAAAAGGTCATGCTGAAGAAAAACTAAGCTTAGAAAGTAAATCCAACAATTTGAACGCCAGGGCCTACTTAGTGCAGGAGCGGTAAGGAGGAAACTTGCTTCTGCCAGCGGAAAGGAAGATCTGGAGTCATGGGGTGGAGCTGAGGGTTATACCACCTGGGTGGGTGGGAGGATCCAGTTTGAAGATTTTCTAGCAATTCTTGAAGGGGAAAGGACATGCCAGAAAGTGTGGATAGAACATATCCACATCCCTAGGATCATAAAATTCAGATGGCATATTTTATTGAGAGATCAGGAGTTGGGACCAGCAGTGGGTGTTGCACACAAGATTTGTTGCCAGAGAAAGGGAAGGATTTAAGATTTAACTAGTAGCCACTGTAAGAATGTGGACCGCAACAGACCAGATGACAGGAGAGGGTTTTACACCTGCCATAATAGTAACATTCCCAAGTTTGCTGTCACCGGGATTTTATCTGTACATCCAAGTACAGGTAATGAATTGTGGCACTAAGTAGGTAATTTATGCTGTGTGGTGCACCTCTGGTTTTGTATATGTTGGTAGGACAATACGTTGCACCAAAGATAGAATACAAGAGCACATCAGGGCTATCCAGCACAGTAGCCATGTTAATGCTCTGGGCAATCATTTTCGAAAAAGCCATGGGTGCACGACTACTAGTTTTTCTTTTAGCGCATCAGATTGTGTACTGTGACATGAAAGAAGAGGCGCAAGCTTAGGTCCCCTTCTCCAAAAAGGAATGGAATGGACGTACTGCCTTAACTCATTAGTTCCAAAATGTTCTAAACACAGAAATGGATTTAAACATATTTTTGTAAAAAGCTGGTTTGTCATACCTCAAATATAACGACCTCAGTCGATAATCATGAACTACAATGGTTTAGAAATAGGTCTTATTTAAAGTAAATGTGTGATGTTCTTAAAAACACATTCTGGCTTCACAGCCCACTACCCTGGGGCGGCGATAGCCCCTCTGTGTAAAAATTAAAATATTTTACTCACTCAAAGTTTGGGAAGGGATCGTAAGGTTCTCCAAACCAAGAGCTAGCTAATCCCCTCCCACTTCCTTGACTGCCTTCTGTGCCTCTGCACTCCCCCGTTTTGTGATGTGGTACCAGGGAAAGTGCAGGGACACGCCCCATACAAGTCAATAGGGCTTATTTTCAGAACTTTTTTTGAAACTTTAAAACTACCTTTTGATAAAAATGAAAGCCACCGCTCAACTATAACAGAATGACCTCAGTCGATAATCATGAACTACAATGGTTCAGAAATAGGTTTTATTTTAAGTTTTCGTAGGTAGTCTTGGGACTCTGAACCATGACTGAAAATTGGAGGATTTGTTTGCAGATGTTACCTATTGGCACTTCTTATAACATTTTTCAGATTCGGAAATTTAACAGTAAGTAACTGCATTTTTAACATATATTAATAAAACACTAGCTTTCATCACATAATATTTCTAAATGCCAAGGTGACATAATACATGTGAGATATGATGACTGGTGGTTTTATTCTCCAGTATAACACTAAAGATTTTGTTTGCACACATTCTAGTCGGCACTTCTCTAATAGTCAGCACATCAAATAGTGTCCAATGAGGGCAAAGAATAAAATCAGAACTGAGGTAGTGTGCAACTATTCTATACTTCTGTCAACATAATCGGATTTTAATACGCGTTATATTGTACTTCGCGGTAATTAACAGTATATTTGTTACTTTGTTTGAGGTTGGTCATTTTTTACTTCTTGACTTTGCTTTTTTCCTTTCCCTCAGTTCATCCAGCTGGTGCCCCTTTCTTCATTCTCAAACCTCCCATTACCCCCTTCATCCCCCCCCCCTTTTTCCACATTTCAATCTCTGTGCACTTGGTATATGTTTATAAGCTGATTCCCTCTAGGCTCTTGGAAAACAGCATGAAATCATGGAAGCGCAACAGTGTTGTTATTGAATCATTTTGACTAGGGGATTCAGTTTCACAATGTTTTTAAATATTTTTACCTTCACCATGGCACTTTAATTTCACAGCAGTAAATAAAATGTACGGTGAGGGATATGTGTTTGTGAATCATTTGGCTATCTTCTCTCATGTAGACAACAGGATTGGTCAAACATGCTAGCCGTAGAAAGTCGTGTTGTATTACATACCTCCACTATTTCCAAAGTATTTAGATCCTCCAGTGGTTCTATAGGATGCTCCCCGCCAAGAAGGGACTGCAATTAAACGGATTAAATCAGTAACATGTCTGCTTTACTCATTAAAAACAATAAAAGTCTCCCAGTTAGCAGGAAATAAAAGGACATTTGTAAAACCCATACCAACAACTAACGAGATGGGGCAGCAGGTAAGGGGCCCCAACTGGAGGACAAAGAAATAAAAATGAACAAGTTAAAACTGAGGGCTGGTAGTGGTAATGAGTGGCTCAGCATGCCTCGGTAGGGAGGTACACAATCCCAGAGGCTAGTCAAGGAGCAGCACTGGTGTCTGAACAGCTGATAAGCTGGTCTGGCAAAGAGTTGGAAGCATACTGGTCCACTCAAGACCCCTCACTACAGTTTATATGGCAGGGGGATGTTGGAAATACTAATCCATGGGGCCACCACATGGACTACAGGCAGTACAGCCTAGAGGTTATTGTAACAAGCTGTGAATGAGCTTGGTACATCCAGCAAACCTGGGTTTGATTCTCACAACCTTCACCTGCACACTGTGTGACCCTGAGCAAGTCATTTAACCTCCCCAGTGCTCTCGGGTTGCCCTGAAAACAGGCCTTACACCTTGAGAGCCTGGGGAAAAAAAAAAGAAATCACTTATCTGAGCGACCTGGGTTTGTCTTATGACCAGAGATCCCCACACTCTGGCAGTCTGAAGGAATGTGTTGCCATGTCAGTGCTCTTGGGACAGGCAGCCTGCCATTCTAGTCTGAGTGACCTCAACAGTTTGGTCAAGAGCCATCTGGCATATTACGTGCCGATGCTACCTCCCTCATTGACTCACATAAAAGGATAAGACTGACCCACACACTACATTAGCAGTGGAGGCAGTGTGGTCCAGCGGCTACAGAACAAGACTAGGACTCAAGAGACTCTGGTTCAAATCCCATCAAAGTCAGTCTATGTGGCACTGAGCAAGTCACTTGGCCTCTCCGTGCTGCAGTTCACACAGCTGTAAAATGGAGAGAAGCAGGACCCCACTGAGAACGAGATGTTTCAATCTTAGTTGTGTTATCCTTGGCAAACAGTGTAACAACTGTACGACAAAGAACTTAGGATACGGCACATGTTGCAGAAAAAAAAAATTAACCAGTTTCATGTTACCCTCTCTTCAGAATCATAATAGGCTGTGATACAAAAACAAAACCTATCAAAAAAGGCAACTAACTGAAACAAAAAGCTGTATGAATTTTAGCTACAGAATGACCTTGTGCTCCATAAAACAGATATTCTCGTCACAATAGGCAATGTTTCTTTTGTGTCCATTCCTTTGCGAAATGTACCCAGAGCTTGAATTTTACATTCATTTGGTGTTCTAAGTGTACCAAAAGTTGTATAAGGCATTACCAATTTTAAAACAATTTTTGCGTTACTGTGAATTCAACATCTGTACTGGACAAAACATACGAAAATACAAAGGATTTTCTTACTGATGGCTGGCTAGAACTAGCACATCAACTCAGGGATGACGTTATCAGTACATTTTACCATCTGCCAATCCTAAGGTGAATGAACAGTATTTAATGGTTTGATATCTCTTGACACTCAACGTAATGCCAACATTTATTTCCAGTCTTGTATTAGTCTCCTGTATCAGTGGAAAAGATTATTGCATGGTATATGCTTTTTCTGCACGTGTCAAACTTCTCAAGTTACAAAAAAAATTAAACTAAACTTTTTTGCATTTTATATAAAAAGCAAAGTCATGCTATTTTACCTCAGGAGGTTACATATTTTTGTGGCAGAGTATAAAAATTACACTTTGTATTCTGACCGAAAGAATCTAAAAAGTACAGTGACGTAAGAACTTACCGTAACAGTACATCTTCGAGAGGCGCTCTTGCAGTAGGTAATTATATATAGGACTGATGCCGTCCAGCGTCAGGACCCAACGGAAAAATTTCTAGCTAGCACTCTGGCAGGGGACCGCCCCCACGTCAGGTGACCGACGTCCTGCGGCATCAGTATAAAGGAGCGGTCCCCCACGCCCGCCTTCCAGTTCTTTCCCGCCAAAGGCCAAAAGGCAAGACAAGAGAGAAGCAGATATTTCCCCTCCTGGAAAAGGAGCTGGAAAAGCTTAGGGGGATGGAGGAGTAGAGTTGAGTTTATCGTGAAGAGCGCCTTCTCAAAGATCTACTGTTACAGTAAGTTCTTACGTAACTATACTATCTTACTTTGAGAGGGCTCTTGCAGTAGGTAATTACATATAGGACTGAGTCCCAAGCAGTCTGGAACAAGAAGCAGCAAACGGGAGGAGGAAAGCTACTCAGAAGTAGACCCTCTGGTTGTGAAGGCCTTAGGAAAGGAGGCCTTGCAAAACAGCCAGCCCGAAGCCTGCTCTACGGTGAGAGACAATGTTCAAACTGTAATGTTTCATAAAGGTATGGACAGAAGTCCAAGTGGCGGCTGCACAAATGTCAGCTGCTGACACATTCTTGAAACAAGCCACAGAGGCAGCGACCCCTCTGGTGGAGTGGCCTCTAACTTGACCCGGCAGGGTCTTCTTGTACTTGTCATAACAGAAAGTGATACAAGGAGCCAACCATTTCGATACGCATTGCTTAGAAACAGCATTGTCTTCTCTTTTATGAGCAAAAGAGACGAAGAGTTGATCAGTCTTTCTGAGATCCTTCGTCCTGTTGGTGTAGTATCTCAGAATTCGGTGAACATCCAAAGTATGCAGGAGGTATTCTCCCTAATTAGAGTGCTGCGTAAAAAAGGCAGGCAACTCTATGGATTGATTCAGCGTCAATTCCGCTACCACCTTAGGAAGAAACTTAGGGTTGGTACGCATAGCCACACGTTCCTTCTGAAAAATCAAATACGGGATTTTACACATTAGGGTCTGGAGCTCGGAAATCCGTCGAGCAGAAGTAATGGCCATTAGGAAGAGAGTCTTCCAAGAAAGGAACTTTAGGTCCGCTGAGGCTGCCGGCTCGAAAGGAGGCAGAGTAAGCTTCTCTAAAATTAAATTCAGATCCCAAGGAGGGGCAGGAACCTGGACAGGGGGTCGTGCTGAGCAAATGTTCTGTCTGCAAAGGAGACATGATAGGCCGAAATGGCTGCCATGTGAACCTTCAAGGATGAACGGCTGAGACTCAGATCGAAGAGGTGTCACAGGTAATTCAGAAGTCGGCTGACAGAGCACGAGAAAGGCTCAACATGAATGGAGGTGGCCCAAATAGAGAACCGCTTCCATTTCATGGCCTAAGTAATCTGGCTGAGGGTTTCCTGGCCTCCACCAGAATCTCAGCTACTCGGGGGGGAGGGGGGCCCCCAAATCGGGTTTGAGCTATGTCTGCAGGAGCCACGCATGCAACTGAAGGGACTTGAGGCCTGGATGGAGCAAGGTCCCCTGATCCTGGGTCAACAAAAATAGTGACAGAGGAAGAGGAGGTTCTTCAGAGTACTGTTGCAAAAGAGAGAACCAAACTTGCCTGGGCCAGAAAGGAGCAATCAGAATCATTCGAGCTCCTTCCGAACAGAGTTTCTGTAAGACCCTCATAACCAGTGGAATCGGGGAGAAGGCACAGACAAATCTGCCCTTCCAGTCTAGAGACGGGGAGTCTCTCCAAAAAAATGCCACACCCTGGAGCGAGCGAGCAGAAGACGGGAAGTTTTGTGTTTTAAGGAGATGCAAACAGGTCTACCTGTGGAGTTCCCCAGTGCAGGAAGATGTCGTCTACGACCCCCTGTTCCAGTTCCCATTCGTGAGCTAGAGCAGATGACCAGCTGAGCCTGTCTGCCAGCGTGTTCTCAACCCCCAGGACGTGAGATGCCGTGAGGTGAAGGTTGTGCTGCACTGCCCAATCCCAGACTCGCATCGCCTCTCTGAAAAGGGAGTAGGGATGAGTTCCTCCCCGTTTGTTGATGTACCAGACCACACACACACTGTCCATCTGTACAGCTAGGTGACTGGGAGACAGATATAGATGCAGAGCCTGAAGAGCATACAGTACTGCCCTTAGTTCCAGCACATTGATATGAAGGGACTTCTCAAGCTTGGACCAGGAGCCCTGGGTCCTGTGAGGACCAAGATGGGCACCCCAACCTTCGCCGGTGGCATCCGTAGTCAACATCTGCGAGGGGGGGGGGAGACCGAAGGGAACTCCCCAGCAGAGATTCTCCTGAACCATCCACCACTGCAAGTCCCGAGCCATGGGAGTGGAGACCAGGACAAGTTGATCTGGGTCGTCCACTAGCTGATCCCATTGAGACCAAAGCATCCACTGAGAGATTCTCATGTGGAGCCAAGCACGAGGAACTGTCGGATTCGCCACCACCATTAGCCTGAGGAGGCAAAGGACTGACCTGGCGCTGACCCGCCTGCGGCCGGACAACAGGCTGACCTGGGCCTGGAGAGAGGCCGCCCTGCCTGGTGGCAGGAAGGCCATGCCAGAGGTTGTGTCCAGGATCACCCCAATAAAATGGAGCCTCTGGGACAGGATCAGATGGGACTTGGCCTGGTTGATGGTAATACCCAGGCAGGCAAAGACCTGCTGGGTAAGGGAGAGGAAGCACAGGAGTTCCTCCCTGGACGGGGCCACCAGGAGCCAATCGTCCAGATACGGGAAAACCTGCACCCCCTGGGTACGCAGGCAGGCCACTACCACCGAAAGGCATTTGGTGAACACTCGGGGTGCTGAGGAAAGAACAAATGGGAGGGCCTTGAACTGGTAGTGGTCCCCCTGGAACGCAAAACGCAGGTATTTGCAGTCGGAAGGGTGAATAGGGATATGCAGGTAGGCATCCTGCATATCCAAAGCGCACAGCCACTGTCCTGGCCGGAGAAGGGGCAGGAGGCTCTGCAGTGAGACCATCCTGAACCTCTTGTACTCCACGAACAAGTTCAGGTCGCCGAGGTCGAGAATCTGCCTCACGTCCCCCATTTTCTTCGGGACCAGGAAGAAATGGGAATAGTACCCCGTTCCCTGAAGAGGAATGGGGACGGGTTCTATCGCCTCCTTCAAGAGAAGAGAGGAAATTTCTTCCTGGACCAGAAGAAGATGCTCCTGCAAGTACGACGGCCTTGGGGGAGGGTATTGAGGGGGTTTCTGCAGAAACTCTATCGAGTGTCCCTTTGTGATGAGTTGCAGCACACAGGAATCTGACGTTATCTCCCAACCCGGGAGGTGGAGGGAAAACCTCCCTCCTACCGGATCCTCTGGAAACGCCAGAGGCTGTGGGAAAGGAAAGGAGTCAGGTGGTGTGGGGTAGTGTCACGGCTGAAGCTCCCACTGCTTTTTTGGGTGGTGGGGACTTGGCAGCTGGAGGGGCCCGACGTTTATTGGCCCGCTTTCCCTGTGGTTTCGCCCTTTGCCGATTCCACCTGCGAAAGAGATAATGCTGTGCGGGAGGGGGATTGTACATGGAGTCCACAGACATCAGTGCAGTCCCCTTCTCCTGCAGATTGGTGATAATGTCCTTGACATCACCACCAAAAAGCATCGAAACCCAAAAGGGCGCTTCTTGAATAGCGGACTGCACTTCCGGGACCAAACCTGACACACGCAGCCAGGCATGACACCGTAAGCCTATGACGAAAGCCGAGCTCCTACCAGCAGTGTCCACTGCATCATATGTGGCACGAAGCATGTGCCGACTGGCCGAATGAGCAGAATGGACGAGGTCAACCACTTCCTGTTCAACCTGAGAGTCAGGAAGAGAGTCCAACTTTGATTCCAAGTTTGGGTTCACTAAGAATCGCCATCTGGTAATCCCCCATGTGACTGACATAGTTCAGGGCCCGAATACCCAGAGTGGAAGAAGCATAGATCTTCTTGCCATAGTGGTCCAGAAGATGGGATTCTTTGTCAGGTGGAGATGAGCACAAATGCTTCGAACTAGCTGACCAGCTGTGAGCACCGCTAATCACCACAGAGTCAGCTCGAGGGTGAGAATCAAGGAAGTCAACACCCTCGGGAGCCTGGTACAGCCTATTCGACTTCCAAGGAAGAGGTGCCAATGCCAACGGTTGCTTCCAAGTGGTGGAAACAAGGTCGGCATGAGGCTCAATCCAGGGTGGCACCAAGGTCGGAGTGGTCTCTGGCAGATCCAGGTACTCAGCGAGTTTCTTATGCTGTGGGTCCGGCTCCAAAGAGCGCCACTGATGAACTTCCTGGATTTTGTGCAGCAACTCCGAGAAAGAAGCATCCTCCAGAACAGATTTCAGAGGAGTCCTAGGCCTGGGTTTGGTCGGAGAGCGTGGCTCGTCGTCTGCGTCGGAACAACCGTCTGAGTCATCCAAGGTGTCCAAGGAGGAAGAGGAAGAAGAGTCCCTCTCCTGGCGTGCGGGAGGAACGGACCCCTTAGGAAGCCCTCGGGGAAGCGTGTCCTGCCCCGCCCTGGAACCAGAAGGCTCGCCCCTGGCATCCGGAGGTGGGGAGGGAGTCTGTCATCTGGGGCATATGGGAACCGGAACAGTCACCGGGAGACGACTCTCCACCTCTCTGGTGAGCTAAGCGTTGGCCTCAGCCCACCAGGAGCCCAGAGTCTCCTTCAAGTAAACCGGCAGCTGAGTGGGAGGTGGAGGAGGAGGGAGATACAGATACTGAGTGTACCCGTAGGGCGAGTAT
Organism: Neoceratodus forsteri; assembly: GCA_016271365.2. Lineage (NCBI taxonomy): Eukaryota > Metazoa > Chordata > Ceratodontiformes > Ceratodontidae > Neoceratodus > Neoceratodus forsteri. Next base: position 37,640,113 of record JADMNL010000032.1, read on the forward strand.
CCATAACCTGACGGCAGGTAACCCGGCGTCAGGTACTGCGGAGCCGGGTAAGATGGCGCTGTATAAGACGGAGTCAGATACCCAGGGACCGGGGGGTCTGACAGAGCAGACGGCCCGGCCGAAAGCCCATCAGGCAGGCCTGGAGCAGAAGGCCCGGCGGGCGGAGGGCCTGGCATTGGAGCGGCATCCGAGAGAGAGATGTCGCCCGGCGCTGGTATGACTGGAGTCGGCATCTGGGAAACCGATGTCAGGTCGTCCAGCCCTGCGGGAGGGAGGCCTGATGGAGGCGCAGCAGGAACCTTGGCATTGCCCTGGGATGGTGGGGAAAAATCCCCGGGGTCAGGCCGAGGAGACCCAGGGTCCCTGGAGGGCAGCGAAGGCTGTGGAGAGCCAGGAACAGTGGATGTAAGAGGGTCCGACATCGGCTCAGCATCCACGTGGACGTCGGGTCGACCGACGTCCTACTTACCAGTGAAGTCCGGGCGGACATCGGAGGAGCCGGCGTCCGACTTAGTGGACCCATCGCCAGAGGCAGGTCACAAAGGAGGGGCGGCCTGGTCGGGCGGAGAAGAGGCCGTGCGCCGCCCCAAAGGGTCAATCGACTTATCGTCCATCTCCGTGCGGACGTCAGAGGGGCTGACGTCCGACTTACCAGAGCCGCTCGAACCAGTAGGCCACACAGTGATGGCTTTACCAGGTGCGGAGGCCTCCAACAGCCCAGAGGCGCCCGAAGGGCCCGAGCGCGAGCCAGACGGGCAGGCCGACACCGCCTTGGAAACTTTCAAGATGGCAGTCACAGAGTGGTCCCCCGGAGGGGACGTTACCTAGAGCACGGCGACTCCAGCCGGAGTCGCGGTGGAAAAGGAGCCCTTGTCCCAATGCTTCTCCTTGTCCTTCTTACGATGGCCTTCGGGGGAAGTGGACGCCTGCCGGAGCTTTTTCAACTTCTTCTCCACGGAGGACATTTTTTCTTGAGGATATGGGCCTCCAGGGACTGCTGCCTCCATCCACGGGTGGCGGCGTTAAATTTAAGGCAGTGCTGGCACTTCTCCACATGATGGTCTGGGCCCAGACAGAAGAGGCACTGGAATAGCCATCCTTGTGCAGGAGTTGGGCGCCGCATGAGTCGCGCTTTTTGTGCTCGCAGGGTGTAGGGGACGACATACACCAACGAAAGGCTGACGATTAAGTCGAATAACAAAAAAAACGATGCTAAATACTACCAGCAACAGAGCTGACGAGCGCTGAACTTTACCGTGAGGCGCTGACACGAGCTAACAGCGGGAAAAGAACTGGAAGGCGAGCGGGGACTGCCCCTTTATACCGACGCCGTATGACGTCAGTCACCCGACGTGGGGGGTGGTCCCCCGCCAGAGACTGCTAGCTAGAACTCTTTCTGCTGGGTCCTGACGCCGGCCGTCATCAGTCCTATATGTAATTACCTACTGCAAGAGCCCTCTCGAAATAAGATCTAAATTTCTAGCCCTGGCACCCTTCATCTGCAAGTTATTCTGGAATTTGAATAATAAAGCTAGGTATGCCATCCCTTAAAAACCAGAGGCACTTTTACAATTAACCAGCAGAGGTCACTGTGCTGCTGCAAAAGGAAGAATCAAGACCATCATGAAATGCAAGACTGGAATACCAGCTAGGACTGACGAGACCAGAACCCTAGTAGTTGCTTTGTTTTCTGTAAACTACCACCTTGAAGACTGAGTTTGTTGCCTTTTAAATTACTTTTCTATTTTAGGTTCATCATGACCCAAACCCATAAGATCACTGGGCTGGTTCCTCCTTCTCCTAGGCTAAGATACAGATGAGGAACACTGATGTCTTGAGAAGGATGAAACGTGTCAGCCTTCAATTTTCAGCATTTGCAGATTGTGTGCAAAGCCACTTGGCACCATACACTTCTGCTTAAAGCAGAACCGGTCTATATTAAGGCATGGCAATTTACACATACTTCCCATGATGCTTTGCATTACTGGGGTCTGTGTGACTGTCACCTGGCTTTATTGCCAATGCCCTTCCAAGGTAACCATGGTCTCAGTGCTTCTATGCTGATGTTCTCTGTCTTACAGTTCAGCTTGAAGACTCCCAACAGTTCCAGAAGAAAAAACATTAATCCGCACGGCAACAAATCTGCTGGTGCCGGTGTTAATGCAGCTCCATGCAAGGGGTCAACTGAAGAGCTAGTCTCTCTGGCAGCAGAAACTTTGGATTGAAAGGCTATTTTGTAATGCAAAAAAACCAATGTGACTGAATGGAATGGCAACTGGTCAGACTCCTGCAGTCTTAAGATTCAATGTAGCCAAACACAAGGTGCTACAGCTGGGTAAGAGAAACAGTGGTAGAACCCACACATTGCGTGGGGCTCCTCTTGGTGCTGTGCAGGAGGCAAAGAACCCGGGGACATAACAGGCAAAGCGCTAAAGCTGGACACAAACTGTGCAACAGCTGTTGAGGCTGGAAGAATGCTGGGGTGCATTAAAAGGGGATGGAATAAGAGAGCTGGGTAGGTATCCTCCAAATACTCGGCAGCTAAGCTACTAGACCACCTCAGGGACATGTTCACCTCCCCTCCCACATACACACTAATCCCTCCTACAAATGAATATCTGTGGAAGGCATACTAAATTGCAAGCTCAATGCACGTCAAACCTCAAATCTGGTACTGACTCGGAAATATTTGGAACAGCCTTCTCTCCACTTTAACTCCCTTCCCCAACTTCCAATCTGCTAAGACACTAATTAAAAGTACTTTAAGGCTCCCCATGAGCTGTCTCTATGGTGGCCTCCAATATTACTCCCTTGGGTCTCCTCCAATATTACCCCCTTGGGTCTCCAATGTATTGTAGAAGATCCAGGCCTACCGTACTAGGGTCTCTGCAATGGTGGACGTCAGCAGCATGCCTGCGCAGATGATATTGCACGTCCACGCTCCAGAGGAAACAGCAAACACGGAATAAGAGTCAAAATCAGAATACCAGTGCACAACCCCGCACCCCCAAAACATGGCATATATTCAAAAATCAAACACTTTAACTGCCTAATGGCTTTTCTTACTTTAAACTCCATGAAAAAGGGGGTCCTCTTAGTTTTCAGATTGGAATTCCAAAGTGAGCAAGCTATAAAACCACTCCACGGTGGGACCCTTTCGGTATAGTCCCTATACTAGCTTCTCAGCTCTGAAATGCCTGCAGTGGCAGCTCATAAATAGAGAGTACTGCCTGAACTGGCCCAAAATGACATTGCCTAATTGGCTCCTTAAATAAGGTACTTCCACCCAGGAACATTTACAGGTGGTGGAAGAGAGCATGCTGAAAGGGGTGCCACACTTCCCCAAATCAGCATGCTTCACTCTGCATTGTCCACAAATGTAATTCACATTTCTGCTCGGGGGTAACGGAATAAGCCCTGATCCTCAGCAGGCGGTGGTGGGGACCAAGGGCTGACCTCCATGCCCCGTGCCAGGTCCTCAGCCTGCCTTCGCTACGCCCTTCGTTCCGTGGCAGCCTGTCTGGATTACAGAAAGGTCACCAGGAGGAGATGGCGGTTCCACCCCAGGAGGCCAGGCTGTCAGAGGAGCGAGGTGGAGTTCCCAGCACCCGAAGATAAGGCTGGGACTTCAGGCAGGTGGGATAAGGTCGCGCTGCGTGTCCCCACCGGAAAGAGTTCGAGGGTCAGAAAGGAAGCGCATAAATAGAGTTGGGGGGAAATCAAACCAGGTGGATACGTGATGGTCTCCAGTATCCAAACTTTGTTCTCATGAGTGCATGGAGTATCACGTTTGCCCCAACGCTCCTGGCATCAGATCCTTTTTGTGTAACTCATTTCTGTAGCTGATGTACAGTAATACTGTTTTTGCTTGAGTAAATATGTGTCTGTATATATCATCATCATCAATTTTATTTGTAAAAGGCGCCCTTCCAAAGCTCAGGGTGCCTCAACAATTAATACATCATAGAACATTACTTCATGTCATATACAGTTAACTTAAGTCCCCTTTATTTTACCTCATCCATTTTCTGCGCATTTATGTGATGTAAATTTGTAAATGTTGCCTCTATATACTTTATCATGTCAATATAAATTTTTGCATACTATGTATTGTCGTCTTTCAATATCCTGTTCCCCAATTCCCCTTCCTCCCAGGTTACAGTTTGAATCATGTCAGTTTATAGAGAAGGGGTGTGCAAATCCGATCGCCCCCTGTCCGGGGCAAGTACATTTATTTGAAGGGCAGCTACAAAGGGAGCTAATTTCACTGTAATGAATAGGGGTAAGTGAAAATTCAGCTATAGTCATGTCTGGGCATGTCCTAAAAGTATTGATATGAACACCTGTTATAGAGTCCGCTTGCTTACTTGGTAAGACAGGTTTAAAATTATTTAAAAAAAAAAAAAAAGTCCCTAGTCAGGCCCGACCTGTAGTACAGTTCCTCTTTACAAAGAGGACACATGCAGTCAAAATGGTGCAACGCAGGACCACCAAAATGATCAGGGGCCGGCTCCATGGCGATGAGAGGTGGAGCACCCACATGGCACACTGGTGACTTGGCTTCGAGCCCAGACCCGGTACCTTGAGAGCAGAGGCCGGCAAGGAGGGTGGGAGCATCTGCGCAGATGCTCTCCTCCCAGGGAAGGGGGCTGCCGCGCACCACTCGGAGAGAGACACTTGGTGTAGGGAGTCCTGCCAGCATGGGTAATTGTGTCTGCTGACTCCATCTCCACGATGTCTTCGTGGTGCATGGCACTGCCCAGAAAACTAAAACTAGCACCCGCCTTGGCTTGCCAGATGATGGCCGCCAGTCCTCCCCATGCCACATTCCCCTAGTGCACCATTCCTGCCTTCCCAACCCATCTCGGAGGACCTCCAGATATGCTACCCCCGCCCCAACCAGAGATAAGCTGGACCCTCTGAGGACACAGGGCAGCCTGGGGAGTCAGCTGGCAGGAAGCAGCAGCGACGGGTGAAACTGGCAGGCAAACAGGGACGCTGAGCAGTCAGAAGGATTTAATAAATAAATCAGGGGTATAAAGGATAAAAGTTACAAGGAAACTGGAGGCCTTAACATATTTACCCTGCAGAAAAGATGACTTCATGAACCAGAGTCCCTTTCGACCTTAAATTACTACATTATTATGAACCCACACCCCAGGAATACTGTCGTGGTACTCTACCTGCTAAGCTATCAAGCAAAAGGTTTCACTTTGTAATTCAAATGGTAAGAGTACCAAAGTGCTATCCCCTGGGGCCAAGGTTAAATTCTCAACGAGATAAAATTATTTCTTTCTTAATCATAAAAATCTGAGTTTAGTATTTAGCTGTTGCCATAATTGCACCAATTTAAAGGCCACAGCTCCCCTACCGAAACAGCCTTGGTGTGCTGCAGCTAGTCATCTGATCCAGCCAACCAGGTATAAGGAACCATACAAACTCTTAAATGTTAACTTGCATTATAATTGCATTACTACGTCAGCAGCTACAGGCAACTCCATTCTGGCTTACAGAAATATAAAAAACCAACCGCAGGAAGGTTGCCCAGTGGCCCAGAAGCACAGTACTCAGGCGGTCAGGCTAGGAGGAGCACTGCTGCTCAGCCACTCAGCAATGCATCTCAGCCGGGCTGGTTTGGTACTGTAACCTACCGCAACAACCCCTCACAATGTGATGCGTAGCCTGCTTCTGTGCAAAGGTGAGGGATGTCGCGTGTGCGCCAAGATGCTACTTCAGCAACATCTGAAAAAATGGAAAATGACTGTTGGACGGAGCAAGAAAACAAACATAAAAAGCCTTGTTCATCGAAGTGCAAGTACAGGTTACCTGTTAAGGAATACAGATGGCTCACCAGCGCAGCAATAGAGCTACTGCTTATGATGCCAGCAACCCAACTTCAGAAGTGAGTTAAGAGTTGGGGGGAATCAAGCAGATGGGGGAGTGGATCGAACATCCAACTACATGCTCGCCTCTTCCTGGGAGGAACCCGTAATCCTCCCGCTTTACTGTCACCTGGATGACCACAAGTGGCAATGCAGGTCCATGAGTCCAGTTGGTGCTGGGAGGGGAGAGCGTGTGTGTCCCTGCACCAGGCTTGCCGACACAAATGATGGAAGCACACACTCAGTGGGACATACATACAATTGGGAAAAAATAGGGGCCAAAAAGCAAATTGAGTCTCGCTCACCCTCCACCCCCATAGCCAACTTGAGCCAGCCTCTCCACCGGGACTCCAAATATGGCTCCCAGGAGTGCCTCCACCATAGCGACCAGATAAGGGGGACTCCACTCAAGGGGCAAACTGCAGGTGGCATGTCACAGGTGTGACCATGGGCACCCTGGGAATCTCTAGAAGAGAATGGTTTCAAGGTCAGGCAGAAGCTGGCAAAGGTGAAAGGGGGTCGCTGCAGATGCCCAGTTTGGATAAACAGACTATATAGGTTGCAAATGAATAGGGAGGAATATGAAGTTATGTTACCAGGTGCTCACTGAATTATGTGGACAGGAACTCACTTGCAAAGGTCATTAATGTACCCAATGTCTTCCTGTATTGGTACAATTTTTGCACCCAACTGTGACGATTGTACTGATGTATTTCTGCTATGGTGTACATTTTTTGTGCTCTGTATCCTCAAAATATCTCAGCACAAAAAAAAAAAACTACTAAACTCCAGGATACGGCTTCTTTTGTCCCACCCACTGTCAAATTTAAATGCCTGCGGGCTTCATCTGCCTTTGGCAATTCTAAGAACAGATGGGACTACTTACTTGCTACAGTTTCCTCCTTTTTAGGTGAGGGCTCTCGGAGTGGTGAGGGTGGAGGCTGATGCCAGCGACATAGGTACAGGTCTGTGGTAGATAGGTAGGGCAACTCTTCTGTTTCACTAGGGCACTCTTTGTCCTTAGTGTGTGTAGCAGGCCCCTTCGGGAGGACATCTGGTTTTAATGGTGTGTCCGTCTGAGATCGGCATTTTCCGGGTGTTTCTTTGCTCCTCAATTCTCGTTTACCAACAGTTTCTGATACAGAGGTACAGGGTTCTTCTTTAGCTGGAGAATGTTTGGGGGTTTTTGTTCTGAATTTGGAGAATTCTGCTGCAAGTTTTTTTACATGTGTTTTTCTCTCCACACTCCCAAATGCCGATTTCCTGCATAGAACAGTCAATGGAAGACACTTTTACATCTTTTACTAGAGTTAACACATACTAAATTAACACTGAACTGATAAAAGCCCACACACTCAAAACGACAAACAAGACACTTCATAGTGGGTGCCTTTTATAGCTATAGCCTACGATACTTATTTATGAGTAAATTCAGACACCGAGGCATCTTTGCAGAGCGCTGCCTTGCGGGTCATTCAGGAGAAAAATGACTGCATACCTAAACTGAGTGGCTTTTGTAACCAAAAACTGTTCACAAACTACCCCGTTTGTAGTTGTGGTGCAGGCTGCTCCATTCAAGCTACAGCGATGCAGCTCCTGTTCACACAGCAGCCCTCTACATCAGTGCAACTGACCTTCCAACCTTTTAGTCGAATTTCCGTGGGGTCTGGGTGACGTCACCCAGTGGTCCATGTGTACAAGAGGCTCAACCCTCTGGTGTTAGGATTTTCACTGGGGGGGGGGGGAGTGTAGGTCTCATCCCCATGCCTTCTGCAGAGAGAGACAAGTAACTCATGCAACCCTGACAGGCTTTGTCACGGCCAGGGAGGGTAACTCAGTTTACAAATCTATGGTGCAACACTCTGGGTGCGGGTCACCTCGATTTCTTCTCCAGGGTTGAATCTCTGTTTACAGATGAGGCACCTCGACTGCTCCCACAGTTACAAATGTCAGTCCAACTCAGCTACACTTGATGCGGCAATGGTTTAGGGGGTGGCTATTGATAGATGAACATTACACCTGGTACCGCTGTCAGTGGTGCCAATTGTTTCGACAGCCACTCAAGACGCCAACACCACTACGTGATCGCAAGAAAAGAGGGATCGCCGTGAAACGCAATGCATGCAGAAACTGGGATGCGAATTGCATTCACATGGGTACAGCACCAACGCTGTAACAGCTCTGCACCACTCACAATAGTGCAGAAAATGCAGTGTGAACGGCCCTAAAGGGCACAATAGGCAATAATCTCTTAAGAGCTACTGATGCCTCACCAGAAAACAATGAAAAACAAAATAATTGGATGCAACTCAGCTTGTGTTTCATACAGCTATAGCATCTATAGATTCTGCTCCCTGTTACTGAGGAAATATGCACAAATACAGGATTGTAATCCCTTGCAGTTCATTTGCCCCTGTGGCCTGCTCCCTACTTGAAGTCATACTCCTCTGTTGTGACATCATAAGCCGTTCCATGGGAGTAACTGATGTCACAAGCAGAATACTAGGCCCGCAGGTGAAGAACAAACAATAGGAGGAGATTATTGCTTAAAAAGATCCTGTTTTCCTGCAAATTACCCAGACAAGGAACAATGGGGAGGAAAAATACAGAATTCCTTTACTCTGTCAACAGTGTCTCAAGTGCAGATATCTTGGTATTGAGCACATTTGGGGTAGGGTTTGCAAATGTTTTATATATATAATAATTCAGCAATCTCAATAAAATGTTTATATGGCCAGAAGCCACTATTACAGTAAGAGTTCTCTCACATTCATAGGATGCCAGAACCCTTGTATCCAAAAATGCACTTACCACCCTCATCACAGCGGTGAACACGCAACAGTACTCCTTCCACACAGTTTTCAGACTGTATTTTTCATTAAGCACCCTCTCCCCAAAATCAAATATACATGCAAGGACTTCAGGCTATAATTTAGCCCTTTCCTAAGGTGAACCTGGCTGGAGATACACACCTTTTATGTCCTTTTCCTCCCCGCCCATGTGAAAAGGCTTTGGGGGCCCCAGTCTGTGGAGTTTCTGCTGCTTCCTCCTGGCGCTCTGCAAGCAGTTTCTCTTGTGGCTCCGTCACTTTCTTTTCTTCCGTTTCAGGACTCTGAAATATTCGGTATTTCTCTCTCTCATTGTCCTTCTTTACTAGCTGTAACCTCCTCTCCATGCGTTCCAGTCGGGCCAGGAGCTAAAAAGAAACAACGTCTACGTTCAATTTTATTTCTCTACTACACATTTTTTTTTTTATTTGTTTGTTTAAATACTTTATCCTCCTCCTCCCCGGGCTGGCCCTCCTTCCCGCCAACCCTCCCAGACCCATCACACACACTCTTCCTGGTCTCACCTCTCCTGAGTCCCCCACTGCTTGCCCTCCATGGCAGGGCGGTGGGGAATCCCTCGACCCACCAAACAACAAGTCCAGATCAGGCCGATTTACTAGCATCCTGCCAGCTAGGGTGTTTTCCACTGTTCCCCCTCTTGTTATGCTGTTGCTAGCCCTCCCTGTAGGGACACTGGCACTGGGACGTAGCCCTCAACATGAGCGTGCATTGGCACGCTCATGTTACGCAGCTCGACGCATTCCCTCCCAACCAGTGTCGTGCACCCTACCACTCACGGCAGCAAGTGACAGTGCTGCAGCAGGACATGGTGCCCTTCCCTGCTGATGGGCCGCCCACACTACACCTATAGTTTCCTAATTAAAAATACTTACTGCACCGCCGTTATTCTGGCAGTCACCATGTTGTTTTATGCAAAATGACCAGCCATTTAAAGCGACAGTATATCTTAGTCGGCAAGAAAAAAAGTTTTAACTTATTTCTGCCATCCTTGGATTCATCGTCAGTGTATTTTTTAATTTCCACATTATTACTTGTTTTGTAATAAATGACTCAAGCCAATAAATATGGCCACCACTAACTATTCTAAAATCTCTTGCACTGTGGTTAGCTTTTGATTGCACAAGCTAGGGTCATATTGTGGACATATGACACTGCTCACATTTGTTTCCAATGGTAAACAGCACAGTGCCACATCAAGTCCGTTCCCCAACCCCACTGCGGGCATGGCAAAAGGGCTGGAACTTCTGAAAACGCCAAAACTGCATAGTGTCTCACTCTCACTGCAAGACAAGGTATGAAGATGGCCATATTCTAGCACAACCTGGAGAATAATCTGAAATATTGTTTTGCCAGAAATACACTGCTACCTAAAAACTGTGATGAATCTCTTGCCTACTAAAAATACTGCTGCTTTAAGAGCTACATTTTTGAGGATGCATGTAACTTTCACAACAGAAGTCAGCAAGATATGGCGGTCTGTGTGCTGGATTTTTTATTTTTCATTTTATTTATTTATTTCTAAAGGATGACGATCAAAAGGTTTTAGAAACAGAATGATAATCCGTGACCTACAGGGCTATTAGAAGGTCTGTACAAAACTAAATTTGTAGGACTTGTCTAATCGAGACTGTAGCTGTATATGCACATGCCCCTCGTCTTTTACAGATGTTAACTCACAGCATGGCATATAACAAATATAATCGGTCATTAGGGATTAGAGCGCTCAGTTCACCAGTTATCCGATGAATGCATGTGGGCGCTCCCCCCAAAAAAATATGCTGACCAAGCAGATTTGCACTTTTTTTTTTTTTTAATAAAGTTAGTTGCTAGGTGAAGTAAGTAAAGTAAGCAAAACTACTGTATCTGCTTTTCTAACTGCAAGCTAAGCAGTGCAGTTTTTTTTTTATCTTCAATTAATACTGCTCCACAGGTCCTTCATTACATTTCTAAACCGAAAAAAAAAAAAAAGGTTACGGCTGCTGGGAAATTTGCACAGCACTGCCCTGATGCGGACTCTAAGGACACAGATCAGCCCACTGAGAGCAACAGGACAGAGGTAAGCAAGGCACGGACACTGTGCTATTGTGTTCTGACAAAAAAAATTTACTGAAACCCTTTTTGAAAATGACAGTACATAAAAACACTCGTGGGACTGGTGGATCATGCAAGTGAATTTAACTGAACGAGGCCTAATCTTTCACAGGAAAAGAAAGGCAAGGTCAGATCTGTGTTTACTGGGCAAAGCTGTACTGCTGTTTCAACACCCCTCCCCCTCCATGAGCCCAGCAGACATTGGCTACTACGCTGCCTCATCAGTAGCCGTACTGCTTTCCATAACACACTCACCGCACTATTAACAGAACCTTAAAAGCATGTAGGGTACATAACGGATACTCCGCATATGGTAATTGTAATGTAAAATGCACGTCAACTTTGACAAAGCAAAAGATTTTGCAAATAAGTGTCATTACAGGTTATAAAATGATTGAACATACCTGCTGAGTGCCTCCACAAACCAGAACCACAGGTTTTATCAAATGTAATCCATTTTCTAGATTGGTGATGTTTATTCATTTTTGAGATCACGGTCTGGACACTGCTATGAGGGACAGGCAATGATACGTCTCTTAAGCACTATTACCAACTTGTTTCCAAGAGGCTAGAATACACCTTTAAAACATTCTTGGGGAAAGTATTTTACAGCATCCCTATTTGTGGTGTTCTCCTTTAGGACGTCGACATATTCAGCAGATACATCTGTACAACTATACTTACATTTGGTCTTTGTATCCCACTCCTGGTTCAAACCTGATGCATGAAACATGACTGCTAACTTTATTTTCTTCAATCAGAGTGCACTTAATTTAACTCTGGTTTTACAGCCAGCAGGTTTCAGACAAGGAGGCATTTTGTCACTCTAAACAAAGACTGCGCTATTCTGATAGCCAAATGTATTTGGTAGGCCTTCTAAATGGTTGTCCTTATCCCTTTTAATGTGTAAAAAAGGCAGAGAAATAATTTCTGACAATATTTGAAAGTGGTTATTCAGCTAAACTGGCCCACGGCTTCCATCTAAGAGTCACTTTATCAGGAAGGGCAACTAATTATTTAAATGCAGCAATTCAATGGCTGATTGCAGTCTAAAAGGGTTATGTTAAGGACCAGAAACACGCATGTGTAATAAAACAAAAAGAATTTAATTACTGGTAGTTTAAAGATAAATGGAATTAAAAATGTTACTGTGCGTTTTTTGCTACAGGTGTATTTATAACTAAATATTATTTAAAAATTGATATTCTGATTTTTAGCCCTCTAAAAAAAAAAAAAAACAGTTGGCAGGGGCAGAACTGTTACATAATTAGCCCCAACAACATATTTAGGATATTCATTTTTTTTTTTTTCATTGCTGAAGACATTTTGCACGACAACAGGCACTTTAGCCCCTCAGACTAAATCTGGTCTGGTTGCTTTTTCTGCCTGAAGTCACAATCGTCTGCTTGAGACAGCAAAAACACTTCTATGGCAAGAGGTTCTGATATCACAACAGAGGATTATGACTTCAAGGCAGGAAAAGCAGCAGGAACAGAAAGTTTCCAGGTGGACGTGGCCTACCTAGATTTCAGTATGGCTTTCAACACCGGTCCACATAGCGGACAAGTAGGAGTGGGTCCAAAGGTGGTAAACTGGGTAAGAAACTGGTTAAGGGATAGGTGACAGAGGGTGGTGGTAATAAATAAATAAAACAAACGGAGTTCACTCCAAGGAAGGGAGGGTGGCCAGTGGGCTGCCTCAGGGATTAATGCTGCAACCGGTCCTATTTAATGTCTTTGTAAACAAAGTTGCAGAGGAGCTGGAAAGGAAGATCTGCCTGTGTGTGGCACCAAAATCTGCAACAAGGTGGCCTTTCTTGAGGGGGGTGGGGTAGAAAGGACAAGAAGAGACCTGGGAAAACTCGAGGAGTTGTCAAGGGTATGGCAGCTGGGGTTCAATGCAAAAAAGTGCAAAATAATGCACTTGCAGCACAGAAACCCTGGGGCGGAGTACAAAATGGGTGGAGTGGTATTGATGACCACCAGGCAAGAAAGAGGCCCGGGGGGTAATCATATCAGAAGACCTAAAGGTGGCTAGGCAGTGCAACAAGGCAGTTGGGAGGGCTAGTGGGGTGCTGGGGTGCATAGGGAGATGCATCACCAGCAGAAAGAGGAAGGTGGTGTTATCCCTGTATAAGCCACTGGTAAGACTCCACCTAGGACTGTGGCTGGAAACTATTGACCGATCTCCATTCTCTCTCCTCTCTCCAAGGCCTTGGAAAAAGTGGTGGCCTCTCAAATCTCTGACTACCTCTCCACCTACAATGTCCTTTGTCCTGAGCAGCATGGCTTCCGAGCGGGCCACAGTACCAACACAGCCCTCCTAGAGTTCTCCAACTTTCTCCACTCCTCCTTAGACACTGGTTCTCTGGCTGGTGCTGTATTCATTGACCTCTCGAAAGCTTTCGACACTGTCTCCCCCCTCCTTCTTGATGCCCTTAGGCTCTCTGGTTTTGCTGCTGGGCCTATCTCCTGGTGCACCAGTTATCTGTCTGACCTGATCACAGCGTGTAAAATTAATGGGACCTACTCAGACATCTGTCCCATCTTTCTGGGTTCCCAGGGCTCCATTCTGGGCCCTTACTATTCTCCCTTTACCTTAACACCCTTCCACGCTCTTGCTGGGGAACATTCTATTGATCGCTGATGATGCAGTCATCTTTGCCTCAAGTCGAACCCTACTGCCCTCCAGGACTCGCTGCAGAAGTCCTTCACTGAAGCTGAGGGCTGGTTCAAGGAACATAGATTGGTGATAAATCTTAAAAAACAAAACCATGTTCTTCGCTCATCCCCAAAACAAGTCCTGCAACTTCAAACTCCTCATTCACTCTGGGTCCTCATTCCCACTCGAACAAGTTTGCTCCTATAAATACCTAGGGATCCATTTGACCCCTCCTCTCCTTCCATGGACACATCGCTGCCCTAGCCACTGCCACTAATATCCGATTGGGCATCTTACATCGTATAAACACTGCCTCCCCGAGGCTCTTCGGTGCAGTCACCTCCTCTATCCTGTCCCTAGTGGACTATGGACTGCCGGTGTATGGTGCTGCTGATCAGACCGCACTCCATAAAATTCACACTACTCTGAATAAGGCCTGCAGGTTAATTACTGGAGCACCTAGGATGACACACACCTGTCTACTGTATGCTAAAGCGCTGGTACTTGATCTCGACGAGCGCCTCAAATATCTTACCTGTACCCTTACAAAAAAGACCCTCCTTGGGCTTTCCCCACCAGGATTGACCACCACCATACGCCGCTCTGTCCCACTAGTTCATACTGGACCTCTGGGAAAACCTCTCTTGTTATCCCTAGAGCTAGGACCTCTCACGCCAAAGAGCCTTCAGCTTTAGGGCCCCCTCCTGGTTCAACACACTGCCCCTCCATCTCCAGCTCCAACTATATCGTGCTTCAAAACTTCCTTACGTAACCACCTTATTAACACCGATGCTGTAACTGCCACTAGTCAAAGCTGTACTCAATACTTATGACAAAGCTTATTACTATGCTGCTAAGGACGACATAACTCTGGTATTGTTTGCATCCATCCTACCTGTACCAGCTTGTTTGTATCTATGTCTTAATTTTACTGTTATACTTATGTGTTGTACTGCTACACTGTGTATTTTGGTTTGTCTTACTGTGACAAGGTATCTTTGTAAATGAGCCTATGGCTCAAAGGTTTTCCAAACTGCTGTTTAAATAAAATAAATAAAAAATAAATAAAATAGAGTACAGCGTCCACTTCTTCAGACCACAGAGTGGAGACAATCCAGACAAGGGCAACTAAAATGGTTCAGGTCTGCGCCAAAAGCCCTAAAAGAAGAGACTGAAGGATCTCAATATGTACGCCCAGGAAGAGAGGATGGAGGGGAGAATATGATGTTGATTCTTTAAATACCTCACTGGGATAACTAAGGTACAGGAGGGAAGTATTCTTCGGAAAAAAAGGAGTTAAACAAAGGGGACATGCTATGAAGCTGGAGGGGGTACATTCAGTTGAGATGTGAGGAAGTACTTCTTCACAGAAAGAGGTAAATTCCTGGAACAACCTTCCAGCAGAGGTGGTGGGGTTCAGGAGTGCATGGGATAATCACAGGGAAAGGAAAGGGGGAGGAAAAGCTGGAGATCAAGCAGGGTCTGGGGTGATGCTGTGGGTAGCGAAAATGGGCAGACTGAGTGGGCCGAGCGGTCGTTGTCAGCCGTCACATTCTGTAAGAACATATGAAGAAGCAGAAGGAGGCCATTTGGTCTATCAAGTCTACTCGTATTGCAGGGTCCACAGCTTGAGCCAATATCCTTGGCCTCCCTCCCCACCCATGATCCTTACCTTCCCCCATGCCTATCCCATCCTCTCTTCAAACTGCCCACCGTCTTCAACGAGATGACCTCTTCCAGCAGCATATTCCAAGTTTCCACCACCCTCTCTGTGAAAAAGTGCTTCCTGACCTTCCTCCTAAACCTCCCACCCTCCAGCTTAAGATATGCTTCAGGGAAATGTCCAGCTTCCTCCAAATGTCTAGTACTGTCTTGGAATGTCCTGAAATTGTTTTATTTTAAATGTTATGAGATTTTAGTCCTGCTGACAGTCAGGAGTTCTGCAGAAAATTGGGGGTCACCTTAAAAAAAATAATGTAGTGACACACTAAACTGTGCTTATGCTGTCTGCTCAAAATTCTCAGCCACATTATGTGGAACACAGCATGTCGTCATTTTAGTATGTGCAGTTTTCCTCCTAAAAGCTGATAAATCACCTCTGTACACACATATGAATCCTGCCACTGTAAAGTGTGTGTATATATTTCTATTTCTATTACAGAAACGGTACGTTTCCCCATAGATAGGATTAGTGGTTTACTTTTACAGTATACCTTTCCCTGAATATGCAGCTGCAGTTAAAACTAGCAGTAACCATCCAAATGTATTATACCAAACGAAAAAAGGGCAAGCCTGCATACTCTAAAATAAACCCATCAAGGGGACTAACCAGATCATAAAGTCACTGGCCCGCTGGGCTCATGGCTTTCTCATCTGGTTTGCTCCCCTCGATGGATTTCCTTGTTAAATAAAGTCTTCATAGCAGGCGCACACAGAAATAAGAGACTAGTTGTAGACTAAGGACTAAAATGTCATCCAAGTACCGTAGAGGCCTGGCATCACTGGAGTGGAGCAGCAGTGAATAATGCACATTGTGATGACCCCAAGGTGAGTGAGGAACTTTTTGTCACTTAAGGCATGTTTACACTGCCACCTTTGCAGCGCAACCTGTGCACATGGGTTGATGTGCTGCAAAGTTGGCAGCGTGGACACTCGCTGGACTGTGCTAGGAGTGCTTCAGATCCATTTTCTGCACAAGTGCAGGAGTAGGTAAGTTTACTGGAGCAAGCATATTATGTGGCAGTGTAAATGCTCATTCTGATAAAAAGCAGCCGGTCTCAGACTCGTCCACTGCTCCCAACCCAACCCCTCTCTAGTGCTACCTGCACTGGGGTAAGGGTGGGCTGTGTAAGGACAGAGCTGATCAACAAACGGAGATCACATCAGGAATGGAGCAGCACAAAGATCAGAATGCCGCCGCCATGCAAACACAGCTTTAGTTTCTGGTGCTACATGCTGCCAATAAAGATTAAATAGTTACTCAGAGAACAAAATAGGGCTAATGAGTTCAGTTGTGTTTTTATGTGGTGCACAAATATACAGGGCTTCAGATTATGGGAAATCACAACAGTTGCACGGCAGCAACAGTACAGGTCAGCACCCAAATTTCTGTCATTTTTTTTAAAATCAGATTTAAATAAGCTGTTCTCAGAGCATTCATTTTTTTTTAAATATCTCCAAAACACATCTTTTAAAATATTAAAGCATCATACCACCAGCAAGTATGAAAAGCGTGAGAAGCAGCAGAAATATTCTTAAATGCAGGTATAACAGGTCTACAAGAATATCAGTCTGCACAGAAGCTACCTTTTTTTTTTTTTTTTATAGAACATTTTGCCCCCAATTGCCACCTTGCACCCGTCGTCAGGCCTTGAACTCTGGGGCTCCTAGTCACATCTGCCGCTCCACCAGCCATAACACTTGCAGGGATCTAGAACAGTGGGGAACCCGAGAATCCTGAGGGCCATCTTACACAGCAACGGGAGGGGACATGCGGTTTTTCCCTGCGATTTAGTTCCTTAACTCCCCAGAGCCTCAGCAAACACGGTCGCGCATGCATGCCAGAGCCAGCAGCCCTTCTCCACTCACTTGGCCAACTGCCAGCCCCTTATGTGCTCAACGTTACCACCAAGCCTCCCCTCAGTAGCAGCCAAGAGCCAGGAAGGCTCATATCCCCAATATAGGAAAGAAAAGCTGTCTGGTGGCCGCTCACTCTTCTCCCAACCCCCCACCCGATCCCAAGTAACCCGAGCTTGTACACGAACTCTGGTCGTCGTTGTGATGTGAGGTAAGGTGCTGTATCCTCAGTGCCACCGACCAGTCTGAAGCTGCCTCTTTTAACAGAACTTACACGGTAGAACTGTGAACCGACATATTGCTTCATACAACCCCGCCTTCCACATGCCACAAGCTACACCCTCTAGAGGCATAGTCAGCAGGTGATCTGGAGCAATATGTCAGTTCACAGTTCTGGCTGCAAAGCAAAGCTTAGCCAAGCTTGGTGAATTTTGTGAAAGATCGCTTCTGTACAGATTGGACTGGACACCTGTTACACCTGCATTTGCTGATTTCCCCAAGATTATAATATTTTTAAGCAGTATATGTAAGAGAAAACAAAATGTCATGACTTTTTTTAAATGTATTTCTGGCAAAAATATCAATATATCCATTTTTTCCTTTTCATTGCATTTCACTCCGGAACTGAGAAACGGGGGTTTGAAGTTTTTAAAAGTCCTTGCTCTCTGGCCATGCCTACTGCAAATTGTGGTGCTCTGCTGTTTACCGTCAGAATTGTGCATCAGCACTCTGCTAATACATCTTCAGTAAGAATCCAGTATGTAACGTCAAACTGTAACCTAAAGGGGAAGCGATTTTAAGTGCTACTGTTATCCATCTTTAATGATTTGAGTCATTAATTATACATTTTTATTTAATAAACGCGGTATTAAAAACAGAAAAATATACTGATGCTAAAGAGAGACATTTTTAGCAGACTAACAAATACTGTCACTTTTTTTTTTTTTTTTTAAATGGTACTTTTTCCCCTCCTACTGCCTGCCAGCCCCGACCCTTCAGGGCATCCAAGGTGTCATCCTCTTACCACCCGCTCACAGATCCTTACCTCCCTGTCCCCCATGTAGCTCCGTCTTGCCCCTCGAGTGGGGACAAGCTGGGGCAGACCCCCGTAATTCTTCCTTTCGTCTGGTCTGGAGGTAGTCAGTGAGCAGGGGTAAATCGGAGGCATGCCCCAGGAAGCCCGTCATCCTGGAGCCGACAGGTGTTTTTCCGCCTTTCCTCCCCCACGCAGCGTTAGCCCCGGACGTCAAGGCACTAGACGCCAATGTCTACTGCATGCCTGAGCCGCCTGTCTCCCTTCTAATGGGAGCTTGCAATCCCCCCTCCCAAGCCTCCGCCCGGAGTCGTACAAGTGCAGTGGGCATCAACCCTCCCCCCAGCCCTCTCCTGGAGACGGAGAGCTGTCGTGGGATGCTCAAGCCGTACTCCCCCCAGCCGACCCACCAGCGACCCAAGTCCGCCCCCGAACCCGGGTGGCCGGCGTGGAGTCTAGTGCCTCAACCCTCAGGGCCGGCGTCAAATACTGCCACTTTATATTTCAAACCATCTTTAAAAATAGCAGTAATGCACTTCTGGGACAGGGTTACTTGCATTCGATAATCCTAGGGTTACAGGACCCTCTACTTCACCTTGTACCCAATGTTCCCCCTAAGGTTAGGGCCACAGACAGTAACCTAACCTTCCCCAATCCTTGATGTTCAATTCTTAGTATGCACCAAGGGAACAGACATTTTCTTTCAGCAATACATCTATGTTGTATTTTATTTTATTATAAAAGATCATTCAAATAAAAAACCAGATCTATGGAGATGATGGGACAACATTATATAACATTACACAAGCAGGGTTC
Source organism: Neoceratodus forsteri (assembly GCA_016271365.2). Taxonomy (NCBI): domain Eukaryota; kingdom Metazoa; phylum Chordata; order Ceratodontiformes; family Ceratodontidae; genus Neoceratodus; species Neoceratodus forsteri. Next base: position 37,659,021 of record JADMNL010000032.1, read on the forward strand.
TTTATCGTGCTACACAAGGCACACAACATTCAGCAGACATTACGCTCACAACATAAAGTTCATTGTTAATTTGTGTGTTGTATTCTGAAGAAGCCAAGAAAATATCGAATTACTAAACGGTAAATAAAGAATTTTTCAATTTTTGCACCATGACTGTAGTTCTTTGCAAATGAGATAGGCTTATAAAGATTAGCTTAATTTTATTTTTGGGCCTGAATGTTAACGAAAAGAGTTAGAAAAGTTTTAAAATACATATTTGTAACACAAGCAGAATATACTGGTTCATTATACATTTATCTATATACTTTTAAATGGGGCCAATAAAAGTATGAACTGTATCGATATTTAAATTTATAAATATATGAAACTACTGCTAAAACATACCTATGTTGGCCAGATTTCAAGCTTTTATCTACATAAAAAAAAAAATTTCTAGCCGTAACAGTTCAAATGTTAACCCTAGGAACAAAACAAAATTATTTTTAATGAAAGCTTTGAGTCAGGTCAACAGATATGTTATATCGATATATATTTAGATAATGCTATTACAGTTGAAAAGTGACAGTGTCCTATATAGCTGGCTTCAAGTATGCAGAAGACACTAGTGATGTTCCATCAAGGAGAACCACACCCCTTTTCTGATATTTTTTTATTAAATGTACACAAATACAAGAAATTCACATATACATTTCTAAACCTTGATTTATTAAAAACTGTCCAATAAATGTTCTACTTTGTTTCATTAATGGCAGAAAGCGGGAGGACTGTGGCGCTTCAAAAGATGCAAGACTGCATGTCCGCCAAGAACTTGATTTTTCTTCTCTACTTAGTGTCTTTATAGACTAACCTGGTCGACTTTTTGGACTGGGTTACAAAGACAGTGGACAGGCAGCTGATGTGCTGTATGTGGACTTCAGCAAGGCCTTTGATTTTGTAACACACATTAAAACAAAAACTCGCCAGATGAATAAGGAACAAGTTAGGCGGCAGAATTCAGAGGGTGGTAGTCAATGGCGAAAACTCTGGGATCAGGGAAGTCATAAGTAGGGTGCAGTGCAGGGATTGGTCCTTAAGACCTGTGTTATTTGATATTTTTTATCTGTGACATACAGGACGGAATCCAAAGCTGAATCAGTCTCTTTGCAGACAACACCAAGATCTGCAGTAGCACGGACACAGAAAAGGGAAGAAGTGACATAAAAAGGGTTCTAGAAAAGCTGGAGAGGTAGTTAAAGGTATGGCAGCTTAAATGCAATGCCAAGAAGTGTAAGGTTATGCATACTGGCAACAGAAACCCCACAACAGATTACTAGTTGACAGGTGAGGTCAGGGTGGTTCAAACCTGTGAGGAAAGGGGCCTGGGAATCATCATCATCGACAACCTGTCTACAGCCCAGTAGAGTAAGGCACATGGAGAGGCAAGAAAAAAGTCAAGAGTATATAGGTGGGATGTTTACTAGCAGAAGGAAAGGGTGATACTATCCTGTACAGGTCCCTTGTGGGGCCACACCCAAGACCTGTTTACGCTAAGCATTCTGTACTGGTGTAAGTGATGCAGTTATAGCTGATCTGCTGCCAGAGGGTAAGTGCAAACATGTCTGAGAACATTACAAGCTGCTCCTTTTCAGCTCCTGTGAAACCCTGCAATAGTGGCGAGCTGAAATGATGCCGTTTCAAGTCTCTGCTTAAACACTACACCACCTGAAGTGCATCTGCAGCACTAAATGCCAGTAGAGCAATATAAATAAAATACAAGGTGGAGGGGAACCAGGCTGCCTGCAACACTTGCCGGCTTCTGCACTGCTCCACAGCTTGTGTGTGCGCGCGCTCACAATGGAAATTTTATTTGTTTTAATTAAATTTAGATATAACCTTTGAGTAAGAGCTCTTTTACAAAGGTTCCATGTCATGACACAAATACAATAGTACGTACACTGAATCTGAAGTCATGAAATGACAGCAGAGGATTTCACACAGGTTCTGTAAAAGTTCCACTGCATGTGAATGGACGTGCCCAGTTCTGGGATCCCCACCTAAAGACTATCTGAACTGGGGTCCAGAGGAGGTGCAGCAAGGGAAGCTGTACAAGGAGAAGGCGGTAGTGTCTCAATATGTACTCTCTGGAGGCCTGGAGAAAGGAGGGGCATGACAGAAGCTTACAGGTTCTTTAGGAGGAGGAGGAAGAAAAAAAAGGGGGGGGGGAGAGAGACACTGCAATGATCTCTTCACAATGTACAAAAGCCCCATAACCAGAAAGCATGGATTGAAGTGGGGGATTCAAAAGGGAGACAAGAAGTTCTCCGTCATGGAGGGGGTGGAGGATGTCAGAGTGGACTGCATTACAAAGGGAAAACAACCTGGCTCCTTCTAAATGATGGCCACAAGTTAGTACACTCAGGCCTTACCCCATGAAACCTACAACCTTCCTCGGATTTTGACTGGAGTCGCTAGGGGAAGAATGCCCCCAAGACCCCTGTCACAAAGGGAAGAATCATGGAAGCTGACGAAGCAGGATGATCGCCTGAGGACCAAAGGCTGGGGGAGGGGGGCACGCGCAGGTCTGGAAGGAAAAAAGATTGAACAAAACAAAAACCATGCATGGGAATATTTTTGAAAACAGGTGTTTCAGACAGGTTCTAAAGAAAAAAAAATCAAATGTGGAAGCAGTACAGGAGCCCTACTGAGAAGAAGCAAAAATGCATTAGACAAGCTGCTGAAATTTCAGACATACCATATATACTCACCTTTACGTTGACCTTACATACGAGTGTTAAAAATGATCCACCTCCACATGGGGATCCTGCTCTATAAGGGGGCACTGGAGAAACTTCCCACTTCAGTTGCTGCACTCTTCCCAAAAGTTTGTGGCTCACAAGGCACTACATCCCAGAGTAAGAACCTTTTTAAAATTCTTTTTTTTGTAAATCTCACGGACAGAGATCCTTATTTTATAGGGCCTCTCTCTACCTTTATAATTCATTGTTGTCGGACATTGTTAATTGTCTTTGATTAGGAACTTTTAAAATTCATTTAAAAAAGGCTGGTTCAAAAGAACGTAATTGTTTTTGAATTCTGTTCTGTCTAAATGTTTACTGTAAACTTTATGTACATACTTGACAGGAAAATGGGAGAATTGCTCATCTACTTACAAACAGTGCATTAAAAAAATATAAGTCGACCCTCCTTTATCTTGTCAATTCTAAGAAATTTACTGACGCCTAAATTGTACAGAAAGATCAGTTTTATGATCAAATTCAGACAAAGAATCCATTGTTGGGGCCAGAACTGGACACCAAATCAGGTTACGCCGCTGCAAAAACAGTTTACCACTGCAAAAAACCCACAGACAGGTCGATCTCGCAGGTAAGTCCCCCTTCTTGGGGGCCCATTTTTCATATCAAAAACTGGACTTACACATGAATATTTACAGTAGATCCCCATCATCCTACTTCATGTTGTGACAGACAGCGTTGCAAGTTAATTACTTCAACATGGTATTAATGGCTTTGGCAGAGTTATTAATGTTTAAATTAATACAACAACCCAGGCTGGTTTTTAATCATTAACACCACCACCTTGCAACACTGCTGATGTGGGTTCATCCAAGATGTTGGGATTGCCTGGGGAGCCAGAAGTGGCAGCGAATGGTGAGAAGGGTCAGAACAGGACGGTGAACAGCCAGGAGGAGTGGCAGGTTGGTGGTGGGGTGCCAGAGTGCTGCAAAAAAAAAAAAAAAAATCCCAGGGCGGCCGCCGCACAGTTGATTCCGCGATGCGACGCCGGGCGACCCGGGTTTGGGAACGGACTCGGTCGCTGGAGGGTCGGCTGGGGAGAAGGATCAACGCCCTAGGGACTGCTCTCCTTCTCCGGGGAGGGATGGAGATGTCTGAGCTCGGATGACCCTGGTGGAGGCCAGGAGTCATGCAGCTGCCGCACAAGGCATGCACTGGAGGCAGAGCAGGACGCTCCGTCGATGCACGACCCGCCTCCCAGAAAAAGGAAAAATTAGCCGCCAGCCGCCGTAATGAAGCCTACCACGCTTTGATTTGCTCCCCCAGGCCAGCCCCCGACTAAGTTACACCGCCTGCGTATGCGAGGGAGTGCCGCAGCCCGCCTGCGGGGAAGCCACGGGGCATCGGAGGGCCAGAGGCCATTGTGGGGAGCAGAAGCCAGTGGTCCGTGACCAGGCGGAGAAGGACACCAGGCGGCAGGCAGGCTAGGGGGAGTTAAAGATCAAAATAGAAAAAAAAAATCCCATTGTCATGCAATTACAATCCACTAGCATAGCAGTCTCAGCCACAGCATGTGGCAGGATCTACGTCGCCATTCTGGCAGTCCAGCCTCACCCCCTTCCCAAGTCTTTGCTGCTGCTCCATTGGGCTCCAAAGTTATTTTAGTGTTTAACCATTTTTCCCCACCTCTCTACGCCTGGAAACCATTTATCAAAAATGGTAATGTTGCGCGGCGGTAGAGCTACCGCTTGCGACACCAGCGACCCGGGTTCAGTAGCGAGCCTGGGTTGCTGGAGGGCCGGCTTGGGGGAGGAGGATAGAGCGCCCATAGGGCTTCTCTGCTCCAGGGACGGTGGGTTGCAGTCCTCACTGCTATACCACCACCTGGGTGACCACGGATGGAGGTGCAGCAGAGGATGCAGCATCGTAGGGAGGGACGGATGTCAGCCATGGGCCTAGAGCGAAGGCATGTCTGCGTGCCTTTGTCTCCTTGGCTCTCCATGAGTGCTGGCGTCTGCAGGGGGCGGGACCAGAAACTCCCTCCAGGGAAAAACCCACATGTGCGCCGGGATACAGGCCCTTGCATCATTGACCATGGGGAAGTCGGAGAAGTAACTCCTGGGTGTCCTCTCTCCCTGAGGTTTCAAAGGACAGATGGGGTCCTTCCGCCCTCCCAGGGGTTATCCAATGATGCCAGAAAATTATGGGGAGTGGAGCACCCAATGGGGGCTGACACCCTCAGTCCTCCTGACAGCCTGTGTGGACACATTGGGGGACCCCGATGGAAGAGGCAGATGTGGGGCATGAACACAAAGTAAAAAAAAAAAAAAATGGTAATGCATTTAACCTCATAACCAAGAGCTGAAGGGAAGACGTGTGAACAGTATTCCTCAGTTTGAAAGTCCATTAAAAGCTCTTTCAAATGGAGTTTTGGGCTTAAATGTAGCCAGCAACTGTCTGGAGATATTAAAGCAACGGCTATTTGGTAGCCGGTAAAAATAATTCACTACACTTTCTATAAAGCAAAATTGTATTCCTGACATCCTCAAATTTACTATCAGTATATTTTGCATTTCCTCAGATATTTAAAAGCAGCTTTTATAACTATTTTTGTAATTGAGGACTCAGTACATCCGGATGAATTATGATGGTGGCAGCACGTTTGATGGGAACACTGTACTACACCAAGATGCTTAATTTTATCAAGGTGGGCATTACAGGGGAGCAAGAACTTTTAAAAACTTAAAAAGATCCTAGATCTCTGTTCAGGATTGAAAGAAAAAAGTTGGTACAGTGATTTGTTTTGGTCAGAAATACATTAATAAAAAAGATATAGGGGTGTGGCTAACCGTCACTGACAGCACACACGAGTCGTGTCTCTCCAAAAAGAAAACAAGCTCTTATGCTGCAGGCTGGGCTGGAGAACAAGGCCCGGTAGTAAATTTAGGTGTACTAAGTCTGCCAGAAGCCTCCGAAGGTGAGCAGACACTTCTGTCAAAAACGGCTAGAGAATACTTTAAAGCTAGAAATGTCACAGATAATCTTAAGAGCTTACTTGGTCACTACAATACGGCAGCGAGAGGGTACAGAGGGATCCAGAAACTTTGACAATCTTGGGAACAGAAGCAGAGAGGGACATGGTTCTTTTGACAGCAAGGAAAAGGGGTCCTATCGAGCTTGAGGAGGAGGAAAAATGTCACTACACCCAGACCAGAGTTTTGCTACAAGAGATCACAGGAAAGTGTTTAATGGCATTATAGTTAACACTTTGTTCATCAGGAGTCTCACATGCCCTGCCATTCCAAGCCAGCCTTAAAATAACACACTAGGGCAAACATTACATGTGCAATGATCCAAACGACTGGAAATCTGATAAAACTTAAAAATCAGACTTTGGGGAAGGGGTTGGTGAACAAAATGACAGACTAATTGTACTTTTAATTTTTTTTATTCTTTTGAGAGTAAAGGAGATGGGGTGGAGGGTTCTATATAAGCTGACTTGTAAGTCGCTGCTGTACAGGTGAGTTATGCACCCATACAGGATATATCCCCACTGCTCTAAATGTGATAACTCCTTGATAGCATGTCTAGTTTAACATAAATGTCTCTGAGCTGGCCCAGTAGCGAAGACTGCTGAGACGCCGTTGGCACCTTACCTTTTCCCACACCAGTGACCCACATTCCAAAACAGACAATGGGGAAAAACGAAGGGTGAAGGGGGCAGATTAGCAGGATTAAATGGGGGGAGAGAGCAGGCTGAGGTGTATTAAATGAGTACTTCGCTCAGTTTTCACCAAGGAAAATGAGGGGGGGCTGCATCATACATGGGAGGAGATGGTGAAACTGGGGGGGAGGGGGGCCCTTGCCGATCGTCGGGTCTGTGGAGAGAATGGGCCATCACTGGCAGGAGGGTGGAAGACAAGACAGGGGAACGAGGTAGCGGAGGTCGAAATCGTGGCAGAGAGAGTGAGGGAAGCCCTCAGGTCCCTTAAGACGCAGAAAGCACAGGGGCCAGATAAATTACATCCCAGAGTGCTGAAGGAACTGGCGGATGTCCTGGCGAAACCCCTGGCGGAGCTTTTCAGCATCTCCGAGGACAGAGTGGGTGCCCCAGGACTGGAAGGTGGTGCATATAGTGCCTATCCACAAGGGGGGATCAAGGAAGGTGGCAGGGAACTACAGGCCCATCAGCCTGACATCGGTGGTGGGCAAGGTGATGGAGGACATTGTCAAGGAGAGGCTGGGGGGGACCTGGAAAATTCGGGGTGCCTGAATGATAGCATGGATTCGTCCAAGGGAAATCGTATCAGACAAACCTTGTGGCGTTCTATGACTGGGTGACGACAGCCTTGGACCTGGGTAGACCGGTGGACGTCTTCTATCTTGACTTCAGCAAGGCGTTGGACTCTGTTCCTCACGAGGGCCTGTTGAATAAGCTGGGAGAAATGGGGGTGGGGAACCAGATGAACAGATGGATAGGCAACTGGCTCCAGGACTGGAGGTTGGCAGGATAGTCTCATCCCCAAGGAGGGTCATTAGTGGGGTCCCTCAGGGATCAGTCCTTGGGCCCCTCCTGTTCAATGCCTACGTCTCTGACATAAGGAAGGGTATCAGGAGTGAGATGAGTCCCTCTGCAGATTACTCAAAACTGGGGGACCTGGAGGCTCTGGAAAGGTGGTCTAGAAAGTGGAAGCTGGGGTTTAATGCAGGGAAATGCAAGGTACTGCATCTGGGAGACAGAAACCCGGGCCAAGAGTACACCCTTGGGGGCGGGGGGAATGCTACAAGTCTCAATGGCTGAGAGGGACCTGGGGGTGGTGGTGGATGTCAAGATGAACAACTCAGACTTGTAGGAGGGCAGCGGCCAAGGCCAACAGGATGCTGGGATGCATCGCTAGGGGGGGAATCACCTCCAGAAGGAGGGAAGTGATACTCCCTCTGTATAACTGCTTGGTGAGGCCGCACCTCAAGTACTGCGTGCAGTTTTGGAGGCCACATTTAAAGAGTGACACTGAACTCCTGGAGAGGGTCCAGAGGAGGGCAACCAAAATGATCTGGGGCTTGGGGGACAGGACCTATGGGGAGAGGCTCGAAGAGCTAAATATGTACACATTGGAAGAGAAAAGGGACCGGAGGGACATGATGGAGGTCTTCAAGTACATGAAGGGGCATAACTCTGCAAAGGCAGAGCACGCAAACTGCTCACTGCATTTCCATGTGAGGAGCCAGGTGAAACAACCAGGAAAACCTGGAGGATGGGATCCATGAAGTCCTGTCTGTCAAGTCGTTCGCCCGCCCACTCTCTCCAGGATCCAGGACCACTTGCGTTCCAGGTGGGGGAGGACAGACCTCCTTTCCCCCACAGGAAGGGAGGGTTCGCGGGGGATACCAGTTCACGTTCACTGGAAGAGAGTCAGGGACAGCAGTGGCTAATGGAGCAAAGTGGAATTAGCCATCCGTCCTGCCACAAAGGATAAATACCATTGTACCACAAAAAAATTCATAAATGTGTCTGTATGTAAAGATACTTTATTTTGGTGGTAAGGTATCCAGGTGTCAAAAATATAATGTGGTAGCAGGGCAAATGTCCTGAAAATGGCACCAACCACATGGTGAGTCAGGCCCCCCCCCCCCGCCTTTGAAAAGTTACAGCAGTTCATACATGTTTATTTAAGCAGAGTTCCCTGGGGGAGGGGGAAAGGGCGATGGCAGGTTACCATATATGTACTTGTCAATTAAGGTGTACCTCTACCAAAAGCTTGATGGATTCAGCTGTATACCGATGGGACCATACATATTTTTTGGACAACTGGTCTTCTTACTGCGACAATAACTGACTAACATTAGTTAACCTGCTTTGAAACATAGAACATAGAAACATAGAAGTTGACGACAGATAAGGACCGCAAGGCCCATCCAGTCTGCCCATTTCTTTTTCTACCTTATAAATGCGCCATCGGCCTTTGCTCTGTCAGTGGCCTATCTATTCATAGTCATTTGTATTGCTCCCTTATGCCTATCCCATGCCTGTTTGAAGCCCTGCACTGTATTCATAGCCACCACTTCTTGTGGTAAGCCATTCCATGCATCCACCACCCTTTCTGTGAAAATGAATTTCCTCACATTCCCCCTTAATCGGCCTCCCTCTAATCTCATGCTGTGTCCTCTTGTCCTGCTATTTTTCTTATATTTAAACATGTTAGACTCTTTCACCTTGTTTATGCCCTTAAGGTGTTTGAATGCCTCGATCATATCACCTCTCTCCCTCCTTTGCTCAAGGGTATACATATTGAGCTCCGTTAATCTGTCCTCATATGTCTTCTGATGCAGTCCCTGCACCATTTTGGTTGCCCTTCTCTGGACTGCCTCAATTTGGTTAATGTCCTTGTGAAGGTGTGGCCTCCAATACTGCACGCAGTACTCCAGATGGGGCCTAACCAGTGTCTTGTACAGAGGGATTATTACCTCCCTCTTACGACTTGTGATACCCTACTAATACACCCCAACACCCCCTAGCCTTACCTACTGCTTTAGAGGTCTGCTTGGATGATTTTAGGTCATCAGTGATGATGATGCCCAAGTCTCTTTCTTCCTTTGTGACTGCTAGCAACTCTCCTCCCAGCCTATAGGTGGCTTCAGGGTTTCTTTTCCCTATATGCATGATTTTGCACTTCTTTGCATTAAATCCCAGTTGCCACTCTTCTGACCATTCTGCTAGTTTATCCAGATCTCTTCTCATTGCTAAGAAAGTTCTTATATTATCTGCCTTTACCTCTCCTAACAACCTGGGTGGTAATATATCTATGCCTAGGATAAGGATGTGCGATTTTGTTTGTTTTGTGCACAAAGGAAGAAAAAAAAAAACACTGTTGTATTTCACTGTGGAGTGTTTTAAAGCATGTTTTTTGAAAAGCTAATAAAAACTTAATAAAAAATTGACAAATACTGTTGCTTTTACAGTTTTCCAATATTGATACTACGTTGCCTTTGTTTTGGACTCTATGGTGAAGCCATGCCCAATGACAGTAATGACACTGAATACCTCATTAGAAGTGACGCACCTTTTTTCCCTTACATTTACTATAGTTAGACATTTGAGCATGTGTGAAAAATCTATTCCATACATCCTGTGTACAGTTTAACGTGCGTTTTGAAATAGTTTCCTTCCCCCCCTTTATACAGTGTCTCTTTTTAATGCAGCCTTTTTATGTATGTAGATTTTGTTTACCGGGTAGGTTTTTCCCCTCCCAGTTTTCCTTTTTTAATTATCTGTTCTGGAATAGAGCAACACCAGTTGAGCAAAAGCCTACAATAAAGATTTCCATTCAGAACATTCACTTAACTGATGACACCAGGTTCTGGAACTTAGTAATTGAAAAAAACTGGCCACAGAAAAGGCAATATTAACAAGAGACTCTAAAGAAGAAAAAAGGGACAACCAAATCTTTTAAACAGTACACTGGGGGTAGTAAATGGTCTTCACACTCGCCCAAACTTGCAGCTACACTCACACTAGGATAACACTTTCACATGCCATCTACTAGTGGTGCAGCTCATGACGTACTGCCATTGTTTTGTATTAAATGCGTTTACTTCACTTCTGTTTCTCCACTAAAAATAAAAGTCTGTGCTTTCCTGTACTTCCTCTTTTAAATGTCGGAAGACATAACTAGCTAGATTTACCATATCTTGTCTGAATCCCTAGTCCTGGTGGACCTCACTAGGAGCTGGACTCTGGTGACAGATTTTACTGCAGTCATTCTAAGGCCAATGGATTTGTCCTGAGTATCACTTCTGTGCAGATTTACTGTTCAAAGTATCTCATATTGAAGCCTGGCAAATGAACAGTTTTGCAAATAGTGCAAAAAAAAAATCACTATAAATGAAAAAAAATCAACTTGATTAATCTGGTGGTCAATATGGATGTTACAATATCAAATTTTTATTATCACAATATTTGTGTTAACAATATCATGATATATTGAGTATTATGATAATCTGCAGCATTTTTACTTTAGGAAAAGTAGTAAAAATCTGACCGGAGAAGGGTGGGGAATCATGATCGCCCCCGGAAAGGGATACACTGCCGCAGCAGCAAGTTAAGATGCGTTATCACAATATATCATGCTGCACAATTATCGCTATATATATATACACACACACACACACACACACACACACACACACACACACATATATATATATACACACAGACACACACACATTGATAAATTATCATCACTGTCAATTATCATGCTATATTGTCACATTATGTTATCAAGACATCCCTAGTGGACAGAAGGGGCTACAAAGAGGAACTGGAAAATCTCAAAGAATTGAAAAAAATATTTAGTTACACTTAACTTTAACCTATACCTCTTAGTTCACAGAAGCCTCTAGAGTGGAGATGTGCTTGACTAAGTACTGTCAGTGCCTCATAAGACAAGGAAATGGGCACATATGGTAAACACCTGCATTACATAAGGGAGTATTTTTCAGGTGACAGTTTTCTTCCCCCTTAATTTTTTATTCCAGGGGTCTTCAGACCAGGTGGCGAGTTTTGACGATCAAAAAATCCAACTGGCCAAAATCAAATTCTAGGTAACAAAAGCTACATGTTGAATTGTGTGTTTTTTGAACTACATAGATTAAGGACAGAAAAAGGACTAGGTGTCTAAAGACTAGGGGCCCCATTCACAAAGGCTGATGCAGTGCTCGATTTAACCCGTGCCAAAGCAGACTCCTGGTGCAGCTACACCCAACACATTGCCACAAATTGTGCCCAATTCAGGAAGATTGGGCGCATTTGCGACACTTTGTCCACTTTACAGCAGTGGGTCCCAAGAATGCAGCTAGTTAGACCAGCAAAAAACTAGTCTAACTTGCAACAACTGCACAGGATTGAGAATCCCAACTGCAGACTGGGGAATGACGCAAGCCCCATGCACCATATGGTCAGCACATCCAGGGCTTGCAGAATTCCAGACATGTTTGTGAATCGGGCCCTAGGTGTTCAGAGTCTGCCCTGATTATACCTACATTACATTGTTCTGTCCTTCCAATCACAGTTCAGTGCATAATTTTCAGATAGCATTTCAGTTTGAGGACAGTTAGGCTAACTGGCCAAATGGGAATTTAACAGGTATGAATACCAATCTGGTGGCCATGGCATGCGCTGGTATGCAGCTTCAATATCTAACATAAGGGTCACCATTACCCTGAAAATTAAAATGGTGGTGGTAGTGACGGTCCTTTACAACTCCGACATGCCACCGGCATGGTGGATTGAGGGATGAGGTGCTTGATGCCACACCTTGTGCTGTGCTGGCGACCCGGGATCAGGAACGAGCATGAGTCACCGGGGGTTGGCTGGGGGGAGAGGAATGGACTGAGCAGTCGCAAGGAAGCTGTCCTCTCCCAGGGAGGGATCCAGTTGCTCCCGCTGCAGGGCTGCTCCCGGGTGGAGGTCTGAGGGTACTGCAGATGGAGAGCAGCTAAAGTAGGGAGGGCGCTGCGGATCGCTGTGCACCTGTGACTCCATACGCACCCGAGCTACCGCAGCAGGGAAAGGGAGAGAATGGAGCTTTCAGTTCCCAGTGACAGGACTGCCAACCAGACGCCAGAGACAAGCCCCCCCCGTAGAGAGGCTGGAGCCAGTCACATGCCAGCTCCCCAGAAATACTGGGGCATAAAAATGAATAATTCAAAAAAAAAAAAAAAACACAGACACTGAACCGGTGGTGCTTACTTTGGAGACCCCTAAAACCCCTGGAACTGGCTTACCAGTAGTGGACTCCACTAGAAGGGGAAAGGTTTGTAATTTGGTTGTGAGGAGTGGGCAGCCCAATCCTTTCTGGATGCACGCAGCCCACCCCCTCACACCCCAAAGAAATCAATAGTAGCATCTTGATAACTTCTATTTACATTTTAAAAGTGTTTGGGTCAAATCAAAGCCACTGTTCAAGTAACACAGGGGCGGGGCTCTCGCACAAGGAAGGATAAAAGACTGAGCAACCAGCCAGCCAGCTCTTCTGAGCCAAATTATGACCCCTTCTAAATAGCCGTTTGGAAACATTTTAGAAATTAGACTACTGGAATTCAGTTCCACTCTTTGGGCACCAAAATGTGAGCTCTTTAACTTAACTAATTTAAATGTTATAATAATGGGCTACCCAGATGGTCCCGCAGCAATGCGCTGCCATGCAAAGAATGAGAGTTCAGGATGCCGCTTCTGCAATGCCTGGCAGTCTGTGAGGCATGCCACACCGCCTCTGGTGCCACAGTGACCCTTGGGGTGGGCATATGAAGCCAGTTTCCCTTCAGAGGACATGGCTGCATGCAGCAAAGGCACCAGATGGCTAACTGCATGCCAAAGGGAGGAGAGAGGGACAGTAGAAACACAGGGTGGAAAACCCAGGCTTCGCTCACATGATGATCTGGGTTCCTGACTCCCCTTGGGTGCAAGTGCCAGCCAACACTGGATCGTTGCCCACACTACAGGCTGCCTAGAGGTGAGGAAGGCCCTCCCCTGGAGTTCCACCGTGGGGGTGGGGGGGTGGCCAGATGTGGGTCCCAGGACAGTGACTGCAGTAATGGACGCCAAAAAGGGGACCAAAAAAAAAAAAAAGCACAAAATTTGATTTAGGTATGCTCCAGCACAGATTGGGTGTCAAAACAGATGCAAGTTGTTCATTTAGGGCAGAGTAATAAATAAGCATGAGTATGGTTAAGGAACATGTGCCAGACTTTATTTTTGTTAATATTCTCAACTGGGTTAGGAGGCAGACGAGCCATATGTCAAGCAGGCGAGGACAAGCAGAGGATGGCAGAAGATGCTGCAGATGCAGCTGTAATTGGGCACAGTCATTAGACAATGCCTGGCATCCCCAATCAAATTTGTCTCCATCGATGCCTGCCTCCCCCCTCACACAGCAGCCTCCTACAGTGAGTCGCGGTTTGGAATGTTGGCACCATTTTTGAGAAGCCAACACCAAGGAGGACAAGTCTACCATTAGCATATCCACCTCCTCAGCACCACTGGCAACACCAGAATTGGCTTACTCTACCAGCACAAATAATGTCTCCCCCCCAATGAGGCTCTCTACCTAGCTGTCATGTCATCCATCCGTGTCTCTAATTGACTATGGGATCTCACACTACGGGGCGTCTGACAACTCTGCCTTTCATAGAATCAAAGTATTCCTAAAGAAAGCCTGCTGTCTTGTAACGGGATGTGATAGGACACACATCGGCTCATTGTATAGTCTCACCAACTGGCTCAATTTTGACAGAGGCTCAGGTATCAGACATGCCTCCTCGCCAAAAAAATTACCAATGGGCTACCCCCCAGTCTTACTAGCCTTCTAATCTGTGAAGGTCACCCGCAGTACCTCCAAACCTTCTCTCCCGATTCCCCACTTCAAAACCCTGGGTCAGAGATCCTTCTTCTACAGGGCTCCCCTCTGGATAAATGCACTGCCTAGTGACACCTCCTCTGAAAACAAGCTAGGCTCCTTCAAAACCAATCTCAGGGAATACCTCCATTCCCTCTGCTGCCTGCAACTGCTACTAGTCCCACCCCCCCATCTCTCCATTTTTAACCAATGGTTTCACTTGAAACGTGGATGTCCATGTCCAACACCCCCTACTTTCCCCTCTCTCTCTCCCCGTTTTAGCTAACCTGCCTTCTTGACAATGGATCTCTATCCTGCATAAGCTATGTGCTTTGCTCTCTCACTACATAACTATACCAGACTCCTTGTATGCATATTTTTGGATAATACATCACTGTGTTTTTGTAATTCTCTGTAATATTGTTGCTGTCTGCTCTCTGACGTGGAGTCTTTGTAAAGGAGTCTGACTCAAAGGTTTGTAATTCCAATATATTTCTAGATAAATAAAAGCTGCATAGGCAGGGAATGGCAGAGATGCGACAGTGGAACCAACTGCTGTTGAAACCAGGTAGTGTGCCTGGTAATCAGCTGGGGGGTCATTAGCATGCAAGCGTGTGTTGGTACGCAGCTGGTGATGCTGTTCATCTTTGGTCAGATGAGCGCAGCAGTTGTTAGTCAATATGATCGTTGGATATGTGCTGCCTTCAATCTGAGCCCCTAAGCCCTTCACACTGTCCTCAGTCAAGGTGAGCATCGGTGGGTTAGGCCAGGAGAGCGAGGGTTAGGAATGTTCTTAGTGCTGCTGGTTGCACCGATTTTGTCCAGGTCCAGCCCAGATTGGTAATATTTTTAACAAGCTCTGCTGTATGGGGTGTGTGTTGTGGGGGGGGCACTCTGGTTTATATACTGCAGTTCTGTCACTCCCGCTGCCTGGGGACAAATGCAAAAAGTACACCACACAGCCAGGCAAATGCAGCTTTCTAACCCTGGTGATCAGCTCCTTGAGCTTTAACTGGGGTAGAAGTACTGTGAGTGAAGGGAGTGAGTGGGGGGTTCAATAATGGGGAGTAGCTGCCAGAGTCAGTCAGCATCACTAGTTGGACAGTCTACTGTACAGCGTTTTGGAGAAGCTGCCTGCTGCTTTAGACAGTACAGTATGCAGATCAGAGGTGTGCTATGCATATTTTAATCCTCGTTTCATCCTCTGCATACTGCAGAGCTAACCTTTTATATTTTGGACCTACAAAATTGAATTTGGACCCTTACAGTTGGGGGGTCCAACCTCTGTCACTGTCCCAAAGGTCCACAGGCCTGATCAGAGTATGTGTCAGTGGCTCAGCAGGTAGCACATTCACCTCTGAGGCTGGGAGAATAGTAGGCTGTGGGTTCTATCCCCACACCAGGCACTTGGGTTAATATCCCAGTACTGACACTGTAGTGCAGCATGAGGGGGGGTGCTGCACTCCTGAGGTGCAGTCTTTCGGATGAGACATTAAACCAAGGTCCCATCTGCCTGTTCTGGTGGTAGTTCAGGTGGATGTTAAAGATCTCATGGCACTTCTCGAAAAGAGCAGGGGTGTTTCCCCGGTGCCCTGGACAAATTTCCTCCATTCATGAAAAATACCACCAACAGCTTAATCTGGTTCAAGGTCAGTTGGCATTCATCTGTATACCCTTCCCCTGGGTAGTGCCTGAAAATAGGCAGGATTTGTCTAGTGCACTTACCCAGTCAACAAAAACTAAATAAATAAATAAATATCTGTGGGACCAGGGTATATACCTGGCTAGGGAGAAATGAAAATATACTACATAATAATAATGGGAAAAGAAATAGTGTTATAACAGGAAGGCAGTAAATTAAAACAACTAGGGATCACTCCTGACATTACACAGGACAGTACACTGATCTGTACAGGTCACGTTTCTTGAAAGTGCTTAAAATAAACAGATGCTGCTGCACGACCCTTAAATAGTTGCACTACACCAATATTAAAAATCCAGTAAAGATCTGAGTCAATGTTAAAGAGCAGCTAATGCCTTGGAGAAAACTTTTGGAAAACTTAACATTTAGACACAATTCAGCCTGAATTTAATATTTTATTATAGTTTTCTCCTCCCTGTTTATTACTGAAGAAATCCCCACAAAAACAAGATCTTTACCCCTCAAAGTGCATGTGCCTCATTGGCTTATATTCCCTATCTGAAATTATAACGCTCTGCTGTGACATCACTGTCTGTTGCCACAAGAATAACTGATGTCAGAAGTCAGCTGTCCTCCTGACACAAACCGTCACGTTTCCCGACTGCTCATTTGCTACATATTGCCGCTCTATGAATGCTCCGCATGTTTTTGTTTTTTTCGTTGACTGGTATGTCCAGATTGTTGCTCTGTATCCAACTGCACCTTTCTTGATTGCATTGTACCTTGTATTATGACCATAAATTACTGTATAAAACATTGCACTGCTATGTATGTATTGCTTGTGTTGTCACTGTCATCAGGACCTCCTAGTGAATGAGCATGCTCAACAGAGTATTTCCTGTAATAAACGAAGCACAGCAGCATGACATCTGGTTGGGAAGAAACAGGAGCTGATGAACCCTCAAGGAACTCCCCCCACATTTTCATGCATATGACCTCACTCAAATACTGGGTATAAGAATTACACAGCTAATGAGAAATATTAAGCTGCTTTGTGTTAAAACATGTTTTCAAAGTTCTTCTCGAAGAGTCTGTTCTTTAATTTGGCGCTGTGTAGGTGATGATTCGCAGTTTTTCATTAAATATTTAAAACTGAACATCCTACCGGGTCCCTTTGTCATACGCTCTACCCCACATGTTAAAACCACGCAACAGAACAGCTCGGTAGGAGAGAGTGAGAGAGTGCAAAACCACAAACTGATGTATACGCGATAGTGCACCCTCATTCTTTCCAGGTAGGGGATGAGAGCAGTGCTGGGAGGTGAGGCCGGCGAGCAGCTGCTGTGGCTCGACGGGATGAGCCACAGGCAGCAAGGGAGGGAGGCTGTGCGTTTGGGACTGGGTTTCGATTCCCGGTCCCAGACACAAGAAATTTGTTTTATTTTTCGCACTTTGTGCAATGTTAAGTGTAAACCCCAACCCCGAGCTGATTATTTTAGTTTGGGGATGCAGAGTGGAGCCCCCCACAAAGAAAGATATATGCCGCTTGCAAGATATCACGCTGTACTGGCAGCGTGGTGTTAGTATTCTTTCTTGTCTCATCGATTATGACCCTGTGCCACCAAATATCATGCTAAATTGACAATTATGACATTCACTGTTTGCTGGCACTCTTTAAAGCAGCAGTACTATATAAATAAAATATGCACTTTTTCAACTGTTTATTCCCTGTGCTCTGCTAAGCATGTACCTGGTACTCTTTCCTGCCAGCAAAGTACTATTAGCGAGTAATTTGCTCAGTTATCCTTTGTGTTTGTTTACATCCCCCCACACACGCCACTGACTAAATAGCGGCTGCCATATTTTCTGTGGTACCACAATGGCTCACCTTCTGGTTACGTAGTACTGCTGCTTTAACTGAAATGTAGTGATGTCATATTAAAGGGTCTGATTTTCTCCAGTCATGTCAATGTGTCTCAAAGCACTGGAGCCCTGAGATGAACTACAAATCCCAGCATGCTACTGGGGTTTCACATGCAGATGCACATAAAAGCAGCAGTGCAACATAAACAGAAGTGATTTATCGAAATTCTGCTTTTTGGATGGAAGCATGCGGCCATAGTTCCAGTTTCCACATCTGTAAATATTTTTTTTCAGCCGTCTTTAGTTTGTTAGATATTTGCAATTTATTTGAATTGTTGTGGCGCCACAATAAATATGGCGGCTGACTAATTTTTTTGCTGTGCTTCCCCCACACATCGCATCACATCTTTTGATTACTGCAGTGGGATCCTGTGCTGAACATTCCCGATGTCCCTGTGCAGTACTGCTAGTCATACACATATGCAGCTGGCAGCAGAGGGGGGTTCCTGTTCAACGCATCCAGTGGCAGAAATGTAAAGAAAGGAAAACAGAGCCCATTACAGGTTGATAGTACAATGCTGGCGAGAAATATCAAGGAAATGCTCAAGCAAGCACAGGGAATAAATGGTCAAAAAAGTAAAATTTTATTTTTACATTGCACTGCTGCTGTAAGTGCAGTACATTGGCAGGTTACATAATGAGATTATCCCAGCAACACCACATGCAAAATGCATTACTTTCAACTCATCTGGGACAGATGGCTGAAGATTGGGTAGGAAAGAGGGTGGGAGAAAAAAAAAAAAATTAAGAAGTCTACCACTAGTGTGCAACCTAGAAACACTGGCCAAGTTTTCTAAAAGGCCAGTCAAGATTAAAGAAAATATGAAACAGTATTTGAATCTCAACTTCTATAGAAAATACAGGCTGCTGGTCAAAGCAGCAGTTCATGAAAGCTGCACTTACCGAAACATAGCCAGCAGCTTGGGATCAGGGACAGCAATATGTGCATATTTATTTACTTTTAAGTATTCTGCATTAGTAATTTTAATGTTATTAGTGTTGATCCCAAATAAATTAACAGTTCCTCGGTCTTAGGCATATCCAGCCAAAACTACTCAACTGCACTGTACATCATACCCAGACAGTCACCATTATGGTGTAGTGTCGGGAGGGTGGGCATAAGAATTGCTTAATTACTAACATATTAAAGTGCCAGCAGAATAGGCCTAATGGTCTTTCGTGTCTGCTCATTTGGTCAGCCTCCACACTGGGAGCTGACCTTGCTGCCCCCTCGCCTTCTCTGGCTTCTCCCTTCCCAGTTCCGGATATTCTTGCTGCTTTGGATTTTGCTTCCAGAACCCTTCCCATGTACCTGTCCCACTCCCTCTTGAACCCCTCCACCAGCCCCCTAGGCAGCGCATTCCATGGCTCCACCACCCTCAGTGAAGTAGCACCTCCTCCTTTCTCCCCTGAATCTTCCCCCCCCTCCAGCTTCCACCCATGCCCTCTAGTGGCCCCCTCCTCCTTCCTTCGAAGCACCCTGACTGTTCCTCCCCATTTACGCCCTCTCATGTACCTGAAGACCCTAGCATGTCCCCCGTCCCTTCTTCTCCAATGTACATATTTAGCTCTTCGAGCCCTCCTCATAGGTCCTGTCCCCAAGCCCCAAATAATTTTGGTTGCCTCCTCTGGACCCTCTCCAGGAGTTTAATGTCCCTCTAAGTGTGGCCTCCAAAACTGCACGCAGTACTCAGGTGCGGCCTCACCAAGCAGTTATACAGAGGGAGTATCACTTCCCTCCTTCTGGAGGTGATCCCCCTAGCGATGCATCCCAGCATCCCGTTGGCCTTGGCTGCTGCCCTCCTACAAGTCTCAGAGTTGTTCATCGTGACATCCACCACCACCCCCAGGTCCCTCTCAGCCATCGAGACCTGTAGCATTCCCCCCCAGGGTGTATACCTGGCCCGGGTTTCCGGCCCCCAGGTGCAGTACCTTGCATTTCCCTGCATTGAACCTCAGCTTCCACTTTCTAGACCATCTTTCCAGAGCCTCCAGGTCCCCCTGTAGGGCCACCCCCCTCCTCCCCATCCACCACCACCCCCAGTTTTGAGTCATCCGCAAAGAGACTCATATCACTCCTGATACCTGTCCTTATGTCAGAGACGTAGCTGTTGAACAGGAGGGGCCCAAGGACTGATCCCTGTGGGACCCCACTAATGACCCTCCTTGGGGATGAGACTATCCCGCCAACTTCCGGTCCTGGAGCCAACTGCCTATCCATCTGATCATCTGGTTCCCAACCCCCATTTCTCCCAGCTGATCCAATTCCGATACACACTTAAAAAAAACTTTTCTACAAAGTCCATTTTAAAAACCACCACCATTGTTATTCCAGTTCCCAAACAGCTGGACTTAAGTGCAGCTATCATGGCCAATAATGAGTAAGGGTTGGGAGAGAAGAGGGAGTCAAACTGCTGCTTTCTAGGCAGCAACCCTCTAAAAGATGTTCTAGTATCCAGGAGAGCTATTTTAAAACATTCAGGAGCCACCCGGTGGCACAGCAGCAACTCTACACTGCCCTGCGACGACCTGGTCCGGGAACAAGACTTGAGGAAATGGAATCGATACAGCCAGCGCAGCACTTAACCCGGAGATGGATGATGCAGAGTTCCTCCTCCACAGCTGCACCCAAGGTGGACCAGGGAGCTTGTTCCTCCACAGAAGTTGGCTATGCAGGGGTGTGGCCCCCAGAGGTACTACTCAGCACTGTGCGCCAAGAGGGTCCAAGACCACCTGCAGGAAGGAAACTGCTGGAGGCAAACCTGTATTCACCAGGATGATGCCATCGGCATTCTGAGACCCTGTGCATCCAATGGATCTCAACTGCACTAGGTGAAGGTAGGCGGGTGAAAAGGCTGCGAGGTCATCGGAGATATACTGGAATACACTGGCCAAAAGCTAGACAATGAATTCAAAACTATTACTGCAGCAGACAAATCAGATTAAAACAGGGCCGTTGCATCTTAAGACTTCTATCTCTTCCTCCAGCTTCCCCTCTGCTAACATCATAATCTTATTTGTGGCATCACAATCTGCTGCTGTAAAAATCATACCACAAAAACTTATGACATCAGCAAAGAGGAAATAAGGAAACTGATACATTTGAGGTGATTCTGTTTTCGTGCAAATGTAATCAGTGATGAAGAATAAGTGGAGTTATATACACAAAACTGACAAAAAAGAAGCTAGGCTGTCTAGATATTATATTTAACCAATAAGGCAGGACAGGGTGTGTGTTATCGTGTAATAACGTCACTCCTGGGGTGGAGCTGAAACTGCAGTAGACAGTGCTTCCACCACCCCAGGAGGACGTTATTACACAATAACACTTACCCTGGAGTACCTTACTATTATACAATGGCTCGATGTTATACAAAATAAAAAAAAAAAAAAAAACATTTAAAAAATGTTTACTAGATTTTTAGTGAGTTTTACAGAAGAAGAGAAAAAGGCTCTGTGATTACAGCCAGCAAAGCTAATGGTAATCAGTGACAGTGATGTTATACTGTAATATCACCACTGTCTCAGGCACACACTGACCAATCAGAATCCAGGATTCTTTGCCACTGTATAACGAAGCAGCTGTGCAATGAAATTAGGAAAAAAAATAGCCCTACCTCCCCAATTATGATTCCAGGCATCTTTCAGATTTATTTGGCGGTCAAATGTTCTATCTAGTTCCATCAATGAGTATTTTATAAACGTTTTAGTTTTTTTCTTCAAGAAAAACAGATGCCCACCACAACCGTCACAGAAATAACACTGCAGACCTAGTAAGGGTTGTGACTGAGAAAATAAAATTCATACAACACCACACAGGAGGTACTTGGGAAGGAACTTTGACTAGTATGCTAATATTTTTATTCACTGTAGCTGAAGCCTGCTTTTTAAGGGGAGGAAAAACACCTTTTTCATTACACTACTGCTTTAAAGTTTTTCTAGATACTGTGGTGGTGCTGGGGGAATTGCTTTTTTTATTTTAGTTTTGTTGACTGGGTAAGTGCACGACAAGTCCTGCCTATTTTCAGGGGGATACAGATGAATGCCAACTGACCTTGAACCAGATTAAGCTGTTGGTGGTATTTTTAGTGAATGAGGGAAATTTGGCCAGGACACCGAGGAAATTCCCCTACTCTTTTCGATAAGTGCCATGGGATCTTTAACATCCACCTAGACTACCACCAATCCAGGCAGATGGGACCTCGGTTTAACGTCTCATCCGAAAGACAGCACCTCAAAAGTGCAGCACCCCATTAACACAGTAATACAGATGTAGGCCCTTTTGAAAGGACCCAATAGGTTTCGTCTTTCACACTGATCTACCCCCAATTGCTCTATCCTCATTATTACAAGCCTGGTATAAACCAAAACAAAAAATAAATAACTGAAAGGCAGTTAGTGACCTAATTGGTGGATCTTTATTTCTAAGCCCGAGATAAACATGGCAACCTAAATAGCACAAAAGCCGATACGTTTTATGGTGTGGCTCCCGTCACAGTGCAAAACCAGCCGTGTATTGATAAATAAAAACAAATAACCACTGGGGGATATGAACAAGTATAACCATTGCTAAACTATATGTCATTTGTGTTCAACACAGGCAGTTCAGAGGTCTCTGGTCATATGGCTAGAACTAGGTATTGTGTTTCTTTAAATTAACCCTTTGCATACCGTTTCTTTCTCAGCCTTCAATTCATCAATCTCTTTTTCTTTAGCCTGTAGTTGTTGCTGCTGCTGTTCAATTAAATCCAACTGTAGCAACAATATTTGTTTCAGACAGGCAGTCTGGTTGGGGCTGTGACTCTGATTTCTTTTCACATTCTTCCACTTGTTCTCTGCGCTGATCTCCAACACAGGACTGCCTACTGCCGCAGCACTGTCCTCCTCGGTTAAGTCTTTAGCATTAGAATTTGCTATTGGGGAACCAAGTCTCCCCATAATTTCAGTCTGGCCCAAATAAGTTTGAGTTTTGTTTCTGTTGAGGGCACTGTCAGCATTCATTTGTTTACTAGGGGATGTTGGAGCCCCTAAATTGCCCCAGTTCTCCTCTTGCCCAGAGGCAATAGCAGCACATGCACTCTGACTTTTGCTCTGTCCCCAAATGTGCGGAATCCTCACTTTGTTTGAATTGTTCTCTTTGAGTTTCCGGTTCCTGTGACATTGATTCACATTGTTTATGCTGACGCTGCTGTTGCCCAAAAATGCAGCAACTCCGCCATCATGACTCTCGAGTACAATCTCCTCTGCTGCAGATTCTCGCTTTGTCACCTTTTCAAAGTCGTATTTCTCCGGGTGTAGATCTCTCTCGAGGGGGAAGCCACCAGGTTTGAACACAGTAGATCTCATAGTCATGATTTAGCCACCTCTCGAAGACGGAGAGGTTCAAGTTGTTTTAAGAAGGAGCCTCAAATGCCACAGACTTCATGGTCAAAAGCCTCCATTTTACTTCAACCCTCACATCGGCTGCTGCTGCTCTTGTCTCCGGCTCTCCCTAAGCAGAACAACATGGGCGCTGAGGAGGCTCGAACTCCCTCCTCCGTTCGAGCCGGAATCGGACACAGTCCGACAGAATTATATATGTGATTTTGTCTCACTATTAACTTTATTACTAAACAAATTCCGATTTTCTGTTTCCTCTCCCTCCCCCGTCTAACTCTTTCTTTTCCCCTAAAATCCGGAAATGGTATCCCTGCGCTGCAGAACAAAATGGAGGTCTGGCACGCAGCCACGGGTGCATTGTGGTCATATATATAGAAGACCTCAATGGGCGGGGTTACTTAGCACTCCGGGCAGAATGAAGGGACAAACGTATCAGGTCGCCATATTGGGAAGGGATTTAACTGCATTAGTGCTGTAGAAATTGCACTCTACTTTCTAATGCATAGATGTGTGTAGGCAGTCATACTCCAAGCACTCCATGGTGTGCAATTTTATTTAAGGTGGTAGCAAGTAGACTCTGAACTGCTTCCTTTTCCATGAAAACTAATAAAGAAAATACTGAACCTTTCTGTAATTTTATTGGTAGAAGTCAAAACTAGAAGGACTGATCACTAATACTCTCTTTGCATCCCAAAGACAATACAACTTTACAGCAGTGGCGGAGCCGTGTTTGGGAGCCAGGGGGAGCCATTCAGTCAATCACGGTCTCCACAATGGTCACTAAACAGTGAATAAAGATGGTGGCAGGGTACTACTAACACTTGGGCAGCCAGGAGGCGACTGCTCCCAGCCCCAGCTCCGCCACTGCTTTACAGGCTCTGGGCTGGTATGTGGGTGTCTTAGGGAACAATGCATAGCATTGTATTCACCCATGCATGGCAACAACCACTCTCATGAAATACAAAAGTTGTATTTATTGTGCCAAATGAGGCAACAAACACAGTCCTGGTGTACATTTGTATATTATCTGGCTACACCGGGGGGGGGGGCTCACCCTAAAAAGGAGGGGTGGGTAGCAGAGAGTCCACTTGATGTGCCGATTTGAACTCCCTGGCTACACCCCTGCATAATAGCTTAATTAAAATGAAAATAGAGGCGCTGCAGCGTTCATACCTCAGTTACTGCGGTGAACAGAAATATTTCACTGAAATGGGGCAGCACACCATACTGTATCTTTCGAACCCTGACATACAAATTAGGGACAGTTGACCAAATGCTGGGTGGGACACCATCTTTGAAAACAAGTCATATCAAGATAAGAAGCTGTTAAGATAATGGCGAGTCTAGTAAGGTATAGTGGGTGGGGAAGGTACAGGTGCATTCTTCACCCATAGTTTATTTTATGTTTTTATCCTGCTGTTCACCCTTCCCCTATTCAGTGGCTTTACCAGTGATATCCTAGACCCTACAGCCACTTTGTTTCCTACAATTGTGTCCCCCCACACACACATGCACCCCAGCCCATCTGATTTATAGCATTCTCCGGTGAGGAGAAAGGGGCTGTATGAATTTCAAAACCTTCTAAGCCCCCATAGATGTCACTGCAGGAGCAGTATAGTGTCTCAGTCCAGCTCCAGAGGGGAGCACTGCCATCGGCAGAGACCCAAGAGTATGCCCAAACCCAGGCAGCATGCATGTTGGGTCACTGAGGCAGCTCTTCTCCTGTAATTTGTTTTAAAGCAGCAGTAGTGCAGCAAATTCCCAGCGGGCCTGGGTGCAAGATGATGTTACAGGGCCCCTCCCCAGTTTTAAATAAACATCAAAATTATGATTTGGGCCCTTCAATCCTCATGGGCCCGGGTGCCATTGAACCCCCTGCACCCTTTTAGCTACGCCTCTGTAAAGCAGTACTTGTTAGTTGGCAGACATTTTCATCATTCTGTCCCCATCACTATATATATATATATATATTTTCTCTTCTCCCCTTCCAGTCAGCCCTCTTTCTGACAAATACCCCAGCCCAACTGACCTGACATCTGCTGGGAATTACCTGCCAGCCGTCTTCCCCCAGGGCTTCCCCCCCCATTGGTTGTCAGGGTTCCCCAAGCCTCACTGCAGAATGGATCCAGTTCAGGTCTGCACGCCCAGCTGGTTGGGTGCAGGGTCTGGAGGTGCTCGTTGTCATCCTACCACTGGCTTTTTCCTCCAGTTTTCAGCCCATGGCAGATGTGATGTGCAATGACGTCATGGTGCACACCACGTGCTCCCATGTGACATTCACCGACATCTGCCATGCCTCCTGACCTTCTTGGCCCAGGCTGCCTATTCCCCAGCTTATGCTAGGGGCCAGGCAAGCTTCGGGCTCTGGCCTCCATCCCCTTCACAGGAGGAGAGCAGTTCTACAGATGCTCGATTCCCCTCTCCCCCCCGGCCGTCCCTCCGACTGCCCAAATTCACTTCCAAACCGAGGTCATCGGCATTGCAAGTGGTAGCGCTACCACTGCACCGGCGGGCTGGCCTACTCATCAATATATTTTTGACATAATTGGATTCATCATGAGTATGTTTTTATTTTTCATACATTTTTAAGACAGCTCTTGCTGTCATGCAGTCATGCCAGACAAACCTAACTGATTTCTTTGACTGGGTGACGAGGAAACTAGATCAGGGCAGGGCAGTGGATGTGGCCGATCAGGACTTTAGCAAGGCCTTTGACACTGTACCGTGCAGCTGACTGATTAAGAAATTCAGCAGCCTATGGGTGGGATCCAAATTGGTGAATTAGGTTAGAAACTGTTTAACAGGAGACAGAGGGTGGTGGTTAACAGCACTAGCTCCAAGGATAGAAGAGTGACTAGCGGAGTGCTGCAGGGCTCAGTACTGGAACTGGTCCTCTTCAATGTAAAAAAAATACAATTTTATATATAAAGCATCCAATCTCAGAGGCTCTGGGTGCCTTACAGGTAATTAAAAGCAGGGTTAAATGGACAACGTACAAAATCTGTAAATACATAATAAATTAATCAGTCATATTAAAATCAGTATAAAGGTTCTGAATACGCTTTTTTAAAAAGATAAGTCTTCAGGGCCCTTTTAAATTCCTCCACCGATGGGGCCTCCCTCAAAGATTTTGTGAGTTCCAGAGGGCTGGGTCGGCCACCTTGAATGGGCAATCTCCTGAAGTTTTCAGCCTGGCCCTTGGAACTGCTAGGAGGCCCTTAGTGAAGGAGAGGAGAGGAGGGAACATACCGGGATGGCAGGTGTAAGGAGGTCAGACAGGTAGCCAGGGCCCAAACTGTGAAGAGCCTTAAAGGTGAGCAAGCCCACCCTGAAGACGCTCTTCCACCTGGCAATGCAATCAGCCAATGCAGATCTCACAGGACTACGGTTACATGACAAGACCTAGGCAGGCCCATCAGCAACCTGACCACTGCATTTTGCCCCAGCTGCAGTCAGCGGAGGTTCCCTCCACTGACTCCGAAGTATAGACCGTTACAGTAGTCTAGCCTGGATGTCATAAAGGTGTGCACCAGTGAGGGCAGGTTTCCTGGAGGAATCAAGGGTTTAATCCAGGCGACGTTCCCTAAGTCCTTAAATAGTAAAAAACACTTTGGACAACAGACGACACCTGAACATCAAGTGTCAGTCTGTCATTAAGGACAACGCCCAGATTTTTCATCTTGAGGGATGCCATCAATGGGGTAGATCCCAGGACCAAGCCTGTTACTGCCCCGGAGGCACTCTCATCATGTCAGCAACCAGACTCAATCACCAGTACCTCCGTCTAATGTCTTCCTAAGTGACGCTGCAGATGAACCAGAAGGGAAGGTATTGCTTTTTTTTGTAGATGATACCAAAAGATGTAATAGGGTGGACAATTACAGGGTGGAAAAATGTGTAGGGATCTTGGGAAATTCGAGGAGTGGTCAAAAACATAGCAGTTAGGGTTCATCGCTAAAAAGTGCAAAATTAGGCACATGGGGAATAGGAGTCCAGGAACTGAGTACAGGGTGAAGGGAGGTACCGACAGTCACTACACAGAAAAAGGACCTTGGAGTTCTCATATCTGAGGAATTCAAAGTGACAGAACAGTGTGACAAAGCAGTGGGTCGGGACAGTGCAATGCTTGGGTGCACTGAGAGAGGTATCTCCAGCAGGAGAAGGGAGGTGGTGTTGCCACTGTCTGGATCACTAGCGAGACACCCATCTGGAGTATTGTGTCCAGTTCTGGAGGCTGCACCTCAGAAAGGATATAGAATGGAGGCAGTCAAGAGGAGGGCAACTAAAATTGTGCAGGGGTTGCACCAAAATCCCTATAAGGAGACACTGAGGGATCTCAGCATGAACACCCTGGAAGAGAGAGGAGTGAGAGGGGACATGGTAGAGACCTACAAGTACCTCATGGGGTAAGCAGGGTGCAGGAAGAGAGTTTCTTTCAGAGGAGGAAAAAGACCAGAGGGCATAAAATGAAGCTGGGGGAGGGGTAAAGAGGGATGTGAGGAAGTACTACTTCACTGAAAGAGTGGTTGATGCCTGGAATAGACTGCCAGCAGAAGTGGCGGAGGTGAAAACAGTAGGGGGTTTCGAGCATCCGGGGCATAACAGTAAATAGGCAAGGAGGGGGGAGGGTCACTGGAGATCAGTTAGGGTCTGTGGAAGCAGACTAGGCAGGGACCACCTGGGCATTCTGGGTAGGCCCAGCAGTCCTTTTCTGCCAACAAATTCCATGTTTCTGTTAGCTTTTATTACTGATTTTATATGGCAGCTACTAGCAATGTTTAAAAATCCCTCCCATCGAGGTTACTTTTTTACTTGACATAAGGCATTCAAACAGTGGATGTATTGGGAGGTGCTAGCTCACATTTCTAATGTGAATAGCACAGCACCATACCAAAATGTTTCATTTACTGCCCTATTTGCAGGCACCTCTCTGGTCTAAGGGAGGAGGTTGTTTGTCTCCATGCTGACCTGGCAAGAATTCGGGAAACCTGCTCTCCCACCCAGGCCACTGCCACTATCTCAGAGGTTGCCAAAAAAGAGGAGTAGTTGGACCACGATGGGCTCAGGGAGGATGAGGGTGGTGGAACAGAGGCGCATCCCTCCAGTTATGCCTCTCCACAATTCATTTGCCACTCTGGCGGAGCATGATTCCTCTATGGAGGCACCCGCAGTGGAGACCAAGGAGGATGCTGGGAACCTCCACAATGGAGACCCACAGGAGGGTGGCACAAGGCCCCACAGAGGAAGGAAACAGCTCCTGGTGGGGGACTCAATTGTTGGGGTAGAACTGGGGGAAGGAGGGGAAAGGAAAGCAAGGTGTCTGCCCAGAGCCAAGGCTTGCTGGGACAGGAAATGAATCCTCAGGATAGTGGGAGCAGCTGCAAGGAGGAGAGAGCTGGACATCATTATACACCTAGGGACAAATGACCTGGCTGGGAATGGGATCAGAGCAGTGCAACAGGAGTTTGTGGAGTTGGAGAGGGGTCTTAGACAAGTAGCACACACGGTAACTTTCTTGGAAGTGCTACCTGTCTATGGCATGGATGAGGCTAAGGTACTCTGCAACACTGGATTCAATGACAGGTTGAAAAACTGGTGCAGAGCTCAGGGGTTTGGCTTAATTGGGGACTGGGGCTCCACCTGGAGGGATGCAAGCCTATACAGGCGCAATGGTCTGCATCTATCCAGGAGGGGAACCAGGATCCTAGGTGATAGGTTTAAATGTTTCATTGGCAAGCATTTAAACTAGCCAAGGGGGGAGGCACTGAAAAGGAGAAGGGAAATCCTAGCCCCCCCCAAATAAATCAGTGTAGTTAGTGAGGTAGACACCAAGATAGAGCAGTCGATAGGGAGAAGGGAAGGGGTAAATGGAGAAAAAGACAAATGCAGTAAGGACAGGGATGGGGCAAAAAGAAATAAAGCCATAAAAAAATGGAGGGTAATGAGTACCAACGCCCGTAGTCTAGCTAAAAAGCTGAAATGGTGGCCTTGATGGAAGAGGGATGCCTGGATATCGTTGCAGTCACAGAAACATGGTACACAGAGAACCATGACTGGGATGTCAACATACCAGGGTACACAATCTACAGGAGGGAAGAAGAGGAGTAGGAGGAGTAGCTCTCTATGTAAGGGAAGGGATCAAAGCAAGAGAACTAAAGGGTAAACAGGGAGGAGAGCAGGCACTGTGGGTCACCCTGGAGACTGGAAATGGCACCACAATCCGCACAGGGGCTGTATATAGACCCCTATCTTGGGGGGAGGAAATGGACAAGAAAATAATAGAAGGCATCCTTGGGATGGCAGACAAAGGGGAGGTATTGCTGATGGGAGACCTGAATATGCCATATGTTAACTGCAGCACCTTTGCTGCAGCCACATCCAAGAGCAGGGCCATTCTAGATGCCCTACAGGGGGCATGCCTTAGACAGCTAGTTTTGGAACCCACTCAGGAGGGAGCAATTTTAGACCTGGTACTCTCAAATGGGGACGGAGAGAGGATCTCCGCTCTTGAAGTGGGTAGCCATCTGGGAACAAGTGACCACCAAACAGTGTGGTTTACGATAAACTTAGCTGTAGAGTCAAGCCATACAAAAGTAAAGGTACTGGACTTCAGGAGGGCTGATTTTGTCAAAATGGGAGAGTGCCTCAGAAAAGCACTAGCAAACAGGCAAGAAGGTGGGATGGAGCAACAGTGGGGAAACATCAAAGCCACCATCACAGAGGCAACAAGCCTTTGTGTGAAGCAAATAAACAAATCAAAATGAAAGAAAAAAACACTATGGTTCTCAAAAGATGTGGCAGAGAAGGTAAGGGAGAAAAAGATAGCATTCTGGAAGTATAAGGAAACACAGAAGGAGCAGGACAGAGAACCGTACCAGTTAAAGCAGAAGGAAGCGGGGAAGGCAGTCAGAATAGCAAAGGCCCAAACCGAGGAAAAGATAGCCAACTCGGTTAAGAAGGGGGATAAAACCTTTTATAGGTACATTAGGGAGTAAAGAAAGACTAAGGCAGGGATACTGAGGCTGAATAAAGAGGAAGGTGGTTGGGCAGAGAGCGATAGTGAAAAAGCAGGGATATTGAACGAATACTTCTGCTCAGTATTCACAATGGAAAAGCAAGGGGAGCTACCTAATCCAGTCAATTGAAGCACTCTGGATAGGGGGTTGATATTAGTCCTTTCACAAAAGAAAGGGTGCTGAAAGAACTCTTAAAACTGAAGGTGGATAAAGCAATGGGGCCCTGATGGGATTCACCCCAGAATTTTAAAAGAACTAAGGGAAGAACTAGTAACACCACTGACTACCCTTTTTAATAAATCATGGGAGGATGGTGTGGTACCTGAGGACTGGAGTAGGGCAGATGTGATTCCCCTTCACAAAAGTGGGAGCAAGACAGAGACAGGAAACTACAGACCTGTCAGTTTGACCTCAGTGATAGGGAAAATGAAGGAATCACTTCTGAAGAAAAGAATTGATGAGTACCTAGAGGAGAGTGGGGCACAGGACCCAAGGCAGCACGGATTCATAGCAGGAACGTCATGTCAGACAAATCTAATTGATATCTTTGACTGGGTGACCAAAGTAGTAGAACAGGGAGGGGCTGTGGACATGGCCTACCTATACTTTAGCAAGGCATTTGACACAGTCCCGCACAAAAGATTAATAAACAAATTAGCCAGCCTGGGAGTGGGTCCCAGGGTGGTAGCCTGGGTAAAACATTGGCTGGACAACAGGACACAGCAGGTAATAGTAAATGGGTCCACAGTGAAGAAAGGGGGGTTACTAGTGGGGGTACCGCAGGGTTCGGTACTGGGGCCGGTCCTTTTTAATGTCTTTATAAGTGACATTGCAGAGGGACTGGAAGGGAAAGTATGTCTCTTTGCAGATGACACAAAGATCTGCAACACGGTTGATACACAAGGTGGAGTGGAAAGGATGAAAAGGGACTTTGCAAGGTTGGAGGAATGGTCAGATATATGGCAGCTTAGACTCAATGCAAAGAAGTGCAAAGTAATGCAACTGGGAAACAAAAACCCAGGAAAGAGTACACAATGGGGGGTGAGATACTAACAACAACAAAAATGGAAAGGGACCTGGAGGTAGTCATATCAGACGACCTAAAGGTGGGCCAGCAATGTGAGAAGGCAGTTAGGAGGGCTGGGAGGATACTGGGATGCATACGGAGAGGCAACACCAGTAGAAAATAGGAAGTTGTTGGCCCTCTGTACAGACAGTTGGTAATACTACATCTGGAGTACTGTGTACAGTTCTGGAGACCCCATCTCCACAGAGACATAGACAGGGTGGCGGCTGTCCAGAGGATGGCAACCAAAATGGTGCAGGGTCTGCACCAGAAGACATATGAAGAAAGATTAAAGGAGCTTAAGCTGTATAGCCTCGAGGAAAGGAGGGAGAGGGGGGACATGATAGAAACTTTCAAATACCTCAAAGGAATCAACAAAGTCCAAGACGGTAGCATATTTCAGAAAAAGAGATGTGCAAGAACAAGGGGGCACAATTTGAAGATAGAGGGGGTATGGCTCAGAGGTAATGTTAGGAAGTATTTGTTCACAGAGAGGGTTGTAGATGCAAAGAACAGCCTTCCTGAGGAGGTCATAGAGTCAAAACCAGTGGTGGAATTCAAGAATGCATGGGACAGACATAATGCAATTCTCGTGGGGGTTAGGAGGAAGTAGGCTGTTGGTTTACCAGGATCTGCAGCTTATCTGTTAGGTAGGGAAATGGGCAGACTACGTGGGCCAAGCAGTTCTTATCTGCCGTCAAATTCCATGTTTCTGTGTTACTCATAGTGGGTATGGCCAGAGAGAGAGCGGGACTTTAAAACACTCCGAAGCCCCATTTCTTAGTTCAGGAGTAAAATACAAGGAAAAGAAAAATGGATGTATTGATATTTTTGCCATAAATACATTATTACTATCAAAGTATCAAAGTAATGTGTCAGCAGAAAAGGACCATCCTGGTCAGCCCATTCCCCACCCTTACTTGTCTCCACTTCCCAGGGAAATTTTCCCTCTGCCCACCAGCCAACCCCTTGTGTCTGTTACTGAAAAAAACTATATTTTAAAAAAATTTTCGCTAACAAATACTGCTGTAAACAGCACCTGTTTTGGTACAGTCCCCAAGGTCCACCCAGTTTGCTTACCCACTAAGGACATCACCAGTCCTTGTTGCCATATTTTGTTCTACCCACTCTGCTTAGGGAAAGGAATCATAAATCATTGTACCGAGGAGCTGGCTGCCAGATCCCTTCCCCTTCCTGGTCCAGTTTTGGTGCAGAACAAGATGTTGAAGCAATGACTGGTAAAGTCCACAGGTAAGCAAACTGTGTGGGGGAGGGGATCATTTTAAACAAAACAGTTTAACTGTTGCTCTTTAAGAGGAAAAAAAGTTATGCAAACAGTACGGTCATCATATAAATTAATAATATCTTCCAACCATATCTCTCAACCTCTCAGCATTAAAAAATCATAACGCTGGCCTTCAAACATCATAGCAAATGGCCAGAATGTGCAGCATTTTCTCATTTTAAGCAATAATATGCCTACAAATAGTGGGCCCCATATAGTTAATGATAAGGAATGTTTCTATTAACTTAGTTCAATGATTTAATAGTTTATGTGTCCAGAAAAAGCTACAACATTATTAAGGACATCAGTAAATCCGCAAGTTTAAATTTCAGTGTGAAAATCATAGCGCAGTGGGAAATTCATAGCAGTTGAGAGGTATGCTTCCGACGCCTGCGAAGGCAAGGAAGGAAAAGGATTGCTAGAGGGGAGTGTGAAATGTCTGCAACTTGATTAATGGCATAAAATTAATGAAAATGAATGAAAATGAAGTTGTAAATCACACCGTTTCTAATTAAATGATATGCAACAATACCGAAATTCTGAAAAAGTAAAAAAAAAAATTTTTTTTTTATATTTGCTGGCTCCTACGGCTTTCAGGAGGCCTCGTACCTCCTCCGCCGTCCGCCAGAACAACCCCCCAAGATGTCCCATCTCTTAGCCTCATCTTGCCTCGTAGGGCCGGGTTTTTTTACATTTTTCCCCGATTTTCTCCCTTAGTTCCCAGCCCCTTAGGATGCCGGCGCCCTTAGGACTTGCGTCCAGAGAGACGATGTGCGGGTGCATGTCATTCTCTCATGCGCCGTACGACGTCCCCCCTCCCCGACTCTGACATATCAGAGCCACCGTTCCCTTCAAGGGCCAGTGCTTCCACGGCACTCTCTGCGGGAGTGCCGGGCCTAGGTCGGTAACCTACACGAGGAGGAGGCATCCACTGGGATGCTCGATCCTTCCCTCCTGCTGACCCACGGCAACCCGAGTCCGTTCCCGAACCCAGGTCGCCGGCATAACGCGAGGTGTGGCATCTAGCGCCTCAACCCTCAGCGCCACCGGGCCAGCAAAAAAAATATTTTTATAAAAATGTTTTTAAACCATCATGTAATTTTGTTTATATAATAGCGGTTTGCTGATAACTCATATGATAAAAAGGCAGATCAGCATTCAAAAGCAAACCGCTCATCATGACGTGTACACAGTGGAAAAAGCAGCAGGTTATCACTACTGTGATTATGTATCGGCTGTTATCAGTTCTGTGCACGCGTCATTAACAAAACACTGCTGAACACCGCGAGAACACCCGAAGATAAATTAACACCCCACGGAACAGGCACAAAATTAAACAAGATAAAACATAACTAACCTCAGAAAACAAATAAGAAGAGGTGAACCCCTATTATATAAAACGGATACATGATGGGCTGTCATACAATAGTGGATTATCTGTACTCTTGGCAAGTGAGCTCAGAGATTTCTCACTTGTACTCATGATAACCCCGACCTCACTTGCCACTCATACTGATGACGCTGCTATCGTAAGACTGCCCAACACGTAGCCCCTTAGTAGCAATATACACAATAGTATAGATATAGTCTATTGAGACAAAAATATATCGTAATATCGACAGTACGAGCTGGGATTTCAAAGGGTGACATGGGGCTCGGGTCAAGCCCAGCATCAACCCCGTTTTTTGGCATAGCTGCACCTACTATCTTTGCCGCAACTGTGCCTGATTTTAGTACATTGGGTACAGTTACAACACTTTTTCCACTGTACAGCAGCTTGCACCAAATATTTGGCACAAGCCCCGTGAAAAGGGTACCCGAGATTGACACAAGCTAGACCAGCAAAAAGCTGGTCTAACTTACAGCAACTGGCACATGGGACAGAAAATCCCGACCGCCGGCCAGGAGAATGCTGCGTGCGTGGGCAGCTGCAAAGGCCAACAAAATGCTGGGTTGCACTGCAGGGGGTATAGCCTTGAGGAGGGGGGAGGTGATAGTTATATCCTTTGTAACTTTTATTTATACATGGGCTGCCTGATCAATTCTGAGTCTCCAGTCCCGCTGACATGCCCCTGCTCTCAAACACGTAATGATGTGTGACCAGGGAGAGCGCGGAGGTGCACCCTACTGAAATGAATGGGGCTTGGTTTGCCTTCCGTTTCTCAGCTTATGAATGGCTTTTCAGTGATTAATGATGGGCGCCGCTCGACTAACAAGGGCCTTTAATTGACTGGGCACTGACAAATCACGTTGATTGTATAGGTTCCTCAGGTACTCTCACTGATTCAATTAGTGACCACTCTCCAATATATTGTATCTGGCGCTCAATTTGTCAACCCTCCCCTCCCTCAAAACTCATCACTTTACATAATCTAGCCAACCTTGACCAAGCCCAGTTCCTGAATGAGCTATCTAAGATTGACTGGACTTGTGTCTACTCTGCCACTGATGCTCAGGCAGCCCTTGACCACTTCCTAGCCCTGTTTGGATCGCTACAGGATATCCATGCACCCCGCATCACATGTCGTGTGTGTGGAATGCAAACCCAATGGTTAAATAAAGGCCTACTTGCTCAGATCCGGGCTAGGGACAAAAGCTGGTGACGTTTTAAGGTCTCTGGTCTCCTGTCTGACTACAATGACTACAGAATGCGGAGAAACTCTTGCAAAAGGAACGTTCGTTTAGCTAAGAGCTCGTTCTGCAAGGGTCTATTAATAAATGCTGCAGGTGATTCCAGGAGATTCTGGTCTCAAAAAAAACACTCCTCGGAGCCAAACACACTAGAAATACAAACAATATGATCCTAAATGGTGTGCACTGCAATAATCGGGCCACCACTGCAAATTCCTTTAATCTCCACTTCTCGGATTTATCCAAATACTCATCTCTTTTCCCCCCAGTGCAGCCCTCCCCTCCCCACGGACAATGAGCCACTGCACAACCACCCACCTTTTAGATTTCGAACCATTACCAGACTAGAAGTCCAAAAAATGCTACAAGCCATCCCTGATAGCACTAGTACTGGCTCTGATGGGTGAGCCCAGGCTCCTGAAACTCGCTGCCCCTTGTGGAGGGGTTGTGGGATAACAGATGGACCAGACACCAAACTTCAAGTTGAACTCACAATCTCTGTGTGATGTTTATTCAAAATACAAGAAATAACCTTCAGCAATGGCATATTCCTTCTTCAGTACATCAGTTTGCAGCAACAGACTATGTATGTCCTTTCTCTGCACCATGGGAGCTGTCAGGAAAAAAAAAACAAGAAAAAGAGAAAAATCAAAAACTCATTTATACTGTAAGTATGGTTTGATATCTATTTCATTATTCAGACCAACTGGATTAAGGCTCCGTAGGTTAAAAATCCAAAACGTTTCCTGTTGCAACAATTTATTTTGTCTATTGCCACCCCGTTTACCCAAATTTACTTGTTCTATTCCCATAAAATGAAGGGACTCGGGGTTGCTTTGATGAGCTGACCAAAAATGTTCAGTTATAGGTTTAGTGAGGTCATTGTTTTTTATGTCTCTCACATGTTCCTGTATACGTTGCTTGAGGATTCTTGTTGTATGACCTACACAAAGCTTTTGGCATCCATACCAAATAACATACACTATGTATGTGGATACACATGAGATGAATTGTCTGATTCCAACTATTTTAGTACCGCCACCTAATGAGAAATGGTCACTTTGTATACAGTATCTGCAAATATTGCAGTTGCCACAATGGAACATTCCATGTGGCTTAATGGGTAACCAAGTGGCATTAACTGGAACGTGGCTCAGCAAAGGTACTTGAAACCAGCTTATCCTTTATTGTTGCACCTCTCTTAAAGGTAACCCTGGGTTTCTCACCAATCGCATCAGTCAATGTTGTATCATTATGGAGAATTGGCCAGTGTTTACAGACAATGCCTCCAATTTTGCCATACAGGCCATTGTACTCAGTACTAAAAGTTATCAAACTTTGCTCTGCTGGATCGTATACCTTAGGTATGAGCAAGTCAGTGCAAATAAGGGCTTTTGCCCTTGTATAGACTTCATCCAAAATTTTAGGTTTATAACCTCTTTCCAGGAACCTATTTCTCAGTTCCATTGACTGTTCAATAAAATCACTGTCTAATGCACAGTTCCTCCTTAAACGCAAAAAGTGCCCATATGGGATGGAATTTTTTGAACTGTTTGGATGCGAACTTGTAGCGTGTAAAAGACTATTTGTGGCAGTCAGTTTTCTATATGCATTGCTAATGACCCTCTGATCTGGCCCAATTGACAAAGTGACATCCCAAAAATTAAGCTTATCAGCGTCAATTGTTGCCATGAATTTTAAGTTCAAATCATTATTATTGAGCTATTTCACAAAGTTCGCAGCCTCATCAGTGTTACCTTTCCATATACATATGGCATCATCAATAAAATGTGTCCAATATACAATTTTTCCCAGAAACTGATTGATGTTTTCATTAAAGACCTGTGTCTCCTCCCACATGGCTAATAATAAGTTGGCATATGAGGGCGCCATTGCCGCCCCCATAGCTGTACCACAGCACTGTAGAAAAAATTTGGTTTTACCATGCCGCTGCGACATCCCCGACAGCTGCATTGCCGAGCGTCGACAGTGCACTGTTGGGGATGCCGCCGTATTTCCATCGGGGGGGCTGTGCCCTCCAAACCCCCCAGTCTCTAGTGATACAACTCCGAGTTGGAGTTGTCCTGGGGAAGGGGGCGAAAAACCCTGTGAGGCAGTCCCGGGGCCAGCAGAGACCATCACAGCGACATGTGGTTTTTGCCCGATTCCTGTCGCTGTGATGGTCTTCACAATCGCGGGGTTGTTGCAGCAACAGCACACCAAAAAAACTCATCATTAAAGATAAAGTAATTGTGCATGAGCACAAATCGTAAACTGTCAATGAAATCTCTTGGACTTGCATTTTCTAAGGGGTCACTGTATAAATAATGGGCACATGCATTAAGACCATCATCATGATGTATAGACATATACAGTGATTCAACGTCAGTGCCTATCCACAAATACTCTGTCTCCCACTTCAGATCTTGAAATTTCTTAAAGGCATGGGTAGTGTCCCTGGTATAGGATGGGGGGTGGTGGTAACATAACGTTGTAGGAAAATGTCACTAAAGGTGCACAAATTATCTGTTAAAGAATCCACCCTGAACACAATGGGTCATCCTGATGGATCCAAAAGATTCTTAGAAAATGCAATTCCAAGAGATTTCATTATTGAAAGTTTACAATTTGTGCTCACACACAATTACTTTATGTTTAATGATGATTTTTTTTCTACAGCTGTGGTACGTCTATGGGACGGCTACTGTACACAAACTGCTGACATCAAGAAACATGACCACTAGTGGGGGAGGTTAGGAACTTTGGCAGCCAACCAAAAGTCAGAATATGCTACACTCAAGAAGTTATAGGAACCCTATCAGTTGAGCGCTGGCTTTTATTTTTCTTAACAGGCAGCCTAAAGTTTGTAAAATCGTTTGGAAAATTAGCCTCATATACCTGTATGGGGCGCGTCCCCTCACTCTCCCTGGTTAAACGTCACAATATGGAGGAGCATGGGGGCGGAGCAGGCAGACTAGAAAGTGGGAAGGGATCAACTGGCTGGCAGCTCAGCCAGAGTTACAATCCCTTCCCAAACTTTACAGAGCATATAAAAATTTATACTGTTAGCACAGAGGGACTATCGCTGCCCCAGGGTAGCAGGCTGTGAAGCCCAGAATCTTCTTACTAACGGGAAATCACACTTTTACTTTAAGTGACTTGCTCAGGGTCACACACTATGCAAGTGGGGGCTGTGGGATTCAAACCCAGGTCTCCAAATTTGCAGCTCGGTGGCCTTGACCACTACACTATTAGGCTGCAGGTAGGGAAAAAGCTGGATTAGCCAAATAAAAGAGCACATCATCCCCGTAGAGGGCAATTATTACATATTTTTTTAAACTTTATTTTTATTAGTTTACTTGTATAAAGTACACAGTACACTACTCTCTTAGGTAGGCTTACAGAAACAGAGGAACAGATAAGGGGCATAAAGGAGTATTTACTACCAGTTTTGCAGTATTTACTCCCACTTTCCGATTTTAGGAAGTTGTTTCCCATCCTGTATATTTACAGTATGTTGGTATATATGAACAAAATTGGCAGCAGCATTTAATGCTACTAGCCATGGATCCACATACGAACAGACTGTCAGCAGTAGAGGTGGGGTCAGAAAATGGCATCGGTATCAGCTGCATACATGCAGGAGACTGTTTGAGAAGTTGTGCACTGGATGGCAAGAAGAGCAGTTGCAACATAAAATGTTAAAAATAGGGCCACCACACTACACAGCAGCGGGAAAATATCTCAAGACTTCTCTCTGGTATCAGAGAAGGGGGATCAGTGGTTGCAGACGTCCAGTGAAACACTGTGACCCTTTTTCAGAGATGGGTGTCTGAGACAGGTCAATGTATGGTATTACTACCATGTGGATGAATATACTACCAGGTGAAAGCAGCTAACAGTAAATACTTCCCAACCCTAAAAAAATATCTGAACCCCTGCACAGAAATGTCAGACATTCCAAGTAATGCTTACATCATTATTACAGTAAGGAGTTGATGAACCCTTATACATTGATACATCATTAGGGGATTACTAAAATAGTTTAAACAATTCTAAATGTTGAGATTATAGAAGGCCTTAACTGCCATGAATGGGTATTGCCAGCACACCGTTTTTATATTATCGAACACCTTTTTACATCAGGTAGAACATCCCCAATCCATTCTCATTAGTTCAACATTGTTATAATAAAGCATTACTCCCCAAAAGAGCACAGCCTAATATGCTTCCCATCTCATTAACGTTTGACAAAAATTGAAAGCAGATACAAATACTTATTAAAGGGATATAGTAAGAATCCCCAAATACCTTTTTCCCATAGTATGCCATTGACAGTCATGCTTCAGATGCTGAAGCTGCAATTTGTTTAGTAGAAAAATTTGTAATAGTCATTTTCTTTTTATTTTATCAGTACTTTTTTCTGTCTGCTCCCTAATTTTTTGCGTGGCCACACCCCCAGAATAATGTCATGCAAGGGATGTTTTACATTCAGAAACAAGGAATTCTGGGTAAATTATAAAGGTGACTTAAATGTTTGTTACTCAGAGGTGCAGCCCCTTATTTTTATTTATTTATTTAGTTTTTGTTAACCGGGTAAGGTGCACTAGTCATATCAATGACTATTTTCAGGCACGACCTGGGAGAATACAGGAACAAAACATTTTTACAAAAGACATGAACAGATCATATAGACAGTAGGTGCATACAATATATCAATACAGTGTAAGTAATGGGAACAAATAGATGCAAAGTAGAAACAAACTGGTTTTGCAAAAACAAAATATGGTAATAGTAAAAATAAAGGAGGGCAGGCATAGTAACAATCATAAGCAAACATTGTTGTAGAAACATCAGTTAAGCCAAGATAAGTGAGCATGTCAGCTGGCAGTCAAGGGAGATGGAAAGCAAAAGAAAAAGAGGGATAATCGAAGTAGAGAGGAGGTGTAAGGGGATGAAAGGAAGAAAAAAGGGGGTGAAGTAGGGGATTAAGATTAAAAGTTATTATTGTAACAAGCTAGGAGACAGGATAGTACTGAGACAAGTTAGTTGAGACAAAGGAGCAGTAAAGAGGCTTATGGGTAGGGGAAATACAGTGAAAGAAAGTGCTGTGCTGGGGGGTTTGAAATGGGGGCAAGAGCATGGGGCGGCAAGATGAACATGCAGCAAGTGTTTGAAAGAGGCATGGGAGGATGCCTGACAGATAGGTAGAGGGAGGGTGTTCCATTTTTTGGGGCATGGTAGAAGAAAGCGCTAGCCCCTTTGGAGGAGTGGTGTCCAGGGATGATGACATGGGCTTTGGCAGAAGAGCGTAATTCATAGCTGGGCGACTGGTTAAGGAAAAATTCCACCAGGGGTTAAGGCGTTGATTTTGGATGATACTGTCTATGATGGAGCAGAGTGCATTATCACGGGAGGCTGCCGGAGGAGACAGTGGTGTTTTAGCCGATTTGAGGAAGATGCATACCTACAGATATTGTTGTATGCAACATCCCACTTCTGAAAGCTAGTCTTACATGATGAGGCATATGCTGCCACCCCATACGTGAGTGATGGCAGTAGTATGCCATGTGCTTTGGCAAACCTAGCTGATGGAGTGAGTACGTAGCTGGAGCGGTAGGCCATGCCTAGTTTCATATTAGTCAGCTTGCATGTCTGCTGGATATGAAGATCAAAGGTGAGAGTAGGATCAAGTGTGATACCCAGATACTTAAAAGAGGGTACAACCATGACGGCAGAGCCGTTTTTGGTGGAGATGTTGAAAGTGGGCTGGGCAAGCTTATGTTTAGTGTTGGAGCCAAATAGCATGGCTTGGGTCTTGGAGACATTTAGGACAAGCCTCTTTTTTACCAACCATTCTTCTATTTGTATAAAATCTTGGGAGAGTCGCAGATTTATTTCAGAGATGCTCTTTGAACTGATGTACAAGACGATGTCGTCAGCATAAAGTAGGGAGCAGTATTGGGGATAATTGAGGTAATATCATTAATAAAGAGGGAGAAAAGCAGAGGACCAAGGATAGAACCTTGTGGTACAACAATATTAATGGTAGCATAATCTGATAGGGTAGAGCTGAAATTAACAAATTGTTTGTGGTCTGTCAGATAGGTGTCAAACCAGGCAGTCACACCCTGCAAGAAACCTAATGATCTCAGAGTGCTGAGAAGAATAGGGTGATCTACAAGGTCGAAAGCTTTGGTCATGACTATAAAAATTGCCCCTGTTAGGAAACCTGAGTCCATGGCTGCTATGGTATCAGAGGTAAACTTGAGTAAGGCAGCGGTGGTGCTATGACCCTTGCGGAAACCATGCTGTACTGACGAGAGAAGGTTTAATTTCTGTAGATAGTCAATAGTTTGGTTGGTGACGAGCTTCTCAAGGATTTTGCTTAGAGCAGGTAATATGGCAATGGGCCCATAGAGGAATTTTTTTGGTTCCCCTTCTTGAAGACAGGGGTAATTCTGGCAGTCTTCCAGATTGCAGGGACATAGCCATGACAGAGGGAGAGGGAAAAATTTTTTGCAAGAGGTGCAGCTATATAAGGCGCTGCTAGCTTTAGCAGTTTAGGCTCAAGGTTATCTAACCCAGCAGCGGTGAAGTCAGAGATACTCTTGAGCAGCCTTAGAACTTCGAGGCGAGTGACAGATTTGAACAGACATTTTGGGCCCAGCAACAGGAGTCTGGTCATAAGAGTAAGGTCTGGGAGGGAAAGCAAGGTATAGTTAGTGAGGTCAGTGAAATGGGTATTGAGAAAGTTAGCTATAGTGGAGGGATTATTACAATGGACCCTGTTGAGGGACATATCGGTTGGAGTGGGGGCAGGAGTAGATCCTAGGAAACATCTTATATGTGACCAGAATTTTTTGGGATCTCCATACGATTTAGTTAAGAGATCTTTGCAATATGCACTTTTGGCCCTTTTGATTTCCTTCTTGCATGAGTTCCTGAGGGCTCTGTAGGAGTTAAAGTCAGCAGGGAGTATCCCGTGCTTTTGTAGTGGTGCCAGGATTTGTCCCTCTGTCTCAGTTTGGTGAGAAGATCGGACTTTAGCCATCGAGTATGTTTATTTTTAACCCGATGGGTAATAAGGGGGCAATGCTTGTCCTGGACTGCCAGGAAGTGAGTCAGGAAAATGTTTAGAGCAGTCTGCGGGTCATTGGAGTTAAAAATGGGGGTCCAGTCAATAG
This sequence comes from Neoceratodus forsteri, assembly GCA_016271365.2. Classification (NCBI taxonomy): domain Eukaryota; kingdom Metazoa; phylum Chordata; order Ceratodontiformes; family Ceratodontidae; genus Neoceratodus; species Neoceratodus forsteri. The sequence continues at coordinate 37,701,275 of JADMNL010000032.1, forward strand.
CGACAATGTCCAGCAGGAAAGATTGTGGGTCAAGATTGGAGTAGTTATGAAAAGTGATAAAACAGGGCTTTGAGGGGGAGTGTTTAGGTTTGCCCCATATATAAAAGGTGGGGGAGTGGTCTGAGATTGCACCTGCTAGAACACCAGAGAAGATAATGTTTTCTGGGTGGTCGGTCATTATCCAGTCCAACAGAGAACTAGAGTTGGAGTGTGGGGCAGTCCTAGTGGGTTCACTAATCACCTGGTGAAGGTTGAAACTTTGAATCTTGGCCTGCAGGGCATGAAGAGAGTTTCCTAGGCAGTTTAGATTGGGATCGCCAAGTAAAAGAACCTCAATTTTTCCAGAAAGAAGAGAGGTCTCATCAAGCAGTTCTTCTAGTCCTTTCTGGCCACTGGATGGGGGATTGTAGGCACAAACAATATGTAGCTTTTTGGAGCCTACTGTAAGGAGGAGATGAAGCGCTTCGCAGTGGTTTAGGGGAGATGAAGGGCTAGGGGAGAGTTGTAGATGATCTTTAAAATAAATGGCAGTGCCACCACCTCTTTTGGGAGCAGGTCTGTCAAATCTCAGGAGATTGTAGGAGGGGAGTGAGCACTGTGAGTCCAGGACGTGAGGCTTAAGCCAGGTTTCAGTAAGGCAGATGATATCCGGTTTGTATAGAACGACCCAGGCTTGTAGCTCAGCATAGTTATGTATTAAGCTCCTGATGTTGTGGTGAACAAAAGTTAGGCCCTTGGCACAGGGGAGAGGATTCTGTATGTTTGTGCTAGGACCAGGATTTGAGTGTATATCTCCAGAGAGCAGCAGGGCTAGTAAGATGAGATACCAAAGTTTATGTCGCAGGAAAAGACATAGGGTCTTTGTGTTCAGGGGACATTGCTTAAGTACATAGGCAACCAGCTGGAGCCAGGGTTTCTTTAATAGAATGGGAGTTTGGTCACAACGGAAAGAGGGCAGCTGAAGAAGGTTGGAGAAAATGGAGAAAATGTAATCGTGGGGGCAGGAATAGTTGGTAGTCATGGGGGCAGGAGGAACAGAGGGCAAGGATAGGTGGAGCAGAGCAATAGAGGGTATAATAACAGACAGTAACATGATTAGTTTCATGGTAATTAGAGAGTTGGAGGTATTTGCTAGGAAAAAGCTGGGTCAGGACTGAGACAAAAGAAAGTGAGCAACCAAAGAACGATGGTGGTGCAGAAAAATGGGGCTAGGATAGAGGATTTTGTGAGAGTTGTTTTGAGAGAGCAATATGAGATAGACAGTAAAAGGAAGGAGGAGCTACAGAATGCTAGAGGAATGGGAGAGGAGAGATGTACAATGTAGGCGGAGCGATCGCGTATTTAATGGAGGCCTGGGAGGGGGTGGGCAGAAAATTCACAACAGGTTACAGCACCGACTAGCAGGTTTTAGCACCGGCTCAAGGAGATCATAGCAGCGGCCAGCCCCAGTCCCAGGGAATCATGAAAAAGGCCTTAGAAAAAAGGCGTACCAATCCGGAGGGCTGGGAGGCTGAGAGCAGGCCAATGAGGACCCTCTTGTAGAGAGGCATACCAATCAATGGCTTCAGCACCTGAGAAACAGTTAGTGGCCATACCTGGGGCTCTTATCCGCTTCTGAGGACTGCGAGGGCGGTCAGACTTTGTCCAGGGAGTCGGGGTGGCGGCGCCGGAGGCGGCAGGTAGCCTGCCTCACGAACCGGGAGCGCCACTTCTGGCGCTGATCACTGGGGCTCTTATCCGCTTCTGAGGACTGCGAGGGTGGTCAGACTTTATCCGGGGAGTCGGGGCAGCAGCGCCGGAGAAGGCAGGTGGCCCGCCTCACGAACTGGGAGCGCCAATTCTGGCACTGATCACTGGGGCTCTTATCAGCTTCTGAGGACCGCGAGGGCGGTCAGACTTTATCCGGGGAGTCGGGGAGGTAACGCTGGAGGCGGCAGGTGGCCCGCCTCACGAACTGGGAATGCCACTTCTGGCACTGATCCCTGTGGAAGAAAGAGGGAGAGAAAACTTTTGGTAGTGGCCACTGCAGTACAGCATCTAATACGTAGACTTATTTATTTATGTATTTTTTTAAAGGTTTCACCTGGAAGGACATACTGAGCAGACAAGCTAGTTTCCAGATGCGTCCTGGGGGAGAGGGAAAAGGGGCACACAGTAGGTACATATGTAGCAAGGCATTGTGGGTACAGCACATAGCTGATTTTTCTGTCTCCCTACTCCTATTTTGATAAAATACCAAGACTGACCAACAGAGGTCTCTGTTGCACACCAGCAGGTGTTTACTTCTAATAAAGAGAATACAATTGTATTTATTGTATTTTGATGTTTTAGTAATTACTCTTTACTTTAATGATAAAATATCTGTTAGTGCAATGACACAAGTGGATTTTCACCTTTGTTTCTCACACCGCTAGTAAAAAAGAATTCAGCAGACTTCTGGTATTGTCACGTCAGAAACTGCCAGCTACTTAATTTGATTCTTTTCTCACTAGCAATTGGCGACATACAAGTAAGAGTTTGGAAAACTAAGTAAAGAAACAAATAAAAGAAAACTGAATGACTGCAGAGGCATCTAAAAGCACCAAACCTTCATTCTCCTTACTAAGCATTAGCTCTTTAGAAGCTTTGTTTACCTGGCATGAGGTCACAGTTGGGGGCTGCGGCGCAGAGGAAAAAAGGGGCTTGTTATGCAAATGAAGCAGAGCACCGAAATAAAAGCATTTTTTCATGGAAAACAGTACTTTTGGGCAGTTTGAATGTTAGGAGATTAAATTACAACTCTTACAGGTTACTATTGCCATTTGTTATGGTACATGTTGGTAGATCCTTTAATTACAGTCAGTCACAAAAACAACCACCGACCTGCATTTGATATGTTAACTATTAAGGAGAAGCCTTACACTTGCTATACAGTGCACATGTCTGGCAACTTGATGGTGCCAAAACAACCCCGTCAGGTTGCGGAAGAAAGGAGTTGTGCCATCAAAACATGTACAGTCTTGAAAGTCGCTATTTTTGTTGCCATGTGTTTAGTCCACCATGCCCGTTGGGCTTTCTGTTTTCAGGCAAGTCAAAAACTGATTCCAATACAAGCATCTTTAGAGTTTAATTTTTGCAAAGTAGGCTTACTCCAGTGGAGCTCTACTGGATTGCTGCTGCAAGCTCAGCTGTTGCCCCCCCCCCCCCATAGAGGGCAATTCTATGTTCTTGGCCACCACTTATTCCTTGTATATGATGACTTTCCCGATTTGCCTGCATCATTAGCTTTTTATAAAGAGCAAATAGAAAAAGTGATAGTGGGCATCCCTGACAGGTGCCCTGCCTAAACAGAAAGATAGGGAAATGTGCCCCTATAACTTTTACAAATGCTTGTGGGCTGAAGTACACACATTGAGGGAAGTGAATAACGTCTCCTGAGAAGGCCATTTTCTGCAGGGTCTGAAAAAGCCAAGAAACCCCGTCAAAGGCCTTCTTGGCATCTAGACTGGCGAGGAGAAATGGGGTAGCTGAAGTCTGGACATGGCGTAATGTGTCATGTGTAAGGTGCGGCAAGTGTTAGTAGGGGTTTGGGAAGCAGAGACAAACCCTGTTTTGTTTAAATGGACTAAACAAGGTAACAGTGAATCCAGCACTGCCATGAACAGTTTATAGTCCATATAGAGAATGGATATCAGCCAATATGAAGGGCATACTGTAGGGTCCTTGTCTACTTTCAGGATTACTGAACTAGTGGCATACTGTCATGATTTGGGGATGTCTGTGACACATCTAATCTGAAAGTTACTGTTGGTAATTTAAATAAATTGACTAATGTGACATAGCAGGTAGTTAAAGCAGAAAGTATAATTTCAATGTTAGAATGTTGAACAGTTTCTTTACCAAAAAAAACAGAGAACAGGCATAGGAGAACAACCTCTGAATAGTGAGGGCCCCTGAGGGCTCTGAATGCCATAACATGATCAGCCTCTTTTTTCACAAACATTCTATCCCTAACAAATTGAGTCATACAGTATGTTGCCATGGCCCCAAGAGGTTGAAAGGGCTCACCATATGGCGCAGAGGGTTGAGGCGCTGGACATCTTATCTCACGCCACACCGACGACCTGGGTTTGGGAATGGCCGGGTTGTCAGGAGCCAGCCGGGGGAGTGAGTGGGAGCAGGATTGAGCTGCCTGATGGCGGCTCTCCTCTACCACCGAGGGGGTAAGCCCTCCTGCAGTCCCGCCGCCTTCAGGTGGAGGTAGGGTGGCGGCACAGGTGAGTAATGGGCGATCGGTAGAGTGGGGTGTCCTGCAGTGTGAGATGCATGTGTGCCTCCACGCGTGCACTCACACCAAGGACGTGAGGTAAGGTGAAATTGGGGGGAAAACAGCTAAACAAATAATTGAAAAAAGAGAAAAAAGGAAGGGCTCACCATTCGTTAACTTCTAATTCCCAAAACGACAAGAAATCCAGACCAATCACTGCATTTTTCTTCTGTTATTCTGTTAAGGAGGAGATCCTCAAAACAGGAAGTGAAAGGAGAATGCCTAACTGGGAGTGCAACAGAATGCACAATTTCAGGACTACTCCCCAGAACTGGTAGAAAAACATAGAACCTTTTCTGAAGTCAGACATTATCTTCAACATAATGGGATACAATATCAAATTATACCCTGCGGTGCTGCAGATAAATCGTAAAATTTACAGTTCAGAAACCATTACACTCACTGGCCTAAACATCAAACAGACCCTAGCAGTACAATTTCAAACAGAGGCAGAGTTCTATCTTACACTCCAGTGTTGCCCCGGCAACGGAGCCCATGTTCAGGCCAGCAGCAACACTACAACAAATGCAGCAACCACTTCTTCTGACACAAAAGCTGAATTTACTAAATACACTACCAAAAAAGAAAAAAAGCTATTATTGGCAGTCAGTCCCTGCCTTCCAAGACTGGTCCAAAGTTATTAGGAAAAGTAAACCCTCACAGAAGAATAGAAGTCTGCCCATTTCACATAAAACTAATAGCAATAATAGCAAAGAAAGTAATCCTAAAACTCTGGATGGATTCTGAAGTGCCCACATGCAAAGAATGGCACAGTGCCGAGTGAAGGTGTTTGCTCGGCATGCTAGCGACCCAGGTTCGTGCCCTGATCCCAGGTGTCAGGAGCGGAGTCCAGTGGGAAGGGAGTATAGAGCATCCTTTGGACACTTCCCTCCTGGGGGGGGCCTTCAGCACCTAGATGTGGCTTGGGGTGGCGTTCTTAGCAGTGTGGTTGATACATCGCCAAACACCCCTGTCCTCAGGTTGCTGCCGTGGTCGTCCCATTGTGGGAGGGGGTGGGTGGATCAGACAGAAAAGTGGAAAATCTGCCCCCAGTCAACTGGATCATGGCCGCCAGTCCCTGTCACCACGGCAGCCTGGAAGTGTCGAGCTGACCCGTTGTGCCCTGGATAAATGTCTGCGCCTGTAGACTTATCAACCCCGTTGGCCCCCCGGGGGACCCCTCCTGACTAAGGATTATGTCAGGTTACCCTGGGGTCATGGCAGAAAGGGGCAGCAGATGACGACAGGGCATGATGGTGATCTTGGTGGCCCGAAGTAGTGGCCGACCGGGGCTTGGGAGGAGCAGAAAAAATAAAAATAATGACACAATTAAATTTTTATTGGCCCTCAGATTAGAAAAGTTCATTGTAAGTGTCGACAAAAGATATGTTACACCAAAAGGGATGGGAGAACAGCCCGGTGACGCTGAGGGCTGAGGCACTGGACACGTTATCTCGCGCTACACTGGTGACCTGTGCTTGGGAACGAGCATGGGCCTCTGGGGGTTGGCAGGGGAGGAGAAGGATTGAGCATCCAAAGGGGCTTCTCTCCTTCTCCAGGGGGGGTCACCAGCAGTCAGTGCATGACTGGCCCCTAGCGGTGGCTGGGGACAGCGCCTGCCCGCTCAGAAGGGGGAGGAGGAGGAGGCAGTTGCTTGGAGAAGCACGCAGGATGCGTGTGCTCTCTCCATAGGGCGTCACTGCACGCCTCCTCTCCTAAGGGGAGAAAATGGAGGAAAGCATTCCAGGCGCAGCAGGATAAATCCTGATCCCGCAGGCCCCACTCCTGCGAATAGGCAGTAACCTCCGCACTGGATCCGTTATGACGGTTTGAGGGATCCCCGTCGCCCTGCCACTGGGGGCAAGCCGTGGAGGTAAGCGGAAGGTAAGCTGCGAGTGGGAGACAGGGCTGGGGGTAGGGTAGGATGGTGAGCCACCTGGAAGGAGAAAGAAACTAACTGTAAAAAAAAAAAAGGGATGGGAGAAACTGCATACTCTGATCTTGCTAGTAGTAAGGAATAATGAAATACAATAATTTAATACCACTACATTATTAAGCTCTTGTGTTCTCCATGTTTAGCCATGTGATAAAATATGTTTTACTGATCGTAATATATCACAGACAGTGTTTCTGTTGCGGAGAGCATGTCCTGTATTGTCTTAGTATGTAGCTGTGTGTTTTTTTTCTGCATGTAATGTGGTTAAAACCTCAATAAAGTATATTACATAAAAAAAAAAAAAAACAATACAAGCCTGCCTGCTAGATTTCCCTCTGCTACACATGTTATTCCCGAGACCTTGTTATGGTAGCAGCAAGGCATCTTCAGATTCTGCCCCCAGTTCCCCCACTCACAGCCTGCTAAATACTGAGATGCCTGTAAATTATTCCAACACTGCGGACGTGATGGAAGAGTCTGCCTGTACCAGATGCAGAAGGCCTAAAGGCAGTTTGATAAAGAGCTGCTTGTTAAGAAATGTTTGTTTCATTACACTCTTTACCTTCATAAAAAGAAGTGTGCGCATCCTGCAAAAAAATAAAGAAATCGGCCGCTGGTTGTTCCAGCATTTATATGTTAAAAAAATTAAATAAATGAAACACATCCCCTAGAGCCATAGCTCAAGAATGTGTCATGTACAGAATTAGAACAGAACTAGTTCCGTGGTGACATGTTTGCAGTAGCCTGCATGATCACTGAAACAACTGGTGTCTCTATCTTACTTGCATACAAGCCTGTTTGTCTGTAGTGCTCCTGATTGGTTAAAGGAATGTTACAATGAATATACAATTAAGCTCATGTTTATTAATACTTTATATCTTTATAAGCCCCCTTCTAGACCACCGCCAGACCTATCCCTCAGGGTCCTCCAAGGTGCCTCAGCTAAGCCTACTACCAGTGCCCAACAGGTGCCCTGCCTGCATGCTGCCTCGGAAACATTCCCCACCCAGGTGGGGATGGAGTGAGCCCCCCCCGTACATTTCTTCGTCACACTGGCTCCTGAGGCTTCCGGTGGCGGTCTTCTTTGTTTCACCGGAAGCCATCATCAGGCTGGCTATGGGGTCCATTTTCCATTTCTTTCCCTCTCCAGGACACAGGCACTCTCGGAGATCCAAGGGGGATCATGCCAAGGCATGCTGCTGCACCAGATCTCGGCCTGTGCCCTCCCTTCCCATAACGTACCTGACTGCACTGCCACCTGTGGTCACCCAGGTGGAATAACAGCAGCAGGGATAGTGATCATCTCTCCCCAGAGGAAAACAGCGTACCCTGGGATGCTCAATCCCCACCCCACCCCCGCCAGCCCACGCTTGTTCCTGAACTTGGGTCGTCGGCGTCTCAAGCAGCAGCACTACTGCTGCGCCAAGGGGCCGGACAGTATAAATTCTTCATGCCTTATCTCTATGACTGAAGCACATAATCCAGTTCAGTATGGGTCATTATATTTATTTATTTTATAGAGATTTTTATGGTGCGTTTTTCGGTAGGGTTTTCTCCTGCTTGTCCCTGCCCAAGGCCCCCGGCACATGGCTGTACATATGTGTGGAGTCACACACGCAGACCGGAAGCCAGCTGAGCTCCATCCGCCCACCCGTACTGCGGCCCCCTCCTCACCTAGGCTACCTCACCGGACCTCCACCCAGTGGAAGCAGAACTACAAGGGGGAAAGACAACCCACCCCTACCACCCCCGGGAGAGGAGAGCAGCCTACTGGCTTGCTCAATCCCACTCCTCCTCCCCCCCTGCTGTGCCAGCACCCCGACGACGTTCCTGAACCCGGGTCACCGAGCGAAGGCGAAGGCATCCAAGCGCCTCAGCCCTCAGCATCACCAGGCCGGAGTATGGGTCATTTTATATCACATATCCTATTGTTCTAATTTTCTGTTGCCGTCTGTGAATAGCTGCTGATCGTTACACAAATTAATGTGTACAATGATGTATTCTTTTCTATGCCTTATCACTTGCCTTTAGCTCTTGTAGTATGAACATTATTTTTGGAGGTGTAAATAAGCGACATCCCTAGAACTTCATATGATTATACAAACTGAGACACCTCATGTTACTGTGGTGTGCCAATAAGTCAAAGCTTCCATAAATGTGCCCTACGGGGGAGCAAAAGAACAAGGTGCTGTGTCAGCGTGTGATCTGAAAACAAAACGGTAGTATCTAATGCATGCTGAAAATAGAAACTAGAGAAAGGTCTGACTATGAATCTGATTGGTTCTCATGGACCATAAAATTTGGAATAATAAAACTAAGTGGAATTTAGAATGGTGACTCCGCAGTTAAGAATTCAATACTGGGATGTGGGGTACTCTGCTATACTGTTAACTTGGTAATAGCTACAGTGGTTAAAAAAAAAAAAGGCAGAAAATGGGAGGGTTTTATTGAACTCCATAACCCTCCAACCACCCCCACTGGTGACGAGCCTGTTCACTCACTATGTAAACAGGAATGCGTGGTGGAGAGGAAAAACACAGAGATTACAAAGCTGCATGTTAGGATGCACAGTAATGGTTTCCTTTTTAGTACAGTATTTTCATGATTGATTTTTGGGGAAAATGCAGGAGAGGGTTATCATATACATTTTTTACCCAGCCACAGAGGTTATCACTTTGCTAGTGGCACTATGCGTTTCAAAAGAAGTCACTCCTGGGAGGAGAAAGCCTTCCTCCCTCTTAACTCTTTCCTTTCCAGGAAGATAAAACGAAAGGTACAGTATTAATATTTCTCACTTTCTGTTTGAGCAGGATAGAAAAGATTTAAATAATCAAGTCTCTTTGTCATGCTTATGCATTTTGGAAGGCAGAACTCATATTTCTGGACACACACACACACACACACACTGTTCACTACAAACAAATAAACAAATAAAACCTGAAGATACTGTAGAACTCTGAGGGACAAAGTACAGGCCATGTAGAGGAGGGAAAGGAATTTAACAAAGTAAAAGAAGAAAAAAAACTTACTGGCCACCTGAAGTCATGGTAAGGGGTTAAAAACGAGGAAGGAGGGTCCTGTCTTGCAGCCTCCTATTTAATCTTGCAAAAATGTTTTGCCACATCTGAAACCCATGCGGCATGCCACGACCAAGCCACAGGATCCCTACATTCAGCCATTTGCGACGCGTCACAGTCCACAGTATGTAATCAAGATGTTGCAGGAGCCCATATCATTGGCAGATGGTCACAGATTATAGAATGCAAAGAGTTAATTTTTTACTGCACTTGAAAAGAGGGCTAGAAAATACTAAAACTATTTAAAATATATTATTTTCAGAAACAGTTCCACTGACATCACCCCATTTTGTACTGTCATATCACCACTGTTTTGTATTATAATGTTTCCACTGTTTTAATTTTTATATACGTTTCCAGGTTGTGCCTGAAAATCATCACATTTGTGCTTTGCACACTTACCTGGGGATCAAAAACTAAACAAATAAATAAATGTTTGCAATTTTTTGTATTTCTCCCCTTAATCTTTATTACTGAGGACATCTGCATGCAAACATTGTCTCTGTCCCCAGACTTCATCTCATCCTGCTTCATCCCCAGCTGAGGTCATAATGCTCCGTTTGTGGCATCACAGCCTTTTGCAGTAGAAATCATTTGTGCTCATAAACAGGCTTATGACTTCAACAGGAGAGGGGGGCAGGAAGATGAAATCTGAGACTCTGCTCAAAGAAGATCCTGTTTTCATGTAAATCTCCTCACATATACACAAAAAGCAGTAAAATACTGGTGCACTCAAGGTGTTCCTGATGGCCCAGCAGTGGCACATCGCACTGCTGTGTAGATGGCCAGAGTTTGGGAACAGACTTCGTTCGCTGTGTTGGGAGCTAGGCCAGGCTGCAGGCAGCACATCCTGGTGCACAGCTACCCTGGTGGGCAGGCTGGGGAGCTTGCTGTTTCCGCAGGAATGAAGGGTACAGCCCATACCAGGAGAGGAAGGTGGAACAAAGGGAAAAACATAAGAAGAAAAATTCCCTCTCATCCGAATAACAGTGACTCACCTTGACAGGGTCTGTTTATTTTTTGTATTTATTCTGTATTGTTTGGTATCCGGGTAAGGCCCACTAGGCACAGGTGCCTGCTTTCAAGGGTGATCCGGGAGCAGCGGGGAGGTTACGTGTCTTGCTCAGAGTCACAAGGTGTGCAAGCAAAGGTTGTGGAAATCAAACCCAGGCTGTCTGTGGGACGTACCAAGCTCATTCACAGCTCGTTACTCTAACCTCTGGACTATATTGCCAGCCCCAAGGTTCTACCAGGAAAGACATACTGAGCTGGTAACAGCTCATTTCCAGATGCTTTCTGGGGAAAGAGAGGAGAGAAAAGGTACAAAATACAGATTAAAAATACATAGAATCGAAATAAATATATAAAAAACAAGACAATAATGCTTAAGAATAAAAATTGACGAGCAGTAAATTACATGCAGTAAACTGTAGAACTGATAAAACAGCAAACAAATACTAATCAACATATCAAAATAAGGAGCAGAGGGAAAAACATGACAAGAGTTTCAGGAAAAAGGGGTTTCAAAACAGTATCAGAAACAACTGCAGGAGTGGAAAACGAAATTACAGAGAGGAGCTTCAAGATCAGGAAAGGAGGGAACAGAGCGAACATAAAGGGGAAGAGAACCCCATGTGTAAGGAAACGGAACAAGAAAGCAGCTTGGCCAGCAGCAGATGTCATATGAGGGAGATCAAAAGAGCGAGAGCAAGCATTGCAAAGAGAGTGAGATGAAATGAGATGAGACAAGATGAGATAAGCAAGATATGAGGGGAGAAAGCGAAACCAAAAGTTGGAGATGAAGGAAACACTATGTGTAAAGCGCCTGGCGTCAAGATGTATTCCTGATCAACAGGGTATATCCCTGGGTGATGGCAGGGAGAAGGTAGAAAATAAATAAGGAAAAGAATTATATCTGCATACTGGAAAACCCACTGCTACTCACATACGCACTGTAAAGCAGCAATATTTGTTAGCAACCATATATTTTTTCATCAATAATGTTTGTCTGGCAAAACTATCAAGATATCATTTTTTTTTGTTTTCTTTCATTCCTGAACCAAAATACAGGATTTTTAAGATTTTTTTGAGGGGTCCTGCCCCCAATGCCACATTGGAGCTCAGCCCCTGCTCTGCCTACTGTCCCCATGGCGGGAACCCCCCTCCCAACAGACACTATTGGCAAGCCCTAGTTTACGCCCCCCGGACACTGGTGGTGGCAGCAGAGATGGCAGCAGAGTAGGGCGTCATACCTGGGGGACGGTTTTATTGATGCGATTCCCCTGGAGACGGGACGTGCAATGACGTCAATGTCCATCCTGCCTCCCAAGGCGTGTCCCGCCCCCCACGTAGATAGGCACCGGTCTTTCTGTGGGTTCCCTGGCCTCCGCCAGAGGTCACTAATGGGCCGAACGCTTCCCCTTCTCCCCAGAGAAGGAGAGAAGCCCTTTGGATGCTCAATCCTTCTCTGCCTGACCACCCCTACGACTCCTGGGCCTGTTTCCAAACCTGGGGTGTCAGCATCGCAAGCAGATGCCTTGCCGCTCTGCCGGCGGCCCAGCTCTGGATTTTGAAGTTTTTTAAAAAGTTCCCACTCCCGTGCCATGCCTCTCTTGAAAAAATTAAATGTATTGGTACAGTGTTGTGCTGTTTGCCATCAGAACCATGATAGCACCATCCCAATACATTTACAGTATAAATCTAGCATGTAAATTCAACAGGAAACATCGGCTGAAGAGCAATTAGCTGTAAAAGCTGTTTTAACAATATCTGAGAAAACTAAAAATGCACAGAACATGAATCTTAGGATGTCAGAAATACATTTTTACTAAAAAAATTATATGAAGTGTTTTACCGATTAAGAAATACTGCTGCTTTAAGTTGAATATACCCTTTCATTTTTTTTTATTTTTTTTTTATACTTGCCGTCTCCCACGGCTTTCAGAAGAGGCCTCGTACCTCTTCCTATGCTGTCCACCAGGGCAATCCCCAAGGTGTTCCATCCCCTAGCCTCATCTTGCCTCATAGGGCCGGGGTGTTTTACATTTTTCCCCGATTTTCTCCCTTAGGACGCCGGCATCTTTAGGACTTACGTCCAGAGAGATGACGTGCAGATGCACATCATCCTCTCATGCGCCGTATGACTTCCCCCCTCCCCGACATATCAGAGCCGCTGTTCCCCTTCAAGGGCCAGTGTTTCCACCGGCACTCTCTATGGGAATGTCGGACACTATTGTGTCCCTTGTAACCCACTCCTGAGGGAGGAGAGCATCTGCTGGGACGCTCGTTCCTCCCTCCCCCTGCCAACCCAAGGCAACCCAATCCCGTTCCCGAACCTGGGTCGCTGGCATAGTGCGAGGTGTGGCGTCCAGCGCCTCAACCCTCAGCACCACCGGGCCAGCTGAATATACCCTTTCAAACTCCCCCCCCCCACCACACATAATAGTCTGCCAGCTTTGGTGAGAGATATGTTAACTGGGAGACCCCTGCTCCAAGCTGTGCAGTCATTGACTGGAGAGGGGAGGGAGCACTTAGCCAAGATAGAACCTTGCCAGGGGAAGAGGCCAGCAGTCCCAGCCTTCCCATAAGCTGATTTATGTAGTCTGTGGGACACGAGGGGTTGCAAACATAGGACTGCCACAGTCTTGGTTTGGATGATTGCATCCTGACCAAAAACTAGAAAATGGACCGATGATCGAACACATATAATGTAATTTCGGAAGGGGGGGCACTGATGAGCAGCTAACTAACAAGACATTTTCCTCCATGCTCCGTCTCCCCATGGTTTTGACAACTTATTATTTTTTTTTTTTTGTACTTTGTTTATTTGGTTTTACTGCATAAAACATACAGCTCAGTTCCCATATAGGCAGGTGTACAGAAGTGTTAAATACAATACCAGAGTACAGTACATCATTTTTACGGAACCACACTTAATGGACCCCTATATCGTGGTACATTACGAGGGGTTAGCAAGATAATGTTTATATTATAATTATCAGTATTCAATATTGGCTGATTGCTGCCATGAGCAGGGAGTAACCAACATCATTTGAAACTGTGCATTCATATCCCTATCATAAAGATAGATACCTCTCCCCAGCTACATCTTTAGTAACAACAGTGGGTTTTCAGCTTCATTTTTAAAACTCACAGTAACAGCTTATTAACTGTCCTAAAAAGAAGAACAGAAAAAACTGAGACAGAACACTGAGTGAACGCTTAACTGAGATCCAGAAATGTTATGCAACTTGAAGTACTACTAGATATACTCTATATATCTGTGTTCTGACATAAACTTGCAAGTATCCACATAAACGTTACCCCGTATCGTCAGCTTAGTACAAGGAGTAAAGGTTTAGTCAAAGCATTTAACAAATCTCTCTGTGGATCTCTACAGTTATTTGTGCAGGTAAGCTCTGAGCTTATAGAAAAAAAGAAACACAGTACTTTTCACACAGTCTCTCAGTCACTGTCCCCATTTTCACTGTCGATCTCTGTATGCTTTATTTCAAATTCCTTCTCCACTCGGTTGAGATACTTGCCGGCTTCTCCTGGGTCCGAAAATTGGTATCTTTTCCCCTCATAGAAAATGCGCAAGCTGGCTGGCATAATCAAGACATGTTGAATGCCCAACTGTCGCAAGCAGGACCTCGCCACATCAAAAGACTTTCTCCTTTACCTTGTCACATAACTTAAATCTGGAAAGATGTGTATTTTGCTCCCCTCCCAGTCCATCGAACCACTTTTCTTTGCCTGTGCAATTATAGAATCCTTAGGCCGACCCAGTGGTGCTGAGAGTTGAGGCACTGGACACCACACCTCATGCCACGCTGGTGACTCAGGTTCAGGAACGAGCCCAGGCCGCTGGGGCTCGGCAGAGAGGGGGAAGAGATTGAGCATCCGTAGGACGGCTCTCTCTTCCCAGGGAAGGAGTGGGGAAGCTATCGCTCCTGGAGAAGCCTCTGGCGGCTGTTGGGGGTGCCCAAGTGTGGCGACGCAGTGGAAGCATAGGGCAGAGTTGCAACATAACATTGCCTTGCCAAGCCGCACTCCGAGGGGAAAGGACGTGCAACTATAAGTTACAAATACTGCTCCTGCCTGCAGAGTGACAGCCACCGACAGATGACCTAATCCAGTGGGCCAAAGCCCGACAAATGGAGATGGGGATTCAGGGTAATGTGGTCTCCTCCCCCAGTTCGCTACCGCTGGGGGGGGGCCCTGCCGAAGGGGGCAAACTGCGGTCCTCCTCGCTCCGGCCATTGTGGTGGTGAATGGCTCCACCCAGGGGGTTAGTTGAGTGTCTGCGTACGATGCTCAATGGGGGGTAAGTATACCCCTGCAGTAGCAGTGAGAGCATAAAAAAAAATTGTATATATATATATATATAGAATCCTTTTCTGCTACTGACCCTAGCACCGCCACAAGGGTCCGTGGAATTAATTGTCCCGAAGCCATGCTCTGCCTCGCGCCATGTGGCATGATCCTGTGGGCCCCGATTATGAGATATTCATGTGGAGTTTGAAAGAGATCCTTAAAGAAGGACTTAACAAAACCAAGTAGGTCCTCTCCCTCAGCTTGCTCTGGTATGCCTAATATTCAGACATTCACAGCCCTGGACAAATTTTCCAAGTTCTTGAGGCGCCTTCTCAGTGCTCCGTTTTCCTTTACTTGGCTCGCAGAAGTTGCCATTGTAGTTGTAGCAGATTTGGTGGCTATTTTAGTTTCTTCTGCAAGCTTTTCAATTTTTGTGTCCATTGTTTTGAATTGCGCAGTAAATTCCTCCAGTCTGCTGTCTAGTTTCTGTATTGCTTTAAGTAGAGCAGCATTAGTTGGCTAAGCGATCTCCTCCACTGCACCAGAGTCTTTACTTAGCCCAGATTTAGTGTCTTTCAGTCGGGTTGCGTCTCCACTGGGTACCGCTTTATTTGTGCACACCATAACTCCGGAACAATCGGCAAGAAATCCAAGAAAAAGATATCGGAGTGATCAGGACAATGAACTCCATCGGACTCTGAAGTTAGTTTTCTTTTTTATTTAGTTTATCTGTAGTAGATTCACTAATAATAGCCGTCACGTGTGGAGCTTATCCATGAAGCTGTTGATAGCTCGGCTTCTGGCTACACCCCCCTTTACAACTTATTTAAAGTCATTATTTCACTCCCAAAACCCCTACAAAGTGGATGTATCAAGGTCTGATTACACCATGGATGAATATTTGACACCTGCCACTGGAAAACCATCCCGTGGAGAGGTGAAATCGACCAAGGAGGGGCAGTGTTGTAAATCCAGGAGAAGGCCCTGGTGCCATCACCCCGAGAGATGGAGGCCCTGAGACATACTGTCACCGACCAGGTTCTGGCTGCACTTAGTCCTAAGCTGGATGCTGTGGCAGGCAAGTTCGCTGAGCTCACAGAACAAACAGCAGGCCAGACCAAACGTATAGTGGTCATTGAGCAGCATATCTCTGCCACAGAAGATGTGGTGAATCCCCTGCCGGAGAAAACTGCACAGTTAACAAAGGAGGTGGAGGAGCTCAAACAGCTGCTCGGCTATCAAGAAAATTATTAGAGAAGAAGCAATCTACACATCCGTGGTCTGTCTGAGGGCAAGGAAAGGAAGAGTGTGGAAGATTTCTGTGCCACAGTACTGCCAGAACTTTTGGGCTGCAACCAAAGGGAAGGTGGTTTAAGACTGAGACAGCCCACCGTGCCCTTGCCCCAAAACTGCCACCTGAAGAACCTCCACGTTATACTATTTTCCGCCTGCATAACTTTGGGGACTGACAAGCCATCTGGAATGTCTACCGACAGAAAAAGGAGCTAAATTATGAGGACACTCAATTATTTATCCATCATTTTTCAATTATTTATCCATCATTTTTCCCATTTGCGGCGCAGGAGGAACCTATTTAAACCACTATTGGATGCATTGAGGGAGCAGCAGGTGGATACCAAATTTGTATACCCTGCAGTCGTCCACATTCGTAGAGAAGGAGCAATGTACAACTTCTATGAGGTAGGGAAGGTAAAGAAGTATCTGGCAGATTTGAACAAAAAGAGGTCTGCCTCCTAAGAGGGTGTTTTTCAGCGCAAAACGTGGTGGCACACTGGGGACTTGAACTGCCTTTTGCCATCCTGTCGTGGCTGTGATTCCATCCCGAGGATTGCTGGAGTGTGCTTATCTCCTATCCATGATCCTCACAATACCGAAGGACAGAGCAGACTGAGTCTTAATCGTTCCCTGATTCTACTGTGGTAACTCTGTGATTTTCAGGGTTAGGATGCACCAATCTTTATTAATAGGCCTCTTTTTTAAATTCTGGTCTGCATGAGGCCATTCTGGCATGTCAACATCAGAGTGTCCTTGTTTGATGCTTATGGAAAATATGATGGACAGCACCATGAGCAGTTGGCTTCATAACAGTCGTCTCTTTTTTTTTTTTTTTAAATCTGTTTATCGCCCACCACACAGCTGAACTCTCTCCGGTGACCTTCCTGCTGTATTCTCTACCTCCTTGCATTGGTCGGTATCCTTCTTCCCTTCTCTCCGGCACCGGGCATCCCCCGGGTCTGCCCTCTGGGGAAGGGTCGCCCCCGTCCAGGGTGCTCTTTCTATTAGTATTGAGCCACCGGGCCGGAGAGGGGAGAGGAAGCAGAGAGGACTCGGCCCAACTCCAGGAGTGTGGATTGCGTGGGAAGGCGCCATCGCCTCTCAGCGGTGGAGGGGTTTTTCTTGTTTTCTCCTCTGTGGAGCCCGGCTGTCGCAGCAGCGTGCTGCCGTGGCTCCACCTACTAACACCACAATGTTTCTTTGGGCTCCCTCTGGCCACCGCCAGAGGGCGCGCTTCGAGCAGTCGTATCTCTATCCCTCCCCTGGGAAGAGAAAGCAGTCCTAAGGACGCTCAATCTCCTCCCTCCCCGCCGACCCCCGGCTCCCCAGGCTTGTTTCCGAACCTGGGTTTGCCGGCATGGCACGAGGTGTGGCATCCAGCGCCTCAGCCCTCAGCGCCACCGGGCCGGCTCAGTCAGCTCTTTCTGACTGGGGGTCTGCAGAATGTTCACAAAATGGATCGGAATTTTATTTATTTATTTTGGAAAGTTTCACCAGGAAAGGCATACTGAGCTACAATAGTGCGTTTCCAGATGCGTCCTGGGGGAAACAGGAAAAGGGGATACAATTTTGAATACAACATACAAATAAAAATATACATAGAGCTAAGTCTGTACATATGACTGAATACATTTAAAGCTATACCGAAACATTTTTGTGGGACACGCAGGTAACACTTGCCATCTGTATATAGACTATATATAAATATGCATTCTACATATATACACATATGTTTTTATACATATACACACACTTACATTTATACTCATATACATGTATGCAAAAAACATCAAAACAGATATGTTTTGCTTTTTTAACACTTGGGGTAGTAGGTGAGAACTTTGCCAGATTAGGGGGTTGGGGGAGTGGGAGAAGGCTGGAGATTAGGTGAACCTTCACTCCTCCGGGAAGCACACTTCGCAAGGGGATTGGCAGGAAATAAAGGGACTAAGAGGAGGTGGGATGAAATTGTGAAAGGGAAGAATTGAAGAAGAGTGAGAGGTGGGGTGGGGGGATGGCAAACTTTACAGGAGCTGCACCCCAAGAGTATGAACACTACTCGATATAAACCCAGCTAGTGCTATAGGCCATCAGCATGCCTAGGAAGGGGTAGACAGCAAGCTTATCCACAGGAGCTGAACCCTAAGGGTATGAACACTACTTGATGTAAACCTAGATAGTGCTATAGGCTATCGGCATGCCTAGGGAGGGGTAGAATGTGGTAGAGCAGTGAAAATAGAACAGAAGAGTGGGCAGTGAGGGGTAGTGAAGGAGAGGTGGGTCAGGTGAAACTGCAAATGGGGAATGTAGTGTCAAAGCAGATAGGACAACGATCGAGTAGACAGGGCAGAACAGATATCTAAGGGGAGGGAGTTCCAAATGTTCTAAAGTAATAGGAGAAGCAGCTCTCCCTGAAGTGGAAGTATGGGCAGGGAGGGCGAGGGTCCTATAGTGGGAGTTGTGGAGCGAGTAGGTATGGGTAGGAGGGATGGAGAGGATGGCGTTGAGGTAGGGTGATAGGGAGCCACGTCAGAACTTTCCAATTAATGAGGCACTGTGGGCAAGGCATCTGGCCCCAAGAGGGAGGAAGGAGAGAGTGGTGTAAAGGTCACAGTGCTGTGTACGTGGGGGACAGGTAAGAGCAAAGTGACAGAAGGAGTTGAATAGTGTTCAATCTGGTAAGGGTGGTCTTAGGGGCAATACTACAGACTACATCTCCAAAGTCAAAGATTGGGAGGATCATCTTCTGGATGATCTCTCGGTGAGCTGGTGGGGGAAGGCAGGTGCGGTGTCTGTACAGAGCTCCTAGTTTTGGAAGTAGCTTTTTGTGGATGGCATCCATGTGACCAGCAAAGTTGAGGTTCCTATCGAGCCAGAGGTATTTAAAGGAGGAGACATCCTCTAATATGGACCCCTCAAGGGTATGGAAGGTAGGGGTGGCAGTTAGCCTCGTGAGCATTTGCCTGGTGCCAAAGGTCATAGAGACCGTCTTTTTGGCATTTAGTGAGAGCTGATTTGCACAAAACCAGCGTTGGACATTACTGAAATCCAATTGGAGGCTGGTCGCCACATCAAAGGGGGTAGGTACTGGACACATACAAAACAGTATCATCTGCATACTGTACATGTGGATGTCAGCAGTTGAGCAGGCAGTGGGTAAGTCATTTAGAAATATCAAGAAGAATATAGGTCCGAGTACTGAACCTTGTGGGACACCTGTGTTTATGGGGAGAGGGAACTGCCAATTCTGACTGATTGGGTCCTACCCATAAGATGGGAACGGAACCAGCCAGTGGCGGTCTCGGAGAGACCAGCTGCTGCAAGCTTGCTAAGAAGAAGGGAGTGGGCAACAATGTTGAAGGCTTTGGCTGGGTCAACAAAGATGGCAGAGATGAAGCATCCCTGATCCACGCCAGAGAGAATGGAGTCAGTGAGTCGGAGAAGGCAGGTCATGGTGGAGTGAGCCTTATGGAAACCAGACTGGAGGGAAGGGGGTGAAGATGGAGGAGGAAGGGTCAAGGAAAGGAGAAAGCTGAGCTATTATCAAGTGCTCTTGGAGTTTTGCAAGGACTGGGAGCAGAGATATTGGGTAGAAGTTACCTGGTTGGAGGAGCCACCGCCCTTGGAAAGAAGGACGACAGTGGCAAGCTTCCAGGCATTGGTGACAGTGGCAAGTATGAAGGAGAGGTTCAGAAGAGTGGAGAGTGGGAGAGTAATAGTGTGGGTTGAGAGGTGCAGGAGCTTGGGGTCAAGCCCATCCAGGCTTTTGCCTTTGTGTGGGTTAAGGGCTAGAAGAGCTTGCAGGATGTCAATGGGGGAGACTGATAAGAAGAACAAGCATTTGTAAGAGGAAGTAGGTGTGGAAGGAGCTGGCTGAGGAGCAGTTGAAGAAACATAGACTTTGACAGCAGATAAGGACCGCTTGGCCGATCTAGTCTGCACATTTCACTACCTACAGGATAAGCTGCAGATCCTAGTTAACCAACAGCCTATTTCTTCCTACTCTCCACAAGAATTGCCTTATGACTGTCCCATGCATTCTTGAATTCTCCCACAGTTTTAGACCCCACAGCCTCCTCAGGAAGGCTATTCCATGCGTCCACCACCCTCTCTAGGAAAAAATACTTCCTCACATTGCCCCTGAGCCATCCCCCCTCTATCTTCAAATTGTGTCCCCTTGTTCTTGCACATCTCTTTTTCTGAAAGATGCTAGCCTCTTGGACTTTGTTCATTCCACTGAGGTACTTAAAAGTTTCTATCATGTCCTCTCTCTCCTTTCCTCAAGGGTATACATATTAAGCTCCTCTAGTCTCTCCTCGTATGGCTTCTTTCGCAGACCCTGCACCATTTTAGTTGCCCTCCTCTGGACTGCCTCATCCTGTCTATGTCCTTGTGGAGATGGGGTCTCCAGAACTGGGCATGAGTACTCAGATGGGGTCTCACCAGCTGTCTGTACAGAGGGATAACAACTTCCTGTTTTCTACTGGTGATGCCTCTCCCTATACATCCTAGTATCCCCCCAGCCTTCCCTACTGCCTTCTCACATTGCTTGCCAACCTTAAGGTCATCTGATATGATTACCCCCCAGGTCCCTTTCCATTTTGTTGTCGTTACTACCTCCCTCCCATTGTGTAATATACCCCTGGGTAAGAATGCTAAAAGGGTGGAAGCACAGGTGGTGAAATTGTTAAAGTTTGGTAGCTACACAGGGGAGATCTGAGATGGTGTTGTCACCTACCTTTAGGACTGGGGTAGGGGATTGGGTGGGGGGGGACTAGGGCATGGACTACCTTCCAGAATTTAGAAGGGCTGTTAAGGTTCTCTTGGAAGGTGGAAGTGAAATATTCCGCTTTGGCAAGACAGACAGCCCTAGTGCAGGCATTACAGAAAGTCTGATACCTAATCAAATCTCCAAGAACACCAGATGCTTCGTAAGTCATCCACACCAGGTCATGAGCACTCTGGCAGGCAAGCAGCCCGGCTGATACCCAGGGGAGGTGAGAGCCTTGGACCCTGGTCTTTCTAAAAGGAGCGTGCTGGTCCCAAGCATTTAGGAATTGAATTGTTAAGTAACGCAGGGCTGATTCAACGGAGGAGGCATTTGCAATGGAAGACCAGTCAGTTCCAACAAGTTCCTTGTGAAAGGAGGACAAGTCTAAGGACCTAAAGGAGCGGAGATGGAGGATATTTGGCGGGGCTTTGGGGTGATGGATTTTACGCACATAGCAGACCATGTGATTACTGAGTGCATCTGGCAGGATTCCTGATGTAACTATCCAATGGGGTGCGACACCAGAACCCAGTCTAGCAAGGTATGCTTACCTGACCTGTGGTTTAAATGGGTTGGTTCGGAGATTAGTTGTTTTAGATTCAGGGAAGAGAAGTGGTTACAGATTTTAGATTGGGTACTGGACAGCCAGTTTATGTTGAAATCCCCAAGGATGAAGAGTTCGCCAGTTGAGGAGTGGGTGGTGAGAGTTGAAATGAGGTCCGTGATAGAGGAGGAAAGGAGGCTAGGGCAGCAGTAGACACAACCCACAAAGATAGGTAGGGAGCAAGGAAGGAATAGTTTTAGTAACAGAAGTTCATAGGCAGAGGGGGAGGAGGTGGAGAGGCAGACGGTATACACTGGATGGAAGATGAGATATAAATGGCCATCCCCCCTCCCCTAGTTGGTCGGTCCTGCCGAATAAGGGAGTAAGCAGGGAC
The DNA here is from genome assembly GCA_016271365.2 of Neoceratodus forsteri. Classification (NCBI taxonomy): domain Eukaryota; kingdom Metazoa; phylum Chordata; order Ceratodontiformes; family Ceratodontidae; genus Neoceratodus; species Neoceratodus forsteri. The sequence continues at coordinate 37,722,915 of JADMNL010000032.1, forward strand.
GGAGATGGCACTGTCAGGGATTTTAGATGAGAGTCATGATTCAGTGATGATCAGTACACTAGGTTTCAGTTTTGACCAACTTGGAGAAGAGGTGCTGTATAGGGATCTGGCTGGCATGGATGAGGGATAACTAGTCCAGGATAGCTATGGCGTGACTGACTCAACCATGGATCTACAAAGCAGGTGTGGTGGTGGGGATGGGTAGCACAGATATCTGAGGGTGCCTCCGGCTCCTGGTCCCTGCATAGACACTTTCATCCTACATTCAAGATAGAATAACCCTACAGTCTTGTTGGTTGTTGGGGGATATCTACTGGTAACAGGGGCTTCCCCTAGGGATCTCACATGGACGCATACAACAAGCATGGTTTGCAACACTGCTGATGCGTGAAAGGTGGATCTACAGGGTAGGAGTGGGGGCGGGGGGCAGGCGACACGTATATTTGAGGGTGCCTCTGGCTCCTGGGCCCTGCATGCATGCTACCATCCTACATTTTATCACTGAACCACTTAGTGTAACAGCTTCATGAACTGATATTACCCTTTTTTGAGATCTGTCCCTGATTTTTGGTCACGTTCCGGATTTTTGTGGAGGGGGTTGAGAGGCATGAAATGTCAATCAATCAACCAATCAAGTCTTTATTTAATCAAGTCTTTATTTAACCAGGCGTTCATCGTTGAGCAGAAGCTCATTTGCAAGATGGACCTGGGTGGAGCATGAACAATTGTATATACAGGTCAACACAGGTATTTACAAGGCAATACAGATAATACTCTTTACAGAGAGGAAGAAAAAGAAGTTCATATGTACATAGAATTATACAGATATTGTACAGATTACACGGTATTTACATACATAGAAGTGTCTATAGGAAGATAAAGCAGGTTATCTAAGGTTGCAGGAGGAAGTAACGGAAGAAAAAATAAAATAAAATATACACCAGGTAGAGGTGAAGGTAGAGGAAGAGAGGAGGGAAGTAGGGAGAAAGGCTAGGAGGGCACGGTGCACAGAAAGGAGTTGGTAAAGCTGGATGTAGAGAAGGTGGATGGAGAAAAGGAGTATGTGAGCCCGGGATTGAATGCTATAAAGCACGGGCATGGTAGGATGTCACAACCCAGGGTAGTGAGCTCCTATCCGAGGTTGGGAAAGGAAGAATAAGGGGATGGATGGGCCTAGTGTTGATAAGACAGGGGGCTAAGAGAGAGAACAATTAGGCTGGTGAGGAGCAAGCTGGGGGGGTCAGTACTTAAAATTGGGTCTAGGCGTGGCTATATACCAGTGCAGACACCGGTACTGGGTCTGAGTGGGTGAAGCAGTTACATACTTCTCTGATTGTACGGAAATAAAGCATCTTGACAGCATTTATACCGATTAGAGTGCTTAATTTGAGGGTTTTTGTAGATCGTTCCATAAGGTAGGTAGCGCAAAGCTTATGGCTGCCCTGCCGAAGTGGGATTTTGCTTTGGGTACTTTAAGTGTAATAGCTGAGTAACTTCTTAACACGTATTTCCCAATTATACTCAGGGGAAGACAGCAGGAGATATAGTAAGGCAGCTTATTAGAGATGGCTCTATAGGTCCAGAGAGCGGCGTTTCTGTGGCGCCTGAACTTTAGTGATGTCCATCCCACTGCCGCATATAGGGTGCAGTGATGTGTGTGCAAGGGAGTCCCGTTATAAACCTCAGTGCTCGATGGTAGAGTGTGTCCAGTTTAGCCATGTAAGAGTTGGGGCATTGGCTGTGAGGAAGTCAAGCGTAATCAACCAATGATAGGAAAATGGATTGGACCAGTTGTTTCTTGGCATCTCTGGTGAGAAATTGGCTGATTCTAAAAACAGTCCAAGCCTTTGCGAAAGTCGTTTTAGCAAGTCCTCGATATGTTCAATGAAGGAGAGTCTTTGGTCTATCCAAACTCCCAGATACTTGAATTTTGTAACAAATTCTAGTTTTCACCTAGAACTGTGGTAATTTGGGGAACTGTCCCACTGGACACAGGGTTAGCTGTACGGATAAAAGGAGAGGACCATCACTTTAGTTTTTGGCATTAAGGAGTAGCTTTTTTGGAGGAGTTGGCTTTGCAAAGGTTGAATTCTGACTGTGAGTCATTGCAGGCAGCTTCAGGTGTTGGGCGACTCACGTGAGAACTGTATCATCTGCAAACAGATGGATGTTGGCTTCTTTTATACAGTAGTCGATGTTATTAATGTAGATTGCAAAAAGTAAGGGCCCTAATATAGAACCTTGAGGTACCCCTCTTTGCAGAGTTTTTAAGGGGGACAGGCCTCCTTCGGCTTTAACTTGTTGAAGGCCTGTAAGATAGTCAGTGAACCAACGCAGAGAGGAGGGGTCCACACCTATGGTTTGAAGGGCGGAGAGGAGCAGACTATGGTTGACGGTGTCGAAAGCCTTGCTTAGATCAAGGAAAACAGCACAAATAAAGTTTTTGCTCTCAAGATTACGCTGCCAGTCATTAGTAACTTTGGCGAGGGCTGAGATAGTGCTATGTTTAGCTCTGAATCCGGACTGCATAAGATTTAGTAGTTCCCTAGACTCAAGGTGAGTCCTCAGCTGTGCATTTACAATTTTCTCTAGGAGCTTGGACAGGACCGGAAGGAGAGAAATTGGCCTGTAGTTATTGAGATCGCCACGGTCACCTGGTTTGAACAGTGGTATGACATGTGCTGTCTTCCATATAGGTGGTAAGGTGCCCTGAGACAGGGATAAGTTAAAAGGTGGGTGATGGGTATTGCTAGTACGTGGTAGGCAATTTTAGGAAGTAAGGGTCAAGGAGTCGGCCCCAGCACTTTTCTAGTATCCAACTGAAGCAAGAGGTCCTCTACCTCTTTCAGTGTGAGTTGAAGTGAGAAAAGCGTGAAGCTATCGGAGTTTCAGGCAGTTGGCTGGCAGTCTGGGGAGCAAGTATGTTTGCAGGGAGTTATCAAATGCCATGCCTGCAGTAGCAAAGTGGTTATTGAATGCGTCAAGTATATCCATCTTTTCGGTTATAGTCAAGTTGCCAGAAGTAATCTTGGTGGGAGTGAATTTCCTGGGGAATGGCCTAGCAGATCACTGATTGTGTTCCAGAGCTTGATTGGGCTCTTTGTGGCAGAGTCGAGTTGGATTTGAAGAAGGTGGCCTTGATTCTCTGATTGTTTTGGTACATAAATTTGTAGTCTCCTGAACTGGTTCCAATCCTCTGCAGTGTTCAGTCTCGTGCTTTTTCCAGAGCTTATCTCTTTCTAGAAGCAAGGACTTGATCTGAGGGTGAACCATCTACAGGTTTTGGTCCTAGTTCGAACTTTAATAAGGGAGCATACTTATTAAGGGCCCTTGATAGAATGTTGTGGAAGATATTGTAAGCTGGCATGTCGTTTGTGCAGGTAGAAATCTTGCCACTCAGGGGAGTACTTAAGCTCGTTTAGGTAGGCATGTTCATTGAAGTTGCCTGGATCTCTTCATAGAGAACTTGCTGATGGGTGCTGGTTGTTGGTGGATCTTACTCCCGCAATAAAACAATGGTCGCTGGCGTCTGAGAAGAAGACATCAGCGTGGGAGAAGAGATGAGTTTGCTCACCATTAGCACATCCAAAAGTGTACTTTTACTGGGGTTCTTCACGCTTGGGTGTTGGTTCAGTAATAAGTTACGTCAGCCCATGTTCATCACAGAAGGATGCAAGGGGGCAGCTGTGGTAGAGAGCCAGTCAAAGTTGAGGTCTCCTAAAATAATAGTTTCTGGCAGCCCCTGTCCCAACTTGTCACTTAGATATGACACAAGCTGTGAGGCCAGCAGGCGGTGGTCTGTAGCATCCTATTACAGAGAGTGCAGTAGTCTGTGTAATTTCCACTTTGAGAATTAGGTATCTTCAATTTAAGGCATAGATGCCGAGGATAAGCAGGAGGCAGAAAATTTGTCTTTAACGTAGATAGCTACCCCTCCTCCTCTGGCATGCCTATCAGCTCTGAACAAGGCATAGTTGGGTATGTTTACTTCTCTATCAGTGGTAAATGTGGGTTCACCAGAGACCTGTAGAGTGGCATAATCACCTCCTGAGACTGGTAAGGCCCCACCCAGTATAACCAGCATTCTACTGGCTTTCCCATATACCTTGCTAGTTGAGAGGTAGCCTTCAAATTGTCACTGATGATTATCCTCAGGTCCCTTTCTTCCTTACATTGCTCCACCCACACGCCATTTATACAGTACTGAATAAAGAATGGGAGACGAAGGGGCCCAGATACTTTTTAGGACTGAGAAGTATTTACTGCTAGCTTCATCCATCTGATTATATTTTTCATCTAAATAGTAGTAATACCATCCCTTGAACTTTTTGGACCCCCAGCTCTAAACCACCAAGTCTCAAACAGACTGTCTTTGTCTGATATTGCTGTGACGTCTTGAGATACTTCCCCATTGCTATGTAGTGATGCAATTCTCCTTTTAACATTTTGACATGTTGCAAATGCCATTCTGGTCAGAAAGTGAGTAACTCCCAACACTGTCTCCTGCACTGTACACAACTGATACTGATGCTGTTTTCTGTCCCCACTGTAAATGTACAGGGTGGGAAATCTATCCTCAAAATCAGAAAGTGGGAGTAAATTATACAAAAAATAATGGTAAAAAGCTCATTTACTCCCCTTATCTGATCCCTGGGGAGAGGTAGTAGTGGAAAGCACAACTGAGGGAAAGGACATGGGGGTAATAATTTCAGTCTTTTTTTTTTCCACAGGTACTTTATTCATTTTTGTACTTTTTGTTCCGGTCCTGACCCACGCGTCCCTGACACGACCCACACGTGTGTGTAGGCACACACATGTCAGGTCTTGCGGGACGCCCCACCCTACCAGTCGCTCCGTTGCTGTCTGCATCAGCCACCAGACCTCCATCTGGTGGTGGCAGGACTATGGACGGGTGAACCCCCCCCTTCCTCCCGGGTGAGGAGAGCCAACGCTCGATCCCGCTCCCCACTCCCCGTGCCGGCACCCCGAGGTCGTTCCTGAACCCAGGTCACCGGCGTAGCGCGAGGTGTGACATCCAGCATCTCAACCCCAGCACCACCGGGCCGACATTTCAGACAGTCTTAAGACAACAGCACAATGCCATAGAGCAGTGGGAAGAGCAAAGAGGATGCTGTGGTGCATATGGAAGTCAGAAACAGGAGAAGAGAGGTGCATCTACAACTGTATAGGTCACAGTTTTGTCCTCACCTAGAATACTATATGCAGTTCTGGAGACTACATACAAAGAAGGATAAAGACAGTGGAGGCAGAGCAGAGGAGAGTAACCAGGGTGATCCAGGGACAACAGGAAGGGTATACAGATCTAAACATACATGCTGGAGGTGAGAGAGACAGAGAGGACATGACTGAAACCTAGATATAGCTTTACGAAGTAAACAAAGCAGCAAAGCAGATAGCGGGGAATTGATCAAACTGAGCCAGAACACAAGTATCAGGGATAACTCCATGAAGACGGCAGGTGGCACATTTAAGAGAGATACCAGGAAGTATTTGTTTCCCTGGAAAGGGTAGTGAAGGGGTCGAATTAAGCCATTGAAAGAGGTGGTCTGTGGAAATCAGAAGGGGGAATTCAAACATGGGCAGGACAGATACATGGGTTGGTAAATATGGTATCAAAAAGGGAGGGGGAAGGGGAGAGAAACACCATTAGGGCTGTTGCATTCCACATTAAATAGCTAGGATTGGCAAATGTGATGGGCTAAGGGTCTTTTTTCTGCTAACGACTTCTATGCTTCGGTATTCAGCTTCTGCATTCTTGTTATCAGTGTGCATGACCTTGCATGTCTTGGCATTGTATTTCAGCTGCCATTATGACCAGTTTTCCAATCTCTCTACATCACCTTCCCTATTTCATTACACCCTCTGTGTGCTGTCTTCAATCCCACGTAGCTTGGTTCCGCAGAGACACATTTTTTGTCCTGTAAATCTTTATTCATGTTGCTGATGTACATGTTGAAGCGTGTGGGATTATGGTGCTTGGTTTCTCTGTAACTGCAAGGGGGAAAAACATTTGTTAGATCACAGTAACAGAAAATAAGAATCATAAGGAATCTGGTCCTAGCAGGCCAGAGACAAGCAAGGGCGGAAACTAGTCAAATCATCCCATTCACCAGACAGGTGGTGTAAAAGTTTTACTCATTTTTATTCTCCACAAGAGCTCCTGTTATGCCATGATGTTTCAAGACCAAGTTGACCACTTCGTCAGTGTGGAAAGGAGAATACTTCACACTTGAGACCCCGATACAGAAAGAAAAGCACCTTTATATGGTCCAGTGGTGTAGAGGGCTGCAGTGCTGCATGCCTTAACTCCTCCCATACTGGCGATCAGAGTTCAGGAACAAGCTCGGGTTGCCAGGGGTTGGTCAGGGCAGGGGAGGAGCAAGTGTCCAAAGGACTGCTCTCCTCTCCTGGGGTGGGGAGAGCTGTTTGTCTGGCCCTAGACTGCCACCAGGTGGAGGCCTAGTGACAGTGCAGCTCAGGTGGCAAACAAGCAGGGTCTGCAAGTGCGTGATGCCTGTGCATCTCCTCACACATGCATACGTGCACAGCGGCAGGGACGGGAATCAGAAAACAGAAATAGTAACGGTGGAGGACTTATGAAGCCCTGCCTGCGTATCTTTGGCCCCTGTGCTGCTACCCGGGGACCCCAGGTCCGATCTGGATTATGGACTGGGGGAGGAGATGACCCTCCCTCCTCCGGTCCCAACACAGGGGGAAAGCGATGGGGGAAACTCAAAGACCAGATGAGTCCACAAGGGAAGTAGTCGCTGGTCGGAGAAGGTAGGGACCAGGCTGAGCAACCGTCCTGGCTGTCAGGGCGCAGAAAAGCCTCTATGGGGGTAAGAAAGAAAAGCCCGTGTACTAATGGTATAAAATGATAAGCTATAACATTTATTTCTATAGTTGTTTATAATAAAAAGACACATTTTTAGGAATTGTGCTGTAAAAAAAAGTTAAGACACTGTGAGTCACATCAGGTAGGAGTCTACTTTCTCCTGTACATTTTGGAACTACATTTTCATTTGTAGATTTATTTTCATGAAGAACAAAACACTGATGCATTTAGCTACAGACCACGTTACTTTGAATTACTGGCATCTAAAGTTGAGATGTCATCAAGGCAAGGTGTGCCCTAGCTACAGTCCCCCAAGGGGAATCATATTAAAAGTGCTAAAAACCTACCCAGAATTTCAAAGACTTAAGAGATTTTTTTAACCTGGGACAGAGGCCAAAGGTGCAGAGCTTGGTGGAAAAGCTCAGATGTTTGATGCCATCTGCGCTATTGGTGCTTTTCTTGTCTTAGCACAGAATCTGACAACATTGGGGCCCAACTGCTGGCACTTCATTGGTGGGCACTGGGTATACTATCCTCAAAGATTAATTTTGAGGGTACTGACCTCACCCAGAGTTGAGTGGAACAAAGTACTCTTGGTGGATTCTTGCTTTTACATAACCCTACATAATAAATAGTGCTTCCACCCAGAGAGAACAAGTGGGTCTGATGCCGTATGCAGTATCTACCCACCTCCCTACACTGCACTGGACCACCCCTTGGAGACTACTAAGACAGTTGTTACCTTTACCAATAAAAACTTCAATCAGATTGTACAAACTGGGCACACACACAAGTAATATTCAACCAATTAACAGTGCATTCATTTAAGAATACAGGCCTGGCAGCTAGAATAAAAGAAAGTTTTAAGCAGTTGCAGATCACCTTGAGCACCCCCCCCCCATAGCAGTACATCCTAAGTGCCACTATACTGTGGGTCGCTACTACCCTCTAGATCCCACACAGTTTGAGGAAGCACCCGCCCATACAAGAGGCACAAACACATGAATTATTCAACACAGGGTACGCATACGTCTCAAGTGTCCATCATTGCATGGAACATCCTTCATTTGACCTTTAAAATTGCTCTGTCCCTCATCCGTCCCCTCATGGAAAAGGTGCTGTCCACACAGAGAATGTGCTGTAAATTCAGATTTTAAAGCAGAAACTCTTAGAAACATAGAAACCTAGAGGTTGTCGGCAGATAAGGACTGCAAGGCCCATCCAGTCTGCCCATTTCTTTTTCTACCTTATAAATGTGCCATCGGCCTTTGCCCTGTCAGTGGCCTATCTATTCATACTCATCTGTATTGCTCCCTTATGCCTAAACCATGCCTGTTTGAAGCCCTGCACTGTATTCATATCCACCACTTCCTGAGGTAGGCCATTCCATGCATCCACCACCCTTTCTGTGAAAAAGAATTTCCTCACATTCCCCCTTAATTGGCCTCCCTCTAATCTCATGCTGTGTCCTCTTGTCCTGATATTTTTCTTATATTTAAACATGTTAGACTCTTTCACCTTGTGATTGCACCTGTAAAAAAGCTTTCAGCTTAGTGTGTCTCACCTGGTTAAACAACTAAATAAATAAATTAATTAATTAAATAATGCTCTTAAGGTGTTTGAATGTTTCGATCATATCACTTCTCTCCCTCCTTTGCTCAAGGGTATACATATTGAGCTCCATTAATCTGCCCTCGTATGTCTTCTGATGCAGTCCCTGCACCATTTTGGTTGCCCTTCTCTGGACTGCCTCAATTTGGTTAATGTCCTTGTGAAGGTGTGGCCTCCAGTACTGCACAGTACTCCAGATGGGGCCTAACCAGTGTCTTGTAAAGAGGGATTATTACCTCCCTCTTACGACTTGTGATACCCCTACTAATACACCCTAACATCCCCCTAGCCTTACCTACTGCTTTAGAGGGCTGCTTGGATGATTTCAGGTCATTCGTGATGATGATGCCCAAGTCTCTTTCTTCCTTTGTGACTGCCAGCAACTCCCCTCCCAGCCTATAGGTGGCTTCAGGGTTTCTCTTCCCTATGTGCATGATCTGGCACTTTGCATTAAATCCCAGTTGCCACTCTTCTGACCAGTTTGCTAGTTTATCCAGATCTCTTCTCATTCTGCCCACCCCATCTGGATCATCTACTCTGTTGCAGATCTTGGTGTCATCTGCAAACAGACAAGCCTTACCCTCTAGTCCATCTACAATGTCACTAATGAAGATATTGAAGAGGACTGGCCCCAGGACTGATCCCTGAGGTACTCCACTTGTGACTTGCATCTCTTCTGACTGTATACCATTTACCACCACTCTCTGTTTTCTGCCCGTCAACCAGTTTGCCACCCAGTTGACCAACTTCTGACCCATCCCGAGGCCTACCCAGCTTATTTATAAATCTTCTATGTGGAACAGTGTTGAAAGCTTTGCTGAAGTCAAAGTAGGCGACATCAACTGCTCCCCCCTTGGTCCACCACTCTGGTTACCCAGTCAAAGAAATCTATGAGATTAGTTTGACAGGACCTTCCTTTTGTAAACCCATGCTGTCTTGGATCCTGTGCCCCTATGGATTCCAGGTGTTGCACTATCCTTTCCTTAAGGAGTGCCTCCATAATCTTGCCCACTACTGAGGTAAGACTGACTGGTCTGTAGTTCCCTGCCTCCTCCCTGCTACCACTCTTGTGGAGTGGGATCACATGAGCCCTTCTCCAGTCTTCTGGGAATTAATTTTCTAGAATACTAAATACAAAATTAACTTTGTACAAGTAAACACTATTCACAGAGTTCTGAGCTTCTATCTCTATGTCTGAGGATGTTCTGAGGGTCTGTGTCCCTCATTGTCCCTCATTTTGAGTGTCCAAAAATGTCCATGTCCCTCATTTCAGTGACAAAAGGTTGAGATGTATGAGGGTGCAAGGAACTTGAACTGATACCCGTAGTGAAACTACAGTTTTAGTATGACACAAGTATTAAATGACTCTGGGTACCCAGGAATTACACTAGAGTCCTGCTGCAGGCCTAGTAGCTAGGCTGCCCGGGTTCTTTCAGTGGCATACTTGATAAAAGTTAGCAAGCTTTCAATTTAACCCCTCCCCCAAACAGGCCATAATGTGCTAGCACAATTTAAAGAACTTGAAATCCAAATAGAGAATGCTTGAAACTAAACTTGTAGTCCAAAGTTGGAAAAGTACAAAGACCCAGCCAGCAATGCCAGCACTCACGTGACCCACGGATGCAGTAGTTCAGTCGAGGGGAAGAACAGGACATACCAGATGATCAGGCAACAATCAGGAGCTTCGGACTCCGTTTCAAACATTCTGCAGCAGCACAGCCTTTCTGGCTCACATCCTTCAGGATACAGCCCTTCTGGCTCACATCCTTCAGGATACAGCCCTTCTGGCTCACAACCTTCAGGATACAGCCCTTCTGGCTCACATCCTTCAGGATACAGCCCTTCTGGCTCACATCCTTCAGGATATAGCCCTTCTGGCTCACATCCTTCAGGATACAGCCCTTCTGGCTCACATCCTTCAAGATACAGCCCTTCTGGCTCAACTCTCAATAACAGGAGCACTATGTAGTGGTTTCCCGGTTCCCACAGAGCCCAGACCCCAGGAGTGACCCCCACAGTCCGACTCCCCTGTGGACTGACAATACATACGTACTCAGGGTATGTGCCCCATGGCTCCCTGTTCCCTGATCCACCCCACTAGATAAGGGCTAGCAGGCCCTTTACCTGACTCCTGGCCAACCTGGGTAGGATGCAGGTCTTGATGTCAGCTCAGCAGCTTCAGTATATAGCAGTGGCACAAAGGCACACAATCTCAGAAATTTGTTTCTTTTAGGGACTTGTCTGAAGCAATGTCTGAACAGAGTAAACACAGAATAATGCTCGTAGAGAATTTTCTGAATGAACCCTGGTGAGGGTTCACAGGATTGTTGGCCTGGCTAGGCTTCTCACTTGGTCTCTCCAGCAGCAGGTCTGCACACCTGTGTCCCTCACAGGTTGTTATAAGCTTCTGAGAGCCCAACGTCTTTCTCATAATTTAGTGTCCCAGACAAGCAAGCTGTCCTTTGGTTCTTCTGCCCTGTCCTGCCCTCTGATTGGCTCTCATGACTCGCCAGTCTATTTGCTAAAATCCCAGGTTACATCATCCTCCCACAATCCCTTGTTGAGATTGCTGGGCTCTCAAGTCCCCTGACTGGTTGGCTGGTGGGGCTGAAGAGTAGTTAATTTCTTTATGCTGCCCGGCCTGGTGGTGCTGAGGGTTGAGGCGCTGGATGCCGCAACCTGGGTTCGGTACAAGCTCGGGTTGTAGGTGGTCGGCAGGTGCAGGAGAGGGTCGAGCATCTGGAGGACTGCTCTCCTCTCCTCTGGGTGGGTGGATTGTGTCTCCTGTTGTTACAGCGGCTCCCAGTGGAGACTGAGGGGCTCGCAACAAGCATGAGACACACTACTGGGGTATGGAGGCGATGGCAGATGGCTTGCGGGTGGGTGCAGGAGTGCGCCCGTCATGTGCTGGCCATCATTGCATGTCCGCACCTTTGAGAACGGAAAAATGTAAAATGCCTGACCCTTGGTAGATGATGGTGGGTCCAGGGGCCGTCCTCCACACCCAATGCCCGGGTCCTTAGCCTGCTGATGGCTCCCTTCGTTCCAATCGCAACCTATCTAGATTGCAGAAAGGTTGCCAACAGGAGTCGGCAGTCCTACCCCGGGGGGCTTAGATCCAGGGGCCAGGGAGTCAGAAAAGCAACATGGGGTCTCCTTCACTGACAGGTAAGGCTGGGACTTCAGGCGGGCGGGACAAGGGTGCGCTGAATGACCACACCAGAGAGAGCCCGAGGGTCAGTGAGGGAGGGGCATAAAAAGAGTTAAAAAAAGAATTTCTTTATGCTCCCCATGCCGACCAGACCCATCCAATGGTCCCCCCAGCCCATCATCCCGGCGTCCTCCGTGACTTTTTTTTTTAATTTCATTTTTATTACGTTTTTTACGCACACTTTCTTTTCGTACAACATAGTATGTAGGATTACATTGTTTCTTATTAAAAACAGGTTCAAAATAGTGACTGTACATAAGAGAGGTACATTTGATACTGTTGACTTAGTTCATCCTTCTTTATAGGGAGTATCTATATAATGTATAGCTACCAACCAGATTGTCTAAATGTTATGGTCATGATAATTTCTATCTACTGACATATCCACAACTCCAAAATTTCAGTTTTTCGGTAAAATACCCCTTTGTCTCCAGTAACCTGTTTCTCTGTTTTGATTATCCCCCATCCTCAGAGTGGATCTGTTCTGCTGAGATCCGGGTCCTCCCCCCAAGCCCACCTATCCAGTTAAGGAGAGAAGTTCAGATCCACCGTAGCTTGTTATATAGACCATTGCTGCCACCTCAGCATATAATTTGGTCCTTTATGTTGAATTTTGGAGTTGAGGCCTTCAGTATAGTAAATCTGGTTCATAATAGTTCTCCAATCTACCACAGCAGGCATCGTATCAGTCATCCAGCGTCTAGTTAATGCTTTCTTAGCTGCTAATAAAACAAATGGAAGGAGTGTTTTATGCCAGGGTGGAGAAGCGATCGGGGTAAATGGCCAGCAGGACTGATCCGGACGTCAGTTCGACATTTTCATTCAAACAGTCTGAAATTTCTATTTGAAGTGTCAACCAAAAAGGCATTAAGCATGGGCATTGCCAGAGGATATGACCCAGTGAGGCATGATGACAGCCACAATTGCACCAACACCAACCATACCTTTCCGGCAAGTAATTGCTGAGAATCGCTGGGAAGTGGAAAAACCTAATTCTGTACTTCCAGGCGAACTCACGCCATGTAGCCGAGGAAGTAATCTTGACAGCCGGTACGGTTGCCTCCAACCAAATCTCCCAGGTTATCTCTAGGTCGAGATCTTTGTTCCATTCTGTTAGAACTGGCAAAGTGTTCACAGTCGATCCGATCCTCCCTCAGTGCCTTATATAGGTTTCCAATAAGATGAGTCTCCAGATTTCCCTGGATAGCTCTCTCAAAAAATCTCAGCACACCAGGGATCGGGGTCGGTAAGATCGGTTGAATATGTGGATTTCTTAAAATATGGTTACGGATCTGAAAATGTCCTCCGTGACTTACCTTGTCCAGGACATGCCAAGATAGCCGACTGTGGGGCAAGGTAGGACAAATCAGTTTGTAAGCTGGTGGTCAGTTTAGCCATTAGCTTTTAACATCTAGTAGCCAAATCAATATTTTTTTTTTTAGCGGACATCATTTTAAGGGCTCAGAATTCCCTTCAAGAGCAGGTAGCCAGTTGACCGGTGACTTTCAAAATCTGGTAGCCAAAACAATGTTTTTTTTAACTTTCTGTTTATGCCCCCTTCGTCGTCACGTCCAGACCCTCTCTCAGGGTCTCCCACTACACCACACAGGCTGCGCTGTCAGGACCATAGGAGCTCGCTCCTGATTAGTGCCCCACTCCAGCAGTTCCAGGTATCCATAGGTGACCCCCGGGTGGGCTGGAGGAGCCCCCACTCCCCTCCAAATCCTTCAGGGGAATGTACATCTGGAGCTGCACCCTTGGATCTCATGGTCGCCAGTGTGGGAGCCTGTCACCTGGCCTGGACGTGGGTTTTTTCCTGGTTTTGTGGTCCCCGCCCCCTGTGGACGTCAGCATTTGGGGAGGGCCAATGAGACGGAGGTGTGCAGAGATATGCCTTCACTCAGGTCCTTGGCCAATGCCCGTCCCTCCCTAGTATTCTGTGTCCTCTGTTGCACCTCCACCTGTAATCACCCAAGTGGTGGTAAAGTAGTGAGGACTGCAGCCCACCCCTCCTGGAGAAGGACAGCAACCCATCGGGCGCTCAATCAATCTCACCCAGCTGGCCCAATAAAGACCTGGGCTCGCTACCAAACCCAGGTCACCAGCGTCGCAAGCGGTAGCACTACCACTGCACCGGCGGGACAGCCAAAACAATTTTTTAGAGTCCATTGGCCACCTGGCTACCCAATTTGTCCCACCCTGGTCCGGGCTTGCGGGAGACCGATGTCATCCTATTGGTCGGCGGTTTTCCATTTTTCTCCCCTGGAGGAAGTGATGTGTAATGGTGCCAATGGCAGTGTCGCGCACGCTCCCATGTGCAGCACGCCAGGCATTTGCCCCACCTCCACCCTCTATTCCAGTGTCGGTGTACCAACCCCCAGCCACTGCTAGAGGCCAGGATAACACCGGCCACTAATCCCCTCCCTTCTCGGAGGAGAGCAGTCCTTGGGATGCTCAATCCTCCCCCCCCCCCGGCCGCTCCTGCAAAGAGCAACCTCGGGTTGTCAGTGCCACAAGCGGTAGTGCTACTGCTGCACCGGTGGGCTGGCACTGCCCCCATATTTTGATGGGGCCATGTGCTCCAGCTTCTTCCATTTTATTCAGTTCTGTGCCCCCAGTCTGTGATCTGACCCCTCAGGTAGCTGCAGCTCCTTCTGGGCTGAAGTCCGGTTGTGATGGTGTTGTTGTGGGCACAGTAAGTCCAGTATCGGGTTGGGAGGGGAGAAAGAGAGCACTAAAAAGAAGCCCTACACAGCACATGCTGTCTCTCCCTCCCTTTCAACTGGCTTGCCACCAGCGGCAGACTGCAACCAGGCACATGGAGCACTGAATAACAGTGCCTCGTGGTCTCTCTCTCCTGGTCCCCACTGCCAGATGCAGGGGACTGGGCCAAGAAATACGGCTGCAGCTGCAAAGAAGGGTGCAGGGGGGGCGTAGCCAGCAGCCGAGCTGTGAACAGTATCTGAGCATCTCTCCAGACCAATGAAGAAAAGCAATAAAAACTTTTATTTTTACTCAAATAATAGTCTTATAAATATAAACAGTTTAAAGAACAACTTACAAGCTCTCAATTGATACTGAATTTGTACCGTTGGGCTTCAGCAATCAGCAGAAATGGTTTGTGGAAATAAAGCAAGCACCAATGTGGAAGGGGCCCGACCAAAGGAGACTAAATCGGGTGGCAGTAAAGATCCCCACCAGGGTGCTGAGAAACAAGCAGGACCGCAGCCAACAAACGCGGCTTTACTGAAGGCCATACAAAGTCTGGATAAAAAACTCGAGGAGTACAATACTGAATTGTGGCAGGTCAACCTAAAAGTTGGAGCTCTAGCCGACGAAACACAGGGTGCGACTGTAACCCCTAGGTGGTGCTATCCCAAGGGCTGCTACCCCTGCCTGCATGGCTAGTTGCAGGTTAAGAGGCCTGGGTACTGAAACAGGTGCGTCCACCTGAAGGACAGGGTTGTTATTAACAAGGTTAACCTGGGTACAGCCCTCCGGGACACTGTAACACCCCTCTTTCTCCTCTAGTGGCCTGGATAATATGCAACAAACACTTTCACAGTAGCCCCTATTCAGCATACAATTCCCCACATTGTTTGCACTTACCACCAGGGCTGGTTTCACCAGTTCGACCCTGGAGACCCCCTGTAAAACAAGGTTAGGCACAGCAAATAACAACAGTACAATGCTTTTGGTACAAACTGGAACCACAGTCAGATTAAATGCAAAAAAAAGTTAGATCTGATGTATTCATGGGAATTGAACAAGGGAGGGGCATAATCAGGTTGCTTGATTCGAAAACTGATCTAGTCAGGCAATTATGCATGCACTTTTAGTCCCTACACAGTCACACGCTCTGGGTACCCAGTTGGAAGTAAGGTGGGCTAGCCTGGAACGTTGCCCGGGTAGGCCGGTGTCGTAACTGGTTGGGGCCCTGGCCTGTGATGAAAAGAAAAGGCATGGACAACCACACACAATTTGTAATCCACAGCATGAAGGCTCAGTTCGTGAAAGGAAAAACAACAATGCAATCAGATGACAACACTTGAGATTTAGCTGTTGTTGCGGGGAGCTACCCTTGTTGTTACTCACGCTACCCAATATGAGACACAGGCTAGACGAACTGGAGACTGCAGGTTGATGACTGGTTTGGCAGGAGAAACAGGGCCCGCACGAATCACCGAGGTGTTTTTCCTGTTCGAGATGGTTGAGCAGGGGGCTGATCCCCAGGCAAGTCTCTCGTCGATGATGGTTTCTGTGCCTGAAGTTACTGACTGGTCCAGGTGGAACAGTTCGGATTTTGAGTCCGGTAGTGCTGGATGCAGCTTCCAGCAAGCGTGGCACATTTACACAGTGGGGAATCAAATCGCGACCCACTAACAGCACACAGCACGTTTATAGTAAAGCAATCACCATACCACAGTGCGGAAGGCAGTCCGGCCGCAATATCAGTGTCTCTGAGCAAAACCGAGAATTCTGTGGTAAATGGATGTCCTAACAGGCAGAACGTGTACAGCAAATCTGCGGTCTTCTTCAGGTTCAAACCTGGTCACTCTTCAGTGGCTTTGTCACACTCCAATTCAGATATAGTCTGATTGCTAAACCTTTCAAAGGATTCCTTCTCGAGGGACTGCAGGCAGACAGGCCAAAAAGCAGCTGCTTGAATCATTTAAGCTGTTTACTCTTCAAACTCTAACTCCAAACTGACTGACTGCAGACGCAGCTTGGGAATTTCCCTTCGGTCCAAATGGTTCTGGCTGATTGATCCATCAGTCTGTCAAAGCAAGGGCTCCCCCTCCAGGCCTGTTTTGGTGCCAAAATGCAAAAACTACAATTCCTACAGAAATTTGCTCCCACAAGACTCCTGGGGTCAGGCTCCATTTTAGATTCCCCAAAGGTACCAACTGGTGCTGACTGGCAGTCCAAACCAAAATGGTGGTGGTAAACAGAACTGTCCATGCTGCAAAGAAGGCAGGTTAGACAAACTACAATATCATTACTATGCTAATAGATAATCAGCAAATAAGGACAGCTTCTAACAGAGCTCCCTCTGCGCAAATAGCGATGGCAGAACGGAGCGATTATCTGACAGCCCGGGCGGGACTCGAGCATAGAAACACTCAGCCCCCTCCCAGATTAAATAAGCACCATGTTATAGGCAGCTCTTAAAGAGACAGAGCACAGAGGCATTAAGGCACTCTCATAAACACTTTTAAAACACTAAGACACAGCCGGCCCCGTGGCACTGAGGGTTGAGGTGCTGGACGCCACACCTGGCACCACGCTGGTGACCCAGGTTTGGGAACAAGCCCAGGGAGCTGGGGGTCGGCCAGGGAGGAGAAGCATGGAGCACTCAACGGCTGCTCTCCTTCTCCGGGGGGTTCTCTGCAGGTTCCTGCCGCAGTACTGCCATCTGGGGGAGCCGGTGGTAGGTGCGGTGAGTTGGAGCTGCAGTAAGGGGACTGGGTAGATGTCGGTAGGGGGCGGAGCAGGAGGCACGTCTCAGTGCGCCTCCTAGCTCACTGTCCCCACTGCACACCGACGTCTAGGGAGAACAGGAGAAAAACACCCTCGGTCTCTCCTAGGCGACGACACCACCCTGCGCATCTCTCGGGCTTGCAACAACAGACCCCGTTGTACAGGGATCCACGATTCAGTGTGCTGGTTCTGGGGAGGTAAGCAGGATAGGGCCCCTCCTCATCCCGCCCGGGGGATTATCCGGGTACCTAGGTTAGTGGATCTACAGGTACTCTAGGGGCAGATTGCGGCGAGACCAGAGGGGCGCATAGCTGGTGGATGTCTGAGAGAGTGGAGAGAGGAGGTAACAGGAGGAAAAATACAAGGTTAAAAAAACCCAAAAAAAACGCTAAGACACGGGATACCAGCCTAGCAGTGGGCATTTAGGTACACCCACGGAAGACTTTCGGGAACCCCATTTGTAGGGGGGTTACACGAAGAAACATGCGGATAAGGCCCTTGCGGTGGCTTCAGGTCTCACAAAGGAAAACAGCCTACTACGGAGGGACCTAGAAAATGTGAAGAACTCAGTCCGTGCTAGCAATGTCCGAGTACTTGGCCTCCCGGAGCATGTTGAAGGGGAACACCTCTCAACCTTCCTAGAAGAATGGCTAAAAGAACTGCTACAGCTTGAAATGGACTTTATGATCCTTAAGGCATACAGGATCACACCTCGTGGTGGTTGCCTGACAGCAGTAACTGGGGACCCAGCACCACGTACAGTTATGGTGGCGCTAAGAACATCCATGGAGCAGGACATTATCTTGCAAAAGGCTAAATCATTAAGACCAATAATCTGGCAGGACCACAGGGTACATTTCTTTCTAGATCTGAGTTATGCCACAAGGATGAGGTGCAATAAGTTCGATGGGGTGCGGGTGCACCTCCAGAATTTGGGGGTGTACCATGTGCTCTTAATGCCGGCCAGCCTAAGAATCATATATGGCGGTAAGACTTATCAATTTTCCATTGTGTCGGAAGCGGACAAGCTTTAGGGAAAAATTGAAAAAACAATTCATTGCTCGAGAAGCTCAGACTCTGAAGGGGACTAAAATGCTGAGCAAAGCTAATGTTTTAACATAAGTTTTGTGGATCATAGAAACATAAAACATAGAATTTGACGGCAGATAAGGACCGCTTGGCCCACCCAGTCTGCCCATTTCCCTACCTACTGGATAAGCTGCAGATCCTAGTTAACCAGCAGCCTACTTCTTCCTACCCCCATCCCCCAGAACTGCCTTGTGACTATCCCATGCATGCTTGAATTCCACCACTGATTTTGACTCCACAACCTCCTTCGGAAGGCCGTTCCATGCATCCACAACCCTCTCTGTAAAAAAATACTTCCTTAAATTACCTCTGAGCCGCCCCCCCTCTATTTTCAAATTGTGCCCTCTTGTTCTTGCACACCTCTTTTTTTGAAAGATGCTACCCTCTTGGACTTTGTTGATTCCCTTGAGGTACTTGAACGTTTCTATCATGTCCCCCCTCTCCCTTCTTTCCTCGAGGCTATACATATTAAGCTCCTTAAGTCTCTCTTCATATGTCTTCCGGTGCAGACCCTGCACCATTTTAGTTGCCCTCCTCTGGACAGCTTCCATCCTGTCTATGTCTTTGCGGAGATTGGGTCTCCAGAACTGCACACAATACTCAGATGGGGTCTCACCAGCTGTCTGTACAGAGGGATAATAACTTCCTGTTTTCTACTGGTGATACCTCTCCTATGCATCCCAGTATCCCCCAACCCTCCTTGCTGCCCTCTCACATTGCTTGCCCGTCTTTAGGTCATCTGATATGACTACCCCAGGTCCCTTTCCATTTTTGTTGTTGTTAGTATCTCACCCCCATTGTGTACTCTTCCCTGGGTTTTGTTTCCCAGGTGCATTACCTGCACTTCTTAGCATTGAATCTAAGCTGCCATACATTTGACCATTCCTCTAACCTTGCCAAGTCCTTTCTCATCCTTTCCACCCCACCCTGTGCATCAACTCTGTTGCAGATCTTAGTGTCATCTGCAAAGAGACATACTTTCCTTCCAGTCCTTCTGCAATGTCACTTATAAAGACATTGAAGAGGACCGGTCCTAATACTGAACCCTGCAGTACCCCACTAGTAACCCCCCTTTCTTCAGAGTGGACTCCATTTACTATTACTCTCTGTGTCCTATTCTCCAGCCAATTCTTTACACGGGCTGTCATCTTGGGACCCACTCCCAGGCTGGCTAACTTGTATATTAATCTTTTGTGTGGGACTGTGTCAAATGCCTTGCTAAAGTCTAGGTAGGCCATGTCCACAGCCCCTCCCTGATCTACTACTTTGGTCACCCAGTCAAAGAAATCTATCAGATTGTCTGGCATGACCTTCCCGCTGTGAATCCATGCTGCCTAGGGTCCTGTGCCTCTGGCCTCTAGATACTCGACAATTCTTTCCTTTAGAAGTGATTCCATCATTTTCCTATCACTGAGGTTAAACTAACAGGTCTATAGTTTCCTGCTTCTGCCTTGCTCCCACTTTTGTGAAGGAATCACATCTGCCCTCCTCCAGTCCTCGGGTACCACCCCATCCTCCCATGATTTGTTAAAAGGGTAGTCAGTGGTGTCACTAGTTCTACCCTTAGTTCTTTAGAATTCTGGGATGAATCCCATCAGGCCCCATTGCTTTGTCCACCTTCAGTTTTAAGAGTTCTTTCAGAACCCTTTGTTCTGTAAATGGGCGGTATCAACTTCTGTATCCAGAGTGTTACTACTGTTTGTTTTATGTACCTCCCTCTTCCTTTGTAAATACTGAGCAAAATATTTGTTTAGTATCTCTGCCTTTTCACAGTCTCCCTCTGCCCACCCTCCCTCCCTTTATTAAGCCTCACTATCCCTCCCTTGGTCTTCCTTCGCCCTGATGTACCTATAAAAGGTTTTATCCCTTCTTAACTGAGTTGGCTATCTTTTCCTCGGTTTGGGCCTTTTGCTGTTCTGACTGCCTTCCAGCCTCCTTTTGCTTTAACTGATACAGTTCTCTGTCCTGCTTCTTCTAGATTCCTTGTACTTCCTGAATGCTTTCTTTTTCTTTGAACCTTCACTGCCACTTCCTTTGAGAACCATAGTGGTTTCTACATCGCCTTGTTTTGTTTATTTGCTTCACACAAAGGCTCGTTACCTCTGTGATGGCAGTTTTTATTATTCCCCATTGTTCTTCCACCCCTCCTTCCTGCCCATTTGCTAGTGCATTCCTTAGGCACTCACCCATTTTGGCAAAGTCAGCCCTCCTAAAGTCCAGTACTTTTGTCTTTGTATGGCTTGACTCTATTGCTGTGTTTATTGTGAACCATACTGTTCGATGGTCGCTAGTTCCCAGATGGCTACCCACTTCTACATCTGTAATCCTCTCACCATCTCCATTTGAGAGAATCAAGTCTAATATTGCTCCCTCTCGAGTGGGCTCCAGTACTAGTTGTCTAAGGCATGGATCGGGTGGGAAATTTACAAGGGAAGGCTTTATATGTCTGGACTTTTAATGGATAATACCCCAGAAAGTGTATGTTGGACTAAAAAATGTGTTGAATGTTTTAGATTAAAATGGGGGATGATATAAAATGGCACTCTGTGGTGCATACAGTAATTACCTTTCCCTCTAACTCTCTCTTTCCTCATAGGGCTCCATACCCCACTACAATTTCATTGTTTAGGGGCAGACTAGCTGTTTACTTATTTAAGAGATAAGTTGTTTGTATATTTAGCACAATTCCATGCAGTTAATGCTGGCTAAAATTATAGTATCTACCTACTAAGCATGACTAAGGTTTACATTTTAAAAATAAGACTGCCGTTTTCTCTAAATTTTTGTCTGAAGCTGTGCAGGAGGGTGTAAAGTGATTAAATGATACACCGTTGTTTTGAGGGTGAGATGCTTAACCCTATTAGAGGGTGCACGTTGTGTTTTAACCTTGTTTGTTATCCCTGCTCATGGCGGCAATGGCTAATGAAGGATTAATTTCAACCTTTGAAAGATTGCTTGAATATTTTTGGTTATGCAAGTTCTGGCAAGATATGCAAACCCACAGGGGCTGTACCGAACAACAGGAGTGCTTTATTTTTGTACTGTAAAAATGTTGCTGTAGCCTAATGAATTGTAGGTATTAACTGCATATGCCTGCCTGTTGAGATTAATGTGTAATGTCATATTACATAATTCAGTAAAATATAAGTTAAGAAAAAGAAAGGTGCAGAAGGCGACAAAGACTCATGCTGCTACCCAGATCTCTAGCCACGCCACACTCATGGTCAAGCAAGAGAGAGCTGTCAGCAGTGCAGGACCTCGGAAAGGCGGCAGTGGCAGTCCAGGAAAGCCCCCTCCCGAGGAGGGGGTTACATATGCTTTTTATTTTTATTTATTTTTCTGTCCCCAGTGGAGGCTACCATGTAGATACATTCAACTCTTCCTCATCTACTCCATCACCCCTCCTCCTGACACCTCTCTGGCCTGAACCTCAACCGTCCCTGGTAAGGCATCCAGCTAGGTCCCCGCCACCTACCTACTGGTTTTCACTCCTCACCAGCTCTGCTCTCCCCCACCACGGGGCCTGGCATAAGCTCATCCCATAGTAGTAGTGGATTTTATTTGTTTATGGTGCCCTTCCTTGGAGGCTCAGGTCTCCGGCCCGTTGCCAGCTTAGTTTTTGTACGCTGTGTATTGTTGCAGTCTTACCATGCACTTGAACAGGCTTTCCACATTGAGCTATGACCACGCATTATTTTCTGTACCAAATTATTTTTTGCAAAACTTATCTTTGACTTCCAAATGTTTGCTCTTTGACTTGTTATTGTATTTTTTGTATTGTGGTTCTCCTGTTCCCCTCACCCAGGTCGCACCTGGAAAATAAGCCTTGGCTCAGTGTGCCTCTCCCACTTACAGATTTTCAAATAAATATCACTGTAGCTTCAAACCTATAAGCCCACTACGGCTAACAGTAAAACAAATGTGCGCAGCGCCAAGCTTCACCCCTCCTACAGCTGTCTTGCCTGCTGTTCCACCATTGGTACAAGAGATGACAACAGCACAATGTGATCTGCCAGCCTCCCACTCTACTCTGGAACACTCATGCCTCCTACCCCGCCAGCTCACTGATGTCCCGGATGTACTTTCAAACCTGGGTCACCAGTGTTGCAGGTGGCAATGCTGCAACCATACTGTTTATTTTTTATATTTAAAAGTTGGTAACAGGAAACGACACTGAACCAAGACTTGTTTCCAAGTGTGACCGGGGGGACAAAATCACTATTTGGAGATGAAGGCAGCACAGTGGACCAGGTAATGTGATGGCAGGGGAGGATGGTGAAGAAAGAGTAGAGGAAACAGTGATGACTATGGAGGGGACAGTCAGTGGTGAAATGGCAGAAGGCATTGCACAGGGTATCCAGTCTGGCAATGGAGGCGAAGGGGCATGCCATAGACTACATCCCCATAATCAAAGACCGGGAGAACCATTTTGGTTACTAGTTTCTTGTGGACCTGGAGGGAGAGGCAGTCTTTATTGCGGAATAGGATGCCTAGTTTGGGACGAGTTTGGTGTGAATGGCATCTATATGGATGGAGAACTCACACTTGTTGAACCAAACTCCTAGGTACTTGAACACTGGGACCACTTTCAAAGGGATGCCATCTAGAGAGTGGTGACAATGTGGTGGGGGATGAGAGCCTGACCAGCTTCTGGCAGGTGCCAAAGTTCATGGTCACTGTCTTTATGGTGTTGACCTTGAGCTGTTTTTATGCAACCAGCGTAGGACGTTGTGGAAATCCTGCTAGAGTGGACCGGTCACAGCAAAGGCCATACTGCCGGAAGTGTAGCTAACCGTGTTGTCCACGTACATATGGATGTTCATGGAGACACATGCATAGGATAGGCCATTGAGAAAAATGAAGAAGAGGAACCTAGGACAGAGCCCTGTGGGACTCCAGCTAGGATGGGGGGAGGTCAGAATGCCTCCCATCTATACAAACTGTTGATGGCCCGAGAGGTACAAACGGAACCAATCAGTAGCGTTGCCTGAGAGGTCAGCGGAGCACAGTTTGTTAAGGAGGAGGGAGTGAGACACAGAGTCAAAGGCTTTGGCCAGACCGATGAATACAGCAGAGGTGATGTGGCTCTGATCCATCCCTGTGAGGATAGAGTCAGTAACCCACAGCAGGAATGATACTGTATAATGGTGCTTCCTAAAGTCAGACTGGAAGGGGGAGAGGAAATCAGAAGAGTGAAGGAAGCTAGTGAATCTGGAGTAGATGAGGGACTCCTGGAGCTTAGCAAGAGAGGGGAAGGGAGAGATGGGCTGGTAGTTATCAGGGAAGAAGGGGTCACCCCCCGTTTTATGTAGGGGGAGTACTTTGGCAACTTTCTAGGCCTGGGGGATGGCACAGAGGGAGATGGAGAGGTTCAGGATGTTAACTAGAGGGGAGGCAATAGCTGGGGTCAAGCTACACAGGAGTTTGGGATCCAACCTGTCAGGGCTGGACTTAGAGGGGTTGACTGAGGTAAGGGCGAGGAGAACTTAGTGGGGCGTGATGGGGAGGAAATGGTAGCTTGTGGATGATGACGTAGGAGCAGAGGCAGAGGGGGACTGGGGAGGGACTGGTGAGGGAGAAGGGTAGAAGAGGAGGGTAGGGCACAAGTGGTGAAGAAATTATTGAGATGAGCAGCGACAGAGGAAGGGTAAGAGACTGGTGAGCCATTCACCATGAGGACAGGGTGGGGTGTCATAAATTTAGTGGATACCTTTCCAAAATTTTGCAGGGGAACTAAGGATAGATGGAGGTTTATTTTTGAAATAAAGTGCCTTAGCAGCATGGATAGCCTTGGTGCATGAATTCCTGAACCGTAGGACAGAAGGTCAGATAGGGACTGGGAGGATTTGAAGTAGGCCCAGGCCCAGTCGTGGGATTTACACATGGCAATAAAGCAGGAGTGATTCATGGATGGCGGGCACGTTCGACCCTTGATTTTCTCGGAGGGGGCATGAAAGTTCCACATGTGAGTAAGAATGGCTAGAAAGCGGATAGGAAGCCGGCCGACCGCGCAGCGTGGATTTCGCCATGCGCCGGGCGACCTGAAATGGGAACGACCCGGCCGCCGGAGGGCCGCCGGGGAGTAGGATCGGCATCCGCTGACAGCCTCTCCTCCGGGAGGTGTGGGTAGTAGCCGGCACGCTGGGGACCCCCGGTGGAGGCCGGAGCTCCCACGCAAACCGACGCCGACAACCACATTGGAGGCGGGCGGATGGTGACATCATGCACCACCCCGCCTCCCTGAAAAAGCGGGAATGGAGGAGCTGCCTGGCGCCGAGAATGAAGCTCGCTATGGGCCTCTTGTGCTCCCCAGGCCGAGCCCCGACCCAGTCCCAGTGCCTGCGCATATACTGGGTATGCCGCGGGCCTCTACCATGGGGGGAAAGCCATGGGTATCGGGGCTGAGGCTGACGGGGGGGCAGAGGCCGGCGGCCCGTGACCGGGCTGAAATGGGGCAGCAGGCAGCTCGGGGAGTAAAGAGCAAAAATTAAAAAAAAAAAAATAGAAAGCGGGACAGGGCCGTGTCAACGTCAGGAGCATGATATACCAGTGACCAGTCTGAGGCAGTAAGGTTGTGTAGTAGGGCCTGAGTGTCAAGAGATCTGCGAGATCTAGACCATATACATTGGTGGTTAAGTCTCACTTTCCTGATGCAGTAGGTCCTGCTGTGATCACTGAATGCATCTGGCAGTGTGCCTGCTGTAATGATGCAATAGGGGTGGAAGGCAAGTACCCAGTCCAGGAGGGAGTAATTGGTGCAGTGAGGGTTTAGTCAGGTTGGTTTGGAAATTAATTGGTGACGTTTGAGGCCTCAGTCCTTTGGAGTGTGGGTTGGGGGGCCAATTTCAGTGGTAATCACCCAAGAGGATAAGTTCACTGGAAGCAGCATGGGTGACATAGGAAAACAGAGTATCGAGAAGGGTGGAAGGAGAGATCTTAGGGGAGGCATAAGGGACACCTACATAAACAGGGAGGATAGAAGGAAGGGATAGTTTGGCAAGTAGTTCATAAGATGAAGGGACTGATTATTTGAGGATGACTGTGCAGGACAGGTTTTGGTGTACATACAAAGCTACTCCACTGCTGCACTTGCCACACTCCTGTCTGAGAAGGTAGAAGTCCCAGAAAGCCAGGTTTGAGTCCGGCACCCTTGAAGAGAGCCAGGACTTGGATATGCACAGGAGGCTGGGGGAGTACTGTGAGGTCCATACTTTGAGTAGGTCGAGCTTTGAGAGAAGGCTCCTGGCAGTTAGTGGAATGTGATGAGGCCTTTTTGGGGGAGGGGGAGATTGGGGTTGGGTTCAATGTCACCAGTCAGGAGGAGAGGAGAGATGAGAGGGAGAAAGAGAAGAGTGGGACTTCTGCCCCGTTAGCGAGGGGGAGGGGGGAAAGAGAGAGAGGAGGAGAGAAGGATACGGTTCAGAAGTTCCAGATGGAGAGGGGCAGATTGGACAAGGCTGGGGTGGAAGGCTATGGTAGAGCGAGGGAAGGGGAAGAAAGGGGAAGAGAGGAGGAGGAGGGAGGGGTGCAGCAGGGGTTAGGGGTGGGGAGAGGAGGAAGTGGGGGAGCAGATGGGGTGAGTGAGAAGAGAGTGGGGAGAATGGAGAGGAGGAGAAGGCAGGAAAGGAGGGTGGGGACAGGGCTAGGAAAGATGGCAAGAAGATGCAGATGGGGAGGATTAGGAACATAGGGAAGAGTAGAGGCAGGAGGTCTTATGAAAGTTGGGTTTGCAGGGATACTTGTTAGCGAGGACAACAGTGCAAAAACTAAGCTGTTACAATAACCTTATTTGGATAAGCTAGTAAGGCAGGTAACCACACAGAATACCTTGGAGAAAAAGACAAGTGCAACAGCTGATCAAAGTCTGGATATGTCAGGCAGAGCAGTAGGCAAACACCTAGCCAACAGGCAGAATGGTTATTACAATCAGCAGTATGCAAATCCCTAATTAAGGGAACTGTCATCTACAGGATTTCTTAAATGTCTGAAAGTCCATAAAGAGCTAATTTGAGTGAGTCAATGTGTTTATCTGTGAGTCTTTGCAGTCCAGACTTATTCATATGTAAATCAGCCTGCAATTAAGGGCTGGGGGCAGCCATGTGTTTTAGGCTCCTGCCAGTAAATGACGTCACCAAGGGACTTGGCATCCTTTGATTGTAGATAATCCAAAAGGTTAAATAGGAATTGTCTGTTTTATTAAGTGTGTTTAAAGGTGTGATTAGAACACTTTCTACATTTATAATATAAGGAATAAAGTATGGGTGAGCATACACAACAAGCCTGTGTTTCCATTGAGGGGTTGAGATATCAGCGTATGGACCTTGAGAGCAAAGCTCAAGAGGTCCATACTGAAGATGGAAATACAAGGCGAGTTATGTATGCTCACCCATACTTTATTTTTTACAGTATATGGTCCCTCGTGAAAAAAAAAGTTAAATTTGCAAGTGTTCACGTTATAAGGTTTCATACCTTGTGTTTGCTGTCGTAGCTGCTGTCGGCAGCACGGTCTGCTTCAGAGCCCATTGGTGCAGTCCTGTTCTACTTCTGAATGTCCTACCATTCGCAGCAGTAGTTTAAGGAAAAAAAAAGTCAAATTTGTTCAGTTTTGAAACCCGGAGCTGAGTATGGCAGTCTGTGTTCCAACTGTCTTGATGAGCTGCTCGGTAAGTGGTGCTGCCATGTTGGTTTTGATTTTTGTTTGGACCAATCAGGTGGCAGATAGTGGCTAGGGGTGTGAATATTTATTAGGAGCTTATGAATATTAATTACAGAACATGCACAATAACTTTTAGAACGTGCACAACTTTTAGAATGTGCACAACAACGTTTGAAATGTGCACAACAACATTTGAGCAGCCACTGAATTCCATAAGTAATAAGCCCTAACCATATACTATAATTGTTTTGTATGTGCATTGAAACTAGTGTGCGATCACCTTTACATTTCAAACTGCTACTAAAAATAGTCCATCTTAGGCATCCTGTGTCTCAACCTTACCTTTTGTCTCCACAGCCCACCCCCCACCAAGTTAAGAAAAGCTGCTGTCAGCTCCCTCCAACATCTGCAGCAGATACGGAGCACACAATCTCAGGCAGCAGCTCCTGACCTGGTTGTACCTGCCCACCACAACCATCCTTGGTTGGCCTGCAAGATATAAGCTGCAGTAGTCTCTACTTCCCAATTTGCAAATTATATCTAGTCCCCACTAGAGGTCGCTTTCTCTTTATCACTCATGGGAACTCAAGATAACAAGGATGGTGCCACAGCTCACAACTCACTGGGCACTGCTATAATATTGTGCAATCTATTACTTGCTTTATATGCTACTACCAAATCATGTGCAATTATTCTTGCAAGAGAATAAGGCACCCTGCAAACTTTCACCTTACATTCAATCCAGCTCCTATCCCTCCTTCCCCCTCCTGCTACTTGTTGCTCTCAAACCCTGTCCTCCCCCTAGCCCTCAATGCTAAAAGGAACCCCCGCCTCCTGTCACATTCTGTATCTACAACTACTATCACTTGGTACTCTTCTATTATCCTCTGCCATGTTGTGACACCTTTCCTTGCCCTCCTCCTCCTCCTACTGGGTGGAGATGCTGAAAGAAACCCCAGCCCAAATACCCCACCTGTCTCCCACACAAACCCAATGCGGGGTCAAAAACATGGTCTACGGATAGCCCACTTAAACATCTGCAGCCTCATACCCAAACTCACAGGGCTGGAGGCTTGGGTTTCCCTCTATAAACCAGATATCCTTAGTACTACAGAAACTTGGCTAAAATCATATATCCCTGACTCTCACTGTTATCTACCTGGCTATTCCATGGTTAGAAATGACTGTCCAGGAGCTCGCAAAGGTGGTGGGGTCCTCTTGTACTACAAGGACTCTTTTACTGGTTCCCTCACCAGCCAGTCAGCTGCTAATTCCCACTCTGAATGGCTTTTCCTGGAACAAATCATTAAGACGTCAAGGAAAGTTTATATTGGTTGTTGTTATAATCCCCCCAAGTGCTGCTCCATTGGACGCACCCACCTGCTCAATAGTTTTGGACCCTTCCCCCCCGGGACACCATTATCCTAGGTGAATTGTTGAGTACCTAGAGGCCAGTAGGGCACAGGACCCAAGGCAGCATGGGTTCACAGCGGGAAGGTCATGTCAGATGAATCTAAGTGATTTCTTTGACTGGGTGACCAAAGTAGTAGACCAGGGAGGGGCTGTGGACATGGCCTACCTAGACTTTAGCAAGGCATTTGACACAGTCCCACACAAAAGATTAGTTGTCAAATTAACCAGCCTGGGAGTGGGTCCCAAGGTGGTAGCCTGGGTAAAACATTGGCTGAACAACAGGACACAGAAGGTAATTGTAAATGGAGTCCACTCTGAAGAAAGAGGGGTTACTAGTGGGGTACCGCAGGGTTCAGTACTGGGTCCAGTCCTTTTTAATGTCTTTATAAGTGACATTGCAGAGGGACTGGAAGGAAAAGTATGCCTCTTTGCAGATGACACAAAGATCTGCAACAGGGTTGATACACAAGGAGGTGTGGAAAGGATGAGAAGGGACTTGGCAAGGTTGGAGGAATGGTCAGAAGTATGGCAGCTTGGATTCAATGCAAAGAAGTGCAAAGTAATGCACCTGGGAAACAAAAACCCAGGGGAAGATTACACGATGGGGGGAGAGATAGTAACAACAACAAAAATGGAAAGAGACCTAGGGGTAATCATATCAGATGACCTTAAGGTTGGCAAGCAATGCGAGAAGGCGGTAGGGAGGGATGGGGGGATACTGGGATGTATAGGGAGAGGTATCACCAGCAGAAAACAGGAAGTTGTTATCCCTCTGTACAGACAGTTGATGAGACCCCATCTGGAGTACTGCGTCCAGTTCTGGAGACCCCATCTCCGCAAGGACATAGACAGGATGGAGGCAGTTCAGAGGAGGGCAACTAAAATGGTGCAGGGTCTGCAAGAGAAGCCATACGAGGAGAAACTAAAGGAACTTAATATGTATACCCTTGAGGAAAGGAGGGAGAGGGGGGACATGATAGAAACGTTTAAGTACCTCAGTGGAATCAACAAAGTCCAAGAGGGTAGTATCTTTCAGAAAAAGAGATGTGCAAGAACAAGGGGACACAATTTGAAGATAGAGGGGGGACGACTTAGGGGCAATGTGAGGAAGTATTTTTTCACAGAGAGGGTGGTGGACGCATGGAACAGCCTTCCTGAGGAGGTTGTGGGGTCTAAAACTGTGGAAGAATTCAAGAATGCATGGAACAGATATAAGGCAATTTTTGTGGGGGGTAGGAAGAAATAGACTGTTGGTTAAATAGGATCTGCAGCTTATCCTCTAGGTAGGGAAATGGGCAGACTAGGTGGGCCAAGCGGTCCTTATCTGCCATCAAAGTCTATGTTTCTATGTTTCATAAACTGGCAAGTAAACACTAACTCTGACTACTATAACCATCTTAAGCGCTACAACCTCACCCAATTCATCACCACCCCTACAAAACTCAATAGCCTTTCCCAAAGCCACTCCATTATCGACTGCACCATGACAAACAGAGAGGACAAGATAATCCATGCTGGAGTACTATCCGATTCCATTAGTGACCATTCACCAACCTTCTGTACCTGGTCAACAAACCCCCTCCCCACCCCCCTTCCAAGTACCTTACCTTCTGAGACTACTCTAAATTTGACCCCTCTCAGCTCCACAGTGACATCTCAGCCATCAACTGGGATCCATTCTACACCATGAAAGATGTCACAAATGCACTAAATTTCTTCCTCTCTGCCCTCACCAACATCCAAGAAAAGCATTTCCCTATAACTACTAGGCGAGTCAGTGGAGGAGACAGCTGCTGCATCACAAAGGACCATCTAAGGCTAATGAAGGAGCGTGATGCCAAGTGGTTAGCCTTTAAAGCTTCCCCTTCCCCCTAGATCAGGACGGAGTATAGGTACCTACGTAACCAATGTAGAAGACTTATAAACACTAGCAAGGCTACCTACCTTCATAATCTCCAAACTCGTAGCCTTGGCAACCCTAGTCACTTCTGGTCTACTGTCTGCTTACTAATTACCCCAGAGAAAAAAGCCCCGTCTTCAACTCTCCACCCCCATTGGCCCTTGTCAAACCCAGTTGATGTTGCTGATGCACTGAACCATAAGTTTAATAACATGGAAGAATATCTTTGCAAATTACCCTCCCACAACCCCAGCCCCCTGCCCCAGACCAACAGTCCACTTGCTCCCGCTGCCCCCATTCCTCTTCAGGGCTATCTCCTCTAGATACACTCTTACACTATTTTAGATTCTCCCCAGTAAGGGTAGTGCAGGTAGCAATGGCCTCTCCCATGCTTCCTCAAAATAGTGGCCTAGAAATTGCTATTTCCTCACAAAAATCTTCAAGTTAACCTTTCTCTTGCCACAGCCACAGTCCCCCCGATATGGAAACATGCAAGGGTAGTCCCTGTTTTCAAGTCTGGTGAACTCTCAAATGTGGAAAATTATTGCCCCATATCCATACTCTACCCCCTCAGCAATTACTTGAAAAACTGTCCACTATCAGATTACCGAAAATGCTACAAAATATAACCTACTGTGTCCCCAACAACACGGATTCAGAAAAGGGCACAGCACCACCACTGCACTCGCCTGTTGCTCTGATCATGTCCTCCGTAATGTGGATGATGGGTTGCTAACAGGAGCTGTCTTTGTGGACATCCCCAAGGCATCTGAGATGGTAAACCACAATATTCTCCTAAACAAACTCCACTGCCTTGGACTGTCCTCTGGCACCGCTGACTGGTTTCTCAACTACCTCTCAGAACGCACCAAGCTGGTCAGCGTGGGTGAAGCTACCTCTTCTGTCCTGCCTGTCTCCACTGGTGTCCCTCAGGGATCCATCCTGGAGCCAGTTCTCTTCTCCCTGTACATAACTTCTCTTCCCAAGATAGCCTCTCCTGCCACTCCCTGCTATACACAGACAACCTTATCCTCTACTTGAGTGATAAATCCCTGTCAAAGCTTTCCTCTTCTCTAACTACCAACTACCTCCAAGCCCATAACTGGTTCACTGCTAACCAACTGCTTGTCAATACTAAAAAGACTGAAGCAATGCTATTTGGCTCAAAACCCAAGTTAGCAAAACTCACCCAAACCCATACCACTGTATCCATCCATTCCCCTGATGGATCACCACTAGAAACTGTACACTTCCTTTAAATATCTGGGTGTTACGCTTGACCCTGCCATTATTTCACCAATCACATAGATATCTTTATGCACCATGTCAACCAAAAATTGGGGGCAAACTACTGCCTTATTAGGCATCTCACTCCTGAAGCCTAGCTTGCTTTTGCCCAAACTAATTTCCTACCATTACTTGATTACTGTCCCCCAATCTACACCCTTACCTCCTCCTCTAACCTTGCTCAGCTAAACACCACCTACAACAATATCTGCCAGTTTGCCCTTTTGGCCCCACACTCCACTCACAACTACTTGCAATACCAGGCCATGGATTGGCTCCCCCGCAAGAACAATGGGCCTATCTCCTGGCCAGTACAGTCAATAAGGCCAACCAAAACCAAGCTATCTCTCCGCTCTCCCACCTCCTTCAGCCAAAAGTGTTTGTTCGAGAGCTTCCCCACTCTTCTGGCTCCTTGCTTGAGTGCCCCCTAGTCTCCACCTGTATGGGTAAACAGACCTTCTCATCCACAGCCCCTTCCCTCTGGAAAAACCCGCCCCCCTCGCTTAGAAACACTGACTCTCGAGAACTCTTCCACTTTCTCCTTAGATCTCATCTTCTGTCCTTGACCCCTTGCTCCTGTCTTCCTGACTGATTACCATGCTTCTACTCCCTTTCATCTACTTTTCTCTTCCTGGTCCATTACAAAACTGCCTTGACACCTTTCTTACTTCTCCATCACTTACCATGCCTAATTTGTTTTAAAACTTGGCTACATGCCGGCCCGGTGGCGCTGAGGTCTGAGGCGCTCGATGCCTTACCTCGCGTCACACCAGCGACCCGTGTTCTGGAACGAACATGGAGCACCAGGGGTTGGCAGGGAGGAGAAGGATCGAGCGTCCCTAGGACTGCTCTCCTTCTCCGGGGAGGGGGTTTGCAGTGCTCGGCGACTGCCTGCCACCTAGCGGAGGCTGGGAGGTGGCATGTCAGCACTGGAAGTAGACGAGAGTGCGGCAAGCGCTTGGTTGGACAAGCATGGGAGCATGTGTGCAGCCAGCGCTGGCGCCATTGCACGCCAAGACTCCCTGAAGAGGGAGAGAACATAGGAAAGTGGAGTCCTCTGCGATGACGATGGTCCCCTCTGTGATGGACCAGGAAGGCACCTCCCCAAACGCTAATCCGGACCAGTGGGTTGAGTCACTCCCCACCCCCTGCCATGAAGGGTAAGTCGTGAGGTTATAAGGAGGGGGTCTCTTACCCGGTGCCTATATAAGGGGGACATCAGATGCTGGCAGAGGACTCCATGGGGAGAAAATAGTAACTAAAAAAAAAAAAAAACTTGACTACTACCTGCTATTGTTGGAAACTATAACTATCTACTGTGCTGCAACTTTATTTATGTATTCATATAAATATCCTGTATATTATTCTATATATAATCACTGCCTATTGATGACTTCTATGCCCGTTCACGTCCTCCTTTGTACTTGCTGGGCCATCCTCAACGGCCCGGATTGTGCCTGAAAACGGTTCTCGGACAAGTGCACCTACCCGGTAAACACATGAATAAATAAATAAATCTTCAGGATTGCTTTAACCTCTAGGCTATACTGCCAGCTGATCATCAAAAACTACACATCTCAAGGCTAGCTCTGTCATGCCAACAGGTATTGGGGCCCCATATCAGGATTTCTAAACCCTGGCTGTGTTCGTGTCAGTAGATTTCTGGGGCTGCCACAGCACCAATTTTTGTCTTTTTCTATTCCTTCTCTTACAGCCTTTTCTCTTACAATTTTGGGTGTGAACTCAGGTCTACAAGATGCAAATGTAAATACATACCTACTGGCCTGGCATCATGTGGCCAGCTTTGAAATGTGTAGTTTTTAATTGTCAGCTAGCAGTACAGCCTAGAGGTTAAAGCAAAGAGCTGTGAACAAGCTTCGTTCATCCAGCATATTGTGTGACCAGAGCAAGTCACTTAACCTCCCTGTGCTCCCAAAACACACCTGAGAACAAGCTGTAGCTCAGTGTGCCTTTCCTGGACAAAGACAGTAAAAACAATGACTCCTATGCATGAAGGGGCGTAAGGTATGTGCCACAGGCATGTATCCCGCCCGCGGAGCTCCGCTTGCAGACAAGTGCACCTTCCGACTTCACTATCGCGGACACTTGTCCATGGCCCCTCCCCAGTGCACAGGTCTGCATGGGGCAGAGTTGTGGTCTCAGGTGGGCAGCCAATTGAATGCCCTGCCCGGGACCCAGAGTGGATCCCCTGCGCATGACGGTGTGGGACAGGGATCGTGCATCGCACGTATGCATCTGTAGAATGCGTGGGTGGCTGCCATCGGCAGTAGAGTCCCCCAATGCCTGCTCTGGAGGCATCCCCCACCGTCAGGAGCACAGCTGTCCCCCAACACAGTGGAGCACCCTCCCCAGTCCCCCAATGCCTGCTCTCTGCCCCTGAACACAGCGGTGCCCTGTCACCAGCATTGCAGCCCCCCTCGACACACAGTGGGGCATCGGCTCCGAGACAGCGGTACCCCCACCCGCACATGTCCATGCCCCCTCGTGGCACCGACCACAGCACTCCCATCCCGTGGACCTGGCAGGAGGTGCCGTGGCAGTACTGCCCACCAAGCACCCGGTCTGCTGCCTGCACCGGGGACAGGACATACATTTGCTTAAGGAAGTCTGTGCAGAAGGGATGGGGAGGCTTCATTTGTTCAGGGGAGGGTGATCAAGACCTGTTGTCGTGCCAGGGGGGACCCTGTGGGTGCACTGGCATGGCCATGTAAAGCCATTACGACAGGGTCCCTCCTAGTATATGCTACCCATCCCTACGCCCCCCCCCTGCATGTTGCATGGCAGACCTTTGTTAATGGCACACTGTCCCCGGTGAGGTGCATAGAGGCTGCATGCCCCATTTGGTACATCCCGTGTGGGGGTGCACAGCCACTCCGCACATTCGTACATAGGCCACAATCTGAACATGTGTTATAATTCTGAAAATATTATGCTTTTTTTTTTTTTTTTTAACTATTTTATCCCCTTCCTACATCCCCTCATCTCCGACCCTTCAGGAGCACCTAGCAGTCATCCCTCTGCCAGCTAGCCTACCTTAGTCTGATCTTGATCTTCATGGAGCCGTGGACTGCCCCCCGGGTGGGGACAAGGTGGGGGCTCAAACACCCCGTACTTCTGGTTGGGTCAGTCAAGGCGGCCAGGCGGGTGGTGGTACATTGAGGGCATGCTCCAGGGCTCTGTCTTCCAGGAGATGGGAGCCATTTTTCCTCTTTCCTTCCCTACGTGTGGTGTGTGCCCTGACATCAAGGCGCTATGCCCCGGTGTCTACCATGCATCTTGGCCAGCCCCTCCTGCAGGCAGGACTTGTTGTGCCCCGAGCCTCCACTCAGGGTCAGGCAAGCTATGGGCCTTGGCGCCCTCCCTCCCCCTGGAGAAGGCAAGCAGTTATGGGACGCTCAAGCCTTCTCCCCTCGGCCAGCCCTCCATATTATGCTCTTTCTATCCAGATTTGACTTGAAAAGAAAAAAAGAGAGGACACAATTACTTGTTTATTAATTGCAAAAACACATGGATGCACACCATTGTTAAAACATGCATAACCTGAAATGCATTATTAAAAAAATATTTTACTTCTTTTGATGAAGTTAAAAGTATAACAGTTTCTTCTACCATAACAATGCCAGAATTCTATTGGATTATTTTTTCTAACAGTATGAAATGTAATAGAGGCTAATGGTGGGAAACAGGCAATAACCACGCTGTAATCATATCAAACTGTTTCCATGACAACTAGGTAAACCAGGAGAGTGCAACTCGAGAGGTTTACAGTTGTCGAGGAAACCACAAAGTTGGGCAATTTTTTTTGCGTTATATTTTTATTGAATTTTCATATATATGAAACATAGACAACAACATGAACAATTTAAGACATACATCTCAAGAAGGATAGGGTAGAAAGAAGCACTCTTGATAGCGGGGTCGATCCCAGTCCTTTCACAGAAGAAAGGGTTCTGCAAGAACTCCTAAAACTGAAGGTGGACAAAGCAATGGGTCCTGATGGAATTCACCCCAGAATTCTAAAAGAATTAAGGAAGGAACTAGTGAAACCACTGGCTACTCTTTTTAATAAATCATGGGAGGATGGTGTGGTACCCGAGGACTGGAGGAAGGCGGATGTGATTCCCCTTCACAAAAGTGGGACCAAGACAGAGGCAGGAAACTACAGACCTGTCAGTCTGACCTCTGTGGTAGGGAAAGTGATGGAGTCACTTCTGAAGGAAAGAATAGTTGAGTACCTAGAGGTCAGTGGAGCACAGGATCCAAGGCAGCATGGGTTCATGGCCGGAAGGTCATGTCAGGCAGATCTAATAGATTTCTTTGACTGGGTGACCAAAGTAGTAGACCAGGGAGGGGCTGTGGACATGGCCTACCTAGACTTTAGCAAGGCATTTGACACAGTCCCACAAAAGATTATTAGTCAAATTAACCAGCCTGGGAGTGGGTCCCAGGGTGGTAGCCTGGTAAAACATTGGCTGGACAACAGGACACAGAAGGTAATTGTAAATGGAGTCCACTCTGAAGAAAGGGTGTTACTAGTGGGTACCGAGGGTTCAGTATTGGGTCCAGTCCTTTTAATGTCTTCATCAGTGGCATTGCAGAGGGACTGGAAGGAAAAGTATGCCTTTTGCAGATGACACAAAGATCTGCAACAGGGTTGATACACAAGGAGGCGTGGAAAGGATGAAAAGGGACTTGGTAAGGTTGGAGGAATGGTCAGGACGTATGGCAGCTAGGATTCAATGCAAAAAGTGCAAAATAATGCACCTGGGAAACAAGAACCCAGGGAAGAATACACAATGGGTGGGGAGGTAGTAACAACAACAAAACAGGAAAGGGACCTGGGGTAATCATATCAGATGACCTTAAGGTTAGCAAGCAATGTGAGAAGGCAGTAGGGAGGGCAGGGGTATACTGGGATGTATAGGAGAGGCATCAGCAGCAGAAACAGGAAGTTGTTATCCTCTGTACAGACAGTTGGTGAGACCCATCTGAATACTGTGTCCAGTTCTGAGACCCCATCTCCACAAGGACATAGACAGGATAGAGGCAGTCCAGAGGAGGGCAACTAAATGGTGCAGGGTCTGCAAGAGAAGCCGTATGAGGAGAGACTAAAGGAGCTTAATATGTATACCCTTGAGGAAAGAAGGAGAGGGGGACATGATAGAAACTTTCAAGTACCTCAAGGGAATCAACAAAGTCCAAGAGGGTAGCATCTTTCAGAAAAGAGACTTGCAAGAACAAGGGGACACAATTTAAAGATAGAAGGAGGGCGGTTCAGGGCAATGTGAGAAGTATTATTTCACAGAGAGGGTAGTGGATGCATGGAACAGCCTTCCTGAGGAAGTTGTGGGGTCTAAAACTGTGGGAGAATTCAAGAATGCATGGGACAGACATAAGGCAATTCTTGTGGGGGGCAGGAAGATATAGGCTGTTGGTTAGCTAGGATCTGCGGCCTATCCTGTAGGTAGGGAAATGGGCAGACTAGATGGGCCTAGTGGTCCTTATCTGCCATCAAAGTCTATGTTTCTATGGCAAAGAGTAAATTAATCATACGAACCAATTTGCAGTGGGTCTTGTACACAGTTAATCACCATCTCAGGATTTTATTAATTATGTTGGTTTATCAGTCCATTGGTCACAGTTCAATAGTAGACCCATTATTGAGCTCAAAGTCTGCGTACATGTGCCAACATTACCTGCTCATTTCAGATCCATGTGCTAACTTATTCACTTAAGTATGTATCAAGAACTATCCCTCCTCATGCAGAGACTCTAAAACAAAAACAAAAATCTATTAACAACCTGTATCCTAACAGCTAAAAAGGTTATAACTAAGAATTGACTTTCACCTGTGCCAGCTACTCTAACTCATTGGCATGATATAGTGATCTAAGTTTATAAGATTGAACAGCTGACCGCAACAGTAAATAAAACAAAGGAGACATCTGAACTTATATGGAGGAGATGGGTCTTATATATTGCTCCCCACAAAGCAGATTTTACTCCATGACTAGTTCCCCAAATATGTGATGTATGATTCTGCACTTTTTACGCATTTCAGTGATGAAGTCGAAATTCAAAGTTTCCTGTACATTATAGCATGTTATTTTATTAATTCTAAAAATAGTAATTACATGTAAGCAAATATGAACTAAGATTATGCAGATCTTTTACATACTGTCAGGCTCTGTTGTTGTTGTCCTTTATTGCATGTTGTAAATGTACCTTGTTGTTATCTCTTTTATAAAACTGCAAATAAAAATGAAAGTTAAAAAAAAATCTTAAGTATGTATCAAAACAGAACTTGAGAAATATAAAACCCCGTGTTAGTATATAGAGTGACTACTCCAAGATAAAGTTAATAGTGATGAGAGAACAATAAATGAAAAGCAAAAGAGAGAGAAAAAGGTTTCACTGCACTCTAGAAATCACTATTACTATCAGATTCATACATACAACTTTCCCTCGGTGCAGCCTCATCTCATCCCAAGCAGGAAGAGTTCACCCTCCACTACCTTCTCTAAGCAGCAATGCTTCCCCAGCTATCAAGGTGTTCAAGAATTTACCCCATTCCGTGAAACATTTTTCCTCTTTATTCTTTAGAATGTAGGTCAGCCTGTCTACTGCTAAAACCTGTATGATTAAGCAATAATGCCCGACAGGGTATGTATGCGTGCTAGGGGATAATATCACGCCTCAGGTGATTTAGATGCAGGCCATAAGCAGTGCATCCAACAACTGAGGCATGATGTTATCCCAAACAACACACACCCTGGAGGGCATTATTGCTATCATACAATGGCTCGTTGTTATATATAAAATAAAAAAATAATTTTAATGAATGTTTTTATTAGTGTGGAAAAATATTTTTGTTTCTTAAGAGGAGATGCAAAAAAAGAGATCATCTAGCTCATCATATAGCTCATCTCCAGGTTCACAGTGAGGCTGAGACTAGAGCTGTGATGTTGTACTGGGATAATAGCACAGGGCCAGCCCCAGACTGACCAATCAGAGTCCAGGATTTTTTCCTTGCCATCGTATGATCAGTCTTTTCCACTGATCCAGGGTTGGCACTGTGCCAGCTACCCAGTGGTTCTGAATTCCCTGACGAGCCACTACTAGTAGAACCCTGATCCACCTGGGGTATAAAGTCCACTCAGTCTCGCTCGAGTCCTCCACCCCAAACAGGAGTGATATGGGGGAGACCCCCACAGTTCTGCCCTCCATTGCTGATGACTCTTGAGCAATTCCCTTCCGGTAGGGGACCACCCGAGGGCATTCCCAGCAGTAATGAAAAAAGGCACCTTTTTTTTAAATTCAGCTTTATTTCGTAGTTATTAACAGCAGTATGACCTTCTCGGTACAGTGCCAAGTGTAAATATCAAAAAAGAAATTAAGGTTATATTCTATAGTTCAGTGCATGCTAATAATTAAACAATGGCATATATTATATTTCTTTTTGATAATAGGTTAGGCACGAGTGTCAATATTATAAGTTTTCCTTAGAGGCTACTGTTCTGTGTGAAATGATATACGATATCTAAAAGTAGGCACAAAGATAAAACCAATTAAATCAAGGGCCAAACCACGGCCCAAATGTTAGTCGCTCGCTATCCCCCCTCCCCCCATCAACTAAGTTACATCATCTCTGAAGAAAAGGTGTCTTCCCTGGTAATGACAGGATGCATAAAAATGTACCTCTGTCGACTTCAACAGCGGGAGGCCATCTCCTATTAGCCCTTGGGTGTCTTTGTTTTGAGATGCATTTTAAGAAGCAGGGTGTTCACTGTTGCGTCCCAACAACCATTGTTCCCATCCTCTCCATCTCATGTCATGTTTATCGAATCCGAGTTGTAGTCTCGCCAATAGAGCTTCCATCTCCAGAACCGCTTTGACCCTGCTCACCCATCCTCCCATTGTGGGGGGCTCTGGTTGGAGCCATTTGCCCGTGATGCATTTCAAGGCCACCACCATTAAAAGTGACCTGCAAACTAATTGTAGCAGCCCGCTACCGTCCCACATACCTTTCTACAGTGCTGCAGGAGTCCATGGCTATTACAATGATGATTTTTCGAATAAAAGTAATATTTTAAAAAAGCACCATCCAGCCCTGTGGCACAGAGGGCTGAAGTGCTGGCGCCTTACCTCACACCATGCCGGCGACTCGAGTTCGGGAATGGACTCGGGGCGCCGGGGGTTGGCAGGGGAAGGAGAGGATTGAGTGCCCAGAGGACTGCTCTCCTCTCCTGGGGTGGGTTGGGTGGAAGACCCCACTCTGTGAGTGTCCTCCGGTGGAGACCAGGGGGTACTACAAGAAGCGGCACACAAGAGGGACCAGAAAAGCGTGAAAAATGCACGTATGCCGTCTGGATGACGGCGGCCCACCTCCCTGCGTCTCCCAGCCAAGATACTTCCAGGCTGCATTTCCATGCCCCAGTAAAGCTGCAAGGGGGCACTACGTGCACTCCAGTCTCTCCTCTTGATGGCCCGGCGGGATATGGGAGAGTTCCCCCCCCCCCGGCGAAGGGATATGTCAGGGACAACCAGGGCATCGGACCAGCTGGATGGTGGCTTGGTCAGAAGAGGCAATGGCAGGACTTGGCTGCCCGAAGGAGAGGATGACGGCAGACACGTCAGAGGAGGTATAAAGTAATGCAAAAAAAAAAGCGTAAACTTTTTGAAATGCAGAAAGTCAGTGGGTCCCGATCGAGCAGAGAGCAGTTTTATGGGGTATTCCATCCAGCCTGTGATGGGCAAACACCACTGTTATGAATGAACAGCAGTGGCTGCATTTTAATATTATTTATTTTATTGCTTCTACATGGATCGTGATGGCATGAAATCAGACTTACAGCAAGGACTTGTCCAGGTATTGCTCTTACGTATGATTTTAGGCATCAAGATCCACGTAGAAGCAATAAAATAAATAATATTAAAATGCAGCCACTGCTGTTCATTCATAACAGTGGTGTTTGCCACGTCACAGGCTGGGTGAACACCCATAGTAACTTGTGCCAGCTTGATCAGGACCCATTGGCACTTCGGTCACGAAAAAGTTCGTGCTTTTTAAATATTACTTTATTCGAAAAATCTTATAGTAGCAGCACAGACCCCACAGCACTGAAGAAAGGTATGTGGGACGGGAGCAGGCTGCGACAATTAGTTTGCAGGTCGCCTTTAAAATAAGCAGAACTTGTCTAGTGTCTCCCCGCTGGCGTGTTGCTCTGGGGATCCCCAGCACCTATTCCGTAAAAGCCAGAAGAATCAAGATTCCTGTGATAGTGTACACAGCATGTTGTATCTCTTTCCAGATTGCTTGCAATTTTGGACAATCCCAAAAGATATGCCAATAACTCTGCCGACTTGGAGACACGATAATATTGCGTGATTGTTGGAGTGTGGAAAAATCAAATCAGTACCTTCTAGCAGAATTCTTGCCAGATTGGGGCTAAGGTAACTTTCCAACCCCATTTTAATCTATGGGCCCAGTCTGTCGCACTAATTGAGGTGCTAGCCTCAGTGATGTCAGAGATGTATTTTCCTGTGCCTGCAAAAAAAAAGGTACCTCTTGATGCTCCACATCGCCCACAACTTGGTGGCACCGCTGGATAAAATATATGCACCACATATGGTGGCAGATACGAACATATAAATTGGCCATCAGATAAAGGCCTTATGGTGTATTGAGTCTGCTCGAGTATGCAGCTAGCAACCCTTATACTGCAGCTGCCCTTACCTCTCCTGATCCTTCCTCTTACCCTATCTCATCCCCTTTTGAAGCAGTGTGCTGTTCTACAGGATACCACTTCCGCAGGTAACGTGTTCCACCCAGACACCACTCTCTCCATGAAAAAGTGTCTTCTCATTTCCCTCCTGAACCTCCCCCCCAATTTGAGATCGTGACCTCACGTGTCCCTACCCTCCCTTAACTTGAATAGCCCCTCCGTGCCTGTCTTGTTGATTCCCTTCATGTTCCTGAAAGTTTTAATTATATCCCCCGTCTCTCTTCTCCTCCAGTGAGTACATGTTCAACTCTCTTTCAGCCTGCTCATGTAGGGTATGTCCCCTAGTCCCTGGAACATCTTTGTTGCCCTGCACTGCACCCCCCCAGTAACTTATTGCCCCTCTTCAGGTATGGACACCAGTACTCCAGGTGTGGCCTAACCAGTGACCTATACAATGACAGGATCACCTCCCCTCGAAGATATACCCCTGACAATACAATCCAGCATTTTGTTGGCCTTTGCAGCTGCCTTCCTGCATTGTGCTGAGTTGTTCATTGAGCCTGTTATAATCACCCCCAGATCCTTCTCCTCCTCTGTCACAGCTAGCTGACACCCTTCCCCCAAGCTGGTAGCTTCTTCTTGGGTTTCTTTTGCCATGAAATATAGCACCTTGCACTTTTTGGCATTGAACCCCAACTGACAGGTGTCCGACCAGGTCTCCAGTTTTGACAGATTATCCTACAACCCATGCCACCCTCCTAGGTCATCCACTACTGCTCCCATCTTGGTGTCATCTGCAAACAAACTGATCTTGCTTTTGGTGCCCATTGAGATGTCTGATATGAACAGTCCAAACAACACTGGTCCCAGAACTGAGCCTTGAGGTACTCCATTTGTCACTACCCTCAGAGATGAGAGCTCCCCTCCCACCACCACCTTCTGCTACCTTCCATGTAACCAGTTTACTACCCATCCCACTATGTTTGCCCCTGCACCTGTACCTGCCAGCTTACTACCAAGCTTCCCATGCGGCACCGAGTCAAATGCCTTACTGAAGTCCAGAAACAGGACATCCACGGCATGGCCCTTGTCCAACTGTCTAGTTACCCAGTCATAGTAATCCACCAAGTTGGTCTGACAGGATCTGCACATGACAAACCCATGCTGCCTAACATCCTGCAGCCCATTGGTCTCCAAAACAGACACCAGCCTCTCCTTCAGGATTGTCTCCATCAGTTTTTCCATAATGGATGTGAGGCTGTAGTTTTCCGGTTCATCTTTGGGACAGCTCTTATGTAGGGGTACCACGTGAGCCATCCTCCAGTCCTGAGATACACTTCCTGAGACCAGGAAGGCATTGAAAAGGTCTGCCAAGGGCCCCACCAGGATTTCTGCCAGCTCTCTCAGTACCCTGGGGTGAATGCCATCCGGCCCTGGTGCCTTGTCCACCCTCAGTGCACTCAGGCCCTCCAGTACCCTGTCATCTGTGATTCCCCCATCTGTCACCACTTCCTCCCCTGAGTCTGACCTCCAACCCCCCCCCCTTGGTAATGCCCTCTTTTCTCCTTAGTAAACACCGAGCAGAAGTATTCATTAAGCGCTTCTGCCTGCTCTGCCCATTTCCACCCACCCCATCCCTCTTAATCGTTACTATTTTGTCCCTACAACTCCTCTTCTCCCTGATGTGCCTGAAGAATTCCTTCTCCCGCTTCTTGATACCTTCCACCAGCCTGAGCTCCTCAAACGCCTTGGCTGCCCTCACTGCCTTCATCACCTCCTTCGATTCCTTCAGGTAATTCTCTCTGTCCTCCATTCTCCCTGTTTTTTTGAACCTCCTAAAGGCGGCTCTTTAATTTTTTACTTTCTTCATGACCCTCTTGCTCAACCAGCTGGGTTTCTTGGCCCTAGCTGTCTTACTCTGGACCCTGATGCAGGTTTTGGTTGCCTCCTCAATCCTGTTTTTCTGACCTCCCACCTCTGGTTAGTGTCCATATTAGTCTGGATTCTGTCTAGAAACCCTTTAACCCTCTCCGCCATCCTCCTGAAGTTGGTCTTCCTGAAGTCCAGCACTCTTGTACCTGTTTCCACTCCCTCCTTACCCATTTTCAACGTGAACCACACTGAGAGGTGGTCGCTCCCTGCCAGCGATTCTTCCACCCCCAGCTCCCTCACAAACTCCCCATTTGCCAGCAGGAGGTCTAGGATGCTCCCTAACCTGGTTGGCTCACTGTCCATTTGCATTAGGAAGTTATTCTGGAACATGTCCAGAAGTATCTGCTCCCTTCTATTTGTTGTGGCTGGAGTACTCAAATCCACTACTGACAGGTTGAAGTCCCCTCAATCACCATGCTACCCTTTCCACAGGCCCTTCTGATCTATCCCACTAGCTGAAATTCCAGTACAGAGAGTGAAGGAAGCCCTTAGGTCCCTTCGGATGGAGAAAGCACCAGGGCCGGATGAAATACATCCCAGAGTACTGAGGAAACTGGTGATTGTCTTGGCAGCCCCCCGGCACAGCTTTTTAACATCTCTCTGAGGACGGGGTGGGAACCACATGACTGAAGGGTGGCCCATATTGTGCCTATCCACAAGGGAGGATCAAGAGAGGAGGCGGGGAGCTACAGGCCCGTTAGCCTGATCTCTGTGGTGGGCAAGGTGATGGAGGGTATTGACAAGGAAAGGCTAGGAGTACTGGGGGAAAATGAGGTACCTGGATGATAGATAGCATGGATTTGTCCCTGGACGATCATGTCAGACCAACCTTGTGGAGTTCTACAACTGGGTGACGAGTGCCCTGGACCAGGGTAGGCCGGTGAATGTCCTCTTTCTACACTTCAGCAAGGCATTTGATTTGGTACCCCATGGTGGTCTTCTGGCTAAGCTGGGGGAAATGGGGGTGGGGCGCAGATGATCGGATGGACAGGAAATTGGCTCTCAGAGCATACACAGAGGGTAGTGGTTGGGGGGCCTCGTCTCCTCTCCAAGGAGGGTCATTACTTGGGTTCTCCAAGGATCAGTACTAGGGCCCTTCCTGTTTAACGCATATGTCTCTGACATAAGGAAGGGTATCAGGAATGAAATGAGTCTCTCTCTGTAGATGACTCAAAGCTGGGTTCGGTGGTGGATGGGAAGAAGGGGAGAGTGGCCCTGCAGGAGGACCTGGAGACTCTGGATAGGTGGTCGAGAAAGTGGAAACTGAAATTCAATGCAGGGAAGTGCAGGGTTCTGCACCTGGGGGCCAGAAATCCAGGCCAAGGGTATACCCTGGGGGGGCACACTACAAGTCTCAGAGGGTGAGAGGGACCGGGGGGGGGGTGGATTGTCAGAATGAACAACTCTGAGAATTGTAGGAGGGCAGCAGCAAAAGCCAATAGGATGCTGGGTTGCATCGCTAGGGGGATTACCTCTAGAA
Organism: Neoceratodus forsteri; assembly: GCA_016271365.2. Classification (NCBI taxonomy): domain Eukaryota; kingdom Metazoa; phylum Chordata; order Ceratodontiformes; family Ceratodontidae; genus Neoceratodus; species Neoceratodus forsteri. The sequence continues at coordinate 37,767,577 of JADMNL010000032.1, forward strand.
GGGCAGAAGTGATCCTTCCTCTGTATAACTGCTTGGTTAGGCCGCACCTCGAGTACTGTGTGCAGTTTTGGAAACCGCACTTAAGGAGGGACATTGCACTCCTGGAGAGGGTACAAAGGAGGGCAACCAAAATGATCTGGGGCCTGGGGGAAAGGCCCTATGGGAAGAGGCTTTAAGAGCTCAACATGCACACCTTGGGGACAGGGGGGACATGATAGAGGTCTTCAAGTACATGAAGGGGATCAATAAAGGGAGGCTCAGTCGAGGTGCTCCAAATGAAAGAGGGGGGCAACTAGAGGGCATGGATGGAAGCTGGAGGGGGGGCTCAGGGGGGAGAGGAGGAGGTGTTACTTCACGGAGAGGGTGGTGGAACCATGGAATGCACTGCCCAAGGGACTGGTTGAGGCAGAGACTGTGGAGGGGTTTAAGAGAGGCTGGGACAGGTATAGGGGAGGGAAGGGTGAAGTCCAATACAAGGGGAACATCTTGGACTGGGGACAGAGAAACCCTGGGAAGGGGGAACAGCAAAATCGGCGCCCAGTATGGGTGCTGACCATCGAGCAGACACGAAAGACCAATAGGCCTCCTCTGCTGGCATTTTAGTATGTTAGTTCCCTGTCTAATTCCTCTGTCTGAGATGGAGGCCTACACACAACTCCCATCCTGACAGTCCTATTCTTGGAATCTTGGATTTACATCCGTAACGACTCTGTACTACTCTCCTCTCCCTCCTCAAGAACACACTTCAGTCCTTCTCTCACATACAGTGCCACTCCCCCACCCCCACCCTTCCCATTTACCTTATCTCTGCACAGGATCTTGTACCTTAGTACCGCCAGGTCCCAGTCCTGGTAATGGGTGGCCCATGTTTTGGTGATGACTGCCATGTCCAACTCCCCTTCTGCCATTAGAGCCTGTAGATCTGCTGTTTTTTTTTTTTGTTCCCTAGGTTCCTAGTGTTCAAGGTGACCACCCTCCACCCTTTTTCCTTCCCCCCTCCTGATCTCCCTTTCTAGCATCCCCTCTGTATAGTACTTCCTTTTCTTCCATTGCTTCTAGCATGGGGGTAAGCTCATTCTACTTCACTTCCTATGGATTCTGCATGCTTCACGCCCACTTGCCACCCCCGCTCCTAGTTTAAATGCCCTTCTTTTGCTATGTAATTCCCCCATCCTCTGCTTCAATACCTTCTTGCCCTTCTCACTTAGGTGAAGTCTATCCTTACCATAGAGACCACTCTCCTCCCAGGTCCCTCCCCACTCACCCACCAGCCCATAAATTTTTACAATACAATAGGATACAATTGATGGATAAAGTTATACTGCAGTTCTTTATATTTATTGCAAAGCAGGGATCCCACATGGGAGCCCTGCAACAACTATCAGTTATTGTCAGATATTTGCAGTCCCAGATCTTTTTCCCACCAGTCTTTTGCCTTACAAGTCTTACTAGAGAAAAACACTCTATCCAATCTGACCACCCTACCTATCAGACCCTTTTACGTCCCTCTTGACATTTACTAGGGGTGAGTCCCCTCAAGCCACCCTATTCAGCTTCTGACAATAATTTTGGAGCTGAAAAAACCTAAATAAGTGTGAAGTGGGAACTCCAAGGGCCAACCTAATTTCCTCAAAGGTGTACATGGCCATTTTGGTCATCAAGTCTCTCAAACAGCGTGCCCTTCCCTCCTGCCACTGAGAGAAGCCTGCATCCCGCACAGTAGGGAGGAAACTCAGATTATCCACAATGGATACCAACAGAGTATTAACTCGTGCAGCACCCCTTCATTTCTTAATATGTACCCATGCCTCTAAAGCCGAGATGACTAGAGCATTCAGACTATCTGATGATAGGCTTTAACCCCTCCTTCTGCAAGGTAAGCCAAGAGCCTTCCCAGACACCCTTCCTCCTCCAGATGTAGCTAGTTGGCTGTGCCACCTCTATTCACCCAATTATGGAAAATCTGGTAATGAACCAAGTAGTAACTTTTGATGTCCAGAAAGTCCATGCCCCCACTTTCCTGTGTAGCGTTAAGATTCTGAAGACTTAGTCATGGTCTCTTGCCCCTACAAATAAACTCTGAGAGACCCCTCTCTAGCCTCTTCAGATCTTTGTTAGATGGACAATATGGCACCATCTGCAGAGCATAAAGAATCCACGGCAAGATGTTCATTTTTACCAAATTAATCCTTCTGATCCAAAAGATTGGTAGCACACACCATCTGGCCAAGTCTTTAAAAAGTGTGTCAAACAAAGGGGAGTAATTTAGGGCATAGAAGCTACTTACATCAGGTTCCACTTTAATGCCCGAGTACATTAGACATTTATCCACCTTCTTGAGACCCCATGTGTTCTGTCCAATGCCTGCTCCACCTTTCCCTAAATATATTATTTCTGATTTATTCCAGTTAAGCATATACCCTTATACCCTGAAAATAAAGCAAAATATTCTATAATTTGGAGTAGCACAGGGATCGATTCCTCTGGCCTAGTCACAAATAACAAAATATCATCCGCCATACAGTGTGATGACATATTGCTCCCTGGTATGCCATGAATTTCTATATGACTCCGGATTTTAATGGCTAACGGTTCAATTGCTATGGCAAACAGCAGAGGGGAGAGGGGACAACCTTGCCTAGTGCCTCTTCCAAGCCAAAATTCCTCTGAGGGTAGGCCATTAACTAAGACCCTTGCTGCTGGAGCCTGGTAGAAGGCATGCATGAGCCCATCTCCCAGACCAAATCTACTGAGGGCGTTCATCATATAAGGCTATTCTATTCTGTCAAAGGCCTTCTCAGCATCCATAGACAGGACACATGCCTGCCCAGGACACCAAGAACCCCATCATAGCACATTTAGCAGCCTTGTCACATTGTGACAGAATATTCCCCCTTGCATGAAGCCCGTCTGGTCTGGGTGGACAATATGGGGAAAGACCTTATCTAAGAGGAGGGCAAGGACATTAATCATAATTTTACAGACATAATTCAGAAGGGAGAAAGGTCTATACAAGGTACACTCCATCATATCTTTACCCGGTCACGGAATTACACATATATTGGCTTTGCAACATGTTTTAGGGAGTCCCCTCTCCCCTCTTGCCTCCTCCATAACATCTCGTAAAGGGCCTGCCAGTTCCTCACTCAGTTCCTTATAAAATTCTGCCCCAAAACCATCAGGTCCTCCCGCCTTCCCCCGCCATAAAGTCCCTATAGCTTTTATCACCTCTTCCCTGGTAGTTTTCACCCCCAAGGCTGCGCTTTGTGCCTCATTCAGTGAAGGGATGTTTACGCCCTCAAAGAAAGCTTCCAAGAGTTGGTCTGACCGCTTGCACTCAGCCCGATAAAGCTTGTTACAAGTCTTTAAAACATTTCCTAGGCTATGGTTTTGTTAATTTAAAAACATAGAAATTGAGTTTTAATCTGACAGCTTTGTATGAAAACAGGAGTGCAAACAACAGTACAGTAAAACACTTCAAATACCTGATGGTCTAGCGGTTATGTTGGGACATCTGATACCACAGATAAGTGTATGTGTGTGCTGGGGGTGTCTGGGGGTATGTGGGGTGTTGGGGTTGCCTCATCAAAGGACCTTTTTTTCGCAAATGAAAAAAAAAAGACATTGAGGGACCATTTTCTTTTTCCTTTTTAATTATATTTTATTGATTTTATGCAACGATCAACATCGTTACATTATATCACATATAGGCAGGCATACAATTAGCTAAAAATAATAATTCCACATTTTTACAGTTACAAAAAGGATAATGCCCCTATAAATCGTTACCACTCATGGGGGTTATCAAACAGAAGCTTCTTATTTAAAGCCCAGATAATGATTTGTGTCTATGCACACAGTAATGTAGCAACAATTGTATGTAAGACAAGGCATAAACAGCCAAGAGCAGGGCTTCGAATAAAGGTTACGCCACATCTTGCGCCCTATGAACAAAAAGGGTATATAGCGCCATCTAACATCGGTTATACTAAAGACAACTAGTTATGCATAATTCTCCCCCAACAACCACCTCCACTGTATTTCCTGTAAACCAGGTTTTATAACAACTTTTAACCAACACAGGACTTCTAGAAACATACTATATAGTGTACTATGGGAAGAAACAGCTTACATATTTCTGAAATCAGAACAGATTATCCCATACCAGACTCTCATTTTAGAGATCAAAAACTTCCCAGCATAATCATATATTTCTAAAATATAGCAAGGTATTTTGTATAGGCCTGTTCTAAAAAAAAAAAAAATATATATATATTATCCCAATTCACAGCTCTTATTTTTATCCCCACAGCCCTTCTTACTGTTACTTTCAGTAGAGAATATGCAGTTCAAGTTTCCTATTTCTTATCAGAGTCAGAAGCCTCTTCCCTAGATGAAAATTGTGTTTTGATATCTCCGATGACTCTGAAAATTGGTATGTCTTGCCCCCATACACAATCCTGAGGCTTGCTGGCACCAAAAGCACATGATGGACTCCTAAGGCTCTTAATTGTTCCCGTATACCGTCAAAACATTTCCGGCATGTTCTGGTAGCAAAACTTAAGTCCGGGAATAAATGAATCCGGCGATCATCCCAAGTAAGGGGGCTAAGATGTTTAGCCTGTTGTAACACCATATCCCTCTCAGCTGCTGTGCGAAGCACCAGCATCAGAGTATGAGGAAAGGCGATGCCTATGGCAGCCTTCCATTGGCTACCGTGTGGCGTGATCCGATAGGCCTTAAGAACTTGAAAAGGCTGGTTAAGCTGAAGAAAGTCCTGTAGCCGTGTCTGCAAGAACGCCGATGGTTGTTCCCCTTCTAATCTTTCTGGAAGACCCAGGAGACGTACATGAGAGGCCCGCGTAGCATTTTCTAGGTTTTCCAGCCCCTTCCGAAGCAGCCCATTCTCCTTGGTGAGCCCTGCAGATACAGCCAGGGCCCTGTCAGTTTTGTGAGACGTTCCCTTCACCTCGTCTTCCACTACCTCAACCTTAGTGCGTAATTGTTTAAGGTCTGCTCCAAAATCTTCAATTTTATGATCTAGGCCTTGGATTGTTCTCAAGAGAGTGGCATTAGAAGGCTGAGGCCCTTCTTGCTCTGACTCCTCGAGTTGGCTGTGTTTGCTGGTAGTCGCCCTGGTCTCCTTTGGGCGGGTTCCATCCGCCGGGGCTCCTGTTCTGTTCATTGGGCCCATATTCAAGTAATCAAAGGGCACTCAGCAATAAGTTTGATATCAAATTGCAGCTCTAAACGTTCTTTGTCCTCCTAGACTCATATAATAAGAATTTTCTAGAAGAAATATGTTGTTTTAATCGATAATACAGGTCTGGATGTGGAGCTGTGGAAAAAAGCTGTTCACAGCTCGGCTGCTGGCCACCCACACACACACACACACATACATTTTCTTTTTTTAACGGTTTGATGGACACTGCAGGGTGAAGGTGAGTAGGGGGTGCCACTATACACCAGGGCAACCTTCCACATGAAGGGGGAAGGCCGTCAGAGGGTGGGGGCTGCCACTAGACACCAGGTAAACAAAAATTATTATGGAGAAGGCAATAGGAGGGTGGGGGGCTGCCACTGGACACCAGGAAAATTATATTAAATAAAAACAACTAAAATAAATTGGAGGGTGGAGTTTGCCACTGAACACCAGGGAAGAATAAGTAAAATAAATCTATTTCTTTGGGGGGCTGCAAAGGAAGGGTGGAGGGGTGCCACTAGACACCTGGGTAACACATAAAAATGAGGGGAAAGACACAGAAAAGTCTTTTTTCGTGTCAAACAATCCTTTTTCCTTTCAAACGTAACAAGGGGATGAAAAAGATTCCATGAAACAAAAAAAGAATCCGGCAAAAACTAAGTCCGAAATCCTTTTCCAAATCACTAGATCCTTTTTCATTTGAATGGAAAGCTCAAACAATAAAGGATCCTTTGTTATGAAAAAGGAATGGGCGGAAAAAAACTAAGTCCAAAATCCTTTCTTTGGGAGAAGAGATCCTTTTTTGTTTGAACTAAAATATCAAACAGAAAAGGATCCCTTCTCTCGAAAGAGGAATTGGCCAAAAACTAAGTCCAAAATCCTTTTTCGTGACAAGGGATCCTTTTTCATTTAAATGAAATTATCAAACGAAAAAGGATCCCTTGCCACGAAAAAGGAACTGGAAAAATGACTATGTCCGAAATCCATTTTCTTGACAAGGGATCCTTTTTCGTTTCAAAGGATCCTTTTTCATTCAAATGAAAAAGGAGTGATGAACAAACTCAGAAAAAAACTAAGTCGGAAATCCTTTTTCATGACTTATGATCCTTTTTTGTTTGAATGAAAATGGATTCATGAAAAAGGATCTTAGCGAGTGACGAAAAACAATTTTAAATGTTAAAAAATTAGTTGCAAGCCGGCCCAGTGGCGTGGAGGGCTGAGGCATCATGCCTACCTCCTGCCATGCTGGCGGCAACCCATGTTCGCAGTACAAACAAGCCGTCAGGGGTCGGCTGGGGTGGGAGAGGAACAAGCATCTAGGGGACAGCTCTCCTCTCCCAGGGAGGGTGGGGAACAGAGCCATGGCACCTGCCTGACACCTACCGGAGGCTAGGTGTTAGCATGCCATGTCCTGCACTGTGGAGCCCAGAAGTGAAGCAGCCAACTGGCGTGCTGTGTGCGGAAGGGCATGCAGAGCAGCCATTGTTGGCACTGCACACTCCTCTCTGCAGAAAAGTGGAAACTGGTCCCGATCGAGTGGTATGAGGGCCGCCCTCCACAGGTGCTGCCCCCAAGAAGGCACCTCCATGATCTGGATCCAGTCCAGGCAGGTAGAGTTGGGGGCTTCCCACCACCCTGCCATGGAGGGTAAGCTGTAGGGGAAGAAGGTAAGCCTGAAGGTCGAGGAACGAGCTGGGAGGGTGGCAAGATAGTGGCTCAACCAGGACGGAGTGAGAAAAACAGCAGCAAAAAATAAATAAATAATTAGTTGAAAAAAACTCTGTTGATGCATCAGTTAGGGTTAAAGCGACAAAAGTACGGAAATGTGGTGTTAGTTTTTCTTCCCCCAACCCTAACACCTCATCCCTGCCCTGCACACAGCAATAGGCGTTGGGGGTGTGCCTTGGGGTCTTCAGCCCTAACGCTCATCCCATTCTATAAGTAAATAACCTCAGATGAGTACAGTATAGGAGGATGGGTGTTGTTAGGGCTGACGACCCCAAGGCACACCCCTAACACCTCTTGTTGTGTGCAGGGTGGGGGTGGGGTATTAGGTTTGGAAATCCTAACATCACATTTCCCTACTTTTGTTGCTTTAACCCTAACTGATGCATTAACAGAGTTTTTTGCAACTACTTTTCTTGCTTTTTGAGACAGCATAATGGTAGCCTTATTGGCTTATCGGAGGGCCCTGTGCTTCCATGCATCCTTCATTTTTGACACATTGTAATAGTATCCTTATTTCCCTATGGGTTCCCAGGACCCAGAGGGCCCTGCGCTCCCCAGAACTCCAGAGGAAAGCAACATTTTTTCATGAAAGCAGCAAAAGGCTCATGGGTGGAGCAAGCCCTTTTTACCCTGAAAATGTCAGAGCAAAATTGGAAACCATTTCTTAAACATAGAAGTTGACTGCAGATGACCACATGGTCCACCTAGTCTGCCCATTTCCTACCTAATGGATAAGCTGCAGAGCCTAGTTAACCAACAGCCTACTTCCTCCTACCCCCCCACTAGAACTGCCTTATGTTTGTCCCACGCATTCTTGAATTCCCCCACAGTTTTTGACTCTCCGACCTCCTCACGAAGGCTGTTCCATGCATCTACAACCCTCTCTGTGAAGAAATACTTCCTCACATTACCTCTGAGCCGTCCCCCCTCTATTTTCAAATTGTGCCCCCTTGTTCTTGCACATCTCTTTTTCTGAAAGATGCTACCCTCTTGGACTTTGTTGATTCCCTTGAAGTATTTGAAAGTTTCTATCATGTCCCCCCCCCCTTCCTCAAGGCTATACATTTTAAGCTCCTTTAATCTTTCTTCACAAGTCTTCTGGTGCAGACCCTGCATCATTTTGGTTGCCCTCCTCTGGACAGCCTCCACCCTGTCTGTCTTCGCGGAGATGGGGTCTCCAGAACTGTACACAGTACTCCAGATGTGGTCTTACCAACTGTCTGTAGAGAGGGCCAACAACTTCCTGTTTTCTACTGGTGATGCCTCTCCCTATGCATCCCAGTATCCCCCCAGCCCTCCTTACTGCCTTCTCACATTGCTGGCCCACCCCCAGGTCGTCTGATATGACTACCCCCAGGTCCCTTTCCATTTTTGTTGTCAGTATCTCACCCCCATTGTGTACTCTTCCCCTGGGTTTTTGTTTCCCAGGTGCATTACTTTGCACTTCTTTGCATTGAATCTAAGCTGCCATACATTTGACCATTCCTCCAACCTTGCCAAGTCCCTTTTCATCCTTTCCACCCCACCTTGCGTATCAACCCTGTTACAGACTTTTGTGTCATCTGCAAAGAGACATACTTTCCCTTCTAGTCCCTCTGTAATGTCACTTATAAAGACATAAAAAAGGACCAGCCCCAGTACTGAACTCTGCGGTACCCCACTAGAAACCCTCCTTTCTTCACTGTGGACTCCATTTACTATTACTTGCTGTGTCCTGTTGTAAAGTCAGTGTTTTACCCAGGCTACCACCCTGGGACCAACTCCCAGGCTGGCTAATTTGTTTATTAATCTTTTGTGCGGGACTGTGTCAAATGCCTTGTTAAAGTCTAGGTAGGCCATGTCCACAGCTCCTCCCTGGTCTTCTACTTTGGTTACCCAGTCAAAGAAATCAATTAGATTTGTCTGATGTGACCTTCCTGCTCTGAATCCATGCTGCCCTGGGTCCTGTGCCCCACTGGCCTCTAGGTACTCAACAATTTTTTCCTTCAGCAGTGATTCCAGAAGACACCAGGAGAAAGGACTGCTGTGTGACTGGACTTCTCTGCTGGGACTAAAGAAGAAGAACTTTTGTACTTGGGCCTTTAATTTAGGGTAAAAAAAACTAACAAACAAAACAAAAAAAAAGTGTGTGTTTGTCTGAGTTAACTGAACTGAATGGGTATCTGAACAGTTATCTAGGTGTAAATCTCAGGTGACTGAAAGGACTTAATAGCTGTGAGGTTTAAATTACTTGTAGAAAGATCTAGTAAGTAGGGGGAGTGGCTTAGCTAGAAGGAAGCTACATTTAAAGACTGCCTTAGAAAGATTCTGCTAATAGCTTGGCAGAAGAAACCAGGAGAAAGGACTGCTGTGTGACTGGATCTTCTGCTGGGACTATATTGCCCTCCTTCCTCCCCTCCACCCCCAGCCCAAAGCTAGTTCTATTTTATAGGCACAGGATTTGACTGACAACAGGAACTTCCTGTTTGGGAGCAGGAAGTGAGTGATCACAGAACCACCAAAGACCCACCATCCTAGAAGGGCAAGAGTAGCTCTCCGGCCCCCTCTAGCTGCTGGAGGTCTACCTCTGAGCAAGTAAGTGGTCTACTGAGAAATATAGGATATTCTTGTCTCAGAACAGGACAATCAGGAGCTTAATGGGCACACAGGCAGAAAGTAAGGAGAGAGAGAAAAAAAACAGAGGAAAGAGTAAGGATTGCAAACAGTTAAGGGGCCAGAAATAAGACGACTGGAGTGGTTCAGTGCAGTGGCTGTGGAGCAGCAGTCTTCCAGGAGACGTTCTGGAGGATACGGTGTTGTCCCATCTGCAGGCACCTCTCTGGGCTGAGGGAGGAGGTTGCTCATCTCCAGGCTGAGTTTGCCAGGGTTTGTGGGACCTCCTCTTCCATCCAGGGACCACCAGTGCCACTGCCGTTGCCTCAGAGGTTGCCAAGAAAGAGGAGTGATTGGACCACAGTGGGCTCGGGGAGGTTGAGGGTGGTGGAACAGAGGCGCATCCTCCAGTTGTACCTCTGCACACTTCCTATGCCATTCTGGCAAAGTGTGGTTCCTCTATGGAGGCACCTGCAGTGGAGACCAAGGAGGATGTTGGGAACCTCCACAAAGGAGACCCACAGGAGGGTGGCAGAGAACCCTGCAGGGGAAGGAAACAACTCCTGGTGGGGGACTCCATTGTTAGGAAGGTAGAACTGGGGGAGGAAGGGGAGAGGCAGGTAAGGTGCCTGCCTGGCGCCATGGCTTGGAGGGACAGGGAGCGAATCCTCAGGATTGCCGGAGCAGCTGCACAGGGAAGGGAGTTGGATATCATTGTCCACCTAGGGACAAATAACCTGGCTAAGAAAGGGATTAGAGAAGTGCAGGAAGAGTCTGTGGAATTGGGGAGGGGCCTTAGTCAAGTAGCACGCACGGTAACCTACTCGGAGGTGCTGCCCATCTATGGCATAGGAGAAGCTAGGGTGTTCCGCTCCATGGGATTCAATCAGTGGTTGAAAAACTGGTGTGGAGCTCAGGGATTTGGCTTCATTGGGGACTGGGGGTCCACCTGGAGTGATGCAAGCCTATACTGGCATGATGGGCTGCATCTGTCCGGGAAGGGAACCAGGATCCTAGATGATATGTTTAAATGCTTCATTGGCAAGCATTTAAACTAGCCAAGGGGAAGGCAATGGAAAGGGCAAGAAATCCTAGCCTCCCCAAATAACCACGTAGTAAGTGCTGCACACCAACATAGAGGTGTCGAGGGAGAAGGGCTGGGGTAAATGGAGAAAGTGACAAAGGCAAGAAGGACAGGGATGGGGCAAAGGGAGTAAGGCCACTCAGGAAATGGAGGGTAATGAGTACCAATGCCCGTAGTCTGGGCAACAAGCTCCCTGAGCTGGTGGCCTTGATGGAAGAGGGATGCCTGGATATCGTAGCAGTCACAGAAACATGGTACACAGATAACCATGACTGGGATGTTAACATACCAGGGTACATAACCTACAGGAGAGACAGGCAGGGGAGAAGAGGGGAGGAGTAGCTCTCTATGTAAAGGAAGGGATAAAAGCAACTGAACAAAAGAGTAAACAGGGAGGAGAGGAGGCACTGTGGGTCACCTTGAAGACTGGAAAGGGCACCACAATCCGCACAGGGGTTGTGTACAGACCCCCATGTCAGGGGGAGGGAATGGACAAGGATATGATAGAAGGCATTCTTAGAATGGCAGAGAAAGGGGAGATACTGTTGATGGGAGACCTGAATATGCCAGATGTTAACTGGAGCACATTTGCTGCAGCCACATCCAAGAGCAGGGTCATTCTTGATGCCCTACAGGTGGCAGGCCTTAGACAGTTAGTTTTGGAACCCACTCGTGAGGGAGCAATCTTAGAACTCATACTCTCAAACGAGGGCAGTGAGAGGATTTCAGATCTAGAAGTGGGTTGCCATCTGGGGATAAGTGACCATCAAACAGTGTGGTTCACATTAAACTCAGCTACAGAGTCAAGCCATACAAAAGTGAGGGTACTGGACTTTAGGAGGGCTGACTTTGGCAAGATGGGAGAGTGCCTCAGAAAAGCACTAGCAAACAGGCTAGATGGAGGTGTGGAACAGCATTGGGGAATCATCAAAACTGCCATCACAGAGGCAACAAGCCTTTGTGTGAAGCAAATAAACAAATCAAAATGAAAGAAAAAGCCACTATGGTTCTCAAAAGAGGTGGCTGCGAAAGTCAGGAAGAAAAAGACAGCATTCCGGAAATATAAGGAAACACAGAAGGAGCAGGTCAGACAGCTGTACCAGTTAGGGCAGAAGGAAGCAGGGAGGGAAGTCAGAATAGCAAAGGCCCAAACTGAGGAAAAGATAGCCAACTCAGTTAAGAAGGGGGATAAAACCTTTTATAGGTACATCAGCGAGCGTAGAAAGACAAAGGGAGGGATAGTGAGGCTGAATAGAAGGAACGGTGGGTGGGCAGAGGGGGACAGTGAAAAAGCAGGGATACTGAACGAATATTTCTGCTCAGTATTCACAAAAGAGGAGGGGGAAGTGCCTAATCCAATTAACAGAAGCACTCTTGATAGGGGGGTCGATCCCAGTCCTTTCACAGAAGAAAGGGTTCTGCAAGAACTCCTAAAACTGAAGGTGGACAAAGCAATGGGTCCTGATGGAATTCACTCCAGAATTCTAAAAAGAATTAAGGAAGGAACTAGTGAAACCACTGGCTATGCTTTTTAATAAATCATGGGAAGATGATGTGGTACCCGAGGACTGGAGGAAGGTGGATGTGATTCCCTTCACAAAGTGGGACCAAGACAGAGGCAGGAAACTACAGACCTGTCAGTCTGACCTCTTGTAGGGAAAGTGATGGAGTCACTTGAAGGAAAGAATAGTTGAGTACCTAGAGGCCAGTGGAGCACAGTACCCAAGGCAGCATGGGTTCACAGCGGAAGGTCATGTCAGACGAATCTAATAGATTTCTTTGACTGGGTGACCAAAGTAGTAGACCAGGAGGGGCTATGGACATGGTCTACCTAGACTTTAGCAAGGCATTTGACACAGTCCCACACAAAAGATTAATAGTCAGATTAACCAGCCTGGGAGTGGGTCCCAGGGTGGTAGCCTGGGTAAAACATTGGCTGCACAACAGGACACAGAAGGTAAGTGTAAATGGAGTCCTCTCTGAAGAAAGAGGGGTTACTAGTGGGGTACGGTAGGGTTCAGTATTGGGTCCAGTCCTTTTTAATGTCTTCATCAGTGACATTACAGAGGGACTGGAAGGAAAAGTATGCCTTTTTGCAGATGACACAAAGATCTGCAAAAGGGTTGATACACAAGGAGACATGGAAAGGATGAAAAGGGACTTGGCAAGGTTGGAGGAATGGTCAGAAGTATGGCAGCTACGATTCAATGCAAAGAAGTGCAAAATAATGCACCTGGGAAACAAGAACCCAGAGGAAGAATACACAATGGGTGGGGAGGTAGTAACAACAACAAAAAAGGAAAGGGACCTGGGGGTAATCATATCAGATGACCTTAAGGTTAGTAAGCAATGTGATAAGGCAGTAGGGAGGGCTGGGGGTATACTGGGATGTATAGGAAAGGCATCAGCAGCAGAAAACAGGAAGTTGTTATCCCTCTGTACAGACAGTTGGTGAGACCCCATCTGGAGTACTGTGTTCAGTTCTGGAGACCCCATCTCCAAGGACATAGACAGGATAGACGAGTCCAGAGGAGGGTAACTAAATGGTGCAGGGTCTGCAAGAGAAGCCGTATGAGGAGAGACTAAAGGAGCTTAATATGTATACCCTTGAGGAAAGAAGGGAGAGGGGGGACATGATAGAAACTTTTAAGTACCTCAGTGGAATCAACAAAGTCCATGAGGATAGCATATTTCAGAAAAAGAGATGTGCAAGAACAAGGGGACACAATTTAAAGATAGAAGGAGGGCAGTTCTGGGGCAATGTGAGGAAGTATTATTTCACAGAGAGGGTAGTGGATGCATGGAACAGCTTTCCTGAGGAGGTTGTAGGGTCTTAAACTGTGGGAGAATTCAAGAATGCATGGGACAGACATAAGGCAATTCTTGTGGGGGGTAGGCAGAAATAAGCTGTTGATTAACTAGGATTTGCGGCCTATCCTGTAGGTAGGGAAATGGGCAGACTAGATGGGCCAAGCGGTCCTTATCTGCCATCAAAGTCTATGTTTCTATGTTTTCCTACCACTGAGGTCAAACTGACAAGTCTGTAGTTTCCTGCCTCTGTCTTGCTGCCACTTTTGTGAAGGGGAATCACATCCGCCCTCCTCCAGTCCTCAGGTACCACACCATCCTCCCATGATTTATTAAAAAGGGTAGTCAGTGGTGTCACTATTGCTTACCTTAGTTGTTTTAGAATTCTAGGGTGAACCCCATCAGGCCCCACTGCTTTATCCACCTTCAGTTTTAAGAGTTCTTTGAGAACCCTTTCTTTTGTGAAAGCACTAATATCAACCCTCCTATCAAGAGTGCTTCTGTTGACTGGATTAGGTATCTCCCCCTGCTTTTCCATTTCATATCAGAGTGACGAAGAAGTGACTGTGTATACCTCACATTACAATGTTATCCTATGAGAAAAGAGCCAAAATTGAAAAACCCCACAACTTTTGGGAGAAAGTGATATACCATCTCACAAATATTTTCTCTGTTACTACAGCATTAGGCCCTGAACACGTAGTATTGGGAATAAACCCCACATAAATGAAAAGGAGTAGAAGAAAAGTATTTGTGGGCTGTTCTGTTAGTGGCAGCATTAAAATCTATAACCAAAAGATGGCTGACCTTGGAAATACCAACAATTGCAGAGTGGGTGGAGGTGGTAGATAATATTCAAAGGTTAGAAAAAATAACCTATGATATGTCACAAGCGCCAAAATTTCAAAATAGATGGACTAGATGGGCCTTGTAAGAAAGTGACCTTAATTGACACACATCAACATGAACTTTAGGAAAAGTCTAATAATGGGTGAATTGGGAGCAACATGGAGCAAGGCTTAGAGTAAAGGAGACCAAACAGTTTGTTTTTGTTCAGTTTCTTTTTATTGTTATTGTATTAATATGTCAATGTTATAATTATTTGGCAATATCTTAAAACTCTTTGAAAGTGGTTTCAAAAGTCTGTTGTAACATAAGGTAGAAATGGCAGCACAATGTAACATAAGTGCAATAACTGAACACTGATTAATGGAATATTGCTGTTCATTGTTAATTTTCGATTAAATTCTTTTTAATAACCGAAGTATAAAAAAAAGAAAACCCCCACAACTCTAGAGCAATGTAATATTTTTTTCACCAAACAACCAAAAGGCACATATGTGAGGCTTGACCTTACTACCACGAAAATTTGACACAACCAGAAACCGTTTACAAACTGTGGAGTGACAAACAAACAGGTAGTACCATCAAAGTCAATGATACAGCACGACAAAGGATCCTTTTTCTTGAAACAGGATTCTAAATTGTGCTAATCCCGTTGTAGTCAATGGGAAAGCACAATAAAGGATCCGTTCTCGCAAAACAGGGTCCTATTTCATGCTAATACCATCACAGTCAATGCTAAAATATATTCCCTGGCAATCGTGGTCCCTCCCCTGTTCACGGTCCCCCTACAACACATATATTTCCCTGGTAGTCAAGTACTGTCTCCCCCCTCCCCTGGTGTCCGATGCCTATCCCTATATTAAATATATTTCCCTGGTAGTCTAGTGCTCCCTCCCCAATGTCTGATCACCCTCCTGCGAAAATAAATACATTCCTTGCTACTGTAGTAGTCCCTCCCCCAGTGTCCGATGGACCGCCTGGTATAGTGGACAATTTTCCTGGTAGTCTAGTGGTCCCTCCCCAGATGTCCGAACACCCTCCCAGTGAAAATAAATACATTTGTTTATACTGTACTACTTCCTCCCTTCCCCGGTGTCTGATCAACCTCCTGGCATAATGTACAATGTCCCTAGTAGTCTAGTGGTCCCTCCCCCAATCTCTGTCTCCATGAAAAAATATACATGTACCAGTACTGTACTGCTCCACCCGCCCAGAGTGCAATCGCTCTCCTCACAGAATGAACATTTTAATTGGTAGTCTAGTGGTCCCACCCACAATGTCCAATTAGCATCCCCATCCCGTTAAAACCCGCCCCCATCCATGGTGGTCTAGTGGACCCCCAACCCTATCAGGTCATCACCCCCGATACCAACTCCTGGTCGGCAAGCAGCACAGCCCTCCTCTCACCTCCATGGCTGCCCGCCGACTGAGCTATGAATGAGCGTGTACTCTATAGCACGTGCCCATTCATAGCTCAGTTGGCTGGCAGCCACGGAGGTGCGAGGAGGGCTGTGCTGCTCACCTACCAGGAGTTGTTATGGGGGTGGGTACGTGATTATCTGATAGGATCCACTAGACCACCAAGGATGGGTGTGGGTTTTAACAGGCGGGGATCGAGAATGTGGAGGGACCACTAGACTACCAAGTTTTTTTTCTTCTACAGGGATGGTGATCAGACATCGGGGATGGGGGAGGGACCACTAGAGTACCAGGGAAAGTTTTCATTCTAGGAGGAGGGTGATCACACTCTGGGGGAAGGGGTGGAGCAGTACAGTACTGGTACACATACATTTTTTCACGGGGATGGGGGGGGGACCACTACACTGCCAGGAAAATTGTACATTATACTGTACTTGGACGTCACTTGGACACTGGGGAGGGAGCAGTACAGTATGAACAAATGTATTTTCATGGGGAGGGCAATCGAACATTGGGGGAAGGACTACTAGACTGCCTTAGCGAGTGACGAAAAAGGATTTTGCGTGTCAAAAAAATACATTACCGGGTCAGTTTTGCTACCAGACAAATGCAAAATACACCCGAGTTTCGATGAGCAAGATATATATGTAGGTGTGTGTAAACCACCTCATTTTTGACCGTTTTTTTTTTTGTTTTAGTAGAACCTGAAAGCAAGATGACAAAAACGTCATTTTTTTCTCATGAAAAAGGATTGGGCCCCAACAAAAAATAATCCTTTTTCATATAGCTCAATTCTTTTTTTCGTTCCAGGAAGCTATCCAAAAGACTGTACTGGACATGCCCAGAAACCACATTTTTTAAATTTAATAATTCAAGAACAGATTAATATTTTTTCACCAAACAGCACTTCTGTAGGGCAAGCCCTTTCTACCCTTAAAATGTCAGAACAGAATTCCAAACTACCTGGGTGCAGCGTGATGACAAAAAATGCGCAAAAAACATCTTTTTTTTTTTTATTTGTTTCACTAAGTGCAGTGGAATCCGGAAATCCGACCAGAACTTGGCATGTCAAGCAAGCTACCCCGCAAGATCATGTTTGCAAAAGTTTGTGCAAATTCACTGAATAGTTGCAAAGTTATTAAAGTGCAAAATTTGAGGTTTAACATAGAAGCCCTGCTCAACCCTAACTATAATAAAATGGGTGAAGTCCTCCTAGTACTATCAGATAGAAAACTTCTTAATGAGTAAAATGATACAGACTACTTCTAAAACAGAAATTATACAATGGGCTACAAAACAGAACGTAAATTCTGTATCCTGATTGGCTGACTCGCACCCCTCTCCCGTTGTAAAATCTACAATCACCCCATGGGAAGAGGTGCCAGCCGCTGATCAACCGCATCAGGATGTCCCCGGAAATCACTCCAACAGTCACCAACACAGCACTCGGAAAGACGGCGAAAATCCCTGCTTGATAGCGACCGGCAAATCGAGTTACTACAACAGGAAACCGCATACCTCACATGAAATTGAAACTGCGGCTTTCTCCCATATTCATTGATATTTATTTCATACCGTCTTCTGTGCCTCACGCACAATTTTTAACATTTCCCAGCCCCTCAAAAACACACTGCAGCCGGCAATGTTAACTCAGTACTGCGCATGCACAGTAGCAGCGCGGCTCCAGCAACCACGGAGTATTTTTTCCCAGCGGAACAATAAACACAGCAATATATAGCTTAAAATGAATAAAAACTGATTTACTATTTTTCTCGTGCCAAAATAGGAGGACATTGTATAACTGCAATATGCCACTCGAGGTGATGTAAGATTTACCACGCCTGTTGTGTTGTTATCACCCGCCGCGCCTCGTGATCTGAACACCACAGGGCGGTAAATCCTGGCATCACCAACACCCTCTCATGGTATATTGCTTAATTATACAATGTGGTAAATCCAGTGTCCCAAATACTGCATCCTGATAGGTTGGCTGGCACAATTACCACCATGATAAATCCTCCAGTGTACCCACTGGAAAAAGTGCCAGCCAACCTTATATAGTGCTAATCCAGTCGCTTTCACTTCAAACGAAACTGCCGTGATTTGTCCTGTCGCCGCTTCGCTAAAACACTGCAGTAAATTGTTTACAAAATGACATCCTCTTTTGAAGTGTAGGGACCTCAGTGAGTTAGAAAAGTTAAAAAAAAAACATTAAAGAGACATTTGCCATTGTATAATATATATTTATCCCTCCAGGGTGTGGGTACACTGGAGGACGTAACACAACTGGTGTGGTTCAGTCACTTGGCGAACACCAGCCTTGATAAATCCTCCAGTGTACCCACACCCTGGAGGGATAAATTGCTTAAACAACCGGCTACAATGACATTTTGTGTCTACTTTTGGTGCTACTAGCACTTTTAAAAGATGGAAAAACCAGGAATCGTTCTAGGGGGCATACAGTCAGTTCCACCTTCCTTTATGCTTCTGTTCACCAAGCCTGTCGAGGTTTTACAGTCCCTGAAGTGACATGCCTAACATGTTTACCTGACGTGTCCAATTTTATCCCGCCAATTCAACACGAACTGATGTAAACACTACATCCTGGTGCCCGGCTGTTGCACGTGCCTCCACAGACCATGTTTACGTCATTGCCGCAGCAATGTTTGTGGAGCTGTTGCGGTGAAACTGGGGCAGCCCTCACATGCAGTGGCCATGTGACCGACGCAGGCCCAAGCTTTTGATTTTCGCGTTCTGCCAAGATCGAGGGACTGCAACATCCAATGCCTCACGTGGACAGTCTGTGTTGAAACATCCGCATTTGTCATTCCTGGCATGTTGTCGGTCTTGTAACGTGTTGTACAGAGCTGAGCATTTCGCGTGGATTAACGTTTAGTCTAAGTGCTAGCCAAGGCTCGGAATAAGGATGCATACTGGGGTGCCGTGTACCGTATGGCATGCAGTGATTCGTTATAAAATGTTTCACATGGCTACAATGTACCCGCATCATCCTTTAGAAGTATGGGGCATACCCCAGCCCCCACCCTGGCAAAATCTACAATAAACCATGTCCCCTCGTCTGTTTAAATGTATACAGGACCTCTTGGTGAATGAGCCTGCTCAATGGAGTTTTATCCTGCAATAAACCTGAACTTGAAAAAAGACTCGAATTTCTGTGAAGTACAACTATGGATACTGTTTCAACCCGAACAGCAATACAAAATAACGTTTTACAAATTACATTGATTTTTAACTTTTCGAACCTGCTCTCTGAATATACAAGCCAAGATCTCCCCCTTCCCTCAGTTTATCACTGACCATAAACCTTAGAGACGGGAAACGTGTTTTGGCTGCATGTAAGTCGCTGCAGCAAACAGCTCAGACTGGGAGCGCTAGCGAGTCACGCGGACAGTAGGTTAGGAGGAACACTGGTCCCAAAAAAAAAAAAAAAGCCGTGACCTAAATTTGCAGAGTGTACTCTGAGCTAAATGTGATACATTTCATGTAACACGTTTTTTATGCTGCTCGTGCGTTTTAAACAGATCCCATTTCGCCGCAGTTCCGTTCGTGCCCTAGATCTGGTAAGCCCGAGGCTGGCATGTATGAAAAAAATACCACATTCTCGGTTTTAGAAATCGGCCAATGTTGTTGCAAGTGGAGTTGCAAAATATGTAGCTGCTTGATATATGAGTTGACACCGCAAATGTTTGCATTTTGCAACGGGGACGTCAGTCAGCAAGATAAAAATAGCCCCACATGGAGTAACGTTGCACTCCATGCCAGGGCATGCAATCTCATTTTTAGCAGTGCATAGATTGCAGCGGCTCGGGTGCACCTATTGTGTCGCGTTACCTTTTCTTCTTTTTTTGTACATTTATTTGGAATTGCGCGTCGGCGAGGTGGGCGACTTCATTTTGTCCCCTTCCCGTCGGCGGCTAGGGCAGCTGCTAGTGATGCGGCTAGAGCCGCGCGCGCCATGGTTGCACGCGCTCTGCGCCGACAGACACTCGAGCGCTTCTTGAAGCTTGTCAAAGGGACAGCCACGGGCAACACCCTTAGTGGGCAAGCCAAGACACAGTCCTGTGGGTCACTTGTTGCGTGCGCCTGGCTACCGCTTCTGCGACACCAATAGGAGGCATATAAGAAGCGGAGACGCTAGTGAATTAAAAATAAAATTGGGGGGACAGAGGCTGAGCCCCATTCTTAAAAAAAAAAAGCTGAAATCTTGTTTTTTGGCTCAAGGGAGAGCTCATTCCCCCATCCATATATGTATTTTAACCCACCAGACGTGTGCACCTACAGCTAAAAAATTGGGGGGACACCATACCTCTCAACTGTCACACATTATGAGGTACATCACTCATTTTACCTTTCAGAAACCCTTTGTCCATCATGGGGAAGGTGATATTCCACAATCCCCACTGAAACTTTAAAGCAGAAATTCATAATAATCTATCATGCTCGGTTATCGACAAACATTACGAACATTAGTGCACTGATAGCTATAGTATTCTGAGCTTGCAGTGCCATGTTAGAGGATATCTCACACATTTTGCTCATTTGTCACACATCATGTCACACATTTTGGTGAAGAAAGGTTGAGAGGTATGGGGGACACGGATCTACTAAGCCTTTGGCAGCATTGTTAATTGGCCACTTTTCAGGGCCTAAAAAGTTGAGGGGGACTGGCCTGCTTATACCTCCTGGTGATTGTGCCTGTTCTCCCAAACACTCCCAAACGGTATAGTGGTACACTAATTGCATCTAACTTTGATTTGAATAACAGATGTGGTTAAGCTAATGAAAATAGCCATTTTTTTATGCCTGGTATACCTGCCTGCTTACCAAAAACAAATGTTGGTGCTTCACCCTGACATTTAGGTATAGGTTGTGTATTGATTGACTTGTAGCTTCTTAGTACTATCAAGCTGCCCAGTTAAGGGCCTGATCCTCATAAGGTTCTGCACAAGTGGAGTGCTGGGGAAAAAAACGTGCATGGCCCCCTGTGCGCTGGATGCGCACCATCGGAGCATTCCACGGTATCTTTGAAGGGGGAGGTGCCATCATGCATGTCCCCTCCACACCTGATCCCACCCGCCTTGTTATGCAGGCGGACAGGGACTGTGCTCTGCTTAGTCTATTGGTGGGGGATGCAGCTACACCTGACTGGGGCAGCAGTAGCAACTACGCACTACTATGGCAAGCCCAATTGGCTCAACCAGCCCTGGGAGCCTCCATGGCAGGCTGGGGGAATCACTGACACCAACCAGTGTTGTTTCACTTTTGTTGCATTTCCCTTTGGAATACGGCAGCATTCCCTGCGCAGGCATCCAAAAAGTACAGGCATCCAATTGGATGACCGTGGTCTGGACCGCCAGCCCTAGGAGCCCCCGTGGCAGGCTGGGGCATCACTTACACCAACCAGTGTGGTTTCACTTTTGTTGTATTTCCCATCGGAATATAGCAGTCCTTGTGGACTGCCATATCCTGATATGCCGTACACTCCCTGCACAGGCAGGGATCCAGTGATGCCTGTAGTCTGGACCTGTTCTGCTCAGCCTCCCTGCCCATGACACAGTGCGTGACTCTGCACCAGTGGAGTGCAGGTGGCAGGGCTGTGGATGCCAGCAAGTGCACAGGCACTGCAGCAGGGCAATGTCACCCACAAGATGCCCTCCACTGCCTGTCACCTCCTGGCTTCCCCAAATCCTCTGGTTCTCCAGCAGTCCTAGTGGAAGGCCCGTCCCAGAGGGGCAGACAGTGGGGAAGGAAATGCAGCTTATTTTTATTTTATTTATTTATTGAATTGTGTCACCAGGAAGGATACACTGAGCAACTCAATGCTTGTCTCACGGTACGTCCTAGGGGAGAGGGATGTACAGCAGGAGAATCCATAATGCATACCTCATTATAGAGGGTGCATACAAACATTAATAATACATAGTCAAAGGCATTAGGTACATAGTCAAATGCATACAATTACATTACAGGGGGATCACAGGTGATGCATACATACATACATACATATAATATTTATACAGAGTCAAAAGCATAGGATCCAAGGTGGTCAGATGGATACAATTACAAAACATATGGTTCACAGTTCCTGCAGTAGCAGCCAGGGTGAAAACATAGGTAAGCAATGACATATATAAGAGTTAGGCAATTTAGGCAGGGTAAGTGCAAATGAGGAAGGGGTGTAGGGAGAAAGAGAGAGAGGGAGAAAAAGAGGCAGGTGGGCAAGGAGGGGGTCAGAAGCAGGTGCAGGTAGGAGTGAGGTAATTGTGTAGTGCAGAGGTAAGAGAAAAAAGGGAGGAGGAGTAGCGGATTTGTGGAGGCTTATGGCCGAAGACATCAGCTGGGGGACGAAGGGCAAAGGCAGTACGCTAGGGGATCGGCAGAGTGGGACTGGCCCACCAGGATACCTGGAAATTTCCAGGTGGGCCCCCCTTTGTTTGGTAGCTAGCCACCTTCTAAACTCTGAAAATCTCTGCAATTATCATATATTTTCTAAATAAATGGAGTATCTTGGTTACTGCAAGTAAATGTAAGATGCAAACATGGAGTTACTGTATCAGATTTAAATGGAATACTGAGGAGTGTGTGACCTGGGCCCTTCCCCCATTGATTTTCTAGGTGGGCTTCTCTATCCATAGAAACACAGACAAAGACAGCAGAAAAAGACCACAGATCCATCGATTCTGTTCCGAGTTCTCTATGTGCCCAGGACCTATTGTTCAGGCAGGGTTTTATCCCTCCCAGGCCACCCCCTGCTCCCCTCCCTACTGCAACTGACCTGAGCAACCACCAAATCTTTCAGTCTGTCCCAGCCCTGCTTGAAACCATTTATGGTCTTGGTGCCCACCACCTCCTCTGTCAGACTGTTGCACGACTCAGTCAATCAATCAGTCAAACTTCATTCAACCAGGCATCAACACCATTGAGCAAGCTCATTTTCAAAGTGGTCTTTGACAGGAAACAATACAATACATAGACATAGTTGCAAAGAATCGGAAGCAACAACAACATACAGGTAAAGGTTGATACAGACCAACGTAAGTCTAACATAGGGTCTCACAGGTACAATTTGTAATATATCTCATAGGAGGGAGGAGATGGTAAACCAGGATAGCACTACTAAATGGAGACTAGTGCCTTCATGAGGATATATTGGGGAGGCAGAAGGAACATTAGTGCGCTAGGGAGGAGGGGAGTGGATGTAAGGAAGGCGGAGAAAAGCTAGAGGTGCTGGGTTTCCTGTGAAAGGGATGTAAGTTGGTCAACCTTTCTGTAAAATAGAACTTCTTCACATCTCTCTTAAACCTTTCCTCCACCAGTTTCAACTTGTGACCTTGGGTTCTTGACTCTGTACTCTTGCTAAATAGGTCCCCACAGTTTACTCTTTTCCCCCCCTTTAGGAACCTGAAGGTCTCTGTTATAGCCCCGCTCTCTCGCCTGGTCTTCAGTAAGAACATGATCAGTGCCGTGAGATGAGCTTCATAAGATGTGTTCTGTTGGCCTTGAATCATCATGGCCACCATGTTGCAACTGTCTCCAACTTGTCCATGTTCTTCCTTAGATAAGGACTCCAGAACTGACCACAGTATTCCAGGTGTGGCCTCACCAGTGATATATAGAGGTGGTAGTACTGCCTTTCTGTAGTGCTCCACATTGTCGATAGGTATTCACTACAACTGGGTATTGTTCCCCCCTACAGCCCAAACTCTTTGAATGTTGGGCACATGAAGATTCGACAACAGCAACTCTCCAGTCTAAGTTTTGCCATCGAAGTGGAAACATCTCTCAAGCTTCTTTGAAGAAACTTTCAACTTCTAGACCTTGGGGCCGCAATTCTGCATAGCAGGTTGGGGCTACCTGGTAACAGGAAGCACCCCTAAATTAAAATCGTACCTGTTACGCCGGCCCGTCGGCGCAGCGGTGGGATTTCCGCTTTCGACGCCGGTGACCCGGTTCGAACGACCCGGATCGCCGGAGGGCCGGCCGGGGGGAGTAGGATTGAGCGTCCAATAGGCAGCTCTCCTACTCCGGGGGGAGGGTGTGGGCAGGCTTCGGTGCGCTGGGGACCCCTGGTGGAGACCAGGAGTTCCACGCAACCGACACTCAGTATGGATGGAGGCGGGGCGGACGCTGGCGTCATTGCACGACCCCGCCTCCCCTGGGAGAAAACCGGAAAAAGGAGGAGGAGCTGCCCGCCGTCATGGATGAAGCTCGCCGAGCTTCAGTGAGCTTCCAGGCCAGGCCCCGCGCTAGCTCGGTACCCGCGGCATATATGAAGAAGTGCTGGGCCCCACCGTGGGGGTAAGCCACGGGTATCGAGCGGTGGCCGATCTGGAAAGCAGAAGCCGGTGGCCCATGACCGGGTGGAAGGATAGGGCAGCGGGCGGCTCCGGAGGAGTAAAAGGTTAAATAAAAAAAAATAAAAAAATCGTACCTGTTAAGCTGCAACTTTCAAATTGACTAACCTGCTCTTCCCATTTCCACTGCTTGTATGTGGATTGGGGGCCACATCTGCCACTTAATTCAGGGTGTTTTTTTCTCCTATAGTGGGTCTCCGATTTCTTTTACAAAAAAAAAAATTCCTACAGGTAAGTACCTGTCTTATGTTCTGGGGACTTTTAGTTTAGGGCATTCTGGGGTGGGGGGCTGGTGGTGGTATTCTCCCTCCATGTCTAGCATCGGTCCCCCACTCCCCTGCCCCTGCCACAGTTTTTAGGGTCCTTTTGTGTTTTTATTTTTCCTAACAGGGATTGTGTGTCTTTAGGGGTAAGATTTCCCTTTTATCTGCATTTTGGGGCCGATTCTTATGGGGGGTATTTTACATGAATTGCGTGTGAATTGTCTGCGTGCCCATACAGCCGTGGACAGGTGCAGGGTGCACGGAATCATGAGCCACAGCACCCACATGGCACCTTTTCATGGCCATGCTCCCTTGGCGCACTGCAAGATCGGGCTACATGAGAGTGGGGTGCAGGAGGCAGGCAGGCATCCAATTGGATGCCCAGTCTGTGTCCCAGATTAGATCTCGTGCACCGCAAGTGCGGGCGTGTGCAGGATGGCACTGGTCCGGGTGCAGAAATGCACGGGACACACATCCAAATGGCCACCCCAGCCTACCCTGGCAGCCCGGTGGGTTTGGGCAGATTTATGCAGGGGTGACCCCATTGCCACCGCTCCCTGTCAGGCCCAACAGCGTGTACAGACTCAAGCAGAAGACCTGTCGGAAGATGATGAGGGAGACTGAGGAATGGTATGAGCGCTTTCATGTTTACTTCTGACTTTCATGTTGAACATTTTGCTTTGGACTTTTGGGGTTTTCAAGGTCTTAATGAACAATTATCTTTTAGTGCTTGAATGCTCTTTAGGAGCTCTAGTGCAAGATATTACCCTAGTTTCCTAACATTTTGCTAACTCCTGCTGGAGGTTTTATTAAAAACTCCGTGTTTAGAGTAATTAAAAGTTATTCGTTGATTGTGCTGCCAAGTCATATTGAACTTCAAGTATTATCTTTAGGGCTGAAGTATGACACCAGTAGCCTGAGTTCAGGCAGGCAAAAGCTGGACTTTTCATGGACTTTAGTTATTAGGAGAAAGTCATACTGCTCTTGGGCTCACATTACGCATCATAAGCTTTAGCTATAATTCTACAAATTGTTATTTAGTCCCCCTCCCACATATGGTATCAATATATTTTTGATGCACCAATCCTATGATTAAAGGGGCTGCGACCCCTAAAGCTAGTAATTGTATGGACTGTCATGGATACGGTGACTTTTTGGCTTTGTCATAAAGTAATTGAAAATTAAAAATAAAGTACAAAAAAAAAAAGACCATGGTGGCTTGATGGCAGTCCCCCTGATGCTGATCCTCCGGAGGTAACACCCCAACCTAACTCCATCCTGGCAGGTGAGTAGCGGGCCCCCCGCAGCCCCGCCATGGGGGGTAGGCCATGGGAGGTGCAGAGGGTGATGGCCTGAAGGAGGAGAAGCACGGGGGATGGTGGCCAGATGAAGAGCCGACCAGGGCCAGGGAGGGGAGAGAAAAGAGATAAAAATAATGTAGTTTTTGTTGATGGGAAAGGACTAGGCAATTCTGCCTATTTTAAGCCTCATCCTGGGAAGGGGGATACAGATGAAAACCAGCTGATATTGAACCAGATTAAGGTGTTGATGGTATTTTTAGTGTACAGGGGGAAATTTGGCCAGGACAACAGGGACATTCCCCTACTCTTTTCGAGAAGTGCCATGGGATCTTTAATGTCCACCTAACAACCACCAGAACAGGCAGGTGGGACCTTGGTTTAATGTCTTATCCAAAAGGCGGCACCTCAGGAGTGCAGCACCCCCTTCATGCTGCACTACAGTGTCAGTATTGGGATTTTTTTTAACCTTCTATTTGTCCACCTCTCCATGCTGGAGCTCCGCATCATCAGGAGACACCTGATACTGCCCCACTTCTCTGCCTTACCTGATATCCCCGGAGGTTCAGCCGTGGAGCCGTGGTTATGTCCCCCAGGTGGGCACGGGACGGGGCCTTACACCCTGATATCTCTCTGGTTTTTCGTTGGGTCCCCCGGTGGTCAGGCAGGCAGGAGCTATCAGGGCCAGTACTGGTGCTCCATCTTCTTGTTACTCCAGCATTGTTTTTCCCCTGTTCCTTCTGCATGGTGTTACACCCTGACATCAAGGTGCTAGGCGCCAACATCCACCATGCAGCTCCCCGGCCCACCCGCTACCAGCAGGACTTGCTATCCCTCAGGCCTCTGACCAGGGTCAGGCAAGCTTCAGGCTTTGGTTTCCCCTTCCCCCCGGAGAAGGCAAGCAGTCCCTGGGATGCTCAAGCCTTCTCCCCCGGCTGGACCTCCAGCGACCCGAGTCCGCTTCCAAACCCGGGTCGCTGGTGTCACAAGCAGAAATCCAACCACTGCACTAATGGTCCAGCTTGAATATTGGGATTTAACACAACTTCCTGGTGTGGGGAAGGAACCCACAGCCTCCTGATCTTCCAGACACAGAGGTGAGTGTGCATTCTGCTGAGATACTGATTTTGGAAATGATGGGACAACTAAAAAATGAGCCAACAAAGACAGTGGTAAGGGCAAAGCACCTGCACCCTCGGTGGGCAAGAACAAACCTGAGCAATCCCTGGAGGAGGAAGAAAGAGGCCTAGAAGCTATGGTACAAACTGTACTCAACGTAGCGAGACAATTAGATACAAAAATTGAGGGATTTAATCCCCATGTGTCAAATGTGGATACGAAAATAGAGGGCTTGGAGACCGAACAGAAAGTACTAATGACAGCAATGGATAAATCCCAGACAGTAAGTCACTGGAGTTATAAAAGAAAACAAACTGCTTCAAGTGAGGTTAGAATACCTTGGAAATAGGGCCCAGGCACATAATTTTCACTTCCTAGGAATACCCGAAGGGGTGGAAGACACTGAACTACTAAAATGTATGCAGAACTTGGTTAAAGAATTATGTCTTGAGACCGACACTTCCTTGACAAGGGCCTACAGGATCACCCTAAGGTGCCGTCCCAACAACCCAGACTTACCGCACATACAATGATGGTAAGTACTACCAGAGCACACATCAGAAACATGCTCTTACAAACAGCCAGAAATGTTGGGATACTCACTGCAGGACGGAAGAACAATCCATTGCTTTCCCAAGAACTAGGTGTCTTACACACACTCCAACTCCCAGCACGACTGAAAATAATACACGCCGGGAAGATATTTTCGGTAATCCAACTGAAGCAGGACATAAATTGGAATACATTAAAAAGGATTTTGACAAAGGAGATCAGGAGGCTGAAACGGAGAACACACAGGAAGCTTGAACCCTTTTAAATAACTTGGGACTTTCAGTATGTACTTATCAGACCAGAGACTTGTACTTACTGTTAGCAGTTGTTAGGTAGTATCCTTACTGAAGCACTAGTTAAGTTACCCTTTAAATTAAGTTGCTCTGTGGTACCTTCATACTTGACTATCTTGTACTTTTGGAAAACTGTTATCAAACATAACAATGCAACTTAAACACTTGTAACTTAGCACTACAGGGGGTGGGAACATGATAAGGAGACCTTTAAGATAAGAAACTGCGCCACACACGACGCCATTTTACAACAAGCTTACTCGGTACCAACCTCTGTGAAACACTTAAAACTTTAAATTAACAGCATTGTATAACATTAGGAGATCATGTAACCGAGTGTGGTAATCAAAGGTTCGATAAGCGAATGTCAGTCTCTCTTGAATACACGGCTTACCCCCTGTTGCCCTCAAATGTTATTTTTGTCTGCAAAGGTTACCTCCCTATGGTTCTTCCTCATCCGAATTGGATTCTCTGTCCCAGGCAGAGTAGTTCTTCTCAATTTTATCTACCAATTTGGCTGCAGCCACGGGTTCAGAAAATTGGTATACCTTGCAAGGGTGTAGGCAGGCATACTCACTGTACACATTTGTGTACAGTTTTGTTGAGTGCCTGTCACAAACCATATGCCTTTCTGTTAACATTTTCATTCTGCTCTGTAGTATTTGGGTTACTGTAGGCCACTGAGGAGTGTCTCTGTTTAAACTTCTGTTGTTTACAAGACAGATACCTGTATAACCTATTTAGAGATTAGAGGAATCATCTGACAACAATCTGACTTGTTTGGAAAGGGGTGCCATTTGGAAAGGATGTGTACATTTTTTAATGGGGGGTGTAAGTGTTGGCAATTGTGTAAAAAACGGAAATGTCTGGCTACACCCCTGATACCTTGCTTCCATACATGATTTTCAGCCTTGCAGGCATCGAAAGGAAATAGTGGACCCCAAGTTGAAGCAGGCGAGATCTGAGCCCATCGTATCCCTTACGCCTATGATGGATGGCATAGCTTAAATCATGAAAAATATGTACCTGGGATTCTTGCCAGACAAGTGGGCCCTTTTGTTTTGTCCTTTGCAGTACATTGTCCCATTCCCTTTCTGATCCTAACACCACCAAGATTGTGCGTACCTGGGTTCCTGTCGCTACCAACTAGGGTCTCCAGCCTCGTGGTGTTATGCGGTATGCTCTGAGGATGGTTACCAGGTCTTGTAGCAGCAGAGTTTCTTTAAACCATCCCTCCATGAAAGTGTGAAGATCCTCACCTTCTGCTGCCTTTGGTACACCCAATATTCTTAAATGAGTAGCTCGCATGCCGTTTTCTGTGTTTTCCAGGCGCCTTTGCAATAATGCATTTTCTTTGGTGAGCCCTGTGAAGACAGGGCCTTATCTGCTGTTTTTACTGCCCCTTTAGCCTCCTCCTTGACAGCCTGAACCTTTGTATCGACCACATGCATTATGGCCACATAGTCTTCCACTTTCTTAGCCAGGATTTGGATCGCTTTTAATAGTGCAGCATTGGTCGGCTGTGCCGGATCATTTGTGGGGAGGTCTCGATCACCGCTTGGGCCTGGGAGCACATCTTTTCTTTTAGCGCCTCCACCCCAGCTGTGTTTTTTGGATGACCCATCTTGCCTCCTGTGCTTCCGATTCACCAGTTTTTGGTCTCAAAATGTTCCGCTCGGCAAATGCCTTCAAACAGTATCGTAAAAAGTGTCCAACCTTATATTTCTCTCAGTATTAAGCCCTTTGACCTTCGAGGTCCATGGAACTGCGAAATCCTGCTGCTTACAGCTCGGCTGCTGGCCACGCCCCTCCCCCATGGATTTTATTGTCTTTGAATTCAGGACAAGGAGGTTGTTAGAGAACCAGTCACAGATAGCAGTGAAGTCGGGTTGGAGGCAGTGTTGGATAAAGGCTGGACTGCTGTGCGTTGCAGTGATGACTGCATCATCAGCAAATAAGAGGAGTTTTGTGGAGTTGCAAGTTTTTGGGAGTTCACTGACAAAAGAGACTGAACAGAAGGGGACCAAGAATGGATCCTCGGGGGACGCCCACCACCACAGGCCTGAAATCCGAGAGGGTCGCTCGACATTTGACTGCTTAGGTTCAATCTGTGAGATCGTTTTTTAGCCAGTCAGTGGCTTCCACTGAGAGGCCTAGTTTGGTTAATTTGTGGCAGAGTAGATCATGACTGACAAGGTCAAATGCCTTGGTGTGGTCAATGAATGTGGAACCAGCAAGCTCCCCTCTCTCCAGGGCATGGTGAAGGTGGTCTGTGTATTCTAGTAGGGCAGTTAAAGTACTGTGGTACTTGTGGAAACCATGCTGTTCAGATGACAGTAGGTCATATTGGCTCAGGTATTGGGTAAGCTGGTCATTTACAATTTTTCAAGTGTTTTAGAGAGGGGCAATAAAATTGAGATGGGATGGTAGTTTGTGAGTAGGTCTCGGGCACCCCCCTTATGGACTGGGTAACGTGCCATTTTCCAGATTTTAGGCATGCGCTCAGTTGAGAGTAATAAGTTAAAGATGAGCTGGAGGGGATGAGTAACCTCTCGTATGGCATTTTTTAGGAGTTTCATGTCAATGTTATCAGGCCCTATTCGAGTAGATATTTTTGTGCAGGCAATATATTTGCAAGTATCTACCTAGGTTAGCCTCCTAAGATAGAACTTGAGATGCAAATCCTTCATAGGGGTGGTTTGGGATTCCACAGTGTGACTGGGGGTGCTGGAGTGTAGGCCGAGAGGTCACTAAATGTGCTATTCAAGGTATTTGCTATGTTCACGTCACCCTCTATTAGGTACCCACCAATAAGTATGGAGCGAGGAAGCGGTTTATGAGTTTCCTAGAATGTCATTTAATTCCTTTCCAGAGTGATTTAGGGGAGTTGAGGGATGAATGCTGCTTGTTTTTGTGGTAATTAGCCTTGGCACTTCTGATTTGGCTTTTTACCCTATTTCTAAGTTCTTTGTCCTTTTGGAGGAGAGAATTTAGGCCAAGCTCATGGTACTGTGACTAGACTCTATTGCGTTCTCTTATTAGAGACATGAGGTTTGGGGTGCACCATGGTTGGGAGGGGAGGTGCCATTTTTGGTGAGAGTGTTGTAGGGGGCAGCTAGGCCACAAACTCTGTTGAAGTGCATGCTGGAGTAGTCCAGGGCAGCATCAACATCCTGAGTCTGCTGCAGAAAGGACCAGTCAGTCTGCTGAAGCATTACTTGCAACTGTGGGAACTTATGGGAGTGAAACACTCGTACCCTGGAGCAGGAGGGATACTGTCATAATACATGCTGTCGGTGCTCTCCTTAATCGCCTATGGCATTGTCATTTATGGAACTGCTTCCACCACTGCACTCAAAAGGCTCACTGTGGCACTAAACAAGGCCTGTAGACTCCTAATTGGTGCACCACGCCTCACTCACACCTGCGATGGCTATATGCAGGCTGGGTGGCTCAACTTGCATGGGAGAATTAAGTACTACACCTGCCTACTTGCCAAAAAGATTCTCCTTGGACTCATGCCTTCGGGATTAGGATGCTTACTTCACAAATCCCCCAAGACCCAATATACGCGCACTTCATCTTCCGCACTCCTACTAGTCCCGATGTGCCGGACCACCCAGTACCAACGCTCCTTTTGTATCAAAGCTCCATACTGGTTAAATGGTCTCCACAATGGCTTGGCTAACCTTACTAGTCTCGGTGAATTCAAACTCAAACTTCGTCAGCACATCCTAACTGAAAACTCCTGTGATTGCAACACTTAACATCCTTGTCCCTCTTCCTGGGACTTCACCCCCACCATTCTTCCACTGTTCTCTCTACTTGTCTTGCCCTCTCAACTCTCCTGTCCCTTCCTGCCCTCCCATCTACTCCTCTTTTTCTCCCCCCACTGTTTTCCTTGCTTTTCGTCCCTTACTATCCTCGCTGCTACTTGACAAAGCCACCCGGTTGCTCTCCCCTTCCTGGATCTGCTCCCCTCCTAATCCCCTCCTCTTCTCACTCCCTGCCTTGAATCACGTGCTAAACTAATGTGTATTTATTTGCTGTTCTCTTGTTCTGTATTTTGTAATACAAATTGCTTAATTCTTTGTGAAACCAGTCTGTTTTCAATTATGGATCTGTACCCTCCCATTGACGTAATCCTATATTGAATAAATAAATAAAACATGGTTCCTCATATATATCTTTCCATTTTTTTTTTCCAATTGTTTAACCAGGAGTGGCACACTAAGCTGAAAGCTTGTTGAAAGGTTTTAGAATGTGTCTTCAGTTATTTACAAAACTATTATTAGCAAGTTATTTTCTGTAAATGGCCAGTTACTGCAGAATTGTACTTTGGAATACTGCATTGGTTTTATTTAGTCTACTTAAGAGGTCACATGAGTATACAAATCATCTTTGAGTTGTCTTAGTAGTGTGATGTCTCTGTTCCTATGTGTTACTGATAGTGCTAGTAAACAGCCCGGGGCAGTTACAGTATAGATTATGCTCACTTGGCAGCCTTATGATTTTATGAAAAGTCACTGATTTATTGTATTTTCCCCAGTAACAACAATAAAGAAGATGGTTCGCCAGAGGGCGAACCTTTACAGTTGCCTTCAGATATTTAAAGGTTTCCCAGACTCTACAGTTCTAAAACTGATTACAATATTCTTATAACATACAGATGGTAATTTTTGCTAAAGTGGCAATGTGGCATGTGATGGATTTATTTAGCCACAGCTATGGCCCTTGTTCGGGCACCTGCTTCCTAGTGGTGCGGCTAGCTAACCTGCCGCCCTCCAATCCAGCTTTATGGCCTCTCGTCTCCCTAGCCAGCTATGGCCTTTGTTCAGGCACCTGCTTCCCGGCGGTGCGGCTAGCTAACCTGCCGCCCGCCTAATCCAGCTCCACGGCCGCTCGTCTCCCTAGCCAGCTACAGCTCTTGTTTGGCACCTGCTTCCCAGAGGCGTGGCTAGCTAACCTGCTGCCCGCTGAATCCAGTTCCACGGCCACTCGTCTCCCTAGCCAGGTATGGAGTTGGTATTTTTTATAATTCGGTGCTCTCAAGCTGCTCTCTGCTGATTGGCTGCCTTCTCGCTGTGGTGCCTTTTTTTTTTTTTTTTTTAACATTGAACACTTTATCCTCCAGGCCAGAGCAGCCCTAATGACCATGGCCACCGGCACCCTCACCCCAAGACCAGGTCCACCATGCAGATAATCACCCACTCACCTGGCCAGCCAATGATAGGACTCCCCCCCCCCCTTAGGGCCCTGCAGAACAGACACCCGGTGGCTGCAGCTCACAGGTCTGGGGGGGCAGGGCACGGCCATCAGCCAAGTGGTCGCCCCGCCATTTTCCTCCGAGAAAGCCCAGAGGAGCTGAATGTGCAATGGCGTCGGCACACATACGTGCGGACGCCCTCTGCGCTTCACCCCTTGTTTGTGCCTGCACCTTGCAGGGTGCCCAGCCTCCGCCAGATGCCACTACAGTGCGGTGCAGCGCCCTCACCCACCCCAGAGGAAGGAGAGCAGTCATGGGATGCTCTATCCTTCCTCTCCCCTGCCAGCCCCCGGTGGCCCGAGTCCGTTCCTGAACCCGGGTCATTGGCGCAGCACGAGGTGTGGCGTCCAGCGCCTCAACCCTCAGTGCCACCGGGCCTGCAGCCTCTGTGGTGCCTTCTGATTGGTGCGCCCACAAGCCCTGGTCTCGGAGCGCTGAACTGCTGCTTTTTGCTTGCTCTAATCCAACATTTTGCCTGCTCTAAATACTATAGCCTCCTATAATTTTCAATTTGTTTGATCGTTATTTATCTTCTGTGCTAACTGTTTAAATTGTTTATATCTACTGCAGTAGAATTAATTCCTATTGGTTTTATCTACCTACAGTTTATTTGATGAGTGCTGCTGCTTGATACTTAATAACTGCTGCTGCTGACCTGTCAGTTGATTTTCTGCTGTCACTCTTTCACCCTTCCCTTTCCCCTGCATTTCTAACTTTCCCTCAGCCTGCTCTTGCTCCGACCCCCCATACAGGACATTGACCTGCCCTACCCCTGTCTCTTCTACTCCCTTGTCCTGTCGTAATTCCTCTCTAACCTCCTACAGCCCCCCTGCCCCTCTGCTCCAGCCCCCGATTAAGTGCCTCCCATTGTCTTTTCTGGCTGGCTCGAGCCCCCGCTGCTTTTGGGTCGCCTTTAGGGACTGTTGCCACCCCCATTTACAATTATTTTCTTCTGTTTTTCCCCATCCTCTCCCTAACTACTTAACTAATTGCATTCTTCTCCTCTTCTTACAGCTACAGCCCTTGTTCGGGCACCTGCTTCCTGGCGGTGCGGGTAGCTAACCTGCCGCCCGCCGAATCCAGCTCCTCGGCCGCTTGTCTCCCTAGCCAGATATGGAGTTGGTATTTTCCATAACGTGCGCCCTCAAACTGCTCTTCGCTGATTGGCTGCCTTCCCATTGTGGTGCTTTCCGATTGATGCGCCCTGAAGCCCTGGTCTCGGAATGCTGAACTGCTGCTTTCTGCTCGCTCTGATTCAACATTTTGCCTGCTCTAAATACCAAAGCATCCTCTAATTTGTCCCGCCCACCCTGCGTGGCCCCAACCTCTATTAAAAGCACACAAACTCCACCCTGCACCACTTCTCTCTCTTCCCTGTTGGCTACATTAGCCTCTAGCCAGACTTTAGCTGCTTAACCCTTTCACCCAGTTTCTCCTACCCGCCTGCTAGCCTTCCTCTTCTCTAGCTCTACAGACTACAAACGTAGCCCTGCTTTTCAACCTGCTGCTGTTATCCCTAAATGTAACAATGCTCTCTATCCATGCCACCCCCGACCCTCATCATGCTGTCTCTTCTCCTCCTCCTCTTCCCTCTCCCACCCCCTCACCAGCTCTACACCTCCACACCCCACTCGTCCTGGTTACCCCACTGTCTCTCTTACCCCCGCTACACCTTAACAATAACTCCTACACCATACTACTTCACTTGGACCCACTGCTCTTCCCGGCCTTCTGCCCCCTCCACCTCTGCACTACTCTCACACTCTTTTGTGCCTCTTCAGATTCCAACTCACTACTTTTAGCTACCCAGCAAGTACTTCCAAAATGTTTAGTCCAACTTGGTTTAGGAGTACCAAGCTCCACTTCATCATTATCTCTCTCCTTCTGCTCTCCGCAGGTGACATAAATCCTAACCCTGGCCCCTCACTCACTAAAACTACCTCCCCTTCCACTCTCCCTTATCTGCTTTCCTCATCTACCCCTACCACCCTCCCCCGAGGTCTAAAAATCCTACACATTAACATTCGGAGTCTTCTCCCCAAACTAGACCTACTGCACCCTCTTGTTGCTTCTACTCACCCTGATATATTAATAGTTACTGAGACTTGGCTTACAAACAAGATCCCAGACGCATCCATCACAGTCCCTGGGTATATTGTCACCCGTCAGGACCGTGCTAGCAGGGGGAGGGTGTCGCTATCTACTCCGCTACCTCCCTCCAAATCACAACTGTTCTAGCAACCTCTGTCCCCAAGACCTATGAAGCCCTCGTCTTAAGATTATCACTACCTTTCTCAGTCCCTATCTTCATAGCAGGAGCTTATTGCCATCGTGGCCTACACTGCACTGTTACTACTGAGCTAATCACTTCCATTGGGTCCCTCACCTCCTCAGGTGAGCTCTACCTCCTAGGTGACTTTAACCTTGACTGATTGTCTCCCTCCCTAGGCAAAACTTGCATTGACATAACTGCCCTCAACCTGTCCCAACTAATCAAGGAACCTACTCGCCTTAATCACAAAACCCAAAATCATTCTCTCCTCGACTGGACCCTTATTGCTCACCCACACAGGGTAATCCAGTCCGGCCTGCTGCCAGATGCACTTAGTGATCATCATCTGATCTACTTAGTCAGGAAAGTTCACAGACCTAAAGCCCCTCCCAAACTCCTAACCACTCGCCCTTACAAAACCCTTGACCTTGCCTCTCTACATCAGGACCTAGCCCTCATTGATTGGGCCCCATAGCGTTTGCTAAAATTATTGCTCTTGCTCTTGGATACTCCAGTGACGACAATTTTCTGTCTGGAACAATCATGCTCCCCTGAAGCAAATCAGAGTGTGTGGCTACTGCCACCCTTGGATCACCCCTGAGCTTCTGGCCATTCAGCAAGCATATGACATAGCTTGGAAAACTCACAAAACCACCAGACTCCCTTGCAATCTTTCTAACTACTGCTCTTTCAGAAATGCCTGCACCCAAAGCCATCCAACAGGCCAAATCTGAGTACTTCCGTTCCACCTTTAACAAGAGCATAAATAACCTATCTAAGTTCTGGAAAGTTGTCCACTCACTCCCCCCCCCCGCAAGCTAAACCTCCTCCTCCTTTACTTAATATTAACAACCAACTCACTACTGACCGTCCCTTGGTAGCTTCGGAATTCAATACTTACTTTACTCCTGTGCTTCCTCCCTGCTAACCTCCCTCCCAACCCCTCCTTCTGCCTTACACCCTGTACCTGCCTCCCCCCATCACCACCTTTCAACAAAAAGCTTTACCTTTTCACCAATCTCCCCTAGCGACACTTTAAAGGTCCTCCTCTCCCTCAATCCTACAAAGGGGTAGGACCTCTGATGGCCTTGACCCTAAGTTGCTCTACTTATCTGCTCATGCTATTTCCTACCTGCTAGCTGACCTGCTCAACCTGTCATTCAGCACTGCTACTGTACCTGCTGCCTGGAAACATGCTACTGTCCTCCCCTTACCAAAGGGCGGCAGTCTCTCTTCTCCTCTCCAGGTAACTACCACCCAATCTCCCTTCTTTCCACCCTGGCAAAGCTCCAGGAACACCTTGTTCTCTCTTAGCTCTGTTCCTTTCTTGACAATGACTCCTTCTTCACTCCCTTCCAGTCTGGTTTCCGGAAGAACCACTCCACAACCACATCCTTACTCAGACTCACGGACTCTATCCATTCTGCCATGGATAAAGGCCACATTAAGTCTGCCATCTTTGTCAACCTTGCTAAGGCTTTCGACACTGTCTCTTACTCCTTCCTCCTCGAAACACTCTCAACGGCTGGCCTATCACAGCCTGTCTGCGATTAGTTTAGCTCCTACCTGGTAGACAGAACTCAATCTGTCAAAATAGTTGACTCTATGTGCCCGCCTCTCCAACTCTTGACTGGTGTGCCTCAAGGCTCTGTTCTTGGCCCAGTGCTATTCTCAGTTTTCCTAAATGACCTTCCATCTGCATGCTCCTCATCCCTTATCCATATATATGCAGATGACACTGTCCTGTTCACCTCCGGCTCCTCTCCCTCTGATGTGACTACCAGACTACAGCTTGACTTCAGCAATGTTCAACGCTGGCTAAGCTCTCATCAACTCTTTCTCAATGCCAAGAAGACAGTCTTCATGACTTTGGCACTAGGCAGAGACTCTCTTGTCTGCCCTGTCCCCTCCTTTCACACCATTGATGGGACTACATTAGAGGACTCTGCCTCTTTTAAATACCTAGGTGTCTGGCTTGACCAACACCTTAACTTTTCTGAACATATTGATGCTATTCTGAAAAAAACTGTGCCGCAAGCTCGGCACCCTTTACAGAAACCGGAGTTCATTACCACTTCTGGTGAGGCGTGATATTGTTCAGAAAATGATTCTCCCCATAATCAACTATGGCAACGTAGTCTACAATGCTGCTCCTAAGTCTTCCCTTGCCAGACTGGACCCCCTCTTCAGTGCTTTCTGTCGTTTTGCCCTTGACTCCCCCTCTCGCACTCACCACTGCACCCTTTATCACGCTCTTTCTCTACCTTCCCTTGAATGCAGGCGTCTCTCTCACTGCGCTAAGTTCACTTCCAAATTCTGATTTGGGTCCCAACCCTCCTACCTCTCCTCCTTGCTCTCTGCTCTTGCTCCCAACTCCTGCCCTCTTAGATCCTCTGATTCTCGCTTTCTTGCCATTCCTCGTCACCACACTTCCATTGGTCAAGAAGCTTTCTCTTATCAGTTCCCTAAACTCTGGTACTCGCTTCCTTCACCCATTCAGTTTTCCTCATCCCCTTTTTCCCTCTCCCTAGCCCTTCACAATTACTTTGCTCCTAACTGCACCTGCTTCTAGCCTCCCATCCCTCCCCTTACTCCCCTCTCTCTTACGCCAATACTTTGATATCCCTTTTCTGTCTATCCTTCCCCCTTCTCCC
Organism: Neoceratodus forsteri; assembly: GCA_016271365.2. Taxonomy (NCBI): domain Eukaryota; kingdom Metazoa; phylum Chordata; order Ceratodontiformes; family Ceratodontidae; genus Neoceratodus; species Neoceratodus forsteri. The sequence continues at coordinate 37,805,349 of JADMNL010000032.1, forward strand.
AAGCACGCTCCATTGTTCCCCGTGTACTGCACTTTTCCCACCCATACCCTCCCTCCCTCCCTGTACCCTTTCCCCTCTATTCCCTATAAAAAGTCCCCTTTTGCCTAGTACACTTTACTTTCTACTCACTTGTTCCAGTTCACTATTGTGCCAATGTCTTAGTCATTCTTTTACCCCTCCCTCCAGTTTCGCACTCCCTTATTATTAGTCACCTAATCACCTCCCTCCTTCCTCTTTCACCCTCTCTCTCTCATCCTGCCCTCCTTGCAGGGTTCCATACATTCTAAAGGGGGTTCTCCTGGACCTGACTCTCTCTCTCTCCCCCCTCACCTCTTGCCCTTTCCACAGAATTTCACTAGCACTTACTGAAGCCTTGCTTCCTACTCTCTCTGCACTTCTGTGTCCTTTTGCACCCTCTGACCTCCTGGACTTTGGCCCAGGGTGGTACCATGTAAGTTCTCCTGGAGGTTTCCTTACCTCGGCCCTTGGCATATGTTTATAACATTGTATCCTCTACTCTACTCTTTAATGAAACAATGTGTTTCCTGTATTGTGTTATGTGATAATGTTTATATTTGTTTAATTGCTCCCTGCCTTTGTACCCCCTCGGACGCTTCTGGAAACGAGCTGTTCTTCAGCTCATGTTGTCTTTCCTGGTGAAATATTTTGTAAATATTTATTTGAGATTTAGGATAACAAGATTTGAGAACAAGCTCATTACATAGGTTCCACATCATTTACAAAAAAACAAGACAGTACAGTATAGCTTGAGAACAAGCTCATTACATAGGTTCCAAGACAGTGTAAGAACAAAGCAGTACAGACATAATGTAGCTACAGCTAATTTGGTAATACACTAAGTTCACTGAGAAAAAAAACATAAGTGTAAAACTGACTGTGACAAATAGCTTTATACACTCAATCAGAACTGTAAACCAGGATTACGACCAGACTGAAAGCAGGAAGTTATATTCACAGGGGTCAAATTAGGAAGACTGGAGGAGTCTAAACAAGGAAGGAAGAGGACAACAACAGATTAAGTGTAGGTGAAGAGCGAGCGGGGGGAGAGGGTGTTTAGCCCTATTTGAGCCTTGTTAATTGGCATGTAATAGGAAAAATAGAGAGATAATTCAGCCCAGAATATGCCATGTCTGCATTGACATAACCAGCAGGAATGTTAGGTAGGAGCGAGACACAGGTGCTACATAGTACATGGTCAAGTGTGGCGTGAGGCCGAAACTTTATTAAACCGTCATCCAGGGTCTAGTGAAAACAGTCACAGCTAGCTTGAGCAACAAGGTATTTTCTGAGCTCCCATTTAAAAGGACCCATCTTGGTTTCTGCAATCAAAATTGGTGGAAGAGTGTTAATCCATTTCAGAGCTTGATGGGCAAAAGCTCTTTGACCTAGGGAAGTGCGACATTGGGGAATCTTAAAGATCATGCTGTCCAAGTTTCTGGTGGGGCGGCTACATTCATAAGAAGAGAGGATCTTCAACACCCTATTGGCATGAGGCCCAGGCTAGCTTTCTTTGCCATGAGGCAGGTTTGGAATTTGAGCCTGCCCGAGAGCTGGAGCCAGTCAGCCTGGGCATACAGATCACATGTATGTGTAAGCTGTGCGGACCCAGTTAGGAGGCGACAGGCTTCATTTAAGGTGACTGATTCAGCGGAGGGCTGGGTCCATTGCAGAGCCATAGACTACTAGCCCGTAGTCAACAACTGACACACTAGAACTAAGTATTGCAATGTTGAGGCTTCAGGGGTTACACTCTGCTTGTGCCTATAAAGCAGACCTATACGGGTGTTGACAGCCTTGGCTGTGGTGTCAGTGTGATTGGCATATGACATGGTACTGTCAAGTGTGACACCCAAATATTTAAAGTTATGAACTAGTTCCAACGATGCCCTAGACTCCATTTTTATACTGAGAGGGAAGGAGCGGTGTCTGTTTTGAGGACTGAAGAACAACATAGTCTTGGTTTTCTTGTAGTTCATAATGAGTTTGTGGTGCTGGCCCGGTGGTGCTGAGGGTTGAGGCGCTGGATGCCACACCTCACGCTACGCCGGTGACCTGGGTTTGGGAATGAGCCCGGGCCATCGGGGATCAACTGAGGAGGGAGAAGATTGAGCGTCCGAGGGACTGGTCTCCTCTCCCAGGGTGGGATCTGGGGCCTGCTCGGTGCAGTAGGGACCTCTGGTGGTGACCAGAGGCAACACTGGTACTGAGCCATACAAAGGGAGCAGAGTGGTGGTGGACGTCAGTGACCCAGTAGCGCAGACGTCATTGCATGTCCGCACCTCGGGGGAACCATACAAGAAAAATCCCTGCCCTTGGGGATAGGCAAAGGCACCTTGCCCTGTCAGGCCACACTCCCATACTGGGCACTCTCCTCTCCAGTGCTGGTCACCCAGCCCGACACACTTGATTGTAGATAGAGCATCCTAGGCGGATAGGACAGCCCCACCTCGGGGGATTCAGAGCTGGGGGGTCCGTTGGGCTGGTGCGAGCAGTAGGAGGTGTCTTAGGTGGGAGGTAGAGCCTGGTGAAGGTGAGGATGCTGGAGAAAGTTCCCTGAGGGAGGTGCATAAATAAAATCGACAGAAAAAAAAAAGAGTTTGTGGTGCTTGAACCATCTCTCAACTGCAGAGAAATTATCCTGGAGTTTACACTCAAGTACCAGAGGGTCAGTGTTACTTTTGAACAGGACCACATCATCTGCATAAAGCAGAATTTGGCAATGACTGGCAGGTGGAAGCTGATTCAGGAAGATGCCAAACAATAGGGACCCCAGGATTGACTCCTGGGGCACTCCAGAAAGGACTGGTCGGCTATCCGATAAAATACTGTCAATCCTAACTTGTTGAGAATGGTTGGAGAGAGAGCTTTTGAACCCATCGACTACATCCTAGGAGACCCCAATGATTGCCAGCTCGTCTATCAGTAAGACATGTTTAACTGTGTCGAAAGCTTTTGATAAATCAATAGATGTCACACCTGTGAGTGCTCCATTATCAATAGAGTTGTGGATATACCCAGTGAACTCTAGTAGTGCAGTTGTGGTGCTGTGCCCTTTACGAAACCCATGCTGCTGTAGACACTGTATTTTATACTTACCTAAGTATTTAATCAGCTGGTCCACGACTATTCTTTCAAGAGCCTGTGATAGTGGCGTGAGTATTGAGATGGGTCTGTAATTTTCCCGTAGAGCTCTGTCCCCACTCTTGAAAACAGGTGTAACTAGAGCTGCTTTCCATAACTGTGGGAATTGGGAGAGTCTTAGAGAAGTATTGATAATGTGCGTCAGTGGTCCAATTATGGAGTCCAAAATGAGCGCAACAATTTTAAAGTCAAGGGAGTCACCACTGAACCGTGACTTGCCTAGGACGTTTAGGAGGTATTTCCTAGCTTCACCATGTTTGTTTCATAATATTGTACCATTTGGTAGGGTGGTGTTATTTTTCAGTTTATTTGCCCAGAATAACCCAGCTGAGATACAACTGGTGGGGTCTTGCTTCTCTCCATTTCCACAGCTGGGTGGACTGGAGCACTGAGAGGTTAAGTGACTTTCTCAAAGACACAAAGTGAGTATTTGGCTCTAGTGGGGCTTGAACTTCTGTTCTCCTGGTCCCAAGCTACAGTACTGTGCTAACTCGCAGAAACAGGAGACGATATGTATCGTAAAAGTCATAATTATACCTTATTTTGTTCCGTTTTCTGCTAGACCAGATCATCTGTTTTAGAATTCTAGTTATGATTACTTTCTCAGCTTCAATTCCTGTAGGACTCCCCACCCCACTCCAAGACACCTATCTTCCTGCAATAGCATCTCCTTGTACTACGACTCAACCCCTATCGTACCCGGCCCCGCTGGGGGAATGGGAATGCCCAATAAAACCAGCGTGCCAGGCTAAGGTCACCCCAGATGGCAAACGACAAGCACTGAGCTGCCTTCACAACCTATACCAGTCCTCTCCACATCACACATTTCAGGGAGGATCTTCTAAAGAGGTTCCCCCTGTTCAGCAATATCCAACCCACCCCCTGAACCACCAGAAAGCAGTCAAATAGTGGAGGAAAGCATTAGCATTAGCATCCTACCTGAAGACAGAGTATGTCCTTTGGACAACATAAGTGTGTTCCAGTCAGCCTAACTAGAAGCATAAGCTCTGAATTTAATCCAGGTCTCTTGTATAATAAGCGTTAGTGCCAAATGTTACATTTAGACAATTGAGTCAGACCTTCGTCTGCTGTTTGAAAACTGCCAATGTCTGAATATTGAGTCTCTGTTTATCTACAACTGATAAACGCAAATTTAAACAAAAAAAAGATAAGGAGTGTGGCAGGGGCACAGAAGGTCACTGAGGAAAAGATGGTTCTTGTCTATTTAGGGCTTGATATTCATTCAGAACCATTCTCCATCCTATAGGCAACCAGTACAGTTCACAGAGCATAAGCAAAAAGAGAGCTGCGCCATTCTGCACCATCTGTAGTCAGTGAGCCTGACTTGCTGGGAAAACCACATAGAATGCATGATAGTGCAGGCACCATATGTCAACTACACAAACCACAAATCTTGGAAATGTACAGCTTACAATTTCCTAGAAAATGTAACCGTTTATGGTTACTAGTTCCAGCATGTGTGCGTGCTGAGATGGCAGACCAGCTGATTAATGGTAGGGGTGGGGCCTTATGAAAATGTACCATAGGAAAATCTACCACTGTCTTTTATCTCCTGATTGTTAAGTACATTTTCCAAGGCTCCTTCACAGCTGACAGATTCTACTTTTTAAGCCAATTTCTCTCAGTAATGTTGGGTAAGAGCATCTTTTTTTACTTTTTTATGCCGGCTCCCCAAGCCCCGACGGGCTCACCAGGCTGGGTAACAGCATCTTTAGTTGTGTGCAGTCCTTCAGGTCATATTCAGTGCTCGGGGCAGAAAGTGTGGAAATTTACAATGAGGGGGCAGTCGGAGGATGGAAAGCCGGGAAGCCTTTCAGGGCCATCCCTTCAGTGCAGCGATAAGGCTGCCACTCATGGTATAGGGACCGCATGGATCTCCGGGGGGCCAGATAGCAGAGGGAAGCTCAAGCGTCCCAAGGATAGCTCTTTTCTCTTCGGGTGGCGGGGCTCTGCATTATGCTGCGAGACTGTCACTTAGCAGAGGTCAGCTGATAGGGCATGCAAGTGCATCAGGAAGGGATGGGCTGTCGTGAGAGGCTAGCATGCATGACTGCATCCTTACATGATGGTGCCTGGGGTGGAAAACCGGTTAAAAGTGCCCTGATCCTATCTGGTACACTCCCTCCCCCCACAGGCAAACCATGCCCAATATGGCAGGGACCCACCACCATGTGTGATGGTGGATAAGTGGTGTGTTCATAAGAAGTTTGGTGATGGTGTTGCAGAGACCAGGAGATGGAGGGTTGAAACACATAATGGAAAGACTGCCTTTTCACTGTGCAATGCGGCTGTTAGAGTGCAACTTTATAGATAATTTCTTCTGGAAAGTAAGCATCAAGAGAGTGCCTCCCTTTCAAATCTGTGAAAAGTTTGTTCAGAATGAGCAAAGTTGTAATTTGCTATGAGTGAGGACATTTTCTGTTTTTTTTTTTTAAACTTTATTTTTAAAAGAGTTTTTCAACAACCAAACAACTCTACAGACAAGACAAACAACGCTTGACATTTCATACATAAGGATCACATATACTTAGATATATTTCAGCTCATTCTATAATACAGTTAAACACAATTGGTAGCTTACAGTACATTAATCACAGTAAGGATAAAGTTCAAGGGACAAAATCAGGTCTAATGGGAGAAATATATAAAATCCATTGTCTCCAAATGAATTCAAATTGTGTTTGCTGTTTATTTATTAGTGCTGTTAGTCTCTCCATTTTGTATATACCAATACTAGATTATGCCACTGTTTTATAGTGGGGGGTCCTTAGACAACCATTTTTTTGTGATAGCTCTTTTAGCAGCCAAGAGGCAGATCGTCAGTAATTTTCTAGATGTAACCCCTAGGTGGTGCTATCCCAAAGGCTACTACTCCTGCCTGCTTGGCTAGTAGCAGGTTAAGGGGCCTGAGTTCTGAAACTGGTGCCTCCACCTGGAGGTCAGTGTTAGTAGTGGTCAAGCTAACCTGGGCACAGCCCTCCGGGACACTGTAACCCCCCTTTCCCCTCTAGTGGCCTGAACACTGTACAATAATCACGTTCACAATACCCCTGGTACACCACACAAGTACCCACACTGTTTGCACTTACCACCAGGGCTGGTTCCTCTGGCTCGACCCTGGGGACCCCCTGTAAAACAAGGTTAAGCACAGCAAATAGCAATAGTACAGTACTTTGAGCACAAACTGGAACCACAGTCAGATTACATGCAGAAAAGGTTAGATCTGATTTATTCAGGGGACTTGAACAAGGGAGAGGCAAAATCAGGTTAATTAGCTTAAAGGTTATATCAGTCAAGCAGTTATGCATGCACTTTGAATCCTCCCACACAGTCCACCTCTGGGTACCCAGGTGGAGAAGAGATGAGCTAGCCAGGACAGTTGCCCGGGGTTGCAGCTGGTTGGGGACCTGTGATGGAAAACACAACATGCACAGTACACAATATTTGTAATCTGGAACCAGAGGGCTCAGTTCGCAAAGGAAACGAAACAAGAAGACAATCAGATGACACACTCAGATTAAGCTGTTGTTGTAGGGAGCTACCCTGGTATTTACTCACGATACCCAAGACGACACAGGCTGGACGAAAATCGAGACTGCAGGTGGTTGATCTGGAATGCCAGGAGAAGCAGGGCCCACACAAGTCGTAGAGGCATCATTCCTGTTCAAGCTTATAGCATGGGTCTGATCCCCAGGCAGGTCTCTCAACGATGGCTTCTCTGTGCAGTGGGTAGTCTGGCTGGGCCAGTCTGGCAAAGCCCAGACCGCATGGAGACAAGTTCGGAAACAGTCCATTTTGGACTGGATACAGCTTCCAGCAAGCAGAACACAGTTCACACAGTGGGGAACTAACTCACAACCCACTAGCAACTCATAGCACATTTACATGTACGGGAATTCTACTGTACCAGGCAAAGCGCTCCCTGGGCACAATCGCAAAGTTTCTGCACACACTGGGAGCTTAGGGGTAGCTGGAACTCCTGACAGGCTGATCGCATTCAGCAAAAATATTCACTCTTCTTCAGGTTGAGCCTGACCCACTTCAGTAGCTTACTTTAGACACACAAACTTGGATTTAGTCCAAAATAATTCTCTTCTGTCCCTCTTAGGAGCAGCACACCGGCATGCAGGCCAAAAACATAGCCTTTTCAGAGTTCTCCCATGCGAATCCACTCAGGATTGCTGCTCAGAAAACACTTCAGCTCCTTCTTGCTCAGCTTCCAGCCTAGTTCTAACTGAAAACTGCAAGTAGCCCGGGACTTCCCCAAGATCCAGAAGATGTGGTTGGCTGATTTGGCTGTCAGTCAAAGGAAGAGCTCCCCCTTCAGTTGCAAGAAAGTCGCAAAAAAGCTCCAAACTAAAGTTCCAACAGATTTTGAATTCAGATAGCTCCTGTAGTCCGGCTACATTTTAGGTCCCACCAGTACTGTTTGGTCCAGTTTGCAGTCCAGGACCAAGATAGTGGAGACAAACAAAACAGTCCTTGCTACAAAGAAAGCAGGTTAGACAAACTACATTATCATTATCACTCTAAATGATTTTCAGTAAATAGTTAAATCTTTCAACAGAGCTCCCTCTCAGACTACTTAAACTGCAATTAGGCAGCTCTTAAAGAGTCAGTACACAGAGGCTATACAAGCTCGGTAATCACATTTAAACTGCTAAAACGCAGGACACCAGCCTGGCAGTGAGCATTTAGGCAAGCTCAGCAAGACTTTTTGGGAACCCCCCATTTGTAGGGGGGTTACATAGAGTTAACATCGCTGCATCTCCTTAGGTAGTCTGAGAACATGGGAAAGGCAGGAGTCATCTGTAAAGAGGGCATTAACAGCTCTGAACGAGTGTCCTGCAGTGCTCCAAGGAATGATTGCAATGCTGGACAGCTCCATAAAATATGCCCATGGGTGGCTGGTAAGTGCTCACATCCCCTCCAGCAACCCGCCCACCTGCCCTCCAAGTATTTCGCCTGGATGGCTGGTGTTCTAAAAAATCTAATGGTGATCTTCCAGGAGAACTCCCGCCAGTTTATTGAGGCAGTTTCCCTGTGTAATGTTTTTAGATATTTTTTCCATATGTCATCCGGTATCACCATACCAAGGTCTGCTTCCCATGCTGTCTTAACCGATTGAATGGATTCCCCTTCCACTGACATCAATCTCTTATAAAGATATGAGATCATATGCTGTATTGGTGCTCTGCCTTCCAGAGCCATTTTGAGTACTCCCACTAGCTGCAGTATGGAATTTCTGCCCATAAGTCCAGTGATAGAATCTTGATGAAATTCTGCACCTGTATATATCTAAACTGGTCCTGTGGAGATACCCCAAATTGTGTCCCCAACTCCTCCGGAGTTAGGAAGGTCCCCTCTTTTATGAAATGTGCCACTAAATGCAATCCCATTCTCTCCCATCTGTGATATCCATGATCTAATCTGGGGGGCATAAAAACATCAAGATAAGGGAGAGAGTACAAGGACTCCCCAGCCTTTTTCAGTTTAGGAGATCCCAAAATAATTCTCCAACACCTCAATGTGTTTTTTGTGCAGGGGTTGGAGACTCGGGCATTTTCTGTTCTAAACAAAATGGTTCACAGCAAACATTCTGTGCAGACCCGACCTCCAAGGGACCGGGGAATGCTCAACTAACAAAGGCCTTGTTAGTTGAGTGGTGGCATTGATGTATATGAAAGCATGTGGTAACACACAAATTAACATTTCAAAATAGCCTCATAAACTTTTATGGAGCACGCCCCCACGCTTTCCCTGGTGGTACATCATAAATTGTCTGAGGGCCGGGGCTGGCACTCCAGGAAATGGAAAGGATCACCTGGCCGTCTCCTCAGACCAGTTTACCATCCCCCCAGAAGGGGATGGCAATAAAAATGATACTTGTAACTACACCCCCCCGGCTGCTGGAGGTCTCAATCCAAGCACGGAAGAAGGAGGCTACTGAAGACTACAGGAAGTTCCTGTCACAGAACAGGAAGGGCAAGAGTTGTAAGGGCACATAGGCAGTAGGAAAGTAAGTATAAAAATACATAGAGGGAGGAGACAGTAAGCATACAAAGCAACAGGAGAGAGGACACAAAAGTCAAGATGGGAGTGGTGCAGTGCAGTGGCTGTGGGGTAGCAGTGTTCCGGAAGACATTCTGGAGGCTGCGATGCTGCCCTGTTTGCAGGCACCTCTCTGGTCTGAGGGAGGAGGTTGCCCGTCTACAGGCTGACCTGGCTGGGATTTGTGAAACCTCTTCCCCCACCCAGGGACCACCAGGGCCACCACCGTTACCTCAGAGGTTGCCAAGAAAGAGAAGCAGTTAAACCGAGGTGGGCTCAGGGAGGGAGAGGGTGGTGGAACAGAGGTGCATCCCTCCAGTTGTACCCCACCACAATTCATATGCTGTTCTGGCAAAGAGTGGTTCCTCTATGGAGGCACCTGCAGTGGCGACCAAGGAGGATGCTGGGAACCTCCACAAAGGAGACCCACAGGAGGGTGTCACGAGACCCCAGAGGGGAAGGAAACAACTCCTGGTGGCGGACTCAATCATTGGGGGGTAGAAGTGGGGGAAGAAGGGGATAGGGAGGTAAGGTGCCTGCCTGGCGCCACGGCTTGGAGGGACAAGAAGCAAATCCTCAGGATTGTGGGAGCAGCTGCACGAGGGACAAAACTGGATGTCATTGTCCACCTAGGGACAAATGACCTGGCTGTGAATGGGATCAGAGCGGTGCTAGAGGAGTTTGTGGAGTTGTGGAGGGGCCTTAGACAAGTAGTATGTACGGTAACCTTCTCGGAGATGCTGCCTGTCTATTGCAAGGACGATGCTAGAGTTTTCCTCACTATGGGATTCAATGAATGGTTGAAAAACTGGTGTGGAGCTCAGGGTTTTGACTTCATTGGGGACTGGGGAGCCACCTGGAGGGATGCAGGCTTATACTGGCGCGATGGTCTGCATCTGTCTGGGGGGGGGGCCAGTATCCTAGGTGACAGGTTCAAATGCTTCATTGGCAAGCATTTAAACCAACCAAAGGGGGGAAGTCACTGAAAAGAAGCAGGGAAATCCCAGCCTCCCCCTACAAAACAGTAGTTAGAGAGGTAAATGCCAAGGCAGAGAAATCAGTAGGGAGCAGGACAGGGATAAATGCAGAAAAAGTTGGTAAGGACAGGATGGGGCAAAAAAGGGTAAGGCCATAAATAATAAATGAAAGGTGATGAGTACCAATGCCCACAGTCTGTGCAACAAGCTCCATAAATTAGTGGCCTTGATGTAAGAGGGATGCCTAAATATTGTTGCAGTCACTGAAACATGGTACACAGAGAACCATGACAGGAATATCAACATACCAGGATACACAGTCTACAGGAGGGACAGGGTGGGTAAAAGAGGAGGAGGAGGAGCTCTCTATATAAGGGAAGGGATGAAAGCAACAGAACTAAAGAGTAAACAGAAAGTTGATGACTATGGGTCACCCTGGAGACAGGAAATGGCACCACAATCCACATGGGGGTTGTGTACAGACCCCCATCTCAGGGGGAGGAAATGGACAAGGAAATGATAGAAGACATCCTTAAAATGGCAGAAAAATGGGAGATATTGTTGATGGGGGACCTGAATATGCCAGATGTTAACTGGAGTACCTTTACTGCAGGCATATCCAAGAGCAGAGTTATTCTTGATGCCCTACAGGGGGTATGCCTCAGACAGCTAGTGTTGGAACCCACTCAGGAGGGAGCAGTCTTAGACCTGTACCCTCAAATGGAGAAGGAGAAAGGATCTCATATTTAGAAGTGGGTAGCCATCTGGGAACAAGTGACCACCAAACAATGGGGTTCACAATAAACACAGCCATAGAGTCAAGCCATATAAAAATAAGAGTATTGGACTTTAGGAAGGCTGACTTTGGGAAAATGAGAGAGTGCCTCAGACAAGCACTAGCAAACGGGCAAGAAATAGGGGTGGAGGAATATTGGGGATTAATCAAAGCAGCCATCGCAGAGGCAACAAGCCTTTGCATGAAGCAAATCAACAAAACAAAACGAAGGAAAAAACCACTATGGTTCTCAAAAGAGGTGGCAGGGATGGTTAAGGAGAAAAGGATAGCATTCAGGAAATATAAGGAAACACAGAAGGAGCAGGAGAGAGAACTTTTAACAGTTAAAGCAGAAGGAGGCAGGGAAGGCAGTCAGACCAGCAAAGGCACAAACTGAGGAAAAGATAGCCAACTCCATTAAGAAGGGGGATAAAATCTTTTATAGGTATGTTAAGGAGCGAAGAAAGACCAAGGGAGGGATACAGAGACTTAATAAAGGGGAGGGCATGTGGGCAGAGGGTGACAGTGAAAAATCAGGGATACTGAATGAATATTTCTGCTGAGTATTCACAACGGAAGAGGAGGGGAGGTACCAAAACCAAACAAGGGAGAAACTCTTAATAAGGGGGTCGATACCAGTCCATTCACAGAAGAAAGGGTTTTAAAAGAACTCTTGAAACTGAGGGTGGACAAAGCAATGGAGCCTGATGGGATTCACCCAAGAATTCTAAAAGAACTAAGGGTAGAACTAGTAACACCACTGACTACTCTCTTTATCCAATCATGGGAGGATGGGGTGGTACCTGAGGACTGGAGGAGGGCAAATGTGATTCCACTTCACAAAAGTGGGAGCAGGGCAGAGGCAGGAAACTACAGACCAGTTAGTTTGGCTTCAGTGGTAGGGAAAATTATGGGACCACTTCTGAAGGAAAGAATTGCTGAGTACCTAGAGGCCAGTGGGGCACAGGACCCAAGGCAGCATGGTTTCACAGCGGAAGGGCATGTCAGATGAACCTAATAGATTTCTTTGATTAGTTGACCGAAGTAGTAGACTAGGGAGGGGCTGTGGATATGGCCTACCTAGATTTTAGCAAGGCATTTGACACAGTCTCACACAAAAGATTAATATACAAGTTAGCCAGCCTTGGAGTGGGTCCCAAGGTGGTAGCCTGGATAAAAAACTGGCTGGACAACAGGACTCAAAGGGTAATAGTTAACAGAGTTCACAGTGAAGAAAGGAGGGTAACTAGCGGGGTACCACAGGGTTTGGTACTGGGACCGGTTCTCTTTAATGTCTTTAAAAGTGACATTGGAGAGCACCTGGAAGGAAAGGTATGTCTCTTTGCAGATGACACAAAGATCTGCAACAGTGTTGATACACAAGGTGGGTGGAAAGAATGAAAGGGGACTTGGCAAGGTTGGAGGAACGGTCAAATATGTGGCAACTCGGATTCAATGCAAAGAAGTGCAAGGTACTGCATCTGGGAAACAAAAACCCAGGGGAAGAGTACACAATGGGAGGTGAGTTAATAACAACAAAAATCGAAAGAGACCTAGGAGTAATTATATCAGATGACCTAAAGGTGGGCAAGCAATGTGAGAAGGCAGTAAGGAGGGCTGGGGGGGGGTGATACTGGGATGCATAGGGAGAGGCATCAACAGTAGAAAACAAGAAGTTGTTATCCCTCTGTACAGACAGATAGTGAGACCCCATCTGGAGTACTGTATGCAATTCTGGAGACCCCATCTCCGCAAAGACATAGACAGAGTAGAGGCTGTTCAGAGGAGGGCAACCAAAATGTGCATGGTCTGCACCAGAAGACGTACGAGGAGGGGGCGCTGTGGAGCCCGAGCTTGACGGTCGACAGGATTTAATGCTCCTTAAAACAAATACTTTATCTGCCAAAAAAAGCAGTTTTTTCGAAGTTTTTCCATAAAGTGAAGGAACTAACTGGTATCTGAAGTCATACAGATTCATAATGGGAAACTTGAAGAAAGATAAAGGCTTGACAGACGGAAGCAGAGCTAAGAATCCTCTTGGTAACCCACCCACATGCTCAACACAAGGCCGAAGCCTAGCTGATTCCCTGATTGAGGGTGAAGAGATAATACAAACCCTCAGACAAAAAATGACCCGTCTGCTTGCTTCTGAGGCGTGCTTGTCGGAAAAATTTGACTCACTGACACTATGAGTCTCAACGGTGGAAACAGAGGTAACCCATATTAAAACCAAATTTTGTGACATAAGAAAGCAGTCAGAAGCAGCACTGGGAGCGACTTCCAGCATGGTGAAGGAGAATATACATTTAAAAACAACGCTTGGAAAATTTGGAGAATTGGGCTACAGCAGCAAATCTGAGAATAGTGGGAATGCCAGAGAACAGTGAGGGTGACCACCTGGTTTTATTCTTGAAAGATTGGCTTGAGCAGCAACTAGGGGAACCTGTGGTGGCTAGAGATTGGCATATTCAGAAAGCCTATCGTGTGGCATTCAGGGGAAGACCTATAGATGTGGACACACCAAGGGCAAAGTAATGGTGGTAGACGGAGTCGGGACTTGCGACTTTCTTCTCGTTATGGCTAGGCGAAAAAAGTTCTCCTGCAAGAAGGACAGCGTGTCTCTTTTTACCCTGACCTAAGTTATGCTACCTGTCAGAGGAAGAAATGGTTTGATGGAGTTCATGCTGTGCTTCGTGAGGCAGGTGTGTCACATGGACTGTTTTTTTCTAGCCCGATTGCGTTTGGTGCATGAGGGAAAGGTCTTCATCTTCACACAGATCCTTCTGGTGCACTGAACTGGGCCCAAAAGAATGCGCCACAGCGAAGGGAGAGAATAGAAGATCTCAGGTCTGAATCGGAGAGTGACAATGAAATGGACATTTGATACCTAAACAGGTTGGCTGGTTACACAGATAACTTGTAATCTTACTCCAGCTTATCTATATGGTTACTTTATAAAATATTAAAGTATCGCATTTTTGCTGTTTTCAGTGGGGTTGGATGAGGGATTTAGCAAGGGATTTAATAGCCTTACACCTTAAGGTTGAGTTTATTCTTTACAGTTATAAATGGTTTAATAACTAAAAGTTAAATGGCAGTAAAATTATTGTGTTATTTCTATAGGAAATTTTAATCCTATCATGTATGAACCTTAAGGGTCCAAAAATACAGAAAGGGCATGTGTTTATTTTTCTCATGTCCTCTAGTAGGACACAGAGAGTGTTGTTGTTGTCATTATTGTCATAACTGTTGTATAAGTAATCACATGCAGCTCATGGGTTTCAGTTCAGCAAATGTAGACAATGTCTTAAAATTAACAAATCTGTACCCCTTTATGATGTATCTGATGCACCTAGTTATTCCTACTGGCTTTGTATTAAGAGGGGTGGCGCCCTCATTGGACTTTAAATATATATGTTGGAGTGGTGCATCCAGAATATAAACTATGTTTATTGAATTCTCAATAAATAGAAAGTAAAAAAAAAAAAAAAAGACATACGAGGAGAGACTAAAGCAGCTTAATATGTATACCCTTGAGGAAAGGAGGGAGAGGAGGGACATGACAGAAACTTTCAAGTTTCTCAAGGGAATTAACAAAGTACAAGAGGGTAGTATCTTTCAGAAGAAGAGGCGTGCAAGAACAAGGAGCACAATTTGAAGATAGAGGGGGGACGGCTCAGAGGTAATGTTAGAAAGTATTTTTTCACAGAGAGGGTTGTGGATGCATGGAACAGCCTTCCTGAGGGGGTTGTGGAGTCAGGAACAGTGGGAGAATTCAGGAATGCATGGAATAGGCATAAGGCAATTCTAGTGGGGGGGTAGGAGGAGGTAAGCTGTTGATTAACTAGAATCTGCAGCTTATCCACCAGGTAGGGTAATGGGCTGACTAGGAGGGCCAAGCGGTCCTTATCTGCCGTCAAATTCTATGTTTCTGTGTTTCACTTGACCCAGTCTGTGGCAAAGTAAAGACATATGGGTTTCAAAAAAGCCCAGTGGTTTTCTTTTACGTTAATCTATTTCTCCCCTGGTCCCCACCAGTCAACATACATCTCAGCCACCCACCCAGCCCCACGCCCGACATCAGGCAGCTGTCCCCGTCTTCTCCCACGGTTTCCCCACCATGGCAGGGTGGTGAGGATCCCCCACCTCAGCTCATCTCGAATAGGATCCAGACTCTGGGGAAGAGCCATTCCGAGTCGGGGCCTGTGGAGGAGGGATGTTCATATGGCTTGACCTGGGACCTCTTTTCCTGGTTTCCGTTGTTCCAGCAGGTGGAGCGTGTAATGTCAACAGTGGCCGAGCTGAGCGTACTTCCACCCACAGCAATGCTGGCCAACAGCTCCACCCCTCCTTGCGCACGGGCTCCATGGCATGCTGCCACCTAGCCTCCACTAGGTGTCAGGGAAGCACTGACCCTGTACTCCCCCTCTCCCCGGGAGAAGAGAGCTGTCCTGTGGACGCCCGATCCTCTCCCTCCCGGCAGACTCCCCGGCCGGGTCGCCGCATGGCAGAGGTAAGGTACAGATACTTCAGCCCTCCATGACACTGGCCCGGATCATTTTTTTTTTTTTTATTTAACTCATTACCTCCGGGGCAGCCATTTTGTGTCAAGTAAACAATGGATAGTCGGACTTCATGTGGAGCTATTGGAAGCAGTGCAAGAGATCTTAGAACATTCCTTTAAATACCTTTTCACACAAGTGGTCTAATAGCTGACAACTCTGGATTGCTACTGATTTTTTTCTGTAAAAATGTTACCAAGGGAACCTTTAGTTGCTCCCCTCTGAAGTTTCTATACTGACAAAAGTCACAACATGTCCCATTCCCTCACTGCCAAACTGTGTGAGGAAATAACCTTTAAAATTAGCAGCACATCCCAAGAAGCTTAAAATACAGGCTGCCTTTAAGAGGTTTAAATCAATGTAAATGTTTTCTAGCAGGCTCCTCATCCCAGGGTGTGGGTGTAAAAGATACACACCAATTCAGTTCGTATAAGGTGCAACACACTTGCTGCGTGATTTTATTCTAACAAGGTTCCAAAAATGAGAAATCACAAGAAAATAAAATGAAATAAAAGAAAATAAATCATTACATAGCATTTGTCAGGATGCAATAGTCAGGATCACATAACATCGCTGGGATCCTTTTCCCATATGTGCTTCAGACTGCTTTGAGGACATGAAGACTGCATGTCCTTCCCTCTCTCTTGCTTCAGGCAGAATGAAAATCCCATGCTCTCCACAGTTAACTTCAAAGGGGGGGGGGATTATATACCCTCCCCCAGGCTGAGGGCTGTCTAGAAAAACAAAGTTGTTTACAACTGTTTTCAAGCCTGTTTGCACACTGGCTCTGAGTAGTCTGAACACCAAGTTAACAACAGCCCACGACAAGGTGTGGGGTTTATAGAAACATAGAAACATAGAATTTGACGGCAGATAAGGACCACTTGGTCCACCCAGTCTGCCCATTTCCCTACCTACTGGATAAGCTGCAGATCCTAGTTAACTAGCAGCCTACTTTTTCTTACCCCCAGAATTGCCTTATGACTGTCCCATGCATGCTTGAATTCCACCACTGATTTTGACTCCACAACCTTCCTCCGGAAGGCCGCTCCATGCATCCACAACCCTCCCTGTGAAAAAATACTTTAAATTACCTCTGAGCCCCTCTATCTTCAAATTGTGCCCTCTTGTTCTTGCACACCTCTTTTTGAAAGATGCTACCCTCTTGGACTTTGTTGATTCCTTGAGGTACTTGAAAGTTTCTATCATGTCCCTCCTCTCCTCGAGGCTATACATATTAAGCTCCTTAAGTCTCTCTTCATATGTCTTCCGATGTAGACCCTGCACCATTTTAGTTGCCCTCTGGACAGCTTCCATCCTGTCTATGTCTTTGCGGAGATTGGGTCTCCAGAACTGCACACAGTACTTCAGATGGGGTCTCACCAGCTGTCTGTACAGAGGAATAATAACTTCCTGTTTTCTACTGGTGATGCCTCTCCTAGGCATCCCAGTATCCCCAACCCTCCTTGCTGCCCTCTCACATTGCTTGCCCACCTTTAGGTCATCTGATATGACTACCCCCAGGTCCCTTTCCATTTTTGTTGTTGTTAGTATCTCACCCCCCATTGTGTACTCTTCCCCTGGGTTTTTGTTTCCCAGGTGCATTACCTTGCACTTCTTAGCATTGAATCTAAGCTGCCATACATTTGACCATTCCTCTAACCTTGCCAAGTCCCTTCTCATCCTTTCCACCCCACCCTGTGCATCAACTCTGTTGCAGATCTTAGTGTCATCTGCAAAGAGACATACTTTTCCTTCCAGTCCTTCCGCAATGTCACTTATAAAGACATTGAAGAGGACCAGTCCTAATACTGAACCCTGCAGTACCCGACTAGTAACCCTCCTTTCTTCTGAATGGACTCCATTTACTATTACTCTCTGTGTCCTATTCTCCAGCCAATTCTTTACCCAGGCTGTCATCTTGGGACCCACTCCCAGGCTGGCTAACTTGTATATTAATCTTTTGTGTGGGACTGTGTCAAATGCCTTGCTAAAGTATGGTAGGCCATGTCACAGCCCCTCCCTGATCTACTACTTTGGTCACTCAGTCAAAGAAATCTATCAGATTTGTCTGGCATGACCTTCCCGCTGTGAATCCATGCTGCCTAGGGTCCTGTGCCCCTCTGGCCTCTAGATACTCGACAATTCTTTCCTTCAGAAGTGATTCCATCATTTTCCCTATCACTGAGGTTAAACTAACAGGTCTGTAGTTTCCTGCTTCTGCCTTGCTCCCACTTTTGTGAAGGGGAATCACATCTGGCATTTAATCTGTGCCTTGGGTGCATTGTGAGGCATAAGGTCTCAGGCGTCGTGTCCTCACAGCACCCCAGGCGTGGATTAAATGCCTATAACTCCCACACCCTGGAGTGGGTTATTGCACTTACAACATGGGTTGCATGAAGAATACAAATAATGCTCAGAAAGGGTGATTTTAAGGCTGGAAAAGACAAGTTTTATTGTGTATCCTTCCATCTGAAAAAATAGTTCCACATATAGACTGAGGATAAACATTTGATGATTAAGTTAGATGTTTCTGTAAAGTTCAAACCCACTGTAGACACAGTAGTGCTAATGATCACATGTAATCTAAGTGAAACACAACATGTGGGAAATACAACTGTGCACTGGCAAGCTTTCTGTGAACTGCATAATTCTGTGGAAAATTTGTTAGATCTTTTTGTAATTAATTGTCACATTCTTTGTACTCAACCAGTCCTCATGGCTGCCACTTACTGTTCACATTCTGGCCAGATAGCAGGATCTGGTAGGCTCAGGGATACTGCACATAGCTGCTTCACCCTAACTGTGCCGGTACAGGCATTTAATCAATGGTCAGGTGGGGCTTCCTGACCAATTAAACTTCTCCCTCAGGACACCCATGTTATAAGGCTGTTTATATCAGATACCATTATGAATTTAAAATGAAATAAATCAATTATCCAGCCTTTTCTTGATTGAAGGGAACTTTTCATTTATACTAAATCTGGCTTTTTCAGACACCAAACCACTATGTAGTATATTGATTGAGTGATAAAATTTCATTTTCTTACAGGAACATACCTTAGGGATAAAATCCCTTTTTTCAACAGAAATGCTCTGTACAGCATACATTTAACACAATACAACATTTGTGTAAAAATAGTACATATAAAATAACATTTTCAATGTACTTTACGCAATCAAACATATTTTATACTATGTGTGCTGTGTAACAACAGTGCAGTAAACAATGGCTCGATATACTGTTACTACAGCGACTCCGGCACAGTGAAGACCACCAGAGTAACAGGAATGGGGCAAAACCTGCCTGTCACTGTGGTGGTCTGTGTGGTGATTGGGACTGTCTTGTTGGGTGTCCCCCCTCCCCGGGTCCAACTCCGACTCGGAGTTATAATCCTAGAGACCGGGGGGTCCACCCCCACAAGAGGGGGTACGAGGGGCGCAGCCGACATCCCTGAGGCTACAATGCCGACAGTCGGTATTGCAGCTGTCACTGTAGGGGATGTCGTCGATAGTGCTGTCGAAGTGCTATGGGTAAACCCAATGGCTCATATTTTAAATGTGATGATATTTAACAAGTATCTGTTTTTATATTGACAAATGAAACTGCTAGCTAGCTATTACATTATTTGGTCACTTTGAGCCATACAAGATGCATTTTAGAGGGACTTGAAAAGGAAACAGAGTAAAGAAGACAGAACAGGGAGAGGATAGTACAGTGTAGAATAGTTAGAATGCTGTTGCAACAAGTTTTAGAGAAGGAAATTGCAATAGAGTCCCTGAATCCTTAATCAATGCTCAACAATTAAAGGTTTCCTAAACTAGGCTAAACGGCTCCTTGGAGACCTCTGCTGTGCCCCCGAGCTTTCTGCTGTTCAGGATTTTCCTTCGGATCCTCTTCCAGTTCCTGACCTACCCATGCCTTAGGAGATTACTGTTACTTCCGATCCCATTGTTGCAGTTCCTGCTATGCCCTGCCCCGACCTTATGCCCCCACCCATTGATGTCACTTTTGAAAATGGACAGTCCACTAAATCTAAGAAATCCCGGAACAAGGCAGAACCTTGAATTGGTGACTCCCCTATTTTGACTAGGAATAGGTTCTAGGCCTTGTATAAAAGGAAACAGTGGGGTGATTGTGGGGATGAGGAAGGGGATTCTGATACGTCCTCAGTGACTTCGGGCACGCAGAACTTTCCTATGGAATCGCCTATGGAGCACTTAACCCTGAAAAAGGCTAGGGGGAAGATGAAGCATAGACAGAAGCCGGATGGCTGAGGCCCTCTTTTTATTTTTAATGGGCAATGTTTTACATCCATTAACCCTGAATATCAATAGTATTAAGTCCTTCAAGAAGAGTCTACTACCTTTCAGATCTTGAAGGAGCTTAATAATAACATCTTCCTTTTACAGGATACTCAGCTTAAGACTGACTATGAATTTTCCCAGGCAAAGCAGGCATGGATGGCTGGCTGGTTCCTCTCTCTGGTTTCAGGGTCTAGACCAGTGTGATGGGATAGCCGTCTTGCTTAAGGGTTCAGACTTCCTTGTTCGACAATTGATAGAGATTGAACCTGAGAGAGCTCTGGTCCTTGATGTCTCTTTTCACGGTTCTGAACTTCATATTGTTTGTCTGTACGCCCGACGAAGTATAGCCAATCGTGTTGCATTATTTAAACTTGTACAGCCTTTTTTGCACACACAAAGAACTGTCATTTTTTTAGGAGATTTTAACTGTGGCACCTCTCCATCAGAACGGGGCTGCAGTACTCAGAAAGTGTTCAGTGACATGGCTTATTTGAAATCTATGACCTTCACGGCACGTCTTCAGGATGTCTTTGTTGTGACAAACTCCACACCTCACAAAACCTTTATCAAGGGTCATTTGATGTCCAGAATTGATTATCTCTTTGTATCTGCCTCTGTCAACATTTATAATGCATACACAATACCTTTTGAGACCTCTGACCACCTGGCAGTTTCTTGCTTGTGTGGTACGGGTCTCTCTGTGTGTCTCATTGTTTTTTTCTGGTGGAAATTGACTACCAGTTTGATCCTTGACACTACCCTCCAGAACCAATGGGAGGAATTGGTCAGGGCCAGGGTTTCTCGCCTCGAGGCATACGATTCTCCAGTAGACTGGTGGATTACATCTAAATCAGATTTTCGTTCTTTATTTATAGCTTATGCTTCCTGGAAAGCTAAACATAAACGTGCACAGTATCTACTTTTGAGAGACCAATTGCAACACTTAATATCTATGATGCATACACATCCTGTGGATTTATCTCAGCAAATTACGCTCACTAAAGCAAACATGGCTAAATTTCAATATAATAGATATTTGAGCCTTAAAATGAAAGCCCAGTTTGGAACTCAGGGGCAGCAACCTTCTCTGGATGCTTTCCGGGGTTTGCTTATCAGTGAGGATTCTACTCTCATCACCGATAAGGCGCAGATTCATGGAGAATCGCAAAATTATTTGTTTACTCAATTTGGAGTCTCAGGGTGTACGTCTCCTGGTCTTCTTTTTTTCAGGACTTACACATCCCTGCCCTCCCTTCAGAAATGGCTGATTCTTTGATACAGGATCTTTCCCTGGCTGAAGTACAATTGCCAATTTTTCAGATTGAAAAGTAACACTGCACCTGGGAAAGATGGTTTGACCTCAGAATTTTACAAAACATTTTCACATATCTTAAGTCCTATTCTGACTGTAGTTTTCAATTCCTTATTACACCTCCCCATCATGCCTTTGGATTTTTCTCAAGCTTTAGTTATACTGTTGTTTAAGAAAAGTAAAAGGACTGATTTGACCAATTGGCGGCTGATTAGCCTTTTAAATGTTGATTATAAAATTCTTATGTATATTTTTTCACAGAGATTGGCTCATGTTGCAAATGTTTTAATTTCTCCGGTCCAAACTTGTGGCCTTCTGGACAGATCGATTTTTTTTAACTTACAGTTTCTTAGAGATCTGACGCAGCTAGATACGACTGGTGTCTGTTCTGGCTGGTTGCTTTCCTTAGACCAACAGAAAGTTTTTGATCAGGTGAATCATGATTTTTTGTTCTCCACTTTACTGTTGTATTATGTGATTCCCTCACAGTTTATCTCTTGGATACAATTTATTTATGCTCTGCCACTGCTTTGCCTTTTATTAATAAAGATTTTGGGACACCCTTTCAGATCCTGCGGGGTGTACGTCAGGGGTGCCCTTTGAGCCCTGTTTTATATTTTTTGGCCATTGACCCTCTTATTAGGAAAATTCATGGTAATCCTGATATTAAGGGCATCTCGGTTCCTGGTTACTCAGCTTCTGTCAATATTTGTGCCTATGCAGATGATCTCTTTTTATGTGTTCAGTCTAGTGCTGCCCTTCCCACAATTTAGTCTATTTTTGCAACATATGAAGCTGTTTCTAGTGCAAAACTGAATTATGCTAAGTGTCAGGGTTTTCAAATCCATCCAGCACTTAGACTTACACATTCCTTGCACAACAGTATTATTCCTGTCACAACCTCCCCTATTCGTTTATTAGGGTTGACTTTTGGGACAGATGATGGTGCTACCTATAATTGGGATTTAGCGATCTGTAAAGGTCAATCTCTCTTACAACAATGGAAGGCTAAAACCATTTCTAAGAAAAAGAGTGTATTTAATTAAATCTTTGATTTTGCTGCAATTTTTGTATGTTGCCAACATTTTTCCACTCTCTTTTAAGTTAGAGCCCCGGATTCTCAATATCTTTTTCCAAGGCCTCTGGGGGAGTCGGTTAAACCCTATCAGGCGGGGGCGCTGTTGAGCAGCCAACTGGCAAGACGCATTGAACATCAACTCTGCACATGCTGAGATTTTAAAATGGTGTAAAACTACTCCGAAGACAAGAACTTGTAAAAACAATAACAGTAAAAGAAAGTTTAAACCTTACGGTGTCGGGAGATATCAGAAGCTACAATGGGCCACAACCAGAAAGCAGGCAGGAGTGCGGGCAAAAGTACTCAAGTGAATACGGAGCAGGCTGCTGCAACTCCAGTGACAATGACTGGATCGGAGCCCCCCCTGGAGAGCTCTGCAAGCCTCCATGCAGGCCATCGACCTGAAGGTCGAATCTATTCTCCAGCGCTTTGTGGAACAGGACGCAAAGCTGGAATCCTTTGCCCAGACTGCAGGCTCGGCTGAAAAAGCAGCCATTCAAGCATTAGCTGTTACATCTAAGCTAACTCAAGAGAACTCTCAATTAAGGTACAGGCTCGAGGCATTAGAAAACTCACACCGGGCCTCGCACGTTCGTATCATTGGGCTACTGGAAGGGAGTGAAGATGCAGACCCATTAAGTTTCTTACAATCCTGGCTTCCAGAAGTGCTACCCCTATCTAAAGAGCTCGTCCCAGGTCAACTAACTAAAGCCTTCCGAATTACCCCTCGAGCAGTAGGACCACGAGGTGAGGCTCCTAGGGTGGTGCTGCTTATCACTACTAGCCTCAGCATAAGGGACATCCTATTACAAGCTGTGAGATCTGCAGAGGGTCTCTTGTACAGCACAGCAACAGTTCATCTCTTTCTGGACTTGTCTTTTGCTACACGCGCTAGAAGGAAAATATTTGATGCTGTGCGTGCTAGGCTCAGGGGCCTGGGGGTTACTCACTCCTTGCTGATGCCGGCACGACTCGGCATCTACTATGGAGGCCATACTTTTCAATACAATGATCCTGTGGAAGCAGGGAAAAAAGTTGAGGCCATAGCGCGAGAGTTCCAGACGTCTGAGATGCAGCCAGCTTCAGAATCAGATGAAGAAACCTGAACTTTGGAAGTTCTACTATTGGGACTTTCCTTAAAGTTTGGCTCTAAGTATTTCATTTATTTCTGGGTTCAATAACCATACAAGGGGCCTGTATGGAGGGAGAGGATATTTTATGAGAGGTTCTTACATGGTTCATTAATATGTCGAATGTTCTTGTTTGGAAATAAATATACAGGATGCAGAGAGTACGTACCAGTGCTCACTATGTTTGGATTATTTTTATTATTTGGATTAGGGGACACATCAACACTGGATGCTGAGTTATAACTTCTCCTGTATTTTCATAGAACATTTTGGACTTGTCCTCCAAAAAGCCTTAGTTGACTGCAGCTAATTGAATTTACCCATATCGAAATGATAACATTTTTATGTTTTTTTCCCCCATTAGCTACCACAAGACTGTTTAGGCCAACTATTCTGATTATGTTGGATGTATATGTAAATGTAGTTATGATGCCTTTCAGGAGAATGTACTATATGTTATTGCTTTTTTCAAAATACAATAAAGATAAAGTTAAAAAAAAACCCTATCAGGCGGGGTTTTATATAGTATGATTACGGTTTAGGGGGTGTTCAAATGCTTAACCCATTGGTTTTTTTTTCACAGTATTTTTATATACAGGACTTTTTGGGTTCTTTTGCATGGCACACCTTTCTCCTGGCATAATGTTTTTATATCCTTTTTTTTCCTCCTTAAAACAGAAACAAGGTATGGGTCTTTTGACGGCGGCTATGATCACTCACACTCCCCATATTCCTTTGTATGTTAAACCCTGTCTTACCAAATTACATCAGTGGGGCGTTACCTAGCTTTTGATAACTACAAAGACCAGGAGGGCCTTCTATTCTTTTCTCATAGAAGTGTTGTTTCTTCCCCGTCTTTCCAGCTTGTTCTGATACCCGGTTCCAGGAAGCCTGTTTACAACTCACTGACAAGAGAATTCCTAAGCAGATGTGGGATGTGGTATGATTGTCTTGCCATGGCCGTTTGGGGGTCTGAGGTACCCTTAAGCACAAAGCTATGGACGCCAGGATGTGTTCTAGGGTAACCTGCTTGGCTGTTTTAGAAACTTTGGAACATTTTTTCATTACATATCCCTTTGCTCAAGTGTTTTGGTCTGCCTCGGGAACTGTTTGATCAGATGTTTTCATGGTTCACATTACTTATACTTTAAATTTATTGAGTTTGTCAATATTATACAAAATTGTATATCACAGATGAAGTACATACAAGATATCATTATAATCCACTGAGGGCGCCACCTCTCTTAATATACGCAAGTAAAATAAAGAATCTGTACTACATCATTAAGATACATCATAAGGGGTTCCCATATAGGCAGATAAGCCTATAATAAACAACATTTTATCCAAATCTTGCTGTGTGAATAAGTCCATGAGCAGTATGAACATTCTAACCTATTTTTAACTCCTTAGCCACAAGGCTATACTGTTAACCAAAACTCATTTTCTTGTAAAAGAAAAGGAGAGATCATGCTTCATCTTAATATTGAGCACTTTATAGTACTAAACAAAGAAGATTTAAACTCTACATTAATATTCATGTCCAAGTTAAGGCAATCTACATATAAAACATTCACGTAAAAGACCATTAAAAGTTAGAATCTCATTTAGCAGAACCTCTGTCCTGTCTACAATATTGAAAAAGAAGATTTCTAGGGACTATTTATAAGATGAACTAAATAAGCCCATATTATATTCATATTGACTGAAAACCAATAAATATATATAGTCCCAATCAATGAGGCTCTCTGCTGAGTTAGGTTTGATTAATTAGACTGCAAATATTCACTGCTTACAGGGCCTTATTCAGGTTGCACTCGCTCCTTCATCCTCGTCTTCAGATTGTGATTGTGAGCCATGTTCCTGATGGTGACTAGCTAGAAAGCGTCTCTGAGTCCATTTTAGGGTCTCATGGGGATCACTGAAAATATAAATTTTCCCTTCATGGATATTTCTTAGGTGGGCCAGAAAAATCATGCTGTGTGACACTCCAACCCCTCTCAACACAGAATGAACTCTGTCATAGCCTTTTTTCTTCTGCCTAGTCGCAAAACTTAAATCTGGGTATAAATTCACTTTCTCTCCATTACATAGCAGAATCCGCTTCTGTCTAGCCAAAGAAAGAATAAAGTCTCTTGTTCCGATTCCATCTAGGGCTAGTACAATTGCCCTGGGAGCTTCTGGGTTTACTTGGCAGCCCCTCATTGACACACAGTAAGCTTTTTGAATGAGAATCTTTCGATCAACAAGGGGCTGACCGAGTTGCTATTCAAGCCATTCAAGCATAAATAGAGCCAAATGGCCACCCTCTGATTGCTCCGGAATTCCAAGCACCCTAAGGTTATTTGCTGTTGTTTGGTTCTCCAACATTTCAAGTCTTGAATGTACTGTAAGTGAATATTTTCTTTCACCAGTTTTGTGGTCACTCCCAGGGCTGCCTCTGAACACTTTCCAGCTTTCCCAGTCTCCGTTTTAATAAAAGTAACATCTGTCTCCAAGACTGTAACTCAGGGAATCAAATTGGGAAGCCAGCCCCTCCATGGAAGAAATAAGTCGATTTATTTTTAGTCCCAAACTCTGGAGGGTTTCTTCTCCTGGTATCTCAGGCTCTGAGGTAGCGAGGCCTTGGGCAGCCCTCATGGTAAGCGGGGCTGAATTTTGCTTGTTCCTTGCTCCCTCCTGAGTAGATTTATCCTTCCTTGGATTACCCATATCGGAACTAATTTTTTTTTTTTAAACTTTATGTTCATTCTTTTCTCAAAGACAAACATACATTTGTTATGCTTTCTTTCAACATTACATATGTAAATCAGAATGAGGATGCCACTCCTCTTAATACTCTCTACTCAACCGTTAAAAGAATTAAGATAGAGGGTACCACCATTATAATAAAAATACAACGTATATAATACTTTATCTGTATAGAGTCCATGAGCTGCATGGTATAATTTATTTTATAATCTGCAGTGTTAATTGTCCGGTATCCTTCCCTAAAATTGGGAGTCAAAAAGCCATGCTTAACCACAATAAGCACACTACATAATGTATTAGTAAGAAAAATAACTTATCTGGCTCTAAGGCAGCACTACTGTTAAATCTAAATTGTTTAAGGCATTGAAACATTAGTAGATAAACATGAACAATCAGTTCAACAAGAACTAATTATTGACATATAAACCCCTAAAAATAACTGGGCAGAGACACAGTATTAGGGTAATAAAATCAAAAGTTAAAGCCTCCTAATGCCCCATTTATTTTTTATTATATAGCCCATCCAGACAAAAAGCAAAATTATGCATATCGTATTTAATGGGTGGGAGAAGGCATCACTCACAAAATTACATGCACTCTCCCTGACCTTTTACCAGATCGGATTAAGTGTCCACATAGATAAACTGGGCTTTTCAGGTAGCTTCCTCATCTGATGATGGGTCGTCTTCTTCAGTGTTTGTCCGTCGAGTCGGGGCATTCCGTTGGGCCCATTTAAGAGCCTCTGTTGGGTCCGAAAAGAGATATACTTTGTTCCGGTGAACGAGCCTCATACGGGCTGGGAAAATCAGGCCATGAGGTATTCCTGCCTCGCGTAGGAGAGCCCTCATTCCATCAAATCTTTTTCTCCTTTGTCTTGTGGCATAGGAGAGGTCAGGAAACAACTTTATTTGTTGGCCATCATAGAGCAGTGTTTTCTTCCTTCTTGTCAGCACCAGGAGATAGTCCCTCATTCCCACTCCATTTAGCGCCATTACCACAGTGCGTGGGGCTTCTGGGTTATCCTTACGGCCGTGAAAAGCAATGCGATATGCCTTCTGAATATTTTGAACTGCTTGAGTCACTTCTTCCCCTAGTTGGCTCACAATCCATTCCTGGAGAAATAAAATCAGATGATCCACCTCACAGCCTTCGGCAAGTCCCAGGATCTGTATGTTGCCAGCCCTGGCCTGGTTCTCCATTTTCCAGCCGCGATCTAAGGTGCGTGTTTTCTTTTATCACTGAGGCCACAGTCCCCATTGCAGAGTCGGCAGTTTTAGTGGCTGCTGACAAAGTCAAAGTGACTATCTCAAGTGTGGACTCGACAGCGGTCAGACGAATAGCTAGGTAATCAAATTCTGTAGATATGCTTGCCACTGATGCGATAAGTTGATTTAATTTATGTCCAAGAGTCTACATTGTCTCTTCTCCTGTTCCTTCTTCAAAGTCAGGTTCTCGGCCTACTGTAGTCCTCATGGTGGATATTCCCGGAGTTGTCCTGGTTCTAGCTCCATCACCCTGATGTTTATCTTTTCGAGGATTGCCCATATCTCTCAGCAATGTCTCAGCTTCAAAACTAGTACAATTTTGTTGTGCTAGCCTGAGGTTGTCCAATTGTAAATTTAGAATTTTTATCTGATGATAGGAGAACCTTAAAGTTCAGCAGCCATATTGCTCAGGCTCCACAGCGCCCCCCCCAGGAACTACTAATTTTTGAATTGCCAGTCCAACCGTTTTTAACAATTATTTCGCCTTCAATCTATTGAAAATAACGTTTAAACCCTGATATCTGCAGAGCAAAAAATCCTTGCGACCACCATGCTTGGGCTCCGCAGCGCCCCCCGTGGTTCACATCACTTATGATATTGTAGTTTTAGGCCTCTTTCCATCTTCCTTGCTGAAATATCATACCAGTACTTTAAGGGTAATTTTTGTGGTTTGTAAATACTACATGTGGCAGACCAGATGTATATTTTTGCTCCAGCAGAAGGAATTTACCTCTGAGGGTTTGGTACATCTTGTTTTAAGCTCCCTACATAGGTTACATGGTTTGGAAATACAGCAGTTTTCTAGACCCAAGATTCTTCTCCCCTGGACTCATTGTGAATGGATTTTTCATCCTCCTTGATTTCAGTACTATGGATGGGTGTGTCTGTCATTTTTCTTTGTTTATCTGCTTCCCCCCTCCTTTTATGGAGGGGGACCTGTATTTTTTGTATTTTCTTTTTGATGTGTTTCAGCCTCAGTATTTGAGTATTTGGTGTTTCGGGTATGCTGCAATACCTATTTTACGTCTATTTTTTGGTTTTTGCATTAGGATTTTGTGTGCAGTTTCATTTTTGTGTTTTTTCTTTTCAGTTTTTTCTATACAACTTCACCTACTCTTTTAGTGTGTGTGTGTGTGTGTGTGTGGGGGGGGTGCTTTCTGTAATTATAGCTGTGTTTGAGCCATTTTCATGACTGTTTGTATTTCATGCGTCATGCTATGTTTTTTTCTGTTTCTTTCATCTTTACATTGAGATTTAGTGTGCAGAGCCATTTCTGTAAGTATTTTTTTTTCCTGTGATGGTCCCCTACTCTTTTGGTGGGGGGAGGGAAGGTTTCAATATCTCTTAATACTGTTTAGGATTATAAACCTGTACTGTAGTATTTCATGTATGAGGAAGTACTTATTTCTATTTTATTTTAATTTTTGCAGTACGCTTTGTGTGATGTAACATTATTATGTGAATGATTTCCTTTGTGTTTTTCTAAACAGTTCCCCTACTCTTTTGGTGGGGAGGGTTTTGGTATTTAGTGATACGTTTTGGGACAATCACAATGGAATTTTGTACTGGATGTATGCTGCAATACTTATTTATGTTCCCTTTTGTTTTTGTATTCTGATTTTTGTGTGAAGTAACAGTCCTATGTCTGTATTTTACTTTCAAGTTTTAAATAAAAAATTCCACTACTGTTTGGTAGAGGGCGCTGTCCCGGAGGTGTGTGCGTCATTCATGATGGAAACGGAGACGGGTGTGTGTGTCAAGGTCTCCTCGGTGGGCGAAGCTAACGCTGATAGCGAGGAGTGGCCACGGGTTGCTGTTAGTGTCCCTGTTATGGGGGATTCTGACCCAGAAGAAACGGCAAGAGAACTTGTATTTTTGTACCTCTTATGAAAATAAGATCCAGTCTGCAAAGCAGGATTATAAAATCGCCTCCCAGTTACTTCACGATGAAAAAAACTTAAGAGATTGCAGGGGCTCTCACCTTCCCCTGAAAAATCAGCTGCTAAATTTTTTTTGGCTGCTCAACGAGGAGTTGAGCCATGTAATCCTTTAGTAGCCCAGTCAGAGTCTGGAATGGGTTTGGCTTCTCCCACTGCTGAGGAACCAAATGTTACAGATTGGTCTGCGGACGTGGCCTTGACACAAGCTGGTTGGAAACGCCCGGATGGTACTTGGGAAGTCGACAAACAGTTTCAACCACTTTTTGGTGAGCCCGTGGATTCTCGACCAGATGTGGACAACTTTTCTCATCACACAGAGCCTCAGTCAGAACCTCATATTATGGCTGGAACCTCTGCTTCTGGTGAGCATTTGACTTGTAATTTGGACTTGGGTTCTCCTTCATATTCCCCCCTCATAGGCCTGACTGCTCCTGGAACTGAGGGTCACTGTGAGGCAGGGGGGGAAATGCCATTTACCACCTATACCTCCTATTCCAGACCCTGCTACAGGCACAAAAAAGACCTATGCTGAGCTTTTTCATAAGCCAGTTGAAATGGCGAAATGCCGTAATGCCATTAGACTCAGAATCTTAGGGGGGTATGGAGGAACTGCCAGACTGTTTTTATGTTGGTCATATTCTTCTGAAACAAACCCTGTTTTTTCTCCTACTGAGGTGTATACCTTAATACATGCACCAGGAGAACATATCTTCGACGTGAGCTTTAGAACTCCTGCTTTATTGGGAAGGTTTTGTACTAAATATTCTGTGTTAAAAACCAATCCTTTCTGGGTACATTTTCAAGTAATTCCCCTCACAAAGCAGTCTTTCCAAATTATTACTGTTCTTTGTCGGAATGAGGGTATAAACGTTACTGACATATTACATTGGTTGAATAAAAAATGTGATGTTCAAGGGGCCCCTGAACCTATCTTTGACACCGAAGGCTTTTGGAATGGAGGGTGGTGCCTCAAAATTAAACTGTTTCAAAGTAATAATGATTTTCAACACCTTCCAAATTGTTTTTTGGGGAGAGATAAGGACTTTATTTTCTATTTGGGTCAACCCAGATGTTGTCATAAATGTGGTTCTTTACGATATATCAGTACTCACTGTGATGTTATTAAATGTTTTCGCTGTGGTGACTTGGGTCATGCTGATTTAGATTACGACAACGCACCCAATTGTAATTTTTGTGAGGAACCCGGCCACACGTTCACTGACTGCCCATTGGCATCCCACAATACAGAAGAAGCAGATTTTGCGATGCAAGATTTTTATATTAAATCTGCTTTTTCTGGCTGTGGTCCTATTGACCCTAAACCACCCAGGAGACCTCGACTGGAGACTCTGATCCCTATTCCAAATCCAGCTGTAGTTGCACGGGAACTTCCTGAACAGGCTCCTTTGAACACCCTGGGGATACTGCCCATCGATACTGCTCTGGTGCAACCCCTGCTTGGAGCAGATACTACTCTTCCTATTATTGCTCGAGATCTTGCTGGTTCTATGGCACTGCCTCCCCCCCTTTAGATAACTCACGTAAAGGTCAGTCTGTGGTGGTTGACACTGGGGAGGTGACAATTTCTTCTAACCCAGCTATTTTTTTAGCAAACAAATTTGATGGTCTCCCTGTTGAAGAATGTATGGAAGACTTGGACTCAGACTCTGCTTCACGATCTTCTTCCCAAAGAGACACGACCTCAGATATGGAACAAGGTCCTAAATCTACTGCTCTGCCCAAACCTAAGAAAAAACAAGGTAGAAGATTGGGTATACGAAAAAGTACACGATATAAATACTTACCCACCTAGGTTTTGAGACTGGTACCATTTCATGTCTTGTGATTTATGTATCGTTTCTCTTAACGTTAACAGTATTAGGTCTGACAAAAAGAGATTAGCCACTTTTGACTTCTTTACAGGGTCTCCTCTTTATGTGTTTTTTTTGCAAGACACTAGATTGTATTCCAAGGATGATTTCGAACTTGCTTATAATGCCTGGATTAATTGGTTGTGTTACTGGTCTGGGGAGGGGGAGGTATTATATTCTGGTGTGGGGATTTGTTTTTTTACTTTTGATGCTAACCTCTCAAATATGGTTGATATAGAACCAGGGAGAGCTCTTTTATTAAATATTACTATTCAGGACTCTGATTTTTGTTTGATTAATATGTATGGTCCCAAAGTTAAATCGGCTAGGATTGCTTTATTACAAAAGATGCAACTGTATCTTTTTACTAGGAAGACCGTCCTGTTTGGTGGGGGGGATTTTAATATTAATACAACTCTGCAAAATAGGGGAGCCACAGGTAATAAACTGTATTGTGATTCCCATTATTTAGATACTTTATTAACACTAACAGGTTAAAGGATGGCTTTGCAGATTTTGGTAATAAGGCGTAAATCCAGAATATATTATTGGTTTGAATCCCCTAATTTACATGTTCAATCTCCTAAAACTGTACCTGTAACCACTTCCGATCATGTTTTGTTACAACTTACCCTAACTTTTCTGCCTCCTCTAAAGGACCCGGCTATTGGAAGTTAAATCTGTCCTTACTAGACATACCTGAAGTAAGGCAAGGTTTTAGTTCTTTAGTATTAGCCAGAAAGTCAGTACGCTTTCTCTATGATTGATCGCAATTATGGTGGGATGATATGAAAACTGACATATAGCACTTTTTCCAACATATTGTGCTAAACCAACAGAATATGGTTTATTACGTAATGATTTGCATAACTTTTATTCAAAACTTCGTAAAGGTGAATTTGTAGACCCGAACGGTTTTATCTAATTTGAAGAACAAAATGGTGCAGGCTCAATATGATCGTCGGAAAACATCAGATACTGAACAAAGGTTCGGTATGGCGGGAACCTGTGGGGCCAGTAATCCTTTTGACAGTTGTGCTGCACAACATGCAAAAAAGGAAATGAAAGCTTTAGAGACATCCTTGGGGGACCTAGTTGTGACAGAAAGTGGGATAGTATCTGAATTAGACAGATATTTACATCAACTCTTTAAAGCAGATTCTAATATAACTGAGGGCAGTTTAGAAAGATGGTTGAACTCTTGTGCTCTTCCACTCATTCCTAATTTATTATCTTCCCTTATCAAACCCATATCGTCACAAGAATTGAAGCAGTACTACAGTGTTTACCGGAAGCGGTACTACAGTGATTACCGAAAAACAAAACCCCTGGATATGATGGTCTCACAAATTAAATATATCCCATGATTTATAAGTTTTGGGTATGGAACTAATACAACTCTTTAATAACATTTTGGATACTGGAATTGTCCCTACCAATTTTCACAAAGGGCTGGCAATCTTTTTATATAAAAAGGGACTTAAGAGCTGGCCTGGTGGCACTGAGGGTTGAGGCACTGGATGCCACACCTCGCACCAGGACGGCGCCGCGACCTGGGTTGGGGAACGAGCCCGGGCCGTCGGGGGTCGGCAGGGAAGGGAGAGGATTGAGCATCTGGAGGACAGCTCTGGGTGGGGGGTATAGACTCGGCACTTGTCTGGCCTCTGGCGGAAGCCAGTGGCACAACAAGCACACGCGCGCACACAGAGAGGGTTGGGAGTGAGGACGTCAGCGGGGACACCTTGACGTCTGGATGTAGCCACTCCCTTGGAACAAGGAAAAAACACATTGGAGCGCCAAGGGGAAGGAGCACTGGGTATAGGCCCTAATGACTGCTGCCTGCCTGACCGTGGAGGGGACCTGACGAAAGCTGATTGATCGTGGTATAGGGCCCCACCTCGTACCCGCATGGGGGATATAGCCACGGCTCCATGGGGGTTTACCAGGGGTTCCAGATAGGCAGCAGCGGAGTTAATACCCTTAGCGACTCCTGACTGAGCAGGGCTCCGATGTCAAGAGAAGGAGATAAAATACAATTTCAAAAAAAAAAGGGAACTTAAGGAAGATCTCAGAAACTGGTGGCCTATTACACTGTTAAACTCAGATAGTAAAATTCTATCTAAAATATTGAGCAATGGATTGTCATTAATATTACCTTTTATTGCTGGATCTTTCCAATTTTGTTCCGTATCCGGGAGAAAGATTACGGATGCTCTGCTGTTACTTAGAGAAATGATGGAATGTCGTAGAGTTGGAGAACTTCTCTCCTGAGCACTACCAACACGCATGACTCTCATAATGACTAGCACAGCCTCCCCGACAGGCTCCCCCCCCACCCTACCTACTCCAGCAACCTGACAGGACAAGTGTGTCTACTTTGACTATATCAATAGCGGTCCACTGGTTTAAAACTGCTCCTTTGTAACTCTTGTGTTGAATGTTTAATATAACCTGTGCATATGCTAACCACTTCCCCTATAACCTCTGCCTGTTTTCCCTATCAAATGTTACCCTTATGGCTGTATACATCATGTAAAAATGACTTTTTCACTGATCTAAATGTTGCTTAATCTGTATACTGTAATGTAAACAGTGTCCACTGTCGTTTTTCCCTGTATTTGCCACCCTGTGGCACGGGTCATGACTGAAAATGGTCCCCTCGATAAGTGCACCAACCTGGTTATCAAAAACATAAATAAATAAATAAAAAATGTAGGGGTTTTCTGTTTTGTTTGGATCAATTGAAAGCTTTTGATAGGGTTTCACACTGTTATATTTGGAATATTTTAGTTATGTTTGGGTTTCTAGTATGCAGTAATACTATTCTGTGTGTATGTTTTCTCCTTTTTATGATTTTGTATGCATAAATACTGATTTGTTTATCTGTTCTTTTAAGTTTTGAATAAAAAATTCCCCTACTCTTTTTCAAAAAGTGCCATGGGATCTTTTGCATCCACCTGAACTACCACCAGAACAGGCAGATGGGACCTCGGTTTAACGCCTCATCTGAAAGACGGCACCTCAGAAGTGCAGCACCCCTCTCACACTGCACTACAGTGTCAGTATTGGGATATTAGCCCAAGTACCAGATGTGGGAACTGAACCCACAGCCCTCTGATCTCCCGGCCTCAGAGGCGAGTTGCAGACCTGAGCTGCTTTGGAAGGAAGGGCTCTCTTTTTCAAAACATAACATGGCTTGAAAACAAGCTAAATATAGAAACTTGCCTTATAGGGCACTTTGATGAATGTTGTAATTGGTCTAAAGAACAAAATTTCACCATACTTCTCATTTCTGCTTCTGTTAAAAATACCATACTTTCTAAATGGATAGAAGACAAGGCACCTTCCATTGTTGAATGGAAGAATGAATGTTTAGAAATTATTTGCCTTGAGAGATTGGCTCATTTGATGTTAGGACATAGTCCAAGCTTTATTGCTAAATGGAATACAGTATATGAAATGTTTTCTAACAAAACAACCCATTAACAGTCGAAACATCACAAATGCATTTTACTCAGAACTGTGCATTACTTCTTTATAGTAAACTGGTTTCTTATACTTTTAGTGATTCTTCTATTTATTTCTAATATTTCCTTTCACTACTTCTTTCTTTTCCTCTCTTTTCTGTTAATAATATCTATTGCTAAGTTACTAGGAAGCAGGGGAACCACTGTTGATAGTCTCATTAGAAGGAGAATGGTCATAGAAAAGAACCTATAAGATGTATCTGGAGCATTTTATGTAAGGTAAGGTGCTTATGTACTACAATGTATTCTCGACCCTTTTTTTTCTAGGTTGAATTTAAACTTATCAGCTATTTACATTCCTTCTATATTTATAGTAATAAGTTTATCTTAAAATCGTCATTTAGATTTATCTGTTTGTATTTAATATGTTCTCTCTCATGATATGTTAAAAGAATTTTGAAAAGTTCTTGATATGGTAGAGCACTATTGCAATGTTATAAGTTACAACAACATATATGAAATGTTATGTATACTTATATTGCTTATTTCTTTACTTCAATAAGAATTTTCATTGAGGAAAAAAAGGAAAGTAAAAAAATAAAAGGTTGCTTGTGTTTTAACTTTGACTGACGGCTGACGTCACCAGCTAATTAGTTTCAGTAATACGTTTTATTAATAAAATATTCATTAAATTTGTAAGCAAATCACATATTTGAAAACAGCAATAAGCCACTAAAAAATGAATATTAAAAAGAAAGGTATCTGAAAATATTTTGCTGTAGAACTACCTTCTGTTGCGAAAGAATAAAAGCATGTATTCATAATGTTGTAATGTTTATGACTTTTTTTCACACTAAAACAAATTTATAAGTGCAATAACCCACTCCAGGCCCATGGGTATACTGGGTATTAGTGCACTTCCCAGGTGGTAGGAGGTCACTCGGGCTGTGCCCTCATGCCTCACAACACACCTGGGGCGTGCATTAATGCCTAGTATACCCAAGGCCTGTCAGGGGTTATAGCTTAATTATCCAACTTCCCTTCCCCCAGGACACATCTGGAAACAAGCTATTTGAGCTCAGTATGTTTTTACCTGATGAAACGCTTTAATAAATAAATAGTTGCCATTCTCCTCACTGCTACCAGGTTTGTGAAGTGGGACTACATCTGCCCTCCTGCAGTCCTCTGGAACCACCCCCTGCTTCCAGTGAGCTGTTAAACAAGACTGTCAGAGGTGCTGCCAGTACCTCTTTGAGCTCCCTCAATATCCTAGGATGTACCCTGTCACTTTCATGTTGTCCTTCACATAAAGCAACAGCACCCTCCTTGTATTCCCACCCTGTGTTTCCTGAACAGAGTGTGGCCTGGTATAGCTATGCCCCAGTCATGGTTTTCAGTGCACCAGTGCAGAGTCTGTCCTGCAGTTGACCAAACCGTGGTGTCGCTTAATGTGACCCCATACCTGAAGAAGGACATTAAGTTACTGGAGGGGGTGCAGCGCAGGGCAACAAAGATGATCCAGGGACTAGGGGACATACCCTACGTGTGCAGGCTGAGAGTGTTGAACATGTACTCACTGGAGGAGAGACCGGGGGGATATGATTGAAACCTTCAGGTACATGAAGGGAATAAGCAAGACAGGCACGGAGGGACTATTCAAGTTAAGGGTGGTAGGGACACTTGAGGTCATGATCTCAGACTGAATGGGGGAAGGTTCAGGAGGGAAACGAGAAGACACTTTTTTACGGAGAGAATGGTGTCTGGGCGGAACGCGTTGCCTGCAGAAGTGGTATCCTGTAGAGACAGCACACTGCTTCAAAGGGGATGGGACAGGACAAGGGGAGGGAAGGGGAGGGAGGCGGGGCAGCTGCAGTATAAGGGTTGCTAGCTGCACACTGGAAGCAGACTCGATAGTCCATAAGACCTTTATCTGCTGGCAAATTCATATGTTCATATAACCACTCCTTGAGTCGCCATCTAAGTGAGAGGCAATTTGAATTATTCTCAAAGTCATTTATTGGTTATGCATTCATTTTTTCGAACTATGCTGTTGGTGTTAGTGTTACTTTGTTACTGGTTTGGGCCTTCCTGTTCAGTGGTGTTTTTTTCATACACTGTATTCCAACACACAGCAGCTAACAGGTATTATCATGTCTATTATACATTGTTAAACAGAGGAAACAATATGCTTACTAGTGTGATGTCTCACAACAGGTTTTATTTCATATTCTCTAAATCCTTCACTACTCAAAAAATGGACAGAAGTCAAAATTGCTGATTGTATAAAAATTCCTGAAATGTCTTAGAATGCTGAAAATGTTTGGGATGGATATGAATTGAAATGTTTAAATTGTTCAAGATATTTAGAACATTTGGTTCCATTATGGGTGAGATTGGAAAAAATGGGACTGTCACTTTAAAGTTGCTGTTTAAAAGGTTCATCCTTTGAGTCAATAGTCAGTTGTGATGAAGGTGTAAGCTATATACTGGAATGTTAGTATATGATGCACATGGGAACCTAGTGTTACCTGGCAGCTGGATCGGGTTATTATTTTGTGGGATAAAGTTGTTAAATGCATAACGTATTTAAAAAGCATATTTGCATAGCACATAGCACTTGTTAAGTTCTGAAAAAAGGAGTTGCGGACAGGACCATGGTAACAGCGATGTGTCTGTATAAGTGCTCATCGAAACTGCTCAACACATTTACAATGCATGTGGCACTTTGGATTTTTTAACCCACGGAACTTATTATTTTGGTCCACTGCCTAAAAGAAATTAAATAAACCCTTGGATAAAAATTGTAAACCAAAAGTTTACAAGTGAATATTGCTTTGGCATGAAATACATATCGGTATGGAATAAAATCTTTGGTAAGACACCATACTGCTTCTTTGCAGATTACTCCAAAATCAGCAATAGGGTAGACACTCCAGAGGGGGTGGAAAGAATGTGCAAAGATCTGATAAAACTAGAGGCATAGTCAAGGGCATGACAGCTGAGTTTCAGTGTGAAAAAGTGCAAAATCATACACTCAGGGCAAAGGAACCCAGAGGCAGAGTATAAAATAGGAGAAGAGGCTGGCCTGGTGGAGCAGAGGGTTGAGGCGCTGGACGCCACACCTCGTGCCACGCTGGCGACCCGGGTTTGGGAACGAGCCCGGGCCGCCGGGGGTCGGCAGGGGGAGAGAGAGGATCAAGTGTCCAGAGGATTGCTCTCCTCTCTCATAGGGGAAGGAGATCCAGAGGCAGCCCGGCACCACAGTGGCCCCCAGTGGAGACCGGAGGCACTGCAATGCACAGGGCCAATGTAGTGGGATGCAGAGCCACAATGGACGTACCTGGCATCACTGCATGCTCGGGCTCTTCAGGGAGGGAGGGGATGAGGGCGCAAACAAGAAAAAAAATCCCCCTCGAATCCCGATAAGCGACGGCTCCCTACAGGGCTGGCTGCCACATGCCCAGGACTGGATCTCCTCTCTGCCCCTTTGATCTTCCTGCCGACCCAGCCAGATGAACTAGACTATAGATAGAGTGCCTAGTGAGTGATTGGCGGCCCTGCCTTGGGGGACTCAGAGTCGGGGGCTTGTCTGGCATGGGTTCGGCGGGGGGGGCAGTAACATATATGAGGACAGAGATCACAGTGGGCGGTAGAGCGGCTCAGCGAGATAGGGTAGCCTGAGAGAGTTCAGGGGAGGAAAAAAATGGGAAAAGAGGTACTGATGGTCACAAAACAAGAAATGGACCTGGAAGTAATCTTATCTGATGACCTGCAGGTGGTAAGACAGATGGTAGGGCCAGAAGGATGTTGGGGTGCCTAGGGAGGGGTGTCACCTCTGTATAGATCGTTGGTGAGACTCCACCTGGAGTACTGTGTCCAGTTCTGGAGGCCACATCTCAGGAAGGACATAGACTGAGTGGAGGCTGTCCAGAGGTGGTCAACTAAAATTGTGAAGTGTCTACATCAGAAATCCTATGTGGAGAGATTGAAGGACCTCAGTATGTACGCTGTAATAGAGATGAGGGAGAGGAGAGACATGATAGAGACCTATATATGCCTCATGGGGGCAAATAAGATACAGGAGAGCAGTATTTTTCTGAGGGAAAGGTGCACAAGAACAAAGGGACATGCAGTGAAGCTGGAAAGGGGTAAATTCAAGACAGATGTGAGGAAGTACTTATTCACTGAAAGAGTGGTGGATGCCTGGAACAGTCTTTCAGTGGAAGTGGTGGGGTTAAAAACTGGTGGGATTTAAGAATGCATGGGCTAGGCATAAGGGAATGCTAGTGGAAAGCAAGGGGAGGGAGGGCAGATAAGGTCTGCAGTATCAGCATAGGCAGGGGAAAAAATGGGCAGACTGGGTGATCCGAACAGTCCATATCTGCTGTCAGATTCTATGCTTCTATGTGGCATGAGGTTACATTTTTTTTTATTGGACATTAATTTTACAATGCTACTACTTGGTTTTCTTTCTGTAACTAGTTATGTTCTCGTTTTACAATGTTTTATTATGTGCTCCTAACACTGTCATATCAGCTGAGATAATATATCTTGTATCCACTGACTGAGAATTGAAAGTGAGGTTAATGTACTGATACTTGGATATACTTTGTTATGTGTATGGACTTCCTCTACAATTTAACTCAATAAAGCTAGGTTATGAAAAAAGATTGCTGCTTTGGGGGGGGGGGGAGTCCAGCATACTATATGTCACTAAATAATCACTGTGGCTGACTCGAGAGTGGGATTAGTGTTTGTCTTGGAGACCATCATGACTTGACCAAGACCATAGCAGTGGAGATGTGCCACCACAAAGGAAATGAGTGGAATACAGGAATACTAATTAAACAGTCCTTTTAAGCCCGGCCCATTGACAGCAGCTCCACACTCCCACATGGACGTCCTGGGCTCACAGACTCTGAGGGGGGTAGGGAAGAGAGCCTTTCCAGCACTCATTATGGATGAACATGACCCCCCCCAGGATCACTGCCAAGGTTTGGCCTAGAGAGAGTAGAGGGGCCGGTTTTATAGTAAGTAATAAGCCACAACAGGGTGTGCATTATAGGATTTTACTACATGCCCAAGGGGTGTAGTAAGGCCTGAGCCTGAGTGTCCTTACACCCTTGGGAATTGCATTAAAATACCATGATGCACACCTTGGAGGGGCTTATTACACCTATAAAATGGTTCTAAGTAGTTTTTTTTGGGTGAGGAAAATGACATTTGGCACCTGACCACACGTTTAGAGAGATTTCATGCACGCTCAGGTGACATCTCTCGGCCAATATTTCTAGATGTTTTCTTGCCATTTTTTGAGGGGACATAAGTAAACCCAGTTGGTAAATGACATTTGGCCATCTCCTCATGTCACTTGTCTTGACCACTGGTCTGGCTCCTCCCTGTTGCTGCTGTCAACCAGCATACAGCCACGGAATGCTGTACCTGTACAGCTTCCTGAGAAAGAGGCAGTGTGCCCCAGAGCGCTGAAGCTACAGGATAAGTTGCTGTGAGACTGTTTTTTTTATGCAGTCTAAATTCAGTAATAAATTGCTTTTTTTTCACTTTTGCATTAATATCTTGTGCCAGTATTTTGTTTTATTCTCCAGCGCTGTACCTGTCTGTCATGGGGGAGGCTTTTTCCTCACTGGGTGTAGCACAGGCAGTTCTGGGTACAGAGTTAATCCCCAGAGTCACAAAGCTGATAGACAGAAGGAATATTCACAACCGAGCCCGCTAAAGTTGCAGAGGCCCTGAACCACAAATTCACAAATCTAGAAGTACACCTTGCTAATAACTCCCACCTAAGGTCGTCACTCCCATCCCCGAGAATGAGGGAGCTGAAGTGCATGGTTGTCATGCCTTCCACTTTAAAGTCACTTCCCCTACGGAGGTCTGACGCCACCTCAGGATGTTCCCCTCATTCTGGCAATACCAGAAGAGACCGTCTCTGCCTTCGGTTCCTAAAACTGACCCTATTGCTAGACCCCTTGCTATCATATTTAATCTGTCCCTTTCATCCTTATTCAAGTCAGGCAACCCTAAACTCATGGATAGTTACAGGCCAGTGTCCATTCTTGCTCACCCAAGTAAAATCCTGGAAAAAATTGTCTTACAGCAGATTTCTGACTATGTCTCTAAATACAGGCTGTTATCTATGTTTCTATCTCTTGACCTGCATGGATTCAAAAAGGGCCGGCCACAACACAACTATTGCTGTGGCCTGTTTCACAGATCACACTCTAAGGAACGCAGATGAAGGCAAACTCACTGGTGCCATCTTCATTTATCTAAGACCTTTGCTTTAGTAGAGCATCACATCCTCCTTGGTAAACTCAATTGTTTTTCAACAAGAACCACAGCTTGGTTCAGGAACTATCTCACTGGAAGATCCCAAAGGATCTGTACTGGGGAGGGGGCCACATGTAGCCCCCCAAGGGGTGTATAGTGGGGTCCTGCAAGGACCCATGCTTTTCTCCCTTTCAGTTAACCACCTACTCGAGGATAGTACAGACTGCCGCATGATTTTGTATGTGGATGATCTCGTTATGTTCACAAGTGGCAAAAGACCACTGAACTTATCCCTCTCCCTCTTCAGGAATTTTGAAACCATCCATACATGGTTTGCATCTAACAGACTAGTTGTTAATGCCAAAAAAAACAACGTCATGCTGTTTAGGTCCAAGCCAAGGCTTGTCAAATATTCTAAAGGGCAAAATAACTCACTCTGCATCCTGGTCCCTGATGGATCCCCTCTCGAACAAGTCACTACCTTTAAATACCCAGGAGTCACACTTGATTCCCTCCCTTACTTTCGAGGATCATATTGGGCAAGTCATCAAATGTATGAACCGGCAACTGGGTGTCTGCTACCACCTGAAGCACCTCGTGACCCCTGAGGTGTAACTGGCCATCGGTCAAGGCACACTGCTACCCCTTCTGGACTACTGCTCTCCCATCCCCCAAACCTCAACTCGGTGCCTCACGTCTCAAACAGCCTTCAGTAGCACTTGTAGGTTTGTCGCTCTAGCCCCGTTTAACAACCACCACTGCTCCCTTTACCCAACACTGGGTTGACTCTCCCCTCAGGCCCATCGGGATTTTTTCATGGGTACCTTTACTGACAAGTCCCTCTGTGACAGGGTTTGTTTCCCTCTAACTAGACTTAGTATTAAGCAGGGCACATGCAAACTAAGGTTGTCCTCTCAACATTTCGTTGATTACCCCCGGAGTGCTGCTGAGATGGGTCAGACAGCCTTCTGCATCGCTGCCCCCCCCCGACTCTGGAATGGCCTACCAGCTATTCTCCACTCACTAGGCACGCCCCACCTATTCAAATTGCAAAAATACCCTTCTATCTGCCTTGGTTTGCAAGAGCACTTCCTGACATAAGAAAAGGCCAGGGTCACATTTAGTTGACCATCTCACCCTACCTGAGTGAGGGGGCAAATCCTGTTGCCACACAGATGATCATTTCTCATTTGTATATGGATGGACTGTGTTTCTCACTTCCACTTGTATGTTGCTTCAATCACACTGGCTTGTCTGCTCGAACTGTTTGACCACAGGTATTGCCTCCAACTGTTGTTACTTATGTATTGTATGCTGAATCGCATGTATTGTATTCCATGCACTGTGCCATCTAGATGGCCTGGGTTGTTCTTGAAAACAGGCCCTGGGACCTATGTATCTACCCGGTTATTGAAAATAAATCTGATGGGGCTGCTGGGAAAAAAATACAAATAAATAAAATCTAACAAATAATCTGACTTGATATATTGATCCACCTGGTTTACAGTTCAGAATGTTAGGGTTCCTGGTATTCTGTACCCCAGAAAGTAAAACATATGGTACTTCATT
Organism: Neoceratodus forsteri; assembly: GCA_016271365.2. NCBI lineage: Eukaryota > Metazoa > Chordata > Ceratodontiformes > Ceratodontidae > Neoceratodus > Neoceratodus forsteri. The sequence continues at coordinate 37,847,876 of JADMNL010000032.1, forward strand.
ACAAGTGCCACATGATTATTCTCAGTTGCTAAGTAATGCACAAAATACATAACAAGCAGCTCTGCAGTGAAAGAAAAAACAAGTTCCACGGGGCCGTGGGCGGTCACGCAAGCGCAGTAACACTTGAGCATAGTCTCCTTAGAAAGTGTGTCACTGGGGCACGAGGCGCTCCCAGGGATCACGTGGCCCTGCTCCAAAGCCGCGTGCGGCTGCTGAACAAGGCTGCGCGTGCGTACTCCGGCACTTCCAAGGGGAATAAAATAGCAAAAAAAGGCAGAACCTGGCAGCGGACAGTATTGCAGTTTAGAGAGAGCAGAGAGGAGGGACGTGACATCCTCAGTTGTAACTGTAACAGTAGCAACCTTGTGCCGGAGAAGGCTATTAAACAGCACGTTAGAACTTGCAACCACAGTTAAATAGCTGCGCAGCATTGTAAAGCGGGAGAAAAGTGAAGTTATATCAGAATAAAACCCCAAGGAGGGGGGAGACGCCAGAGGTGGTGTGTTTCTAACGAAAGAAAACATCCAGTTTATATGACGGTGTTCAGTGCTTGAAGAATGACCACGATAGACGCAAACAACAACACAGGTAAAAAGACATCTGTTTCTTCTCCTCTTGACAGTGACATAGTATTTTGAAGGTGTTGGCACTTGGGTCTTGCACCTTGATCATGAAGGTTGGCAAGTGCGGTCAGTGGGCGGCTGTTCACTGGGTATTGTTGCTTCCGCTTGTTTTGGATCTTGATGGCTTTGTAGTACGTGATTATAATCGCATAAAACTGAAAAGGGTTGGGGTTTTCTGTTGCATAGTCGGTGTGTTCTTTGACACACCTTTTACTTTAGAAGAGGGTACCTGCCTATAAATGTGTACTAGGGTCACGAGTTCATAGTTTCTGTGGGGGCTTCTCTAGTTCTGAGGATTATTTGAGCTTCAAATAACAGTATTGCGGCAAACCTTGTATTTGCATGCACGTAAGGGTGAGTGCAGTAGAGGGTGGCAATTACCAGACATTCTTAAAAACTGGTTTATGGTGGCTGGCTAGACTAACCAGGAATGCCATTGTGTAAATGTCGGTGGAGATGATCAATACGTTTGGATCGCGAGTTGGGAACCACCACCATTCGATATGCTCAAGGTGGGAACTAATGCTTTCGGAGTGTATTGCAACAGCGCCCCCACACATTTTCCCATCGTAGCATGTTCCTAGAGAATCTTCTAAATGAAAATTAAAAAGTGGGTCATCCATCCACCCACCCTTTGAGTCAGGTGTATTTGGTTCCACACCCCGCAACCATGTACATGCTCACATGGCTTTCCCAGCCTAGCCATGTGCATTCTGTTTTCATTCATGCTCGCCGCTCGCTGCTGATTGGCTGAGACAAGCGTTCCTGTTTGTATAATTGCACGTCAGCGGATTCACCACGCCTCCCCGTGTTCTCGAGCCTTGAGTCAGGTTGGCGGGGTGTCTGATCTGTTCCCGGAACATTGCTCTGCAGGTCCGTCCAATACTTTATTTTTTCAAAAAAAATGGTGTTCCAGAGACCTATTGGTTTAAATTGTAATTGTTTATATTATGGGAGCGGTAGAGCGAGGGGAGAAGAAAAAATCATTTTGGCAGAGCCTGCCGCCCACGAACTTGCGGCGGAGTCGCGTGTTTGGGCGGGCTTTGCAGGAAGCAGTGGGCGGGGCTTGCTCCTCCCTTGTGGGCGGCTCTGCAGCGGGTCTCGTTTGGGAGACACGAGTCGGAGGAGCACGTGGAGCAGAGCAACGTGATGCCTGCTGATAGCGCGCGGCTGTTGTCGAGTCTAGCAAGCTGCTGTTCTTGTTTGGAAGGTGAACTGAGGTCAGAGGTTTGTACGTGCTCCCGCTTTGGTATTTCAGAACGGAAGGGGACTAGTGGTGTTATGTTGCAGGCCAACACCCCGCCGATCTCTAAAAGGAATTTCATTTATTGCCCAGGACCCACGTTTAAATATTTAACAAGTGGTTATAACCCTTTTTTTTTTTTTTTTTAAGCAGTTCCGAGAGGCAGGAGTGTAGCCAGAAATTTCCATTTTGTACACAATCTCCAACAGTTACACCCCCCCAATTAAAAAAATGTACACATCCCTTCCAAATGGCACCCCATTCCAAACAAGTCAGATTGTTGTCAGATGATTCCTCTACTCTCTAAAGAGGTTACACATGTATCAGACCCTCCTCAGTGGCCTACACTAACCCAAATACTACAGATTAGAATGATAATATTAACAGAGTGGCCTATGGTTTGTGACAGGCACTCAACAAATCTGTACACAAATGTGTACAGTGAGTATGCCTGTCTACACCCTTGCCGAGAGGTGCATTCTACCCCACAACTGATTTTGTGTTCTCGCCAATAATTAGTGTGGGAATGATTCTCTAAACTTATGGGGTAGGTGTCCACACCTCCTGGGGTTGGAGGTCACCTGTACCAGGTGCTATGGGGGGGGGGTGTACTGTTTTTTGGGGGTCCCTGAACTTTTTTGGGGGTCCCTGTTCATTCGTGGTGGGGTTCACCTATTTGCATAGCAGAAGGGGAGGTTGCAAAAAAAATTAAATTTTTTTTTTTTAAGAGCAGCTCTTGAGTTCTAACGACATGAGCTTGCCTCATCTACTTCCTTTTTTCTTTTTTAATTCAGTGCAACTACATTAAATTTTTTGTGTGACTAGACATTGGGTCACGTTTACTTTTTCGGAAGCCTGCTTTTCTGGTTAAATAGGATTTGTATTCAGCGATTCATAATCGGTGATGCATATGTTAAACCCAAGTCTGTTACAGCTTGCACTAGTCTGAGCTTTTGGCTGCAGACAGCCTGTCTGCTGGAAGGAGGGAGGGAAAACTGCGCATGGTTGCACTCTGGTTACACCTGACACAGTGACCATTTGACCTTTAGTAGTTAACACGCAGTGAACTTGGAATACTTCCGTAGTGCCAGGGCATGTCAGGAAATTGCGTACTGCTGTAACAGTTGACGTGGTAAACCTAGAAATTGTTACATGTAGGATAATATTAATGTTGTTTTTATTAGTATATCTTGTCAAACCATGTAGTAATCATCAGGGGTGTAGTCGGGGATTTCAGATCTGCACACCAAGTGGACTCACTTCTACCCCCCCTTGTTAGGTTGTGCCCCCGCTGTGTAGCCAGACAATATTGAAATGTACACCAGGACCCTGTTACCTCATTTGGCACAATAAATGCAACTTTTGTATTTTATGACAATGGTTGTTGCCATGCATGGGTAAATACAAATGCTATACATTGCTCCCTAAGACACCCACATACCAGCCCAGAGCCTGTAAAGTGGTATTGTCCTTGGGATGCAAAGATAGTATTGGTGACCAGTCCTCCTAGTTTTGACTATGAATAAAATTACAGAAAGGTTCAACATTTTCTTTGTTGGCTTTCATGGAAAAGGGAAGCAGTTCAGAGCCTATTTGCTACCCCCCTTAAATAAAATTGCACACCATGGAGTGCTTGAACTATGCCTGGCTACACCTAATCATATTTGCCCAAACCAGGTTAACAGAATTTTAGCAACACCTACTGCTGTGTTAGTATAACGACTAGATTGTGGTTCTTAAGTCATGAAAAGTCCCCACACTTCTGTTAACTGAAAAATTTTTTTTTTTTAAAGACAAAAATGAGTGCCAAACCATGATTGTCACCTAGTGTGACTCTCCGGAAAAGCTGCAGGTGCACCTCTGCACAAGATTAATGACTCAAAGAATATCACTTCCAGAATTATAATTTTTATTACAACTATTTTGAGGGCGCAGTCTGAAATTGGAGGGTGGAAGATTTAAGAGGGAAATGCACTGTTTCACTGAAAAGGTAGTAGCGAGGTGGAACACATTGCCAGAGGAGGTGACGGCACTGAAATCTGTGGGCAGTTTTAAGGGGGCGGGACAGGGTCAAAGGTAAGGTCAAAACTGGGGGTAGTCTGACTTTGCTGATGAAATCAGATCTGGGGAATCATATTTTTGAGCTCTTCATAGTTTTTGCTTCTTGAGGTTGAGGGCTCCCAAAATAAAGATTTCAAGAAAGGGGGAGGGGCCCCATACCAAATTATGGAAAATACAGTGTTTCTTTGGAGACGCTTTGCGTGGATTACAGTGTGGCAGGGCATTGGGCAACGGTTTGCACATCCTGAGAAGCCAGCAGCATGTCCTAGGGCCCCTCCGCACTGACAGGAACCTGCCCTCCTGGTGGCCTATCAAAGCAGCAGGGTCCTGTGCTCTGCAGTGTACTTGTTGGTTGTCAGCCCAAGTCCCCTGGTGTGGGAACTGAACCTGTGACCTTCTGTTCCAGTGGGAAGAGTGGAAAACTGTTTTTCACTGACATTTCCTTGCAATGCATTCAAAGATCTAAAGCATCAGCATTTCAAAGGCCAACAGGGAACAGACAAAAGGCCCAGACCCGAACAGCTCCTGCAGCAAGCGGCCTATTCACACGAATGTTATTTTTATATGCGAACATGACCTACATTGCCACTAGTTGGGCTGTGAGTCACGTATTCTCAGCCTTGGATGTAATAAATCTTTAACCAGTGCGCATGGAACACTGCCAGTCTTTGGCTTTTTTAATGAACCTTATCCAAGTGCTGTTTATAGGTTGAAGTTCGAAGAAAATTTATTCAGTAGCTGCAGAACAAACGTGAAACCCAGGTACTGCAGTGACATTAATTAACTCCATCCGACCTGCTGCACAGATGCTGTTGGCCCATATAACGGCTAATTCAAGCACCCTTGGAATATGTAAAGCACTTGCTATGTTTTATATTTTGTCCTGTCATTCATGAAGGTTTTTTTTCCCCCCATGGTGTTACTTTTGCTTGATGTTTTCTTTTGTGCAGTTGTAACTTCACTCTCAAATGCCAGTGTTTTTATTAAGCAATAGTGAAGTAAAACCACGGGGGGGAGGGGCTGAGAAAAAGCTTCTGTAGTGTAGTACTCTGAAGGTCATTAGACATTTTCTTTAGAACCTCCTAATGCTCAGATGAGTACCTTTTGGAACCTCCCAATACTAGGGATTAAAAGTCTAGAGCAAAGGTCAGAGCAGTGACTGTGTGCTGGGGGGTTTAAAACATGTCAGATTAGACCCACTGGTGTAAAAAAATGTGGGTCAGAATGAGAAACTGATGTGCCAAAAGCTAATCTGAAGTACAGATTTCACCAGTGCAGAAGCTAAAACTTGTCAAGTGTAAATGCTTTCCTATTATTATTCACTTTTCCATCTTTCAGCCATTGTTACAGACTGGGTGCACCAAAGTGGACTCGCAGTTAAGTGGAGAGTGGGTTCTTTCTGGGCAAGCCACAACTTTCCCATTTGCCCCACTATGTCCCTTGGTCAGAGGTCCTGAGTCCCTATCCCTGGGGTGACCTACATACACCTCTGTATGTGCTGATACTAACTACCCTTATTTACAACTGCCACTTTACTTCCTCTTATCATTTTTAGTGGTTTTGCAAGTGGAAGTCCAGGGGATATTCTCTGTGGCCTGGCCAGTGTTCCTCGACCAAAAACTGGTCAACTTGAACTGTATGTGACTGTGTGTAGGATTTTTTTTTTTGTAGAGTACATTTGTTTGCTGGATCTGTTTGCCTGCAGTCATTTCAGAACCAATATTGACTGTCTTGAAAGCCCCACTAAATGATATTCTTACAAAAAGCTCCACATGAAACCAAATACTATTCCATTCTGTTTTGAGAGTGTGAAGAGATTGTAGCCGGATTGGTCCTTGGAAAACAGTACTCCTAGGATAATACTTTGTATTGGAGCAACATGGCAATATGCTTTGTTCAAAGATGGCATCGTACACAAGCTTTGAGGGCTCAGCAGAGGTCCTTTCATCAGGTGCAGCAGCAGTCTGGGAAAGGGAACATTCTTTAACCAGGAGTAGCACACTAAACTGAAGCTTAATTCCAGAAATGACCTGGGAGCACAAGAAGTTAAGTGACTTGCTCAGGATCACACAGTAAGCACCTAGGTGGCTGTGTGATTCAAACCCAGGTCTCTAGATCTACAGCTCAGAGCCTTAACCCACTGCGCTACACTGCCTAATGTGAACAGAAAAGGCTGAAGCTGAATTGCCATACATGTTACATGCTGTAATGTAACTTTTAAGCTTCTTCTGTTCAGATTCCTGTTGCACCTGACGAATGGACCTGTTGGTCCCTGAAAGTGTTTGTGCCCCATCATCTTCGTACAAGATGCATGTTATATAGATATACTTGCATAATAATGGCAGATGAGAACCGCCTGGCCCACCTAGTTTGCCCATTTTTCCTACCTACTGCAACACCACAGACCAGACTTGATCTCTGGCTTTACCCCACCTTCCCTTACCACTAAGGTTCCTTTATGCCTATACCACTCCTTATTGTCCCACCACCCAGTCGGGGAAGGCTGATCCAGGCATCCACCACTCTTTCTGAAGGAATGCTTCCTACATCGTCCCTGCATCTACTCTCCCCCCCCCCCCAGCTTCTTGAGCATCCATGTTTTCTGAAAAAGGCTTCCCTCTTCAACCTTATTTATACCGGTGAAGTATTTGAATGTCTCTATCCACCCTTTCCTCATATTGAGGTCCTTCAGTCTCTCCTCATAGGGCTTAGGATGCAGATCCTGCAACATTTTGGTTGCCCTCCTGTGGACCGCCTCTGTGTCCTTCTGGAGCAGAGTTCTCCAGAACTGGGCACATCACGCTAGGTGTGGACTCACCAGAGCTTTTTTTCATACAGAGGTATTGCCACCTTACTCTTTCTGCTGGTGATGCATCTGCCTGTGCACCCTAGCATCCTGATGGCTCTTTCCATTGCCTTTTCACACCGTTCGGCCACCTTTAGGTCATCAAATATGATTACCCTCAGGTTTCTTTACTGTTTAGTGGTTGCTAGTACCACAGTACAACCATTTTGTACTCTGACCCTGGATCTCTGTGCCCCCGAGTACACTTCCTCGCATTGAAACCCAGTTGCCACACTCTTGACCACTCTTGAAGCTTTCTTAGATCTCTCTTCATTCTCTCGCTTCTCTCCCCTCCCCCTTCGAGTGTCTAATGTTGATGTTGGTCTAATAAACTGTACGAGACTATTAAGAGTGAATGGAGCTTGATAACCATGCACTGTGGAAGGACTAAACAGCCCAAGTGGTAAAACTATTTGGTGAAGAAGAGAAAAAACTGCCCAAATTTGACTGTTGTCATTGATGAGATTATTCACATCCAACTGCCTTCTCTCCATTTTCCATTGTGGGATTGGTGGGGGCAGCTATGAAAACCCCAGAGCAGAACAAATAAAGTTAAGACTGCCTATGTCACATGCCAGACTGACCCATCTTCCTCGTTTCGGTTTTCGTTACATGGTCCCTCATTATGGAGCATTAAGTCGAGCAAGTAATTTGTGCTTAGAAGCCTCTAAATTGAATGGACTTTTCTTTTAGGAGGAGCAAAAACGTGACCAGCACCTTCCAACTACTTTGACACTTGTCATCACCTGCTTATCCACGTGATGGTGGAAGCGGCACATAGGCTACAAATAGCACGTGGGCTACAGATGGTCCACAGACAGGTGTCTGATTACAGCTGTCACATAAGTGCAAGTCCCAGGGCTTCAAAGAGTAGTGCTGAAGCTGGATGGGGTGTATATATAGATACAATCCAGTCAGATTTAAATGCCTTCCCAGAGTGGCTTGGAGTGAACGTTACAAAAACTACTATTAATATTACATGTCTGAAAACAATTGTAACAGAGAGCAGTCTGTAATAAGAGTGCAAGTCCCAAAGGGTAGTGTTGAAGTTTGGGGGTGTGTGTGTGTGTGTGTGTGTGTGTGTATAGTATATACACACACACACACACACACCAACACACACACACACACAGTCCAGTTGAGTTTAAGTGCCTTCCCAGAGCAGCTTGGAGTAAACATTACTAAAATTACAGTTTAATATTGATCAGTTTTATTAGAAAAGACAGAGCTGTTTGATCTGTTTTTTATTAGGATAGACAGAGCTGACAGGCAGCAACTTTGAGCAGCTCTGAAAAGAATCAAATAGAATTGCATAAAATATACATTTTACAGTTCTCCATTCAAAAAAACAAATACAACAGTTCGACATAGGAACTCCGAAAACCTAAAATGGGCAACCCCAGAAAAGATAGAGCTGGAAATGCGTGCGCTAAATCGTCTGGAGTTTCACATGTGGCAGGAGTTGGAACAGAGGAAGAGGCCATATCCCAGAGGGAGCCTGAGGAAACTTATGTCCTCGATTGGCATCAAGCTCCAGAGGCTGATAACCTCAGTCGCCGACCTAAATTCCAAGCTGGACTCATTTGCTACCAGGGTCACAATCGTGGAGAAATCGGTGGAAAGGATCCAGCAGGAGGTCGGAGATGCAAAAAGGCAAGCTGAATCAGCCGCGGCCTCAACTCTTCTTGTGAAGGAGAACCACCACATGCAGGCTAGGCTTGAAACCTTAGAAAATCAAGCCAGATCAGCACATCTTAGAATCCTAGGGTTGCCCGAGGGAATCGAGGGGGATCACCCACTTATGTTCATTCGGGAGTGGCTTAACTCAGAATTGTTGCCGGAGGGTCAGAGTTTAAATATAAACTTTCAAAAAGCCTACCGAATTACTCCACGAGGCTACCTGGAAGATCTGGAGAAACCACGAACATTTCTTCTGGTCACAGATGGTACTGGGTCCAGGGACAGAGTTCTTCAATTGGCCAGAAAAGCAGGACAAATAATGGGAGACTATCTGAGAATATACCTGTTTCCAGACCTGAGCTATGCGACTCGAATGAGAAGAAAAAAGTTAGACGGTGTAAGAAAACTGCTACGAGATGCCTCCATTATCCACTCAATGGTATTTCCTGCAAGGCTGCGTATCATAACATGGAGGGAAAGTTTGGGCCTTCTCCGACCCCAGTGAAGCAGGGAAATGGGCCTCTCTCGTTTTGCTGCTGATCGGAGGAAGAAACGAGAAGGAGAGGAATCTGAATCTGATACAGAAGACTGACTTTTTGTTAGAAAATGTAACGTGTGATCAGATTAGAGAGTAAAAGGTTCCCTCTCTTTTGTTAATTGGGTATTGCAGTTTTAAATGTAGTACATACAAGTCTTGAGTTGGATAATGATGCTCTCTTCTGTGCTTTCATGTAGCTGGGGTTATACAACAATTAAAAATATACATGGGGGTTTCTAAATTTTTTAATGTGAAATTTAAAGTGAATACTTGGATGGACCTAAAAAGGTTATTTTTTGATTCTTGAAACATGTTTGCTCTACCTATGCTTGTAGTAAGAGATTGCTGCCTAGGGAGCTAATTTGATGTTTATTTTCAAACTTTTAGTCTTAAAGTATGACACCATGAGCCCTTCTGTAGGGTATGGACTATATGGGACTCTTTGGGACTTGGGTATTGCTGGAAATGTCATACTGCTCTTGGACCTAAATGTTACAGCTTAAGATGTTGATATTGCTTAAGAAATGTTAAATATTTAGTATTCCCTCACTGTGGCATCACTGTATCGAGGATGCATGTATTTCGTACAGTTTAAGGAGAAATGTTTCTCTCCAAAAGGATTTTGTCTGAATTATGGTTGTCCTGGATATGCAAATTTATATGTGTGTATGCATACAAGATAAAATAAAAATGGAAAGTTTTTTTTTTTTTAAAGTATAGACAGAGCTGATAAGCTTGTTTCCAGATACGTCCATGGGGAAAGGGAAGCAGGGAGCTACAATGTAACTGAAAAAGCAATATAACGTAAAGAACATTATCAACAATTGTGAAAAACATTGGTGCAGAGCAATCTGGTCACAACACAAAAAAAATTGCACACTAGATTAACTATGCAGGAAAACGCAGGGTGCAGAGTAATCTGCATAGTGATGCAGTAAAACGCAGTGAAGGTGGCAACGTTTAGAGGGTCCAGCTGGAACTGGTAGTGGTTTAGAGCAGTTGCAGGAGTTCGCTGTGGAGTCACTGAGGGCTTTTATGGATGAAGATCTGGAGGAAGAGTGGATGGGGGGAGGTAAAGGCAATAGATGGAATATGCATTATTGAGCACCATTTGCCATCTATTCTGTTTGTCATCACAGCACATTGACCTGTCTTTGTCTTGTTTGATAATAAAGTTTAATTTTCTGGTCTGTCCTATGCTAATGAGTGATCCAAACTTGTTCTTTTCAGGTGGAGTGATCACCTACATTGGTCTCAATGGATCCTCTCCCAGCAGAACGAGCCCGGTTTCCCTGTATAGTGAGAATTCCAACTGCAGCTTCCAGTCTGCATCTCAGCTATACTCTGCTTCACTGCCACCCTCCCCCAACGGCTCACTGTCCCAGGATTGCCGAACCTATGGAAATGGGTCTGGATCAGGGGAGGATTGCTTCTCCTCTTCTTCCAGCAGCTCTGGGGGATCACCAATCAACTTGCAGATGTCAGCGGATGAAGGGAACAGGGTGTCTCCGAACAAGAGCAGCAGTAGCAGCATCACAAGTGAGTTTATTCAAATGAACAGAATATGGCGCTTCTGTTAGAATTTTTTTTTTTTTTTTAGCCGTAAACACACACACACACACACTCTCACACCTCATTTTTATGAGTCCCATTATGGGTAAAATGTATTTCTCTAGAAATGCTTGATGGGGAAACTCTATATACAAGTCTGGCACTACAGTTTATCTGTGATGCACTGTCAGTCTCCAGTTATAAAAGCTTACTTATGAATGTTCTATAGTAAAAGCCACTAATAAGCCTTTCTTGTGAGTTAAATCTTTGACTGCAACACTTGCCTTTCTTTTGTTCTGTAGAACTAAATGGAATGATTCTGTTGTGCAAAGTTTGTGGAGATGTTGCATCTGGGTTTCATTATGGTGTTCACGCCTGTGAAGGATGCAAGGTAAGGTGTACTGAGATTTATGGTGATTAATACTGTTTTGATCTGAACAAAGCAAATTTCCATTGCCATTCTCCCACACCTTTGGGCTCACAGAAACGTTTCTACCTGTCTGGGCTGTCTGCTGGCCTCAAAGGTTTCCTCAAGGTACCACCATTGGAGGCTTGCAGTTCATTTCATTACATGGGGCCTGCTGCCGCTAATAGGAAATCATTCCTAGTGCAGGCTAAGGGTGCTCTGGCATCTGAGGCCTTTATATGGGAGGACATGGCAGTTGACATTATAGCTCAGCTCCCCTCCCTTGTCAGACCTCCCTGTCTAAACTACAACCTGTGAGGATTGGTTGAGGCTGACGGAGCTTAGTCACCCTCACTGCCAGCCCCTGTAAGATACTCTAGAACTGTAGGGCATCTGCCTGGAGCACGTGGGTACTGTCTCCTACAGCAGTATGCCACCCCCCACCCGGCCTGGTGCTGGAAGTCTGGATTGCAACATGATCCTAGGTCTGTAGTGTGCAAGTACACCACCACTATTCTAATGGCATTTTGGAGTTAAGTTTCTAGAGCATCTGAGTAGTAAGAATGATAGATGTTTCTAACATACTAAAAGCCAGCAGAATAGGCCAAATGATCTGTCTTGTCTGCTCGAAAGCCAGCAACCTAGTGGCTGCTCGCCTCACCTCCCACCCCTAGCCCCCGAGAGGATCTTCATTGGTTTGTTTCCCCTTGTACCTGTCCTATCCTTTCCTGAAACTCTCCACCATGCCCTCCTCCACCAGCCCTCCCGGGCAACACATTCCATGGCTCCACCACCCTCTCAGTGAAAAAATGCCTCCTCCGTCCGTCCCCAGCTTCCACTAGTGTCCCCTGGTTGTTCTCCCCCCCCCAAGTCTAAACAGCTCCATGGTTCCACTCCTGATTATTCCTTTTACATACTTGAAAACCTCAATCATGTCTCCCCTATCCCTTCTCTCCTCTCTTTCTGGAAGAGCTTCTGCTTGATGTACATCTGCTCTCACGTGTTTGGTATGAAAGTGTGAAATTGCCATAATTCCAAAAAAACTTGTGAAGGTGTTTGTATCCATTATGGCAAGCATGCTCCCCATTATTTATGGTGAGTTGAGCAAAAAATGGGAGCGTATAGGTGCCCCAAGGCCAAGTACTGCAATGCTGAAAACCTCTTTAAACTAATGAGAGGCCGGTGTTTCCTGAGGAGGGTTTTTTTTTTTTTTTTTTTTTTTTACTTTTTTCCCCTCTTCTTCTCCAGTACATATAGGGGTTTGTTTTCATGTTCTTGGTCATACTGAGGAAAATTACAAACCTGTGGGCTAAATTGTGCCTTTTGCTGCCATCTGGGAGACCTGGGTTTGGATGGATATGGCCTGTTGAGCCAGTGTACTCTGCCTGCATCACAATACTTCGGTCTGCTGAATCTCCCAGGAGGGCACTGACAGCGCTGCATTTGTACTGTTGGCTTGTAAAGTCTTAAGCATTTTTTGTTTTTTAATGTATGTATTTATTTTTTGAAAGATCTATGCTTATAATCCCAATTAAAAAGTATGCTTGTGAGGTAGCATGCCCCCAGATGTATTAAAGTAGAGCTGAGATACAAATGGAGATGCGGGGGAACTAGCCACACATAGCAGGGGAGGGAAAGTGCAGCCCCAGAATTCCATGCTGGAGATGGGCATGTCGCAGAGGTGGTGGTGGTGGGGTTAAATTTAACAGCCACTAGCCTGCAGGGTTGGTGACTTTGGGGTGGGATCCGTTGATCCTGGACTTCTACTGGCCCAGCTCATGTACTCAAATGACGTTACCTTCTGCAATACAAGTCAGCATGGCTAGTTAAAAGAACATTTTAGTAGCCCCATGCCAAATCTACCAGCAATTGGTTAGTAGTCTGGTAGCAATCATGAACTTTTGAGGATCTGTGCTCCCAGGCAGGGAGTGTGCAGGCCACTCTGATGTTCAGGAAGTTGCTCACTTGCCCTCTTGACAGGAGAAGGGGTACAGATAGGCACGTAGGTCCATTATTGTGGTGGGGGACTGGAGAAGGATCGATAAGGGGACAAGGAAGGGTGAAATGGTATACTTTTGCTAGACTGAGATTCTTTTCCCTGACTGTTGGAATCCCAATGCCACATTCCCGACCCACGGCTTCCCTACATTGAAATTTTGCCCACGGCGTTTACATTAAAGGGGGTGGGGAGAGGCACCTGAAGCATGTAAAACTCCGCCACGGGCAAAATTTAAATGTCGGGAATTTGGCATCGGATTGGGCAAAAGCATGTTGGTGTTTTATAGTGAATTTGATGAAAATAACGATAAAAAGATATGTTCCTTATCCACGTCCAGTGCAGTTCATATTGGGTTTTGACCGGTGCTGTATTTTTCCTGCCCAGGGTTTCTTCCGGAGAAGCATTCAGCAGAATATACAGTACAAGAAGTGCCTGAAGAATGAGAACTGCTCAATCATGAGGATTAACCGGAACCGGTGCCAGCAGTGCCGCTTCAAAAAATGCCTCTCTGTTGGGATGTCCAGAGATGGTGAGTAAGCAGTTCATACCTTTTGAATCTTGTGCTTTCTGCATCCGTATTTAAAATTATGGATATTGGGGGATGGGGTCCCAGTTAAGGTTATTTAGCAGTTGTACCCGAGTGTCTGGTAGTCACCATCACAAGCACTGGACAAAACTGAAGGACGGTATAACTGCAGGGAGCACAGATGAGGTTAGAAAAGGGTATGCTTACTACAGTGTTTTAGCTTAGACTCATAATAGTTTCTATTGTACATTAGGATCTCTGTCCATTCACATAGCCCTTTTCAATGCAGTTGGCCAATCAGAATGGTTCATTTCCAACCATTGTTTTATAATGTCACACAGATCAGCAGGTGATCTTCAGTGGTATTTAAGTGGTAGTGGGGCACTAGCTGCATGCTGTAGTACTAGGCTGTTTGTTTAAATATCTGGGAAAATAGTGATGCATTTCTTTGGGGGAACAGTTGAAAAGATCCAGTTTAACTGGCGTATTCATTACAAAGGTCATTTTTGTCTTCCCCACAGCTGTACGTTTTGGCCGGATTCCAAAGCGAGAGAAGCAGCGAATGCTGGCAGAGATGCAGAGTGCTATGAACAACATGGCTAACAACCAGGTCAACAGTCAGCTCAACAATGACGCGGTGCCTCAGCCTCCAGCCCAGCAACGGCTCCAGACACGCATGCTCTCCCCATCGGAGCAGCCTCTACAGCACTCTCCCCAGCTTTCATCCCCTCAGCAGCAGCAGCACCAGTATCCTCCACTGCAGGTCACCCCACCACCCTACCCAAGCCCAGATGTTCAGCTGGAGGAAGTGATTTCTTCAGTAGCCAGAGCACACAAGGAAACCTTTGTCTATGCTCATGATAAGCTAGCCAATAGAGCAGCTCATTCATTGGTCTCTTGCAGTGCCGAAGTGGATAACTGGGAGAGCAGCCAGTGTGTCAGTGGTTTCCATGTGAATGGAATCAGCACCGTGTATTACCATGACAACAATGTGACTTATAAAAATGGCTCCTGTGGGATGAAAGTGGGCGGCCACCAAACCTATCAAAGTGGGCAAACTAATGGATTCTCGAGTGGCTGCCATCAGAACAATATGAATGGACACAGGATGTGCCCCAGCAATACATACAACTTGAGCCAGAGTGTGGAAAACAGTGGCAGTAACGGGTGCCCTTGGAAGGGAGCCCGTGATGTGCTTTTGGTATGTGATATCCGTAGAATTTCAAATATCTTGTACAGTAATGGTTAAAAAAAAAAAAAAAAAAAAAAAAAACCTGCAGTTACCATAATCCCCTGGTAGGATTTATTTTTAACATAATTTCAGCTGCTCACATGTGGCACTTTTGTAACATTAAATGTCTTGTAGAGCAGGCCCCACTGTGCTTGTTGTACGGTTTCTATTTTTCCCATGTGGCCTTTTTTTTTTTTTTTTTTCCTTCCCTTTACGAAGACTTTAGCCTGCCTCCAGTCTCTGACCAACTACAGCATTTTTCCGATTAGGGATTTGTTTGGTTTATGTTGAGGATAAGCTGAGGTCAAAGGAAGGGACAGTTCAGCTACTTAAATTAAAGGGAATCCCTGATGTTGATGTCAGGGTTGGTGCCAGTTACACATTCAAACTGAAGCTGTAAGTGTTAGAGAAGAAGAAAACACCTGCTAGCACATCAAGCGCATCAGTCAGTGGTTTGCAGTTCAAATGGATTTGCCTAGCAACCAGTGCTGCAGAGAGCCTCTTGTGGAGATAGACTGCACCACACACTTCCCCTGGTGCAGCTGAGAAGGAATGAAGGATGTACTATAAATGGCACCGTGATGTACTTTCACTTTTCATTGCATGTTATATTAAAGCAGCAGTTTGTTGGCTGGTAAACATTTTTTTCTCAAAAATATGTTCGACATCCTTAGATTATATCATTCAAGCAGTGCTCCCTGATTAATTTGGCATTTCCCCTGCAACTCCAGAGCAGTTTTTCTGTAGATTACGTTATTTTTTGTAGAAGCTGAAAGGCTGTATTTTCCCACATCACCAGTGTTGGTGTATGGGACTGATTTCCGTTTTCCTGTAAAATACTGGATTCCCTGTAGGTCTGGGAGCCCTGTCATCGGTACATCTTTTTCGTTTTCTCCAGCATTTTTAAAAGCCCACTGATAATTTCATTTTGTAATGAAGGACTAAGTCATTAAAGATGGCTGCCACTCAAATCGCTTACATTGCCATTCCTGCTTTTTGAATTTACTTTATAGATTCAGACAGGATATACTAAGATGGTTCAACCACATATTTTGGATAGTAATCGACATGGTACCATACAAATACATTGAATCTTTCTATGGCAGGTGTGGGCACTTATATAAACGTCAAACTCTTGAAAGAAAATTAAAACATAACTGGGTATATTTAATATTTTTGACAATTGCATTATTGCCGGGGGTTACTGCTTACACGGTAACTGAAAAATACTGTTGCTTTGATCATAAATTGCTATTGCCAAGTTTGCTACTCGTGATCCTGTACTGAAAACAAAATGTATTGTGTATGTGGACACTGAGCGAGTTCTTACAGAATTGTACGTAAACTTTTGTTTTGACGCACATGTTAAGGAACTGCACGATATGTAGCAAACCTCTGCACCGGTCAAGTATTCCTCAATCAAGGAGGCAGTATAGTGCCGTGGTCTAAGGCTCTGAGCTGCAAATCTGGTGTCATCCAGCAGACCAGACCTGGGTTTGAATCCCACAGCTTCCACTTGCATACTGTGTGACCCTGAGCAAGTCACTTAACTTCCTTGTGTTCCCAGGTTGCTCCTGTAAAAATGCTTTCAGCTTAGTGTGCCATTCCTAGTTAAACAACTTTATTAAAAAAAAAAAAAATTGGGGATTGACCACTAAAGAACATGACCCTTGAAGGATTTTCTGCGCATTTAGTAATGCTGCCAAATAACTTGTGTTTGAAATAGCTGCGCCATCTTGCGCTTCCACTGCGTACTCCGGTTACTTGACACTCTGCAGTATTAAAAATGTGCAGTATTGTCTCTTGCAGCAACAAAACAAAATTCTTTAGTAGTTGTAGCCCTATTGGGAAGATTGCCTGAACAGACTACCACAGCTGACAGTTTGTGCAGTTTAACTTTTAAAGGCTTTTTTGGGTGGAGGCGGAAAAATGCAGAGCATTCTAGGGGATATTGAATTTTGCAGTAAAATGTAATTCTTTGTAAAAGTTGATTTTTATATAGTATTTTGCATTCAATTTGGTGGAAGTGTCTTACTACGATGCGTTGTAATGTTTGTCACTTAATATATAGTCCCCCCCCGCTGAACTCATGTGGTTTTGTTCCAGTCAGTTGACCAGCTATTGCCCCCAGAACTCTCGTGATGGGGAGACCCTGCAGCCCCCCCTGCGGCAGGGCCATGAAGGGTGAAGACTGTCCTCCCACCATCTGGAGAATAATCTAGAACGGATTGGTGGTCTGGTGGTGGCACGGGCGGCAGAGAATATCATGGAGCCAGAGTTCACCGCCTCCTTTTTTTCCTCCCACTGGCAGGACCGGGATGCCAGGGTCAGCCTTGCATAGCTGCAGTTATCCTGTGTCAGGAGCAAGTTCCTTGGTTCCGGCCGCAGAGTTCGCTGTAGTGATGGAATCTGCTCCTATGATCATTCCCCGACAGACGCACCGCTGAGCGGCAGCTGTGTCTGCCATCACCTGTCCCCCAACATGACTTTATTGGGCTCTCTTTTGAATCCTGGTCAGAACGGCAGCGCACTGCCACTGGGGTGGCCCCTCAGTTACTCATGACCTTTTTAAAAAAAAAAAAAAAAAAACTTTTGAAGGGTTTCACAAGGTTTAACATTGGATCTATTTTTTGTTTCCATTTGTAGGCCTGTCCCATGAACATGAACCCCCATGCAGGAAGCGGCAGAACAGCACAGGAAATTTGGGAGGACTTCTCGCTAAGTTTTACGCCTGCTGTTCGAGAAGTGGTGGAATTCGCCAAACATATTCCTGGGTTTAGGGACCTTTCTCAGCATGACCAGGTCACGCTACTTAAAGCAGGAACCTTTGAGGTGAGCAGCACAATGTGTTCCGATATTAGTTTGGCTAAGTTTAATGCAGTCAAAAGTTCATATAAATAAACTTTATTGTGTAAAGGTATGCTAGGGAATGGGCGGTCTAGGCAGAACTTCTGCTAACCCCATATTAAGGATACAGGACTCCTGAATGTAGAAGTGGGGAGGTACAAAGATGCACTATATTTTTGATCCCCGTTTTTTAAGTGCACTTTTTCTGTTCTTCATATCCATATAAAGATGTATTTTTATAGGAATAGTCCTAATGGGTTAAGCAGTGGATTTTCAGGAAGGATTGTCCCTCTCTGCTATCCTTATGCAGGCTTTATAAATAGGAGCAGATGACAGACTGACAAAATGAATGAACGCACAAAATTCCTGGAAATGGGGTGCTCTTAGGAAAAAATTAATCTTGGCCCCCCGATAGCTACTCCCGTCAAATTAAATGATGTGCTCTCTATGGGACAGTCTGCACAATTTGATAGTAAGATGCATGGCAGGAGGTAGCATTCTTAAATTTTTCTCTAGGGACACCCATGTAAAGTACCAGGAAGACAGAAAAATAATGACCCCAAACTGTGATGGCTGTCAGAAGAGAAGTGACATTGTAGTGCTGGAGAGAGGATCACAGATGTAGAAGTGGGTAGCTGTCTGGGAACTAGCAACCATCGAACAGTATGGTTCACAATGAACGCAGCAATAGAGTCCAGCCATACAAAGGCAAATGTCCTGGACTTTAGGAGGGCTGACTTCGCCAAAATGGGCGCGTGCCTAAGGAATGCACTAGCAAATGGGCAGGAAGGAGGGGTGGAAGAACAATGGGGGATAATCAAAACTGCCATCACTATGGCAACAAGCCTTTCCGTGAAGAAAATTAAAAAAAAAAAAAAAATATATAGTTCTCAAAGGAGGTGGCAGGGAAGGTTAGAGAGAAAAAGGTAGCATTCAGAAAGTACAAGGAATCGCAGAAGGAGCAGGACAGAGAATTGTATCAGTTAAAGCAGGAGGACAGCAAAGGCCCAAACCAAAGAAAGGATAGCCAACTCAGTTAAGGGGGATGAAACCTTTTATAGGTACGTTGTGGAGCGAAGGAAGACCAAGGGAGGGATAGTGAGGCTTAATAAAGGGGAAGGGGGGTGGGCAGAGGGTGACTGTGAAAAGGCAGAGATACTAAACAATATTTGTGCTCCGTATTCACAAGTGAAGAAGGGGAAGTACCTAAACCAAACAAACACTCTGGATAGGGGGTTGATACCAACCCATTCACAGAAGAGAGTTCTGAAAGAACTCTTAAAACTGAAGGTGGGCAAAGCAACGGGGCCTGATGGGATTCATCCCAGAATTCTAAAAGAAATAAGGGTAGAACTAGTGACACCACTGACTACCCTCTTTAACAAATCATGGGAGGAATGGGGTGGTACTTGAGGACTGGAGGAGGGCAGATGTGATTCCTCCTCACAAAAGTGGAAGCAGAACAGAGGCTGGAAACTACAGACCTGTTAGTTTGATCTCTGTGATAGAGAAAATGATGAATCACTTCTGAAGGAGAGAATTGATGAGTACCTAGAGGCCAGTGGGGCACAGGACCCAAGGCAGCATGGGTTCACAGCGGGCAGGTCATGTCAGATGAATCTGATAGATTTCTTTGGGTGACCAAAGTAATAGACCAGGGAGGGGCTGTGGACATGGCCTACCTAGACTTTAGCAAAGCATTTGACACAGTCCCGCACAAAAGATTAATATACAAGTTAGCCAGCCTGGGAGTGAGTCCCAAGATGGTAGCCTGGGTAAAACATTGGCTGGAGAACAGGACATAGAGGGTAATAGTAAATGGAATCCACTCTGAAGAAAGGGGGGTTACTAGTGGGGTACCGCAGGGTTCAGTTCTAGGACCGGTCCTCTTCAGTGTCTTTATAAGTGACATTGCAGAGGGACTAGAAGGAAAAGTGTGTCTCTTTGCAGACGACACAAAGATCCGCAACAGGGTTGATGCACAAGATTGGGTGGAAAGGATGAGCAAGGACTAGGTTGGAGGAATGGTCAAATGTATGGCAGCTTAGATTCAGTGCAAAGTAATACACCTGGGAAACAAAAACCCAGGGGAAGAGTACACAATGGGGGGGGGTGAGATACTAACAACAAAAATGGAAAGGGGCATGAGGGTAGTCATATCAGATGACCTAAAGGTGGGCAAGCAATGTGAGAGGGCAGTAAGGAGGGCTGGGGGGATAACTGGGATGTATAGGAAGAGACATCACCAGTAGAAAACAGGAAGTTGTTATCCCTCTGTACAGACAGCTGTCGAGACCCCGTCTGGAGTACTGTGTGCAGTTCTGGAGACCCAATCTCCACAAGGACAAAGACAGGATGGAGGCAGTCCAGAGGAGGGCAACTTAAATGGTGCACCAGAAGACCTATGAAGAGAGACTTGAGTTTAGTATGTATACCCTCGAGGAAAGGGGCCGGGGGGCATGATAGAAACTTTCAAATACCTCCAGGGAATCAACAAAGTCCCAAGAGGGTAGCATCTTTTAGAAAGAGATGTGCAAGAACAAGGCAAGTTGAAGATAGAAGGGGGACGGCTCTGAGGTAATGTGAGAAAGTATTTTTTTTACGGAGAGGGTTGTGGATGCATGGAACAGCCTTCTTGAGGTTGTGGAGTCGGGAACAGTGGGGGAATTCAAGAATGCATGGAACAGACATAAGGCAATTCTAGGGGTTGGGGTAGGAGGAAGTAGGCTGTTTAGCTAGGATCTGCAGCTTATCCATTAGGTAGAGAAATTGGTATACTGGATGGGCCCAAGCAGTCCTTATGTGCCATCAAATTCTGTTTCTATTTATGATAACTGAACACTGCTCTGTATTGCAAAGCAAAGTGAATCTGTTGGCTGGCGAGGAAGATAAGCTAATAGTACTGAGTTCTGGCCAAGCAGCAAACTGGATGTGTAAAACCATGTAGCAGTTGTCACTAAAATGTTAGCCAAATGATTAATGCTTGGTTTCTTTCCTTGATGCTTAAATAATTGGTATTAGCATTTAAAAGTAATAAAAAGTTGCGTGTCGGCTCATAAAGATACTTGGTGTATCTGCTCCTATAGTCTGATGGTACGGGCTGTCCTTCCCTTCTAGCTGGGATAGGTAGTAACAGTCAAGTCTTACCTTCCCAGACTCACCAAGTCTTTTACAACCTCTCTTAGGCTGTAGACTAACTCATTCTCAGTCAGTACAGCCAATTTAAATTCTTAAAGGGAAAGTCCCCTCCGGCCTTTTTTTTTTTTTTTCTCCTTCCTTTCTTTCTTTATTCTTGTTTAGTTTGTAGGCATGAACAAGGATTGCCTCTTGCATCCTCCTAATTTCATCCAATTTAAATGTAAACAAAGCATTATTTGAGTGGTATGTGAACCTGCTTGACTCGATTACAAAAGGTCATGACTCGGCCCATGTAAGGCATCCTGGAATGTTCTGATTTAGAGCCGAAGCCTACTGTAGTTTTTTACTGTATCACTCAATGCTGCTGTTGTCCTCTGCACTCGTGTATTCATGTCTTAAGCTGGTCATGAAACTTTTCAAAGTATAGTAACTGCCCTACTGCTTTTTGTAATATAAAGTGTATGGTCATGAAACTTTTCAAATGATAGTAATTGCCCTGCTGTTTCCTGTAATATAAAGTGTATCTGAGTTGGAGAAATACTGCTTTTAGAAAATACAGGGACTTCACAAGACATGTAGCAGAACAAAGAGTATAACTTGTGCAGAGATTCATCATCTGCTTCCATGATGCCTTGCATTAGTGGGGTTAGGACCTTGACAGTGGCATCAAACCAGTTTGCTGACCAGAACAGAGTGAAACAACCTCATTTATATTTAAATTAGGATGAGGGGATGCATGAGAGGGAATCGCTGTTCATACCTACAAACTATAAAGGTATACAGAAAATAGGTTCAGGGGACTTCCCCCTTTTAAGATGAGAAAGTAGAGATTTTTCATGGCCTTTTCTTCTTGTTCTAATTTCAGGTTCTGATGGTGCGATTTGCTTCACTCTTTAATGTAAAAGAGCAAACAGTTAAGTTCATCAGTGGGACAAAGTACAGTTTGGAAGAACTGCGGCGGATGGGCATGGGGGATCTCCTTAATTCCATGTTTGACTTCAGCGAGAAGCTCAACAACCTTAACTTAACCGAGGAAGAACTAGCACTGTTTACTGCGGTTGTGCTGGTCTCTGCAGGTGAGGCTGAGTTTGATTTGCAACAAAAAAAGGTGCTGGTATGGTGACCCCTTGTGGCTGTGTCACAAGTTCACATGCAGTCCGCATACTACCATGCTGGGTGCTAGGTTTGTTGCTGAGGTGATGCATTCAGTTTGTCATTGGCTTACCTCATGCTTATCCCCCTCTGGGCTGTCAGAAACCTTGGTTGAGGTGCATATCTGGGTTTCCAGTTCAGTTGGGCTAGTGAAGGGAAGGGTGCATGGCAGAAGAGCCTGGGCCGCTCTTCAAGGGGGTTGATGACTAGATTCCATAATTCTGCACCACTAAAGGCAGAGTAACTAGTAGTGAGAATACAACGGGTCTCTGATAACAGAGAGAATGGTTTAAAATGTGAAGAATGACAGCCTGAATTGGAGTCCTTAGTGACAGAGTTCTCTCTGTATGCGTGTGCAGGCTGGCTGTGACTTAACTAAGGATTTGTATTTATTTTTTAAATTCAGTTTTATTAATTATTTGAACAATACAAAACTGATATCTGTACTTGGAGCAGAAAAAAAAAAACTAGCTATGTTTCTGTGGATTTATTCACTATTTGCTGATAGCTTAATAAGCGCGCCAGGCAGTGAAACAAGTCTTCTTTTTTTCATGTATTGTAGATCGCTCTGGGATCGGAAACGTCGACTCCGTGGAGCAGCTACAGGAAACACTAATCCGTGCCCTGAGGGCACTCGTCATGAAAAACTATCCAAATGAAACCTCACGTTTTACCAAACTGCTTCTGAAACTACCTGACCTGCGCACTTTAAATAACCTACATTCGGAGAAACTTTTGTCTTTCAGAATAGATGCTTAAGACATTTTAACACATAAAGACACTACCATTTCAAGGAGCTGCTACAGAACTGAACTTTTATCTATTTATGTTGTAATGAATGTTCAGATGAGAAAACAATTGTATCATAGAATATTGTAAATATGTACATATACATATATATATTGAATTTGCGTGTAATATATTTCATGAAATCATAAAAGGACATTAATTGTATGAGAAAGTATATTTAAAAATTGTAAATATATCAAGATTCTCTTAAAAATGGTGTTTCGCTATTATTGTAGATTAGTGATAGGGAAGAAAACATGCGTCCAACTAGGGCAATATACTAATGTACCACTTGCCCCAGTTTTTTGTCTTGCTGAAACATAACGAATGTCTTGTGTATCTACCGTGGATGGAAGAATTTAGTGGGTGTGTCTTCACAGCCAGAGATGGGCTAAAAATTGAAGAGCCATTGTGACTGCCCCTTTACCCAGCATCCTTTGTCTTAAGCATCATTCCTGTGAGCTGTGCTGCCGCATCAGTGCTGGATAAAATTCCTGCCATGGGCTGCTATCTGTTTTAAACACATGAAACGTTTGCAGTACTGCAGCTAAATTTTAATATAGTTTTTGAATGTGGTTTTTGGAAGGGGAGAATTGAAGGGAAATGTGCTGCTGATGTCATAGGTCGTCTGCATATCATCAGACGAAAGGTGTAGAGTCGAGTTGACTTGCGGAGCAGCAACATCTTGCAAATGAACATTTGAAACATGCTTTGGCTTAATTTTTTTTTTTTTTTTTTTTTACTTTTTGAGAATTTTATCTCCTACTACACCCAGACGCCCACCACTCCTTTGGGCCTCCTAGCACTCCGTTCCCCTTGGCAGTCCTCCTCTGGAGCACCTCCCCACAGATAGCCAATCCCGAGTTGTCCCGGCATATCCCATTGCCGGGCAGGTCCCCCCTCCGCCCAGGGGGAAGGCACCGGGTGGCAGGGAACCCCAGCACACTATTTAGTTATGGTCCGGGATGCCACTGTGGCAGAGGAGGCTCCAGGGAACAAGGAGAGTGGGGGCCGTCGCCGAAGCAGATTTCCGTCTTTCTCTATTTAGTCCCTCCTGCTTCCGCTACTTGTGTTACCCCCGGTCTCCACCAGGGGCCACTACAGAGCGGAGCCATCCTCCCCAAGAGAGGAGAGCAGTCCTCCAGACGCTCAATCCTCTCCTTCCCCCTGCCAGCCCACAGCGCCCATGTCTGTTTCTGAACCCGGGGAATTTTTTTTTTTTTCCCATGACAACAGCCATGCTTGGTCTTCGACATGTCACAGGTGTCTCACCAGGTACATGCACCTGTAGCTTTGTAGTGTGTTTATATAAAAAAAAAAAAAACTCGCATGCTCTCTTTCTCTCCCCCCAAATATCCCAGAGTGGTTTACACAATGAGCTACTTGGGGTGTTCCTGTTTTTGGGGGCTGTGAGGAAGCCCCCTTTCCTCCAGTTGGAAAGGAATTCCACAAGTCCTTGGCTTAGTAGTAGCCCCACCTCACCAATCCAATCACCTCTATCCCCAGTTGGGATGAAAGGATGCCCTGAGATGACATGGAGGGACCCATCTGATACAGAAATTCTGGAAGGCTGGGAGTTGCTGTTTGAGGGTAAATGAGATTTATTCCGTCCTATATACTTCAGTGACTGCATCCTGCTATTGTTGTAAGGAGGGGGCCGTGGCAGTGAGCCACTGATAGTGTAATTTGTTTTCACTGCAACAGTACATAATGCGTAGCAATTTACTAATCTTGAGGCTTTCAGAAGCCCCTTGGGAAGATATTCTGTGCCTGTTGCTATCCAAGCCTAATACAGTATAACTAAAGCAGCAGTACATGTTACTGTGAAAATTTTGACCCATACTACTTTTGATTGTTGCTTAATTTTATGACACCCTTCTTCCCCCATTTTCGGTCTGCTTTAGCAGTTTTTCTTTAATGTTTGAAATAATGGTGCTTTTCAATATGGCTCGATTCAGGTTTTCATCAAGATCCTCTTTTATACACCGTCTTAAAAGTTTATGGAGCACTGTCTGCTGTGTGGTTCATTTTTGTCACAAGAAAAGCAATAGTAAACCATGGAGTGAGAGTGTGTGTGTGTGTGTGTGTGTGTGTATATATATATTTATTTATTTATTTTTTTTTTGCACATATAATATATATAGTACTGATGAAAACCTGGACCAAGCCATATAACATGGAGCACTCCTTTTATTATTTCAAATGTTAAAACAAACAAAAGTATACTCAAAGTGGCGAAAATAGGGTATCCTACAAGACGAGATAAGGGGCAATCTAAAATAAAGAATAGGTCAAAGTTTTTCCACTAACATGCACTGCTGCTTTAACAGCTACATGAATAATTAAATTCGAGCATCAGTAGATTTTTAACCTCTGATTTTAAGATTAGTATTTCAGGACCACAAAATCGGTGCTTTATGTGGGGATAAGTGCAAGACCTTGAATTGGAGTGACGTGAAGATTGATGCAAAAAGTGATTTCTTTTCAATTGCGGTATGTGAAAGATTGATGCCTAGATTGGGTATGCAAAATATGATGCGCCTTCCAGTATAATTGATCTTAGATTGCTAAATCTATAAAATGACCTAGGTGCTATGCTCACATAAGAGTTCGTAATGCAGTATTGGAAAGGTGAAAAGACAGATATGGCTGCTCAAGTTTCATTTTTAAAGAAAGTGTTCCTTCCCCACCTTTTTTTTTTTTTTAATTTTTTTGTCAATTTCAGATTAAAGACGCACCGTCAACCCCCTTAGGCCTCGAAGTGTCCCTAGTTTAAAAAAAACAAACAAAACAAAACAAAAATTCTTGAGACTACTGATGTAGCTGGTAGTTGATTCTTTTTCTTTTGAAAAAACTGACTACCCGCCTTACTGATGTTCATCTCACAAAGAATAGGTTTGTTTACCGTCTTTGGTCGACTTCCCTCTGCATCTTTTCTGGACTGATGAATACCAGAACGCAGTCCAGCCACTAATTATGCAGTTGGGAGTAGAGGAGACTGATCTTGCTTCGAGAAGCTGCTCTTGCAGCAGGTTAGACCATTAGGATTGAAGCCAGTAGGCTGCAGGACCCCACAGAATTTCTAGCTAGCTACACCGGAGAGACTGCCCTGACTGCCTTGCCCCGATGTTTGATATCTCACAAAAGGGGCCATCCCCAGCATCCCGTTTCCCCCCACCACCGTCCACGCAAGCATTCCCTCCATGGACGTGATCAGCTTCGAATAACCCAGAGCTTTTCAATCAGACAGTCTTCTCCCTCTTGCATGCCTACTTCCCTGACCCTTTCTGTCGAAGGGCACCCCTCCAAGTGCGCGTACGGCAAGCGGATCCTGTTTAAGGAGCAGCATTCGGTCTGCATCCGGTGCATAGGCCCAGACCACAATACTAAGGCCTGCACCATTTGCCAGCAGTTCAACAGCTGCATGTGGATCCGCCACCAGAAGGCATGTGAGACCTTCCTTCTTGAACAAAACGTAAAAGCGATGGAGAGAAGTTCGTCAAAGGGGAATCTTCCTATAAATCGGCAAAGCAGAAAGAGGGGAGAAACGACAGTGATCCCCGTCTATCTGCACCTCTGACTCCAGGCCAGCTCACTTTAAATGGGGGGCAGCAGCAAAGAGGACTGCTGTTAGGAAGAGGATCCAAAAAGGGGAGCCTAGTGAATTCACCCCAGTTATGGGTAAAGACTGGTGAAGCGACACGGGGAAGGGGCATGCAGGGTGGACTGCAGAATGCGCCACCCCATTGTAAAAACAGGATGGATAAAGGGAAAGGACCATTGACTGGAGGGAAGCAGGCATGGAGAGAGAGGAGAGGTATGGGTGGAAGGTGGTCTCCCTAAATGCAAGAAATCTGGGTAACAAAACTGCAGAACATCAGGTGCTTTTCTTTGAGGGGAATGTGGACATTGCTGCAGTAAGTGAGACTTGGGCCTCAGAGTACCATGACTGGGACCTGGCAATCCCGGGGTATAGTACTTACAGGAAGGATTGGGGGGGTGGGGTAGCACTCTGTGAGAGAAGGGATCAGATGGACAAGGGGGAGGAACGGAGGACAGAGGCACTATGGGTGCAGTTTCTGGACTCCAAGGGTAGGAAACTGGATGGGAGTAGTGTACAGACCACCAGCCCAATTGGGAATTGGACAGGGAGTTGGCAGAGCAGATGAGGGTGTGTAGGAAAGGGAGCGTGGTGATGGTGAGGGATTTTAACCTACTGGGGGTTAAGTGGAGCACCCCTGCCACCCCTAGTGCCAGGGAGCAGGTGCTCCTGGATGCGATCCAGCATGGCCTCCTGGCATGGATGGTAAGTGGGCCTACAAGGCTAGATAACGCAATGGACCTGGTACTGGCAAATGAGGGAGGTAAGAGTGGAGGACCCACTAGCTGGTAGTGACCACCAAACTGTGTGGGTCATAACGGGCGGGGAGTCTGGAGGAACGGGTACTAAGGTGGTGGATTTTAGGAGGGTGGATGAGAGAAATACTGCAAGGGAGATTCCAGGATATAAGGCCAGAGATGGATACAGAGCAAAAGTGGGAAGTTATTAAAACTCTGCCAACAGAGGCTACAGTAGCCTGCACTAGGACTAGGAAGGGCAGAGCCAGAAAACTATGCTGGCTAAACAGTGAAGTGCTGCAGTGGCTGAGGGCGAAGAGGGCTGTATATCGGAAGTTCAGGAGAACAAGGATAAGGAGGCTTACAGGAGTTGGTCCAAAGTGGCGACAAAGCAGATAAGAATAGTCCAGGCCTCCAGGGAACTAGGGTTAGCGCAGGGAATAAAGAGAAGGGAGACGGACTTTTTTAGATACTGTATGTCAGGGAAAAGAAGTGCAAAGAACATATAGTGAGGATAAAGGGGGGAGGGGAATGGATGGAAAAGGGAGAGAAATAAGCAGAAATACTGAACGACTACTTCTGTTTTCACTAAGAAGGATGGACCACTACCACCATGGACTGGGGGGGGGGGGGAGTGACAGAGAAAATGGTAATGGAGAGTAGAGTGCGAGGGGTTGATGGTGGACAAGGCACCAGGTCCTGATGGCACCCACCCCAGTGTGCTGAGGGAGATGGCAGCGGTATTGGCTGAACCACTGGCAGATCTGTTTAGCACCTCCCTGGAAACTGGTTGTGTGCTTCAGGACTGGAGGGAGGCCCATGTGGTGCCCATATACAAGAGTTGGCCTAGGGAAGAGCCAAGAAATTATTGGCCTGCCAGTCTCACGTCCATAATGGGGAAACTTGTGTCCTTCCTCGAGGGTAATGGCCTCCAGGATGAGCGGCAGTATGGGTTCGTCTCGGGGAGGTCTTGTTAGACAAACCCAATAGAATGTGACTGGGTAACAAGGGAGTTAGATGGGGGTCATGCGGTAGATGTCCTGTACTTGGATTTGAGCAAGGCCTTGGATACAGTGCCTCATAGGAGGGAAGCTGACTTTGCAGGGTGAGGAGAAAGCTGACAAACTGGATAGAGAAGTGGCTTTAGGAGAGGATGCAAAGGGTGGTTTTTTTTGGGGGGGGGCAGCCCTTGATACCCAGAGCAGTGATAAGTGGTGTGCAACAGGATTCACTGCTACACCCGGTGCTGTTTGGGCTTTTCATCTCAGATATTGCACATACTGGTGGAAACGGTATGTTCGCAGATGACACCAAAATGGGGGTAGTGGTGTGCGAAGAAACAATTGCAGAGGGACCTAGCCAAACTGGAGGCATGGTTGGAGAGGTGGCTGCTGGGATTCAATGCGAAAAAGTACAAGGTTATGCACTTTGGAGCAAAAAACCCTAGGAGGGACTACTGGTTGGGTGGAGTGAGGCTGGGGACCACTAAGGAGAAGGACCTTGGTGTGTTGGTAACAGGGAGCATGAACAACTCTGCCCAATGTGAGAAAGCAGTGGCTGAGGCAAACAGGATACTGGGGTGTATTGCAAGGGGCTTCTCGTCCAGGCATAGAAAGGTGATCCTGCCCCTCTACAGATCCTTGGTTAGGCCACATCTGGAGTACTGCGTGCAATACTGGCGGCCGTATCTGAAGCATGATATATCATTATTGGAGGGTGCGAAGGAGGCAACAAAAAATGTTACGGATGGAAGGAAAGGCCTATGAAGACAGGCTGCAGGAGCTAAATATGTATACACTGGAGGAGAGGCTGGGGGGGGGGGTATGATTGAAACGTTCAAATATTTGAAGGGGGAGAATAAACCTAGCACTGAAGCGGTGTTTTAAACTGAGACGGTAGGGAAACGAGAGCAGCTAAGACCGGAGGGTGGAAGATTTAGGAGGGGGATGAGGCACTATTTCACAGAGAGAATGGTGTCTAAATGGAATGCTCTACCAGAGGGGGTGGCATCATGTATGACAGCAAGTTTTAAAGAGTGGGACAAGGCAAGAGGGTCTGGGTGGTGGGGACTGAGGTATGGGAGGAACAGTGCGGGAGGGGGTGGAGGCAGCTGTAATCCAATTCTAGCTGCACACTCTGACAGACCGGTTGGTCTGTTTCTGCTGACCGTTTCGTATGCTCTGATGGGTCCCCATCCTGGGCAAAATCCCAGTCTCCACCGCTAATGTCCAGATGACCGGTGGCTCAGGTAAATCTACACTTCAGCCCCTCAAGATCCGTCCTAAGGATTCTTAGTTAGCCGGCCTTCGGGCTCATTGGGCCGATTGGAGGCTTCAGATCGACCCCACAAGGCGCACTCAAAGTCAGCTGCCAGAGTAGGCCCAGACTCCCTGGAGCGGCACTGACCACAGATCGGTCTCCCAACCTCTGCGAGGTATACTAAAGAAGCGGACGTCCCTTAAACAGGCATCTGACCCTAAGCGGTTGTCTGACGAGACGCCTGCCAAGTGTCCTAAGGAATCAGTCCCTAGGACGGATGCCCCCTGGTTGCACTAGATGCCTGGTATCCTTAGAAGATGATTATACGGATGGTGGTACACAGCCAGTAACGGATGACCAGACATTAGGGGACAAAGGGGGAGATACCCCTCAAAACCTGAGGTCACTCAAAGACCAATTGACTGGCACCTCAGGGACCGGACTTGAGCATACGGCAGATGCCCAGGAAAGGTTGACACCAGGTCTGTCGTGAGGCCTCCACGTAGAGGAGGTTCAGGAGGAGTTATTCTACTGGTGAGGGACCATCAGAAAGGATGTGTTCCCCACAGAACCTCAAGGGGATGTGTTCCCACCTAGGTCCAAAACCCCGGACAGCCCCCCCCCCCCCAGGAGGACACTCCCTGCCTAGGGGCTGGTCCCGGAAGAAGCCTGATAAGCAGGATATGCGGAAGCGGACCAACTCACGAACCTCTTCCTATTTTCCTAGCACCCACAGGCACAAGAAACCTCGCAGGAGGTCTGACTTCTTCGGATGAGTCTTGTCCTGGTACCTCTGACACTTCCAGGTCGCCTTTGCCAGATCCTCGAGATCTCCCAGGATCACCTCTAGATGATCCATCATTCATGGATATAATGAGATATATCAAGAAAATATGGGTTGGGACACGAAGGACCTGGACCCAGAGAGGAAGACCCAAAACCTGTGGTGGTCCCACCGTTGGTGGACACCTTTCAGAATGCAACAAGGGCCACCTGGAAACATCCCTACTCCTACCATGTGGTCCCTAAGAAAGCAGACCGTCTGTATAGGGTGCCTGTAGAGGACCTGTACTTGGGGGAACAACTGGTGGTGAATTCCTTAGTCATCACAGCCACTTGTGATAGATCCCAAAGGTCCCAACATCTTCGCACACAGCCCCCGGACCGTGAGTCAAAGCTGTTAAGACTCCATGGGGAGAAAGTGGTATGCTGCAGTAACATGTTCCTTAAGGTCATTCAATTATATGACCCGTATGGTTCAATTTCAATTATGTCTTGTGGGAACAAGGTCAGGACCTCGTAAAGGACCTTCCCGATGGAGATAAGGAGGAGCTGTTAAAGCTTTTTCAAACAGGCTCTGATGTGGTATACAAGTTCACCGGGCTTCTTGTGAGTCTACAGATTCAGCTGCTGGGGGTGCAGCGGACGGAATCTGCATCAGAATGATTCATGGCTGAGAGTCTTGGGCTTTACACCCGATGTCCAGAAGGGCAATTTGGACATTTCATTTAATGGATTGGTCCTGTTTGGGGATGAGTCCGAGAAGGTCATTACCAAACTGCAAGACGCTGGTAAGGCCGTCAGGACTGTACAGGCCATGTACAAACCCAAGCAGAAGCCCTTTCGCAAAGGCCAAAACCGCTTTTGGAACAAGCAAGGCTAGCAACCCGTTCTGGCCAACAGCCCAGAGGCACCTTTAACTGGAAGGGCCAGCCCTGGTTTCCCCAGAGACCAAGGAGCCAAAAATTCAAAACCTCCGCAGCCATCCAGACAAAACCCCTCCACCGCCTGACTCGTATCAGACCCCTGCTTCTCCTCCAGATCAAGGGGAAGAGAAGGTCGGGGGTTGTTTTGTGCACCACCTCCCAGGGTGACAGCGAATAACATCAGATCAATGAGTGCTCCAACTTGTTCAAAGAGGGCAGTCTATCAAGTTCCTAGGGCATCCTCCGTCGAAACCGCCTCTACACTCTCGTTATTCGGGGCAGCACACAGTGCTCATCCAGCAAGAGATCTCTGCCCTCTTAGACAAGGTGGCCATGGAGGAGGTACCCTGGAACCAGAGAAAGGGGATAGTATTCCCGCTTCTTTCTGGTCTCAAAAAAGATAGAGGATCTATGCCCAATCCTGGATCTCCACGACCTCAACGGCTTGATGGTGTACAAACACTTCAGAATGGTCACCTTGCCAGGTCTCATCCCAATGCTCAGGTCAGATGCCTGGCTAACATCTCTAGACATGCAAGATGCCTACCTCCATCTCCCAATTTCACCACCACACAAGAAGTTCCTGCAGTTTGAGTTTCAGGGACGCTGCTACCAGTTTTGGGCCCTCCCATTCGGCTTCTCATTGGCCCCATGGGTGTTCAAATGCCTGGCAGTGGTAGCAGTAGCCCTCTGGAGACAAGGCCACTACATCTTATTTGGATGACTGGCTCTTAACAGCCCTGTCTCGGGCAGAATTAAACAGGGCACTGCAGGACATCTATACACCGTTCGACTCCCTGGGCATCACTATCAACAGGGCAAAGTCATCGCTGATACCTTCACAAAGGCTTCTATTCATAGGCGTGGTATTGGATACCCATAGGGGAAGAGCCTTTCTACCAGAGGACGTCACCGGGCACTGATCCAACAGATTAGTATGAGGAAGCAGGTCCCAGCATGAACCATGCTACGTCTTCTAGGGCACATGGCAGCTGCCATGGCCACAGTCCCCCTCGCACGTCTTCACATGAGGGTTCCCCAGTGGACTCTCGAGTCCAGTGGGATCAGCGTCAAGACCATCTGGGTCAGTCAGTTTCGGTCCCCAGTTCAGTCTACAAATCCCTCAGATGGTGGTTGGTCCCCGAAAACCTCTCAGTAGGGGTCCCCTTTTCACCACCTGCCCACAGTCTGATCCTCACCATGGACACATCCGGGCCCGGTTGGGGTGCGCACCTGAAGGACAGCAAGGTCTGTGGTCCCCCTTGGAGGTTCACCTCCACATCAACATCCTTGAAATGAGGACGGGTCTTTATGAACTCCAGGCATTACGACCAGACATTCCTCCAGGGCACTTGCTGATTTTGGCTCTAGTCCTTGGGAGCTGTTCAGGAAAGCGTCTGCTCCACTCTGCTGCCAGGCCACGCCCCCCCAAGACCTTTTAACAGGGATCTTGCATATT
Organism: Neoceratodus forsteri; assembly: GCA_016271365.2. Taxonomy (NCBI): domain Eukaryota; kingdom Metazoa; phylum Chordata; order Ceratodontiformes; family Ceratodontidae; genus Neoceratodus; species Neoceratodus forsteri. The sequence goes on from JADMNL010000032.1 coordinate 37,880,267, forward strand.
AAACCCCCAGGAGAGACCCCGTTCCACCATGGAATCGCCTGTTTGTATTGGAAAGCTCACCTTGCCTCCTTTTGAGCCAGCTGCAACCTGCAAGCTTCGCCTTCTCTCTCTTGGAAGGTGTTATTTTTAGTTGCCATTACTTCAGCTCGGAGAATCTTAGAATTGCAGGCCTTGATGTGTAAAGAGCCTTATCTTATTTTTCACAGGGACAGGGTGGCCCTGTGTACAAATCCTAAGTTCCTTCTGAAGGTCGTGTCTGAGTTCACTCTGAACCAGGACATCCAGTTACCAGTTTACTAACCAGAGCATTCCAGCAGAGGGGAAGCCTTGTTGCACACTTTGGATGTTCATAGAATTTTACGTTACTACCTTACTAGAACCAGTTTTTCTAGAAGGACAGACAAGTTATTCGTCTCTTTCACCCACAGGAAGATGGGGGCCCCTGTGACTAAGCAAACGCTGACCAAATGGTTAGTCCATTGTATCACCTTTTACTACCAACACCACAACAAACCCTTACCGGGACCGATGAGAGGCCACTCCACCAGGGGAGTAGCTACATCCTTTGCATCCCTGAGGAACGTGTCTTCAGCGGACCTGTGCACAGCCACTACTTGGAGTTCTGTGCACACCTTTATTAGGCACTACAGTCTGGACATTGCTTCCAGGAGGAGAGGGCGGGTACATGATGGGGCCTCTGTACCCCAGCACATCAACTTTTGTTGGACCCAGGCAGGTGGTTGCAAATCAGGGCTAGCTCCATCGGTCTGGCAGGCATTTTCCATGTTTCCAGAGGCATCGCGAGTCACCTGACGTCATGGCGCGAACGCTGACGTCCGCAACGTCCGATCCCTTCTACATAAGCCTCCGGTGTCTGCTGGATCCAGACTTCCGTTCAGGGTCAGCCAGGCACTTGAGACGCTGACGTCTTGTTGAACCTCTGGCCTCCGCCAGGGGTCAGCAGACACTGAGCCATTTCCCCACTCTCCACCCTGGAGAAGGCGAGCTGTCGTGGAATGCTCAACCATCTCCCCCGGTTGGCCCTCCAAAAACCCGGGCTCATCCCCGTACCCGGGTCCCTGGCATTGTAGACGGAAATCCAACCGCTGTGCCGGCAGGCAGTCCAGTTCTCCCATTGCTTTTGTCTTCAGCTGGCTCCTCGGTGGGAGAACCAAGATGGCGTCGGGGGACCACCCCCATTTATACCACGTCTGACGTTGTGGCAGAGCCGACGGGGGCGGTCCCCTGCTACAGACTGTTAGCTAGAAAATGTTTCAGAGGGGTCCTAATGCCTGGAGACCTTAGTCCTAATGGTATTACCTGCTACAAGAGCTCCTCTCGAAGATCTACTGTTACGGTAAGTTCTTATGTAACTGTAATTTAGCAGTCTGAGTTCAACACAGAAGTAGTGCACAATTGTACATTGATAAACAGTAGGTTCTAGGGACATGGATATGTTGTTCATCCACACTTTCTGGCCGATATCCTTGCCGTTTTAATTCTTGCCGGAAGGTCTTCAAGCTGGCTCCTCCCACCCATCCGGGTGGTAAAACTCTCGGCTCCGCCCCATGACGCCAGATCTTCCTTACCGCTTGGAAGCTCAGGTTCCCTCCTTAGCGCTCTGCATCTTAGACTGGATCCTAACTCTTTGGTTCGTCTGAAATTGGTTTTGAAGTTTTTAAACTTCGGTCTTCATCTTCCCTCGTGGCTGCGATGGACAAATCTGTTCAGGGCTTCGGAGGTGCCCTTGTGGGCAGAAAATGTCCAGGACGGATCCGCACTCCATGTGCGTCTACTGCCTAGGCCTAGATCATGACCCGCAGGCCTGTGAGTTGTGCCGCTCTTTCTCGGCCAACGTTCTGGACGATCGCGCTGCCCGATTGAAGCTTGGGCACCCCGAGAAACGTTTCCCGCCGGTAAAATCTAAAGAGGTTCGTTGGGCAGTGTCCGCGGCGGCTGGCTCGGCTGAGCAGCTCTAGCAGTTGATCGCCCTCGAGGAGGAGGCGGCCCAGGACGCATCTTCCTCCTCTTCCTCGGCTGCGGCATTTATCCCGCTCTCTCCGAGTTCCTCATATACGGCTTCGTTCAAGGAGCTTTGTTAGTCCCTTTTCACGAAAGGAGAAGGGCCTTCGGGACATTCTTCTCGGCCCAAGAAAAAGGAGTCGAAAAGTAAGTCTCACCGTCGGCATTCGTGGGAGTGGGAGAGGTCCCCTTCCCCGGGCAGCCGACTGTCGACTTCGGTCGAGGTTGCGGCTGAGGCCACTGGCTTCACGGTGCCCCCGTCAGGCCAGCCTGCCGAGACTCCCGTCGTCGAAGTCGAGATTTTTCTCGATCCATTAGACGGGTTGTCGACTGGAGAAGCCGACAGCCCTCCTTCACCGGTTCCCCTGGCGGATACCGAGGATCTGCCTGCACCTTCTGGGCCGCAGTCCCCGGCTAAAGTGCCCGAGCCGAGGGAAGAGCAGGTGTCCCCCGCCCCTTCCCAGACCCACCCTCGGTCCCCCCGAGGGTCTCGGATCTCTTCTTGGTCCAGCCGTTCCCGCCGACATCGGCAGTCTCGGTCTCATTACCGAAGTAAACGGCGATGCCGTTCTTCCTCCTCCTCCTCCTCTGGTGAGGAGAGGCTGCGGCGCAAGTTGCGCTGGCACTATGATGACCTTATGTGGCAGCAGTTGCTGTTGTCCGGGCCTAAGCCGACCCCGGCTAAGACCCCGGCCAACAAGTGTCTGTTGCCTGAACGTCCGAAGCAACCACTCGTTCCAGTCAAGTTGCCCGCTCCAGGGCTGGTTGCTCGGCCGAAACCAAGTGCTCCACAGATTGTGGTGGAACCTCCGCCTCCACAACCGAAGTCGGGGGCACCAACCAAGAATTCTCGGTCGGGTCACGGCCTGCCCCACAGGTTGTTGGTCACCCTCACTCCCGACCGTCCCCGGCAGGTGGTGGGTGGCTCAGGGCCGAGGCAGCTCTTCGCAGACTCTTCAGAATCCGACGATGATTCCTCCCTGCTCTCCAAACAGTTCGATCTGGAGTCCTCCGGGGGTTAGTCTGTGGACGATAGCCCATCGTCCTTCTTGGGTCTGCTTCGACTCATCTCGGAGTCCACCGGGATGCAGCTCGAGCCCTTGTCAAAACGGGCCAAGTATCCCCTGATGGAGATTCTGTACTGAGGGGATTCTCCCACGGAGGCTTTTCTGGTGGCTGAGGCCATTGTCGGCCCAGCCTTGGCGCTTTAGCAGCAGCCTGCTTCCTGTCCTGCGCCCTCGGCCAGGATGGCCAGGAAGTATGCGGTCCCTACCGGCTCTTTGCCTGGTTTCTCAGAACACCCCTCTGCCGAGGGGTTAGTTGCCAACAGCATTTTCCGGCGTTCTAGTAACGCTCGGGATGTGGATAAGCCCCCGACAGAGTGTCCAAAAAGCTGGACTTTGCCGGGCGCAAGGTGTATGCTGCGTCCTCCCTCGGCCTCCGACAGTCCAGCTTGGCCGTGCTGATGGCACACTTCTCCCACGCCCTCATGGGCTCCCTGGATGAGGTTGTTCCTTATCTCCCGCCTGACCTGCGACCATGGTCCGCCAGGTGCGGGACCAGAGTAGGGCGGTGGCGAAGCAGCAGCTCCAGACTGCTCTGGACATAGGTGATTCCTGTGCCAGGTTAGTAGCGGCCACGGTGGCCATGCGATGCAGGGCGTGGCTGAGGATATCCACCTTCACGGCGGATACCCAGCACAAGTTGGCGGACGTCCCCTTTTTGGGGACTGACCTCTTCGGCCCTGGAGTGGAGGGACACCTCCAGCGGATCGAGAAGTCCAATGCCACCCTGGACTCTGTCACCTCCGCCCAGAGGGACAAAGGCCGCCATCAGCAGCAGAAGTCCTTTCGTCCTTCGGTCCCTGCTTCTCGACCGGCCCAGCAGCACCAGCAACAGGGCCAGCAGGCTCACGCTTGGCATCCCAAACGCAAGCCGACGACTTCCTCCAACAGGAAGCAAGGAGGTAAAGGCCCAGGAGGTCCCTCGGCTGGTTCTTCCTCCAAGCCTGCCCAGTGATGAGCTGAGGGGTGCCGCCCCCAGCCTCGTCACTCCCCCCATGGGGGGACGGCTCTGCACTTCCTTTCTGCCTGTTCCGCTATCACCCACGGACCACTGGGTGTTGGAGGTGAGGAAAAGGCCTGCCTCTGGAATTGAGGCAGGCCCCACCCTTTTGAGCCGCGCTGCCTCGGGGGCCACAGAGGTCGCAGCCTCACTGTTGGCCCTTGAGCCAATATTGCCCTGCTCCTTGAAAAAGAGGTAATCAGGAAGGTGGCGGATCCTCCTCCAGACCTGGGGTTTGTGTCCAGGTACTTCCTGATCCCAAAACGGACGGAGGGCTGGTGCCCCACTCTCGACCTGCACGACCTGAACAAGTTCCTAAGGTCTCGAACCTTCAGGATGGTCACTCTGGCTCAAATAATCCCATCCTTGGAACGAGGCGTGTTGTTCTGCTCCCTGGACCTCCAGGACGCGTTCTTTCACGTCCCAATCCGTCCGTCCCATCAGAGATTCCTCCGCTTCAGAGCAGAAGGATCCCTTTTCGAGTTCCGGGCCATGCCCTTCGGCCTTTCCCTAGCTCCCAGGGTCTTCACCAAATGCATGGCAGTGGTGACAGCATTCCTGCGGCGCCGAGGGGTCCGGGTGTACCCTTACCTGGACGATTGGCTGATAGCAGCCCCCTCCAGACAGGAGGTGGAGCGGTCCAGAGATCTGGCCCTCCAGGTTTGCTCTCAGGTTGGCCTCTCATCAACGAGGCCAAGTCGGGGTTCGATGCGAAGCAGGTGATACTGTTCATGGGCGAGCTCAACTCTCCTGAAGCCAGAGCGGCTCCCGGCGGACAGGGCCGAGGTTCTTTCCTCATTTGCCCAATCATTTCTGGTTGGGCAATTGCGCCCTGCCCGGGACTTCTTGCGTCTCCTGGGCCTCATGGCGGCCTGCACCAGCGTGGTCCGTTGGGCCCGTTGGTACATGCGTCCCCTTCAATGGGGACTGGCCAGCCAATGGTCTCAACGCTGCGGTCCGTTGGACCAGCCCATGACAGTGACCCAGGAGATGTGGAACGCTCTCCAATGGTGGATCGTTCCAGCACATCTGCAGGAGAGCATCCCGTTCGTCCGCCCCGAGCCGACGGTCTCTCTCTCAACCGACGCATCTCTGATGGGTTGGGGTGCTCGTCTGGGGGAACACCGAGCGCATGGCCTCTGGTCCCCTCGGTAGTCCCGATGCCACATCAACCTGCTGGAGCTCCGAGCGGTCTGTCTAGCTCTCACCGCCTTCGCTCCATTTCTACGGGGTCAAGTGGTTCAGGTCCAGACGGACAACACCACGACCATGTACTATCTGAACTGCCAGGGTGGGACGCGCTCCATGCTGTTATGCAAGGAAGCTCTCTGCATTTGGTCTCTCATGCGCAGCCTGGAGGCGGATCTCCTAGCCATTCACTTGGCAGGAGCCTCCAACACCCTGGCCGATGCCTTAAGCCGGATAGGGGCTGTGTCTCACGAGTGGTCTCTCCTGCTGGAGGTAGTACAAGATCTGTTCTCCCACTGGGGCACACTCAGGTGGACCTGTTTGCCTCAGGGAGAATGCGAGCTGAGTCTGTTCCATGCCTGCCCCTCGGCAGGGCTCGCTGCAGGGGAATGCCTTCTCAAGGCCGTGGACCCTGGGCCTCTTCTACGCCTTTCCCCCATTTCCCTTGATCCACAAGGTGCTTCTCAAGGTGAGGAGGGACAAGGTGCAGGTGATTCTGGTAGCCCCAGACTGGCTCTGCCAGTTCTGGTATCCAGATCTTCTCAGCCTCAGCTCCAGGCTCCCGAGGCAGCTTCTAGCCTGCTCGGACCTGATCTCAGTCAATCAGGGGAAGGTATTCCATCCGGACCTTCAATCCCTGCACCTGACGGCCTGGTTCCTGAGCGGCTAGAGTTCCAGGCTTTGGGTCTTTTCGATGAGGTCCTCAACGTCGTTGAGGCGTCCCGTAAGGAGTCGACCAGGAAATGCTATGCCTTCAAATGGAAGAGATTCTCCATTTGGTGTCAGGGGAAGGGCTTGGACCCTTCCGACTGCCCCTTGGCAAGCATTCTGGACTACCTGTGGTCCCTTTCTCAGCTAGGGCTTCGGTCGACGACCCTTAAGGTGCACCTGGCAGCCATCTCTGCTTACCGGGCGCAGGCCGGCAAGCAGTCGGCGCAGGAGAAGGTGGTCGGGTGTTTTTTCAAAGACCTTGATCACATTTCCCCTCCGGTGCGAGAACCTCCACCTCTGTGGGATCTACTGCTGGTATTGGCCAAGCTTAGGGGCAAGCCATTTGAACCAATGCACAGGTGCGATATTTCACACCTGTCGTGGAAGACCGCCTTCTTGGTGGCTATCATGTCAGTCAGAAGGATGGGAGAGCTCCAGGCGCTTTCCGTCGAGTCTCCCTACCTGGTCTTCCACAGGGACAAGGTTGTCCTGCGCCCCCACCCGAAATTCCTTCCGAAGGTGGTGTCGGAGTTTCACCTTAACCAGATGTTGACTCTGCGGTGTTCTACCCCAGTCACACCTCGGAGGCCGAGTATAGCCTCCATACTTTGGACCCTAGACGAGCGCTCGCTTATTATAAGGAGCGGACAGCTGAAGTTCGGGGACAGGTTCGCCAGCTGTTTATCACCTACGCTGAAGCCGCACCTGGCAGACCTGCAGCAAAGCGGACGATAGGCAGGTGGATCACCTCCTGCATAGAGCTCTACTACAGGTTGGCGGGCATGGAGCCTCCCAGAGGGATAAGAGCTCATTCTACCCGCCATACCGCTGCATCAGTAGCTGCTTCCAGGGACGTCCCTATCCAGGACATCTGCAGGGCTGCTACCTGGAAGCGGCACATACCTTTATTACCCACTACCACATCAAGCTCGAGTCACGCCAGGATGCTGGTTTTGGGGCCTCGGTTCTCCAGTCTCTCTTTCCCAAGTAAGTATCGGGGGTGTGCGCCTTGCCTCCCTCCTCCCAGAGAACTGCTAGGAGTCTGCCAGAAAGTGTGGATGAACAACATATCCATGTCCCTAGAAATACAAGTTACTCACCTGTAACAGGAGTTCTGGGAATGATATATGTTGTTCATCCACACGACCCACCCAACCTCCCCGGCTTCGACGCACAACCTGAGCTTCCAGCGGGCCAGATCTGGCTTCATGGGGCGGAGCCGAGAGTTTTACCACCCGGGTGGGTGGGAGGAGCCAGCTTGAAGACCTTCCGGCAAGAATTAAAGCGGCAAGGATGCTTGCCAGAAAGTGTGAATGAACAACATATACCATTCCTAGAACTCCTGTTACAGGTGAGTAACCTGTATTTATGAGACCAGAGTAGAGAAAAAGACAGCTATCCATCTATAGTGCTTCAGTTTAGTTTTATTTAGAAAATCCTTACAGTGCATGACATGAACTAGAGTAAAGAAACAGATTACACTAGTCACTAAAAAGTCAAACAGTTCAATTATATGAGCCTATAATTGCAGTACTACCAGCTGGAGAGTCCAGAGTGGGGGTGGGGCCAGGGGAGGCTGGGCCAAAATGGTGAGGGATTTAGGAGCAGTCGCAAGGGGAAATGAGGCCCCTGAGGTGGTTTAAGTGGACCCAAGGGGAAGGGGCATTTTGTATTGCAATAGGAAGGGAGTTCTAGATTTTGGAGAGAAGGCTGAATGCAGCTTGGCCAAAGGAGGTAGAAACTGGAGGGATTACTAGGGTACAACCATTAGAGGTCCTGAGGGTGTGGGAGGGGAGGACTGAAGAGTGAGGATGAGAGGTAGGTTGGGAGAGTGCCGAACCAGAAATTCCTCTCAAAGCTTGCACAGTGGGCATGGTGCATGTCTTTAAGAGAAGGAAGGGAGAGAGACTGGTACATAGACAATGAGGAGTCTGAGGGGAATAATTGCGAGCATAGCGGCAGAATGAGTGGAAGAGAGTGTCCAGTTTGGCAAGAGGGATGCCTGAGGCAGCATTATAGACTATGTCGCCATAGTCAAAGATTGGGAGAATCGTTTTCTGGATGATAGTACAGTGTGCCAGCAGTGGGATACAGTCACAGTTTCTGTGGAGGGCACCTAACTTGAGCTGCAATTTTCTGAGTATAGCATCCTCATGGCCAGACAAATTTAGGTGTTGGTCAAGCTAGATACCTCAAGGAGGTAACCTCCTCCAGGGAGGAGCCATCCAGGGTGCGGAAAGCAGGGAGGGTAGCCTAGAGAGTCTCTGCTTTGTGCCAAAGTACATGGAGATGGTCTTCTTGGCATTGAGGGAAAGCTGAACTTGACCAAAGTTGAGCTGGAGTCTGCACCACATCACCAACAAAGGGGCTAGAGGTGAAAAGAACTGCGTCATCCATGTACATGTGGATGGATGTAGAGTAGACGGAAGGGAGATTATTGAAGAAAATGGAAAAGGATAACAGGCCTAGCACAGAACCTTGCGGGACCCAGTGGTTATAATAATTTTATTTATATAGCGCAATCTTTAAAATCAAAGCACTGTACAATTCATAAAAACAGAAGAACAAGACATAAATATCAGAAACAGATCAAGAGCAGGAAATAAAATACAATAGGCAAGGAAGGGGAGAGTGCATCACCAATTTTGGCTGATTGGGACCGGACCTACCTCTGAGGTAAGAATGGAACTAGCCAATGACCTTGTCAGAGAGGCCAGCAGCCTGGAGCTTGGCTAGTAATAGGGCATGGCAGACCGTGTCAAATGCTTTGGCTAAGTCGATGAATATGGAGTAGGAGAACTTGAAGAGGCCATTTTCCCTGCCTTTGAGGATGGAGTCAGAGAACCTGAGGAGAGAAGTAGTTGTGGAATGATTCTTCTGGAAGCCAGATAGGTAGGGGGTGAAAAAGGAAGAGTTCAGAAAAGGAGAGAGATAGGGAAGAAAGAGGTAGGGCGGTAGTTACTAGTGACAGGTCACTACCTTTTGGAAGAAGAATTACCATGGCAGTCTTCCAGTCAGCAGGGACGGAAGAGAAGCAAAAGTTAAGGCGATCAGCCAAGGGGGAAGAGATTGCAGGGGCGGAAAGATAAAGGAACTTGCTATCCAGGCCATCTGGGCTCTTACCCTTGGAAGGGTTAAGGACAAGAAGGGCATTGGTGATGGAAGGGGGAGACATAGGGGAGAAGGAGAAAGTGGTGATAGCAGTGGATGGCCACCATGTGTACTGTGGGTGGGGGGTAGGAGAGGAAGGGGGAAGGGAGGAGAGAAGAAGGGCAGGTGGTAAAGAAGGAGTTGAGCTCTGAGGCAATGGAGAGGGGGTTAGTAACTGAGATTTCCTCTACTTTAAGGACTGGCAGTGGGAGCTGAGTAGGAGGTGAGAAGAGATTATGGACTACCTTCCAGATTTTTTAACTTTTTTTTAAATCTCAGATAACTTTTATTGGTAAGATAAAATATATCCGACTACTCGGATATGGAACAGTTTACATTCACATCACATGTCTTATTTGGTTATACATGAAACCAACTTAAAACATTGGGAATAGAGTTCCTTTGTTTTGATTATAATCTTCCCTGTCCCTGAACAAGGACCCTGAGTGGGTTAGGAAAAAAAAAACGAGTATCCTACTGCAAGAAAGAAGTCCAAAGCTTCATGAGATGGGTATAGTCTTATGCAGTAGTGTATATATCCATGCTCTCTGCTCTATGTTCATCATAAGATATAAAGGAAACAAAACAGTTGGTTATTATTCCAAAGATGGGGCTAGCCACATATTTGGCCGTGCCTATTAACATTTTCCTCAGGTAATCTGTAATAAGATAATAAAATCACTATTGTCTACAAAAATATAACTTTTTTCCCATACTTTTTGGTACATACTCCTTTTTTACCCCCATTTTCATTTGCATTTCCCCCCTTATGACCACAATCTAGCTATTATAATAAGATATATCCAGCTTTGAGGTTATTCATTTCAGATTCTGATGTAAGTCTACTCTCCTCACTTTCCTTCTGGGGTTTACACCTTCCCTTGAAACATCCCTATCCCCGTCCCTCCCCTCATTTCCAAGATTCTCTCAAAGTGTGCCATGGATGCCAGGTTTCTCCAAACTTCTCTTTCTCTAGGTGAACCACAGAGGTAATATTTTCTATCCTTTCTAAGTCATCTATCCTCACTACCCATTGTCCCAGTGTGGGAGGATCTGGATTGAGCCACTGGGCTGTGATGCATTTCAAGGCTACTACCCTGAGAGTCTGACCTAGTTCAGCTTGTTTTCTTTTCTTAGAGGAAAGGGTCGGGAGACCTAGTACCACATCCATGAAGGTGAAAGGTAGGGGGACGGCTATAATTTATTCTATGGCCTCATGTATCTGTGTCCGGAATTGTAACAGTCCAGGGCAACTGCCAAAAATATGATAGTGTGTCGTTCTGAGTGTGCCACGAAGGCGCCAACATGCTGGGGAGGCCTGGGGAAGAAAGTGCCTGGTGATCACTGGGGTTTTAAAGAATCAAATGATTTTCCAGTTAAATTCCCTCCAAACTGAAGAGGAAGTTACCTGCCACCCTTGCTTAAATCTGCAGGTCCATCCTTCCCAGGATATTCCCTCCCCACTGTCCTCCTCCCATCTAATTATTTCCTCTAGGATAGGTGGGTTTGTAGAAGGCAGCAATACCCTGTATAACCTAGATATACAATTCAGTTTGTCTCTGATCTTAATAGAGTCCCATCAATAGTCCTCCAGGGTTGTCCTGTCCCTGCGGATCCTCTGGAGGTTGTCTGCTGTATTGATAAAGTGTCAGACTTGTAGGTGTCTGAAGAAGTCCTCCCTTTGGAGGGAGAATCTCTCCTGGAGAGTGGCAAAGGTATGGCAGCTGTCTCCTTCCAAAAGCAGGGTGAATGTCTTGAGGCCCTTACTTTCCCAGTATTGGTAGCCTAAATCCATCTTTGCTGGGGCAAACTGTCTTTCATATTGGATAAGTGAAAGGGGGGCCCAGGGTGTTTGGTCTGTGCGCTACCTTTCACAATTTACATAATATTCTTAAAGAATGTTTCACCCAGGGGTTGGACATGGAGGACAAAATGTGAGGGTGAATGATACTTGTGGATAAGGTCCATAACTTATCTTTTAGTGAGTTTGCCTCTAGGTGGTACCAACCTGACTCAGTCCTGCTTTTGGCCCACGTACACAATTGAGCTCCCTGGGCTGTGAAGTAATAATAATGTAGATTGGGTAGACCAAGGCCTCCCCCTTCCCTGGGCTGTGAAGTAATAATAATGTAGATTGGGTAGACCAAGGCCTCCCCCCTCCCTGGAACGTCGCAGAATGTTTATTGATATTCTTGGACGTTTTCCATCCCATAAAAACTTCAGGAGGGATTTATTTAATTTGTTCCAGAAATGTATTGGGATGCTAATAGGAAGAATTTGGAACAAGAAAAGAAATCTTGGGAGTACATTTATCTTAATTGTGTGAATTCTCCCATATAACTTGAGGGGAAGCAAACTCCAGCGGGCCAGGTCTGCCTGTAACAAGTTAAACAATTCGTCATAATTGTTCTGGAAAAGTCTGGAGGTGTCAGCGGATATTTGTACCCCAAGATATCTGAAAGTATTATTTTTTGCCCAGGCAAAGGGGAAGTTTTCCTTAAATGTCTTGGAGGGTGTGCCACTTAACGCCATGGCCTCAGATTTTGCTATATTTATTTTGTATCTGGCCAGCTTTCCCAATTCTTTCAGTATCTCTAGCAGGTGGGGCAGTGTGGGTTGGGGGTTCCTCAAAAAGAACAATGAATCATCTGCTTAGAGAGCGACCTTCTATTTGATCCCTCTCACTTCTACCCCTCTAATGTTTGGATTATTACAAATCCATATAGCTAAATGCTCCAAGGTAAGAGCAAAGAGCAGGGGTGAGAGCGGACACCCTTGTCTGGTGCCCCGTTTCAAAGATATGCGGTTGGAGAAATACCCATTGACCTTAACCCGAGCCTCTGGTTTCTGGTAGAGCGCTGAGATGGCGGAGATAAATTTTTCTCCTAGTCCAAATTTGGACAGGGTAGAGGACATGAATGTCCAATCCACCCTGTCAAAAGTTTTTTCTGCATCCATACTGATGGTTATTTGAAATCTGGTGGAGTGATGTTGAGCTGAGATAATATTAAGTAACCTCCTTATGTTGTCTTGTAAAAAGTGTCCCGCAATTAAACTTGTTTGGTTATTGTGAACCAGCCTAGCTATATATGTTTGGAGTCTGTCTGCCAAGGTACCTGTGAATATCTTCATATCCACGGGAAGAAGGGATATGGGGCGGTGTGAACTACAGAGTTTATTTAGTTATGTCTTTTTATTTATTTATTCCACATCTTTATCAGGCTTGGGGATTACCGAGATACGTGCCAAGTTCCAGGAGGGAGGGACCTGTCCCTGATCTGTTGGGATCTCGTTGTAGGTTGCCAGCAGGGAATCTGTTATATGAGAATGGAATTCTTTAAAGAACTCTGCTGGAAAGCCATCTAGGCCGGGGGCTTTACCATTTTGGAGATGTTTAATCTTGGTTAGTACTTCACCTTTTATAATTGGGGAATTTAATGTTAGTTTAGTTGGTTCATCAGGGGAGGGATTCTCTAGAGAATCAGTTTGACCTTGGCGGTGGGAAAATTAATGGAGAGTATACTAAAGGAACGATTGGGGGTGTACTTGGAGGAGGTGGGAGATCCTGATTGTCAGCAACATGGGTTTGTGCCAGGTAGATCGTGTCAAACCAATCTTGTGGAGTTCTATGAATGGGTAACATCAGAACTGGACAGGGGAAAGCCTGTGAAAGTATTATTCTTGGACTTCAGCAAGGCATTTGACTCTGTCCCCCACAATGGTCTGGTGGAGAAATTGACGGGATTGGGAGTAGGCCCTTTGATGGTCAGATGGATTGAAAACTGGCTAGCTGGATGCACTCAGAGAGTAGTGGTCGGTGGGGAGCTCTCGAACCCTAGAGAGGTCGGTAGTGGGTTACCGCAGGGCTCAGTCCCGGGTCCGATCCTGTTTAATGCATACATATTGGACATCAGTGAGGGTATAGGGTGTGAAATGAGTCTCTTCGTTGACGACTCCAAGATGGGAGCAGTAGTTGAGGGGGAAGAGGGGAGGTTGGCCCTGCAAGGGGACCTGGACACCCTGGGAAGGTGGGCTCACACCTGGAAATTAAATTTCAATATCACCAAGTGCAAGGTGTTACATCTTGGGTGGGGAAACCCTAAACACAGGTACACCTTGGGAGGGGAGGCATTGGAGGCCTCAACAGGGGAAAAAGACCTAGGGGTCATGGTAGATGCATTTATGAATAACTCTGAGCAGTGCAGGACAGCGGCTAGCAAAGCAAACGGGATGTTGGGATGCGTTGTAAGGGGAATCACCTTTAGGAGCAGGGAAGTGATTCTGCTGCTGTAAAATGGACTAGTTAGACCACACCTTGAGTATTGTGTACAGTACTAGAGACCACACTTGAAGAGGGACATACAGCTCCTGGAGAGGGTACAGAGGAGGGCAACTAAGATGATACGAGGACTAGGGGATTTGACGTATGAGAACAGACTTGCGGAACTCTGCCTGTTTTCATTGGAGGAGAGGAGAGACAGGGGGGACATGATTGAGGTCTTCAAGTACCTCAAGGGAATAAATAGGGTAAACACAGAGGGGATCTTTAGACTAAAGCAGGGAGGTATCACCAGAGGGCATGGTTTGAAGTTGGAAGGTGGAAGGGTGAGGGGAAAAGGAGGAGGTTTTTCACTGAGAGGGTGGTGGATCCTTGGAACGCACTGCCTGGCGAGCTGGTTCAGAGATCCACAGTGGAGGGCTTCAAGAGAGGGTGGGACAGAGACAGAAAGCGGATGCATCAGATGATGGCCTGGCCCAGGAGGGTTGGGGATGGCTGATGAGGGTTTCTGGAACCGGGGCGGGGGAGGGCCTTGGTACCCAACTAGGGATCTGAGGTTTAAGCAGACTCGATAGACCGTAAGGCTTAATCTCCTGGCAATTAGTATGTTAGTATGTAATCCAGGAAATGCTGTAGCTTGGTCTGGTGGTCTTGGGGGACTGACGTGTCATAGAGTTCTTGGTAGAACTGAGCGAACTGTTTCACTATCTTTGCAGGGGACGTAATGGAGAGTGTACCTCCTCCCTCCCATATACACATCGCCACTCTGCTAGCCCTTTCTTAACGTAGTTGCCATGCCAGTAATCGCCCTGCTTAATTCCCATTCTCATAACATTTTTGCCTTGCAAATCTTAACTGGCTCTCCATCTGTATGTCTAGCAATTTATTTAGTTCCCTTTTAGTCTGATCAAGCTCGTTCTGGGTATTATCGTCTGGCTTTTTCTGGTGGCGTGTTGCCAGTTCCACAATTTTATGTTCTAACTGCACTCTTCTATGCGCGCTCTCTCTTTTGACCCTGACTGAGTACCTGATAATTTCCCCATAGGCAACATTTCATGGCATCCCACCTAATGCTTTCTCTCATGTCTCCCCTGGGATTGTCCTGCTTATGTCTACGTATCGTGTTGTTGATCATTTCTTTAAAATCTTCCCTCGTGAGGAAACTGGTGTTTAGTCTCCTGCAAAATTCTAAGGGGGCAACCGCCATACAGAGACCAAGAGTGACCGGGGTGGGATCAGAGAGGGCTATATATCCTATCTCACATATATTCACTTTCGGGATCCAGTTTGTTGACACTAAAAAATAGTCTATTCTAGAACACCCCCTGTGGAGGGGGAAATAATATGTAAAGTCCCTACCTCTTGGTTGTAGGAACCTCCAACTTTCTGTTAGGCCCAGCTCTTGTTTTAGTCTTGTAATAAGCTTACCTGTTCTTGTGAGGCCCCCTTGGTGTCTCCCAGAATAGTCTTCCCCCATATGAATTACCTCATTGAAATCTCCCCTTATTATAATAAGACTGTGAGCATCTATAGCACTCTCTTTAATGACTTTCTCCAGAAAAGACACAAGGGGGAACTCCTCATTTGGAGCATAAATGTTTAACAATATACAGGTCTGTCCCTATATGTACCCTGCAGCTGTATGAACTTACCGTCTGGGTCAGTATGGACTTTGGCAGTCTGGAAGGGGATGTCTCGTCAAACCAAGATCGCTACCCCCTTCTATGTGGGGGCTGCTTCATAGTGTGATGAGAAGACCTGCCCCACCTACGATCTCCTCAGCTTGAGGTGCTCCTGCGCTGTCAAATGTGTCTCTTGTAAAAATGCAATTGTGGCCTTCTTCCTTTGGAGGTCCTGCAATATCTTAGCTCTCTTAGCTGGATTATTGATACCCCTCACATTAAAGAATACTACGGTAAGGTCAGCCATTCTCACTCGGGGGAAACAGATGTTCACTTCATGGGGGGGGGTCAGAGTTATGTGCCATCTACTCTTACAAACAAACAAATATATATTCAGTACAACAATTAACAATGAAACTTTAAACTGTAAATGTAAATTATCAAACATTTTGCGAAACCCTTCAAGGTGTATGTGCCCTTTTCCCACACACTATGGATTGTTGACTTTTCGAGGTGTGGTCGATTCACCCACTACAATTGGGTTCTCACCTTGGCAGGGGTCACTACTGTGCCCTGTAGCCGGAAGGGCAGTTATCAAGACTAGCACCAATGAATGTGGGTGTCTGTTGGTATCGGACAGTTGCCTCTAGTTGAACAACTCTCCTTTCCACTGCTGATGAATAATCTTCCCCTGGTGACCTTAAAGGGGACATTCTGGTCAAACTGTGTTCATGTTGAGCTAGGGAACCCAGTCTCTCCTTTTATTCAGACCAGAGGGTGGGAAAGGCAGCCTCCGCCCATCTCCACCCCAGCACCCCCCCATTGGGACAGGGCCCCCCCAGGGTGACCCAAGCGGCTGAGCGCACATGGTAAGGATCCCTATCAACAGAGCTGTACTTTTTCTCAGGTGGGGGTTGGTATAGAGGGCACACTCAGTGCCCGAGCCCAAGGAAAATCACTCCAGTTCTCCACTATCTAAATGGTAAATGGCAGAATGTTCGGGTTCACGCCAGTCTTGTCCACATACTGATATTATTGGTTAAGTTAAGGCTCTATGTCAGTGGCAACCCCATAATGGAGCACCAACCTGACTTCTAGTGTCTATATTGTTTTTATATGACCGTTATGCGGCATAACCATTGCCCAAGGTTGGAGTATCCGACCCTTACAATGTTCCTTGATTCTCTCAGGCTCGAGCTTTCACGTGCCCCCTTCCCCTCCCTTCCCCTCCCTGGTTCCTCGCCAGGCCCTGGTGCCGCTAGGCCAACCACCAGGACTCCCCCACAATGCGGAGCCACCCGAGCAGAGTGCAAGCCAGCCGCCCACCCCATCCAGCCTCCTCTGTCCGGGTCATGCAAAATCTGCTTCCCCCTCGGGCCACCTGAAAGATGCTAATACCAGATGATTGTATCCACCCATTTTGGAAAGTAGTAGAAAACCTGGGAATACCCAGGACCAACTATTCAGGCATAGGAATCCCCCCGCACTCCTATTGACGCAAGTCTATACCAGGTCACATTAATGGACCTGCCTTGAAGTTGCACTTATGGCTACTGTGAGCCAGTCCCTCTCCCCCTTAGTGTAATGTCCTCACTCCGATCATCCATTGTGAGCGACCTCTGCCACTTCAGGAGCGGCATTTTCCTCTGCGGCATGACTGCTGTGGGACTGCAGATCTTGGTGTTGTTTGACTGTGTCCCACACAATGGAAGCATCCGGATCGCCCCACTGTCTCAGCGTTTTAGTTCCCGCTGTCTGCCAGGATCTCCCTGCTACACGAGCCCTCTGCTGCCTGGTAGGATCCTGTGGAATAGCGACGTCCAAGGATGGAAGGAATTTAGTTGCTGCTGGCAGGTCTGGGAACCTATTCTGGCCATTTTCTGTGAGTACTCATAGCTTTGCTGGGTATTCAGTAAATGCCTTGAGTCCTTTTGCTTACAGTGTGCGAACCACCACTGGCACCTTTCTTCTCTCAGCCAACAGTTGGGGCGTGTGGTCGTGTTCGAAAAACAATCGAGTATCCCCGAAAATTGCTTATATATTTTTTCCCCAGGCTAAACGGAGGATTTTCTCTGTCACACAGAAGTCCAGAAAGGCTAACACCATTGACCTGGGTTGTGCTTTGGGGTCTTTTGGTCGGGGCACTAAAGAGCGGTGTGCCCTGATTATGTTGAGGGGCTTGTCTGCTGGCCAATTGAGTATCTCCCTCAGAAATGACTCCATGAAAGCTGGTATTAGTGCGGTTTCAGTTCCTTTGGGTAGACCATGTATGTGAATATTATTCTGCCTGTTTCTGTTCTCTAGCTCTTTTGTTCTCTTCTCTAATTGCTGTTCTCTCCGATGAAGGTCCAGCAGAGCTGAATTATGTACGTCCACCGTGGTGGAACAGTCTGTGAGGGTCGTTTCAGCCTTTTTTTTTTTTTATACTTTATTTTATTGTCATTTTTCTCTTTTTTTTCAGGTACAGAGGCATTACATTCATATATCAACAATGCAATATCTTTACAGAGAGATTTGATGATTTCTACTAAAATTGTTACCAATTGATATCACTTATGTTACCTAATCTTATATATCAAACACAGCAATATCCTGTTTGTGTCTTACAGAATCAGGTTTCCAGCTACATAACATTCCATTGTTTGGAGAATAAGCCTTTATAAAAACTATGTCAGCTGTTTATTTCTTTACTATACAATAAATGTCATACAACTGTGGGGGTTAACAAGACCAAGTCAGTGGGATAAAAAGAGTTTATGGCTTATGTGAACATATGCGACCTCTTCTAAGTGGGTGAATAAAAGGAGATGGGTGGCCCTCCTAAGTTTGTGGGTTGGTTCTCGGGTCCCATCTGGTCCATCGGTTCTGGTAGATTGCGGCTCTATTTTGTAAATTCTGAGTTAGTTGCTCAAATGTTTGTATATAATTTATAATGTTGAGCCAATCTTCTACTGTAGGGGGAGTTGGTTGTAACCATTTTTTGGTTATAGCCTTATAGGCCGCTGCCAGGAGGATGGACCAGAAATATTGGGGATCTTTCCCTTTTAAGTCTCTAGGGGGTAGGCCCAATAGGAGGTTCTCTGTGCTTGGGAGATCTTGCAGGTTGAGTACATTTTTAATTTGCTAGGAGACTGAGCTCCAGAAGGTCTGAATTTTGGGACACTGCAGGAATATGTAAGCATGGGATGCCTCTGTGGTTCCGCATAGTCTCCAGCAGGTAGATGTAGTTCCTGGTTTACATCTGGCTAGGAACTTAGGCACCAGAAAGTATCTGGTATGGACCTTCCATACATACTTCTGCCACCCTGGGGAGAGTGTTGTGGACCAGGATATGCGCTATATTTTGGGCCAGGTAGTCTGAAGAAGAGGGAAACCCAAATTTTGTTCCCATCAATTTTTTAATGAATCAGAAACATGGGCCTGTTGTGAGAGTAAAAACTTACAAAGTTTATAAATTGCATGGTCACTTTCTGTGGAAGTCCATATTTGGATAAAAGGGGAGTTGTCCTCAGGGCTTTGACATTTAGAGGTTTGGAGTCTGAATTGGGAATTTATAAAGTCCCTGATTTATAGATAATAGATGAAATCATTTAGGGTCCAGGAGAATTTGGTTTGGGCTTCAGTAAAGGAAATAGCTGCATTTTGTCGAATTAATTGCCAGGGAGCCTGTAGGCCTCGGGACATTTGAGTGGTATACCAGGCAGTTACCTTAGCAGGGGAGGAGTCAGGGCTTCTTACAAACCATGTATATTTCCAGTTGTTAGTATTGTATCTTCTTTGGGAGTAGCCTCGTTTCCAATCCTCAAGAATTGAGGTGGTGTTGTCTGGTAATTTTGCTAGCTTTTTTTTTAAATTGGGTAGTGGAGAACAAGGCTGCTGCAGGGGAAGGTGGTTGGGGTCTTAATAGGTCCATCTGCTTCCAATGTGCTGTATAATGTGGGTTCCCCAGAGGAGGGCTAGCCTCATCTGCGAGGAGCTCCAATAGTATTGCAAGTTAGGGAGTGCTACCCCCTCTAGATCTTTGGGTTGCTTTAGGAGCAGGGATTTAAGCCTCAGTTTTCTTTTTTTTTTTTTAATTCTCCTTTATCTTGGCCAGGCCACCGACTATTTCTGCCCTAGTCACGGCCCCCAGAGACCTCCACCGCCGCCTATAGCTGCCGAGGACCTCGGTCACCCCGACTTACAGCGGGCGGGGCCTTGGCAACCTTCGTGGCCCCGGAATTGTGACTAGTCGGGGTCCCTACAGCGGCGGCGATGAAGTGAGGTCCTCCGGGGAGGGCTTCATTCTTTGGTGGTCCTGCCCGCCTTCCATTTTCCTGTTTTCTCCCCAGAGGAGGTGGGGAAGTGCAATGACGCCAGCGTCTGCCCTGCCTCCCCCCCATGCTGAACGTCGGCAGCGCGAGATCTCCCGGCCTCTGCCAGGAGTCCTCAGTGCTCCGATTGTTGCCCACCCTCCCCGGAGAAGGAGAGCGTCCATTGGGCGCTCCATCTTCTCCCCAGCCAACCACTCGGCGATCGGGTCCGTTCCCGAACCCGGGTGTGACGTCGCAAGGTAAATCCCACCGCTGCGCCGACGGGCCAGTGCCTCGGTTTTCTGCCTTGCCATAGAAAATGTGAAAGGGCGCATTGCCATTGGGTAAGGGACTTGGTAGGAACTACACATAGGACACACTGAAATACATATAGGAGCCTTGGAAGGGCATTCATTTTAATAGCCTGATTTCTGGCATAGAAAGATAAATGGAAACTGTCCATCTCCTTATGTCTGTTTTAAGGGCCTTCATTAGTGGGGAGTAGTTAAGGTGGAACAGAAACTTCAGGTCGATGGGAATTTTAATGCCTAGGTATTTTAGATCAGTTAGGTCTCACTTAAAATCATACTTTTCTCTTATCTGTATTTATTTATTTAGTTTTTGTTAACCGGATTAGGTGCGCTAGCCAAAGTTGACTATTTTCAGGCACGACCCGGGGAGAATACATAAATAAAATGAGATGGGATTATACAATACATAGTATATAGTACAGGTACATAGTATATAGTACAGGTAGGTTAGAATACAGATCAAGTCGGACAGTACTCGAGATAATACATATAGCTATGCAGAGATGACAAAAGTGACATTAGTACATGCAAATAACTGAAACTGGGCTATGTGGCAGCTATAAAGACAATTTATAGCAAAGCTTGTTTAGAAGTGCAGCAGTGTCTTGGGCGAAATAGGGTGGTTAGCTGTGAAGCATTAGGTGGGATCAAAGCACGTGCAGGGGTCCCGGAATAGGTGGCAATATAGTTCTGTTTTGAACATAGGGTGGGAGTTAGCCTGCCTCAGGGCAGGAGGAAGGGAGTTCCAGGTGACCAGGGCGGTGCAGTGAAATGCTCCAGAGCCTTTTGAAGTAAGACACCTGGATACGGTAAGTAGAAATTTGTTTGCCGGAGGAGGGGGTTTGGTTACGGATTAGAGAGTCTGTGAGGGTCTCTAGGGAGTATAGTCGGTAGGCAGTTGGGGAGAGCCAGTCTAGGTCGCTATACAGTGTGCAGTGGTGCTTGAGGCAATGGGAAGAGGAGGCATACCGACATATGCTGTTATATGCGACATCCCATTTATGGAGAGCAGTCTTATGGGCATTAGCAAAAGTGGAGACACAATATGTCAGTGCTGGAAGCAGAATACCCTTGGCAGTTGCCAATTTGGCGGATGGTGTCAGCAGGTGACAAGTCTTATAGGTGATTCCAAGTTTGGCGTTTGTTGCTTTACAGGTTGACTGGATGTGCAGACTGAAATCAAGGAATTTATCAGGGAGGACTCCCAGGTATTTGAAGAATGTGACACAGTCGATGAGAGACACCCCCAGAGTCATGAACTAGGAGGGGTTTCTTACAGGCCCTGAGTTTGGGGCTAGTACCAAATAGCATGGTTTGGGTCATTTTTGTGTTGAGGATGAGCTTATTAGCATTTAGCCATGTTTGAACATTCCTGAAATCCGAGGAGAGGTTTTCGTTAATGATGTTAACTTTGTCAGAGGTGGAGTAGAGGACGAGATCATCAGCGTATAGGATATATTGGTGGGGTGTAGTTATAGGCTAATACTTCCGTTTTGGTAGTGTTTAGACTATATCCTGCAAGGTTAGAAAATAGTCTTAAGCTATTGAAATAGATAGTGGAGGGAGGTATCTGGGTTGGATAGATAAACCAAAACATCGTCTGCAAACAGGGAACATTTACGCTCAGTACTCCCAAACTGTATTCTTGGGAGGTTTTTATTTTGTCTAATTAATTGGGCTAGGGGCTAAATATAAAGGGCAAACAAAAGAGGAGAGATTGGACATCCCTGCCTGGTTCCTAGTTGAAGTGGGAATTTTTGTGATATATGGCCATTTGATCGAATGTATCCTTGTGGGTTTTGGTAAAATTTAAATATGAGATTTATAAATTGGTCGGGTAATCCGAAGAAAACTAATACTTCTCTTAAGAAGGTCCAAGAGGCCATATCAAATGCTTTTTCAGCGTCTAAGCTGAGTAGGAGGGAGGGATTTTTTTGTTTGGTGATATGTTCAATTGTATATACACTACGTTTAATATTATCTTGGGCTTGACGTCCTTGAATAAAGCCACTTAGGTCTCGATGAATAATCGTTGGGGCTATTGGTTTTAGTCTGCGGGAAATTATTGCTGCCAGAATTTTATAGTCTGTATTTTATTTATTTATTTATTGAATTGAATTGTTTCACCAGGAAAGATACACTGAGCAACTTAATGCTCGTCTCACGGTACGTCCCGGGGGAAGGGGGAGAGGGATGTACAGAGTGAGAGTTAGAGACATACATAACAGATGGTGAATACATACAGTTACAAAACAGGTTCATGGCGATTGAGTACAATAATAGGCTGATGCAACAGTTACTGTACTAGCAGTTCATAGGAGCAGCATACATATAGAATCAGTACAAAGACCAAGCATAGAATGCAAGGTTGACAATGCATACATTACAGGCAGTTCACCAGTGATGCAGATGCAGCAGGGTGAACACATAGGATCCAGTCATCCTTTTAAGAGCTAGTCAAGAAGGGGTAGTATAAGAGCAGGTGGAGTAGGGGGGATGAGAAAGAGGAGAGTGAGAAGGAGAGAAAAAAGTGAGAGGGAGACAGGTATGCAAGGAGGGGGTCAGAAGCAGGTGCAGGTAGGTGTAAGGTAATTGTGCAGAGCAGAGGTAAGGGACTATAGGAAGGAGGAGTGGCGGATTTGAGGAGGGAGTGCATTCCACATTTTAGGCAAGTGGTAAGAGAAGGCTTTTTGGCCGGAGGACGTGGTTCTGCAGGGAACTGAGAGGGTACGAGTGTCGGCCTGGGAACTTGGGGAATAGAGTGAGTGGGTAGGGGTGCCAAGAGAGGAGGAGATATATGAAGGGAGAGATCCAAGCCAAAATTTAGAAATGAACTTAGCACCATGTAGCGCATGCCGGGAGTGAAGGGGAAGGAAGTTGAGAGAGCGGTAGAGGTCACAATCATTGGTGCGGGGAGGGGCATCAAGAGCAAAACGACAGAAGGAATTTAAGAGCGAGTCCAGTCTGGATAGGTGAGACTGTGGGGCAGCATCGTAGACTATGTCACAGTAGTCGAAAATGGGCATGATCATCTTCTGTACCAGCTCATGCCTGGCGGCGAGCAGCATGCAGCTGCGGTTTCTGTAAAGGGCCCCAAGCTTGGGCCTAAGTTTTTTCAGAACGGCATCAATGTGTACAGTGAAGTCAAGGTGTCTGTCCAGCCAGATGTCATGTGAGGACAGAGATAGGGTGGTAGGAACCAGGCAGGAAGGGGTCCTTACCAGGTTTGGGGATTACAGAGATTATTGCATAATGCCATGATGGGGGAATAGGAGCTTTGGGAGAGGACATCTTGGAGAAGAATCTGTGGAGTAAAGGGGAAAGTTCTTGTTTAAAAGTTTTATAGAATTCCCCTGGGAGGCTGTCATTTCCGGGCACTTATTCGTTTTGAGATTACCTGTTTCTTAGGTTATCTCTTGGGTGGTTATTGGGGCCACCAGGGTGTCTGCTAAAGTTTTTTTTTATATTCTCTCTTTTTACGGCCCCTTTCTCACCCCGGTACTTCCTCTCCTTCAGGAGACTCCTACGGCCTTGTGCGTCCCTGCTCATCTGCCGGCATTGGGTGCAGTCATCCCCCCATGCTGCCTTGGTTTGACCCCCAGGCAGGTACGAGGTGGGGTCCCCCTTCCACCGCCCCGAGCGACTGTGATTTCGTCGGGGATCCATCACCCGTGCTGGCAGGGGCCCTGGGATCGGGGTCTGAAGCTCCGTCTACAGGGAGCACCGGAGGGTATTTTTCCTTTTTCGCCCATCCCGTGGGGCGTCTGCATGCAGGAGAGCCTACGAGCCTGCGTCTGGCGATGCTAGCGCTCGGCTCTGGCAGACATCCTCCCTCCCTGCTACATGGGTCCTCGCTGCACCACCACCCGTGGTCACCCAGGTGGCGGTATCACGGTGGACCGCATCCCACCCCAACCGGAGGAGGAGGCAGCCTCTGGGCTCGATCCTCCTCCCCCTGGCCGACCCTCCAGCTGCCCGAGTCCATTCCCGAACCCGGGTCGCTGGCGCCAAAAGCGGTAACCCTACCGCTGCGCTGGTGGGCCGGCCGTCTGCTAAAGTTTTCAGGAGTGTTGGTAGTTTGAGGGAGCCTAAAAATTCTTTAATCTGGGAGGTCGGGGTGTTGGAGTGCTGTATAAAGTTTGGAATAGCATTTAACAAACATGTCCGAGATCTGGGAAATTAAGTGTTGCTGAAGGCTCTTCGGAGAGGTTCTAAAGTCTGTTATTTGAGCTTTAGCCCTTTGGGCTCTTAAACGCTCAGCTAACAATTTTAGAGCCCGAGGCCCTCCTTCATAGTATTTTTGCCTCAGCAATAGAAGCTTCTGTTCCACATAGTAATTTAAGAGGGTATTAAGTTCTTGTTTCCAGGTTTTTAATTTTTTAGAGAATTCCTTTGAAGGAGCTGTTTTTTTGTTGCTCTTCCAGGGTTTGTATTTGTATTAATAGTTCAGTTCTCTTTTTCTCTCTCAGTTTCTTTTTCCTAGCAGCAATTACAATGAACTTACCCCTACATAGGGCTTTGAGAGTATTCAAGACTATGAAGGTATGTATATCTGGGGTATCATTGACCTCTAGGGCTTGTCTTATCAGATCTTTTACTTCTTGAATAGTTTCTTTATCCCTGAGAAGAGAAATGTTAAGTCTCCAGATTGTATTTTTGTGGAAATGAGCCATTTTAATTTTTAGGGATATAGAAGCATGATCTGATAATACAAAGTCACCCACCCAGGACTTTTGAGCAATCTGTATATACTCTTGGGACATTAAGAAGTAGTCAATGGTCGAGTAGCTTTGGTGTGCTTGAGAGAAAAAAGTACAATGTTTACTCGTACCATTGAGATACCTCAATGTATCTGAAGAAACAAAAGTAGGGCTACCCAGTACGGCGGGTTGTGAAATAAGAGCCTATAAGCTAGCTCATATAAAAAAGTGTTTATTCCACAGTCAAAAAACTGCTACAGTTGCAAACAGCAGCACCCCTCGTGCTCACGCAGACGTACGTTTCACGTCACTAACAACGCTTTGTCAATGCATGCTATCTCATTCAATGAATTACTTAAATAGTCCCTAATTAAAGAGACAATCTCATTTAAAGTGCTAAGTGCTCTTATACCAAATCTATAAATAATAGATGAATGAGAATAAAAAACAAAATCTAACAATGACCATACACATAATCCATGACAGCAAAAAGCATGTACCATACCAGATCACATTGATATATACATAGGACTAAAAAAACCTAAATAGATGGCATACATAAATGCAGTATGTACCCCCCAATATACACCAACATACATGCAATAAGAACCAAAGTACTGTAAATTCCTGAATGACCTTAAACATGAATGAACATGAATACAGATTAAATGTTATCGCTTATCTTTTAAAAATGGGACAATACTAAGCATGGCATTGAGCCCCATTTCCCTGTGGGCTCCCAAAAGGCACTGCCATTTACTTTTAGTTTGTAACAATTTATTTTCTCTGTCTCCCCCCACCCCGAGAATTAGCATATATCTTCTGCAGACCTTGAAATTTAAAAGAATGTCCACTGCCTTTAAATAATATATGTGCTGCCAAAGCATTGTTCATATCACGATTTGAAACATATCTCAGATGTTCAGATATACTGTGCGAACCTTGAAATTACTTTGGTTTTACCAACATAAAAACATCAACATTGGCATATTACCACATAGATAACAAATGAAAAAACACAATTTGTGAAATCCTGATTCACAAATTCCCTACCAGTTACTGGATGTTGAAAAATCGCAGCTGGCTGTAAATGTGCCCAGATATTATTGCTGGTTTAGTGGATCAGTAGCCAATGAGCTGATCTGCACAAAGAATAACACTTAATTATGTACATTTCTTGAGGATATAAGTTTTACTAAGGGGAGAGGAGAGTTAATATACTGCACAAAGAGAGGAGCCCTTCAATTTATATTCGCGTCCTCAATCCGACTCTAATTCGGGAGAGGTGAGCCCCAGTAATATGCAGTAATTCTCTCTCGTCTAACCTCCGAGTCAGACTGCCTTGGCCCCCCCCAGGCCTCCTCGATCCAACCTGTAAAAAAACAATTGCAGTAACTGCATCTTAACATTATTTTGGCACACAGGTAAGGGGACACTTAAATCTTCTCCCTGTATTAAAATGAGTCAGCAAAAGGAAGATAGTTTCCCAGCCTAAAGTATTTATAAAAAAGTACACATAGATTGAAAGTTTTACTAAGTGTTGCGCCTTTTTCAAATATCTTTCAGCGCTTTGGTATTGTATTTAGGGAGTAAGCAGGAGAGATGGTCAAAGGGTTAAGATCTTACTGTGTCCTCTTCAGTTCGGGGGAGGTTCAAGTGTTTCATAGAAGGGTTCATCTTACAAGACGACTGTAGCCTGGCCCGCAAGGTTCTGGCTGAAAGTTGTGCTGAATCAGCGGGGGATGGACAAGGTTGTAAAATCAAGCAGGCAGTTTTCTGCAGGCCGAAGCCCAGAGCAATCACCTTGGTAGAATTAGAAGACCATTAAATCGGATGAAGCTGTTCACCCCTCCAGTTACAACAAATCCTGTTCGGAGACTCCGGGGAATTTTTTAAGCAAGTCTTGAAAGTACTTTATATTTTCAGAGCTTGTGTTCAGTGCTGGAGGTCTATTTCCTCTTAGCAGGAGCCAACTGCCACTCTTGCTTTGTCCACCTTCACTTTTAGGAGTTCTTGCAGAACCCTTTCTTCTGTGAAAGGACTGGGATCAACCCCCCTATCAAGAGTGCTTCTGTTAATTGGATTAAGCACCTCCCCCTCCTCTTTTGTGAATACTGAGCAGAATTATTCGTTCAGTATTCCTGCTTTTTCACTGTCCCCCTCTGCCCACCCGCTGTTCATTCTATTCAGCCTCACTATCCCTCCCTTTGTCTTTCTATGCTCGCTGATGTACCTATAAAAGGTTTTATCCCCCTTCTTAACCGAGTTGGCTATCTTTTCCTCAGTTTGGGCCTTTGCTATTCTGACTTCCCTCCCTGCCTCCTTCTGCCTTAACTGGTACAGCTCTCTGTCCTGCTCCTTCTTCTGTGTTTCCTTATACTTCCGGAATGCTATCTTTTTCTCCCTGACTTTCCCAGCCACCTCTTTTGAGAACCGTAGTGGCCTTTTCTTTCATTTTGATTTGTTTATTTGCTTCACACAAAGGCTTGTTGCCTCTGTGATGGCAGTTTTGATGATTCCCCATTGTTGCTGCACCCCTCTTTCTAGCCTGTTTGCTGGTGCTTTTCTGAGGCACTCTCCCATCTTGCCAAAGTTAGCCCTCCTGAAGTCAAGTACCCTCACTTTTGTATGGCTTGACTCTGTAGCTGAGTTTAACATGAACCACACTGTTTGATGGTCACTTGTTCCCAGATGGCAACCCCACTTCTAGATCTGAGATCCTCTCACTGCCCCCATTTGAGAGTACGAGGTCTAAGATTGCTCCCTCACGAGTGGGTTCCGAAACTAGCTGTCTGAGGCCTGCCACCTGTAGGGCATCGAGAATGGCCCTGCTCTTGGATGTGGCTGCAGCAAATGTGCTCCAGTTAACATCTGGCATGTTCAGGTCTCCCATCAACAGTACCTCCCCTTTCTCTGCCATCCTAAGAATGCCTTCTATCATATCCTTGTCCATTCCCCTCCCCTGACATGGGGGTCTGTACACAACACCTGTGCGGATTGTGGTGCCCTTTCCAGTCTCCAAGGTGACCCACAGTGCCTCCTCTCCTCCCTGTTCACTCTTTTGTTCAGTTGCTTTTATCACTTCCTTTACATAGAGAGCTACTCCCCCCCCCTCTTCTCCCCTGCCTGTCTCTCCTGTAGGTTATGTACCCTGGTATGTTAACATCCCAGTCATGGTTCTCTATGTACCATGTTTCTGTGACTGCTACGATATCCAGGCATCCCTCTTCCATCAAGGCCACCAGCTCAGGGAGCTTGTTGCCCAGACTACGGGCATCGGTACTCATTACCCTCCATTTCCTGATGGCCTTACTCCTTTTTGCCCCATGCCTGTCCTTCTTGCCTTTGTCACTTTCTCCATTTACCCCTGCCCTTCTCCCTATCGACACCTCTATGTTGGTGTTTACCACACTTACTACTGTGATTTTTTGGGGGGGGCTAGGATTTCCCTGCTCCTTTCCAGTGCCTCCCCTCTTGGCTAGTTGAAATGCTTGCCAATGAAGCATTTAAACCTATCACCTAGGATCCTGGTTCCCCTCCTGGACAGATGCAGCCCATCATGCCAGTATAGGCTTGCATCACTCCAGGTGGACCCCCAGTCCCTAGTGAAGCCAAATCCCTGAGCTCCGCACCAGTTTTTCAACCACTGATTGAATCCCATGGTGCGGAACACCCTAGCCTGTCCTATGCCATAGATGGGCAGCACCTCCAAGAAGGTTACCGTGCGTGCTACTTGTCTAAGGCCCCTCCCCAATTCCACAAACTCTTCCTGCACTGCTGTAATCCCTTTCTTAGCCAGATCATTTGTCCTTAGATGGACAATGACATCCAGCTCCCTCCCCTGTGCAGCTGCTCCGGCAATCCTGAGGATTCGCTCCCTGTCCCTCCAAGCCATGACGCCAGGCAGGCACCTTACCTCCCTCTCCCCTTCTTCCCCCAGTTCTACCTTCCTAACAATGGAGTCCCCAACCAGGAGTTGTTTCCTTCCCCTGTGGGATCCCCTGCCACCCTCCTGTGAGTCTCCTTTGTGGAGGTTCCCAGCATCCTCCTTGGTCTCCACTGCGGGTGCCTCCATAGAGGAACCGCACTTTACCAGAATGGCATAGGAATTGTGGAGAGGTACAACTGGAGGGATGCACCTCTTTTCCACCATCCTCACCCTCCCTGAGCCCAATGTGGTCCAACCGCTCCTCTTTCCTGGCAACCTCTGAGGCAGCGCAGCGGCACTGGTGGTCCCTGGATGGAAGAGGGCCCCACAAATCCTGGCCAACTCAGCCTGGAGATGAGCAACCTCCTTCCTCAGCCCAGAGAGGTGCCTGCAGATGAGACAACACTGCATCCTCCAGAACGTCTCCCAGAAGACTGCTGCTCCACAGCGACTGCACTGCACCACTCCCATCATGTCCTATTTCTGGCCCCTTAACTGTTTGGAATCCTTACTCTTTCCTCTGTTTTTTTTTTCTCTTCTCTCTCTCTACTTACTTTTTGCCTGTGTGCCCTTTAAGCTCCTGATTGTCCTGTTCTGAGACAAGAATATCCTATATTTCTCAGTAGACCCCTTACTTGCTCAGAGGCAGACCTCCAGCAGCTAGAGGGGGCTGGAGAGCTACTCTTGCCCTTCTAGGATGGTGGGTCTTTGGTGGCTCTGTGATCACTCACTTCCTGCTCCCAAACAGAAAGTTCCTGTTGTCAGTCAAATCCTGTGCCTATAAAAGTAGAACTAGCTTTAGGTGGGAGGGAAGGAGGGCAATATAGTCCCAGTAGAGAAGTCCAGTCACACAGCAGTCCTTCCTCCTGGTGTCTTCTGCCAAGCTACTAGCAGAATCTTTCTAAGGCAGTCTTTAAATTTAGCTTCCTTCTAGCTAAGCCACTCCCCCTACTTACTAGATCTTTCTACAAGTAATTTAAACTGCACAGCTATCAAGTCCTTTCAATCACCTGAAATTTACACCTAGCTAACTGTTCAGATAACTCAGACAAACACACACTTTTTTTTGTTTTGTTAGTTTGTTTTTTTTTACCCTAAATTAAAGGTCCAAGTACAAGAGTTCTACTTCTTTAGTCCCAGTAGAGAAGTCCCATCACACAGCAGTCCTTCCTCCTGGTGTCTTCTGCCAAGCTACCAAAGATATGGAAATGGTCAGCCTGAGGATGGCCGCAGCCTCTTCAACATTGGCTGCATTGTTTGGACTTGTGCTTTATGAGCACTGCCAGAGTTCTGAGATATCTATAGCAGCACTTCCAGGTGAACTCTCTCCAGTAAGTGGTTACGGTTATCTTCAAAGCTGGTAATGTGAACTGAAGTCATGTAGTGAAGGGCAGCGAGGCATTCAGTTCTTTGTTCCAGTTTTGCAGACTCAATTGGGTTGAATTGCCCAATAAATCCTGTAGCCCTTGATATAGGCTACCAATCATGAGACCCCCAAGACTGGTCCCAGAGAGCATCGAAAATCATAGTAAGAACATACAAAGAAGCCAGCAGAAAAAGGCCATTCAGTCTATCTAGTCTGCTTGTATTGCAGGGTCCTCAGCCTAAGCTACTAACCCTGCCCCCTTCCCAATCTACCCCTCCCTTGACCCTTATTTTCCCCCTAACTCTATTCCAGCCTCTCTTAAAGCTGTCTACCATCTTTGATGAAACCACCTCTTCCAGAAGCACATTCCAATTCACCACCACCCTCTCCATGAAGAATGGCTTCTTAACCTCCCTTCTAAACCTCCTCCCCTCCAGTTTGAGACTATGTCCCCTAGTGTTTTGGTTTACACTAACCTTAAAGAGATCTTCCTTATCCACCTAATTTATTCCTTTCAAATACTTTAAGGTCTCTCTCTCTCTCTCTCTCCCAGGGAGTACATGTTCAGGGCCTCCAGCCCCTCCTCATATGTTCTACCCTGCTGGCCCATGATCATCTTTGTTGCCCTTCTCTGGACTGCCTCAAATAGGTTAATGTCCTTTTTAAGGTATGGGCACCAGTACACACAGTTTACTCACCTGTAACTGTAGTCCTAGGAGTGGTATATGTTGTTCATCCACATTTCTTGGCATGTTCTTTCCCTTTAAATATCTTGCTGGAAGGTCTCAAAGCTGGCTCCTCCCACTCACCCAGGTGGTATAACCCTTGGCTCTGCCCCATGAGCCAGATCTTGACCGCTGGAAGCAGAGGTTGTGCATCGAAGCTGAGGAGGTTGGGTGGGTCAGTATGGATGAACAACATATACCACTCCTAGAACTACTGTTACAGGCGAGTAACTTGTGTTTCTAGGGACGTGAATATGTTGTTCTATCCACACTTGTCTGCAGACTCCTAGCAGTTCTCCGGAAGGAGGGAGGCAAGGTGCACACCCCCTACTTAGGGAATAGAGATTGGAGAACTGAGGCTTCAAAACCAGCATCCTGACATGACTCAAGGTCGATGTGGTAATGAGTAATGAAGGTGTTAGCTGACTTTCAGGTAGCAGCCCTGCAGATATCCTGGATAGGGACGTCCCTAGAAGCAGCCACTGACGCAGCGGTATGGCGGGTGGCATGAGCCCTTAGCCCAATGGGAGGCTCCCTACCTACCAACCTATAGCAGAGATCAATGCATGATGTAACCCATCTGCCAATCATCCGCTTTGCAGCAAGTCTGCCAGGTGTGGCTTCAGCGTAGGTGACAGCTGGCGAACCTCTCCCTGAACTTCAGATGTCCGCTCCTTATAATAAGAGAGTGCTTGTCTCAGGTCCGATGTATGGAGCCTGTACTCAGTCTCCGAGGTGTAATTCAGATAATATACTGGCAGAGTTAACACTTGATTAAGGTGAAACTCTGACACAACCTTCGGAAGGAACTTCAGGTTGGGGCGTAGGACAACCTTGTCCCTGTGGAAGACCAGATAAGGAGACTCTATAGAGAGTGCCTGGAGCTTTCCAATCCTTCTGGCTGTTATAAGCACCAGGAAGGTGGTCTTCCACAACAGGTGTGAGATATCACACCTGTTGATCGGTTCGAATGGCTTGCCCATGAGCTTTGCCAGTACCAGCAGTAGATCCCACAGAGGTTGTGGTTCACATACCGGAGGGGAAATGTGATCAAGGCCCTTGAAAAAACACCAGACAACCTTCACTTGTGCCACTGTCTGCTGACCAGCCCACGCCCGGTAAGTAGAGATGGCTGCCAGGTGCACCTTTAGGGTTGTCATCCGAAGACCTCCTTTGGAGAGAGACCAAAGGTAGTTGAGGATACTGGTCACACAGCATGAATCAGGGTCCAAGCCCTTGTCCTGACACCAAATGGAAAATCTTTTCCATTTGAAGGCATAGCACCTCCTGGTTGATTCCTTCCTTGATGCCTTAACAACGTTGAGGACATCGTCAGAAAGACCCAAAGCCTGGAACTCTAGCCGCTCAGGTACTAGGCTGTTAGGTGCAGGGATTGAAGGTCCAGATGGAATACCTTCCCCTGATTTACTGAGATCAGATCTGGGCATGCTAGAAAATGCCTCGGGAGCCTGGCGTTGAGGTTGAGGAGATCTGGATACCAGAACTGATGTGGCCAATCTGGGGCTACCAGGATCACCTGCGCCTTGTCCCTCCTCACCTTGAGAAGCACTTTGTGGATCAAGAGAAATGGAGGGAAGGCATAGAAGAGGCCTGGGGTCCGCAGCAACGAGAAGACATCCGTCCTGCAGTGAACCCTGCTGAGGGGGGCGGGCATGAAACAGCCTCAGCTTTGTGTTCTCCCTGGAGGCAAACAGGTCCACCTGAGGGGTGCCCCACTGGGAGAACAGACTGCGAACTACCTCCGGATGGAGAGACCACTCATGGGATGCCTTGCCCACATGGTTGAGGGCATCCGCCAGTCGATTCGAGGCTCCTGCCACATGGATGGCGAGGAGGTCTGCCACCAGACAGCTCACGAGTGCCCAGATGAAGAGCACTTCCCTGCACAGAGACCGGGAAGTGCATGCCACCCTGCTTCTTGAGATAGTGCATGGTCATGGTATTGTCCATCTGGACCTGAACCACTTGACCCTGTAGAAATGGAGCTAATGCAGTCAGTGCCAGCTGGACTGCCTGGAGCTCCAACAGGCTGATGTGATATCGGAATTCCTTGGGGTTCCAGAGCCCGTGGACCCTATGGTTCCCTATGTGGGCTCCCCAGCCTGTGAGAGAGGCATTGATCATAAGGACGACCGCTGGCTCGGGGTGGACAAACTGGATCCCTCCCTGCAGATGTTCCAGGACGGTCTACCATTGCAGAGCATCCCAAAATCTCTGGGTTACTGTGACCAGCTGGTCAAGATTACCTTTTTTTTTTTTAATTTGTTCTTTATTCATGTAGACGCAACATACTTCAATTCAGACAGTTCATATACATCCAATAGAGATAGGCCAAAGCCTGACCCAACAAGGGCTCAGTACATAAGTTATATTCGGACAAGCAGATTTCTAAACAATGCATCATGATTAAAGACAGGTAAATGTATACAATAAATTACAAATAAAAGAGAAAGGGCAAATATACAAGGAATACCCTGGGGGATTTCAGGCATGAGTGTCACACATCCCATAATTTAGTTCTAGATTTCATAATGAGCATCATGGTACAAACTCTGGATAATGAGCTAAATGGTGAATAACCCACTTCCGTCAGCGGATTTCAAATACTTCTTTTTGGTCTAAAAGACTGGCCGAGAGGCGTTTCAGGGAATAGATTTCCCGGACAATTTTCACCCAGGACAGTTTGGTGGGAATGGTTGTGGTTAGCCACAGGCGTGTAACTGCTTTATTATATGATATGATAAACCTTTATTTTTATACAGGAACAAATAGATTAGGACCATGGGCCCTGTTTTCAACTAAAGTCCTGTTGCTGAAATACAATCATAAATCAAATAAAAACATCAAACATACATAATCAATAAAGTTGTTTGTTTATAGGTGATTTTATCAACCTTTTATTCCCTGGGGGGGAGGGTAAATGTTAATAGGAACACTGGGTGGTTGAGGACTCCCCTATCATAAATCTCCTATAACTCATCTATCACCTCTTTCTGAAACCCTTGGATTAGGGGGCACGACCACAAGACCAGTCCCACCCACCCCCAGCAGGGCCCTGATGGGTCCCATGAATATTTGGAGGTTAGAAGAGGGGTCCTAAAATATCGGGCCCTGAGTTTCCAAATACACTCCCTCCAATATGAGGCCTGGACCACCCGGGTGGCTGAACCAGCTATCCCCTCCCAAGCTGAAGTCAAGATATCTATTTGTATTTCCTTGGTCCAAGATATCCTCAAACTTTACGTAGAATCAGGGGGTCTGTCACGTAATGCATTGTAGATGGCACTAGTTTCGTGAGAAGGAAGAGTCCCTTTAGTATATTGTATTAGTAGCTGGACCATCGTAGGGACTTTTTCAGCAATGTCCGCCAGTGAGTTTTCATATCTCAGCAAGTACAATCTTAGCTGCATATACCCATGGAATTCCATGGGCAAAAGATCATAAGATTTTTGCAGGGTTGTAAACGCAAGTAAGCCAGTCGGCCCCACCATTTGATGTACATATTTTAAACCCTTAGTCCACCAAACCTGAGTTCTACCACCTACCAGGTTTGGGGGAAGGACCTATCGAGGACTTGCCCTCATAAAAGCATTTCCTGTTGGGTAAAATAAAGGGTATGCAGCCAGATCCAGATCCTCATAGGTACCCTGGCATAGAAACATAGACTTTAATGACAGATAAGGACTGCTTGGCCAACCTAGTCTGCCCATTTCCCTACCTACTGGATAAGCTGCAGATCCTAGTTAACCAGCAGCCTACTTCTTCCTACCCCTCACCCCCCAGAATTGCCTTATGACTATCCCATGCATGCTTGAATTCCCCCACAGATTTTGACTCCACAACCTCCTCCGGAAGGCCGTTCCATGCATCCACAACCCTCTCTGTGAAAAAATACTTCCTTAAATTACCTCTGAGCTACCCCTCTATCTTCAAATTGTGCCCTCTTGTTCTTGCACACCTCTTTTTTTGAAAGATGCTACCCTCTTGGACTTTGTTGATTCCCTTGAGGTACTTGAAAGTTTCTATCATGTCCCCCCTCTCCCTCCTTTCCTCGAAGCTATACATATTAAGCTCCTTAAGTCTCTCTTCATATGTCTTCCGGTGCAGACCCTGCACCATTTTAGTTGCCCTCCTCTGGACAGCTTCCATCCTGTCTATGTCTTTGCGGAGATTGGGTCTCCAGAACTGCACAGTACTCCAGATGGGGTCTCACCAGCTGTCTGTACAGAGGGATAATAACTTCCTGTTTTCTACTGGTGATGCCTCTCCCTATACATCCCAGTAGCTCCCCAGCCCTCCCTACTGCCTTTCACATTGCTTGCTAACCTTAAGGTCATCTATATGATTACCCCAGGTCCCTTTCCATTTTTATTGTTGTTACTACCTCCCTCCATTGTGTAATCTTCCTGGGTTTTGTTTCCCAGGTGCATTAACTTGCACTTCTTAGCATTGAATCTAAGCTGCCATACATTTGACCATTCCTCTAACCTTGCCAAGTCCCTTCTCATCCTTTCCACCCTACCCTGTGCATCAACTCTGTTGCAGATCTTAGTGTCATCTGCAAAGAGAGCATACTTTTCCTTCCAGTCCTTCTGCAGTGTCACTTATAAAGACATTAAAAGGACTGGACCAAGTACTGAACCATGCAGTACCCACTAGTAACCCTCCTTTCTTCTGAGTGGACTCCATTTACTGTAACTCTCTGTGTCCTATTCTCCAGCCAATTCTTTACCCAGGCTGTCATCTTGGGACCCACTCCCAGGCTGGCTAACTTGTATATTAATCTTTTGTGTGGGACTGTGTCAAATGCCTTGCTAAAGTCTAGGTAGGCCATGTCCACAGCCCCTCCCTGATCTACTACTTTGGTCACCCAGTCAAAGAAATCTATCAGATTCGTCTGGCATGACCTTCCCGCTGTGAATCCATGCTGCCTAGGGTCCTGTGCCCCTCTGGCCTCTAGATACTTGACAATTCTTTCCTTTAGAAGTGATTCCATCATTTTCCCTATCACTGAGGTTAAACTAACAGGTCTATGGTTTCCTGCTTCTGCCTTGCTCCCACTTTTGTGAAGGGAATCATCTGCCCTTCTCCAGTCCTCAGGTACCACCCCATCCTCCCATGATTTGTTAAAAAGGGTAGTCAGTGGTGTCACTAGTTCCACCCTTAGTTCTTTTAGAATTCTGGGATGAATCCCATCAGGCCCCCTTGCTTTGTCTACCTTCAGTTTTAAGAGTTCTTTCAGAACCCTTTCTTCTGTAAATGGGCCGGTATCAACTTCTGTATCCAGAGTGTTACTACTGTTTGTTTTATGTATCTCCCCCTCTTCCTTTGTAAATACTGAGCAAAAATATTTGTTTAGTATCTCTGCCTTTCTGAGTCTCCCTCTTGCCCACCCTCCCTTTATTAAGCCTCACTATCCCTCCCTTGGTCTTCCTTCACTCCTGATGTACCTATAAAGGTTTTATCCCCCTCTTAACTGAGGTTGGCTATCTTTTCCTCGGTTTGGGCCTTTGCTGTTCTGACTGCCTTCCAGCCTCCTTTTGCTTTAACTGATACAGTTCTCTGTCCTGCTCCTTCTGTGATTCCTTGTACTTCCTGAATGCTTTCTTTTCTCTTGAACCTTCACTGCCACTTCCTTTGAGAACCATAGTGGTTTCTTCATCGTCTTGTTTTGTTTATTTGCTTCACACAAAGGCTTGTTACCTCTGTGATGGCAGTTTTATTATTCCCATTGTTCTTCCACCCTCCTTCCTGCCCATTTGCTAGTGCATTCCTTAGGCACTCACCCATTATGGCAAAGTCAGCCCTCCTAAAGTCCAGTACTTTTGTCTTTGTATGGCTTGACTCTATTACTGTGTTTATTGTGAACCATACTGTTCGATGGTCGCTAGTTCCCAGATGGCTACCCACTTTACATCTGTGATCCTCTCCCATCTCCATTTGAGAGTATCAAGTCTAATATTGCTCCCTCTCGAGTGGGCTCCAGTACTAGTTGTCTAAGGCATGCCCCCTGTAGGGCATCTAGAATAACTGCACTCTTTGAAGTGGCAGCTGCAACTGCACTCCAGTTAACATCTGGCATATTCAGATCACCCATCAGCAGTATCTCCCCTTTTTCTGCCATTCTAAGTATACTTTCTATCATTTCCTTGTCCATTTCCTCCCCCTGAGAAGGGGGTCTGTATACAACCCCTGTGCGGATTGTGGTGCCATTGCATGTCTCCAAATTTACCCACAGTGCTTCTTCTCCTCCCTGTTTACTCTTTTGTTCTGTTGAAGTATTTACTAAGAAGTATTTACTTAAAATATTGCACACTAGAGGGTTAGCAAAGAGCAATTCAGGAAGGTGACTCAAGTCATAAACTGTCTCTATCTGTTTCCAATAGGCTCTATATAGTGGATTAAGCCATCCTGCAAGCACACGTATCTGGGCCGCTCTATGATAGTTTTGGAAACATGGTAAATTACAGCGCCCTCTCTCCCTTGGAAGCTGCAATACTGAAAATCGCACCCGGGGAGGCATTCCAGCCCATATATATATCTAGATGTCAACTGGTCCCAGGCTATGAAATATATGTTGGTTGGGGGCTAAGACAGGTTTTGCAGGAAAAACAGAACTCAGGGCAAGACATTTTACTTTATGGATTCTGTGCGATTAAAAAAGCTTAAGGGGGAGTGGGATCATCTGGTCATATCCAGGGCCAATTGGGAGGTAAGGGGTTCATAGTTTATGAGGTTCAATAATTTCTAGGTTGGTCGTCAGTTTTACCCCCAAATATCTCATAGTGACTTTGTTCCATTTTAGAGGGTAGGATAGTTTTAGTTGGGGAGTGGGGTGGAAGATGCGTAGTAGAACTTCAGTTTTCTGCTCATTAACTTTATATCCTGCCAGGGCTGCAAATCTACAAAGTTGTGTCCAGACTTCTGGGATTGAGTGTTTGAGGTTTGTAAGGGTAAGCAATATGTCATCTGTGAACAGAGACAGCTTAAATTCTCTACCTGCAATAGGGCCCCCCTCCACCCCCGAGTTTGATGAATCGCAGTAGCCAGTTGTTCTAAGTATGATACGAATAACAAGGGAGAGAGAGAGCATCCCTGTCGAGTGCCCCTAGCAAGGGAAATAGGGTCTGAGAGCACCATCCAGGCGCACATAGGCCTTAGGGGAGAGATACATTTTTTGAAGCTGGAAAACCAGTGCCTCCGGAAAGTCAAAATGAGACAGGGCTGCCCATAAAAAGGAACAGACAACCCTGTCAAACGCCTTCTCTGCATCAAGACTCAGAGTGACAAAGGGTATACGTCAGGTTGTGGCATATTCAAGTAATAGAAAAGTACGACTGATGGAATCATGAGCCTGGCGCCCCTTAATAATACCTACTTGGTCCGGGTCTACTAGGTATGGAACTAAATCCTCAAATCTATGTGCTAATATGGCCATGTAGACCTTATAATCGAAATTTAGCATGGATATAGGTCTATAAGTTGCAGCCTGCTTTGGATCTTTACGGGGTTTAGAGACCACAGCAATAGTGGCATACTTCCAGGAAGGGGGCCTCTCCCTGTTGAATTGCTTGGAGGGCTGGAAGTAAAATGGGGACCAGAGTGTCCTTATAGGCCTTACAGAATTTGACTGGGTAGCCGTCTGGGCCAGGAGCTTTCAGTGTGTTTGCTTCAGAGATAACCTGATCTACCTCAGCTCTAAAGATTGGCCTATTAATCAGCTGGGCCTGGGAAGATGTAAGACTAGGGAGGTTAAGGGTGTTCAAATAGGCCAAAATTTCAACCGAAGAGGGGGAACTCTCCCGTACATATAAATGCTGGTAAAAATCAGCAAACATTTTTCTGATCTCGGAGGGTTGAGTATGCAAAATCTTAGTGTTGGGGTCATAAAGGAAGGACACTGCGGTTCTGGCTTTTTGTTCTCTAAGTTTTCTGGCCGATTTCCTGGCTCCTGTCAGGGGGGTCCCCCTCACAATGATAATGTTTAAGATAAAATAGCTGTTGCTCTATCTTTTGATCTAAGCACTTTTGAATTTGCTGCTTAACTTGCAGGAGGGCGGGCTTGACAGAATTGTCTCCCTGTTCCAGCATCATGTGTAGGATACCTAACTCATTTTGTAACTCGACATATCTCCTGTTTCTCTTCCTTTTCTTCTTAGCAGAAGTTTTAATTATTAGTCCTCGTAGGACCACCTTAAGGGTGTCCCAGAGGATTCTGGGGGAGGTCTCTTGGTTCTGGTTGTCTCTAATGATATCTGGGATTAAGTCTAGTATCTCTTGTCGAAATTCTGGGTCCCTTAAGTGTTGGACATTCAGACGCCAATGATTGAATTTAGGCATATTACCCAGGCACACCTTCAGATAAACCGGGGAATGATCTGACAGTAGGGGAGGCCTATACCAGACATCTAAAACTGAATCATAATGTTCTACAGTTGTATACATATAATCTAATCTGGTGGCTACCCCCGTACAGGAGGATATATGTGTAAAACTCTTAGTGGAAGGAAAGGTATGCCTCCACACATCTACGAAGCCCAGATTGGCCATGTTAAACTTAAAATATTTTGTAGGGGATTAATCCTATGAGCAAGGCACCTGGAGACATCAAGTGTAGGATCTAAAACAATATTCAGGTCTCCCCAATTATTAATTGCCCTTTATGTATTGACAGCAGATCTGATAAAGATCTTTAAGTAACAGACTTTGGGGAGCCAGGAGGGAAGTAAGTGGAGACAAAAGTCACCTCTCTATTATATAGGAGGCCAGATATTATGGCATATCTTTCCTCTGTGTCCTCATGTCTATTTCCACCCAATTCGCTGTTTTAGTAATGAGCAATGTGACCCCCCCTCTTCCTCCCAGAAGTGTATGAAGCCAAAGCCAGGAGAGCATAGTTCTGGTTTTGCAATTTAAAATGCTCTGTTTGGGACAAGTGAGTCTTCTGCAGGGCAGTTATCTCTTTTTTCCCGCCTCAAGAACTGATGCAGGCGATATCTCTTTATTGGAGAATGGATCCCACTGATGTTTAGGGAAAGAATTAAAGATGTCTTATCCATTTTAAGAATAATTTAAAGGGGTCCATGTGTGTATTCGAGCCCTCCTGTCTTTCAGCAGCAGTTGTCCCATCCCTGTGTCCCTCCCCGATGCCCCCAAGTGCCTTGTCAGATGTCCACTTCCTTCATTAATCATGATTAATTTCCAGTAAATCACAGCTGTTGTTCTCCACTTATTTGTCTATTTATAAAGTTAGTGTTGTGTCCTTTTTTTATAGTAAAAACTAAAATAAATAAAAAAAATTTCCAACTCAAGGAATAAGAAATAACTATTATTGAGGATGCTGGAGCATTCTGCTCGAACCGAGCTTCAAATGTCGTCTGATATCTAGTTGCCGACTGGGCTTTCCAGATAGGATCCTGCAGTGCAGCAGGTAAACTATTTGCAAAATGTGTCTTGACTTCCATGAATAGTGAGAAGAGTATTTGCTCTCTCCTATCCTGGGCGGTACCATGTATCACCGCTAGAGGGGGAGGTAAGCCAGCTAGCTTAACCAGATGGGCCTCCCAGGGGCTGAAATCGCCCCCAAAATTAGGACAAATAAAATGGGATTGGTTCAAGTATAAACTGTCTGCTATCAGCACATAGAAAACAATAGGGCTGAGCAGACTCTGGTACAAGAACCCAATCAAAGGGAAAGGGTATAGGAAGTGCGTCAGGATGGTCTCAAGCATAACTTCAGGGCCCAAGACGACATTGAAACTCAATAATTACAACAGGAGAGAGGATCATCTGCTCTGTTAACCAGGTGTTGTTCCCTTAATATAAACCATCGTATAGTCTCCTGGGTCTCCTCAGATATAGAATGGGGGGGGGGCAGTTGAAACCAGCAGATAGCTACAAGATTAAACTCTCACACAGTAAACACATATTAATTAACTGAGAAACTCGCCCCTAATAAATATACAAGGCTCTCCAGTGGGGGGCGGATCTCAGGGCATTAAATTTGTACAACTTAGCTCCTAAATTATGCATCCCTCTACCATACAGGCTTGTCCTTCAAGAAATTTTAATTATACAATGGTGTGTGAAAATCCTGAAACCTCATTGGTCAAAACATGTCACATGACCGTGGTCATGTGACATGATCCTGCATAACCCATGGCTGAGGAATTGCATTTATAAAAAAACATAATTAAACACATTTTTACATTTATTTTACACATGGGTCCATTGTATAATCACAATAAGGCACTCCAGGGTGTGAGTTATTGGGGATTTACCGACTTTTTGTGTGGTTAAGTCACTCAGCTGTGCCTCGTGACACACCACACAAGGTGTGGGTAAACCCCCAATAACCCACACCCTGTTGTGCCTTATTGCTTAAATGTTCACTCTCTGGCATCAGCCATTTTTCTCCTGGGTTCACCCATGTGGTAGCGTATGAAACCATTAAACCCTTAGTAAATCTTGTATGAAGACAGTTGATAAGCCACTGGAGGGGGATATTTGTAGGAAGCAATGTTATTAAATGAGGTTCCCCACATTTGTTTTACAGAGATAGTCCTCCTAGGCAATGTTGCTCTCAGGCATTTTACTGCACAGAAAAAGAGGGCAAACTGGTAGCGATTTCTCCTATCATAGACTGACTTCTCAGGGAAAGTCCACACCTCGCAGATTGTGCTGCGCAATTTGTAATACCATAGCCCGAACAGTCAAAAAGTAAACCAAACCTGGCTGCAGGATAGAGTTCTCCAGAAAATACCTCTCAAATCCCATGTAGGTTTCAGGTGGCCACTACAGTGTGGTGAAATGAAGCTAGCGTTTTAACCAAGGTGTTGGAGAGACT
The DNA here is from genome assembly GCA_016271365.2 of Neoceratodus forsteri. NCBI lineage: Eukaryota > Metazoa > Chordata > Ceratodontiformes > Ceratodontidae > Neoceratodus > Neoceratodus forsteri. Next base: position 37,921,492 of record JADMNL010000032.1, read on the forward strand.
TTTGGATTCCACTCTCTTGTTTCTGGATTGTGCCGCCTCTCGCCATCTCTCCGCTCTCTGGGAGCCAGGTGGGTCTGGGGTTCTATCTCGTATTTGTATGCCATGACACAGAATTTCAGCTCTGGCATCTTCTGGAGAATCAAATTATTTTTTGCCCTCAGGGAACTGTATAATCATCCTGGAAGGGTAAGGAGTGGTGAACTTGATTTTGTTTTCTTTGAGAGGGGCAAAGAAAGGCTGGTATTCTCTGTGGGCCCGAAGGGTATTAGGGGCTTATTCGTCAATATATATTCGATCTTGGCCATAAAAGATTTTCTGTTTTCTCCATGCTGTAAGTAGGGCATGTTCTTTGGTTGTATATTTGAGAAGACGCGCTATGATAGATCGTGGGCACGCATCAGGCTTATTTGGTTTTGGGCCCAAGGCTCTGTGCACCCTTTCAAATTCCAGTTCCATGTCATCAGGAAGTTCAAGTACCGTATGTAACACCATAGATAAAAACTCTGTTATATTGTGTCCCTCTGCCCCTCTTGTATTCTGTATACCCTTATGTTTTTTCTACGGCACGATTTTCTGAGTCTTCCTGCCTGCGTTCTGTTTGGAGTTGGGTTTCTTGTATGGTTTGGATTGCTTGTTCTAGGTTGTCTAATCTGTTCTCTGCCACAGTTATTTGTCTCTCTGAATCATGCACCTATTGTTCGAGTAATTCTACATCCTTCTTAAGTTCCCCATATAGTTGCTTCATTTCCGCTCGAAAACATAACAGCTCAGTGTATATGGTGTCCAATTTTACTCGTTTTCTTGGAGCTTGGAAATTGCCCAGAGTTTGAGATGCAGGATCCTGGTGGTTGATATTGGCTGAGGCCTGTGAAAATTCGGAGACTGAGGCCTTGGATCACAATCCATCTCCCTCCGGCTCCATCTCCACGAGTTTCTCAGTCTGTGCATGACCTCTATGTCTGTTCCCCTTTGGCATTAGCATTTTGGTTTGTTTTTGCCAGCATTTAAGTAATTTTACAGGGGTGATGGTCGTCTTGGGCACAGAACTTGGGATTCAAGTCGCCATGCAGGTTGGTGACGCAACTGGAAGTCCTGGTTGAGATGACCTTGATGCTGGGACCACTGACTGGCTAGTCCCCATTGAATGGGGTGCATATGCCACCAGGCCCATCAGACCATGGATGTGCAGGCTGCCTTGTAACCCAGAAGGCACAGGAAGTCCTGGGCAGGGCGCAATTGCCCAACCAGAAATGATCGGGCAAAGGAGGAGAGAACATCCGCCTTATCTGCTGGGAGCCTGGCTCTGGCTCAGCAAGAGTCGAGCTCTGCCCCGATGAAGCAGATCACCTGCGATGGCACGAGTTCTGACTTGGCCTCATTGACCAGGAGGCCAAGTCTGAGACAAGTCTGGAGGGCCAGATCCCTGGACCTCTCCGCTTCCAACCTGGAGGGACCCACTATTAGCCAGTCATCAAGGTATGGGTATACTCTGACCCCTCAATGTTGAAGATGGGCTGCCACCACTGCGATGCATTTGGTGAAGACCCTGGGGGCCCATGAAAGGCTGAACGGAATGGCTTGGAACTCATAAAGGATTCCCTCTGCTCGGAAGCAGAGGAATCTCCGATGTGCCAGACGTATCAGGACGTGAAAGAACACGACCTGAAGATCCAGAGAGCAGAACCACATGTCTTGCTCAAGAGATGGTATGATCTGGGACAGAGTTACCATCCGAAAGGTGTGCGACTTGAGATAATGGTTCAGGTCATGCAGATCCAGAATGGGGTGCCAGCCCCCAGTCCGTTTCAGGACTAGGGGTGTAAACCTGTTGGATGTGGTCCTCACAAATGGGGACAGTGTGGTGGAGGTGGGGGGAAAAGCTTGGCACCAGTGACCACAGGGCTGTCAGGCTCAGGGTGAGAGCGGGCAGGGTGAGGGTTAGGACAAGAACCAAGGTAATGGACTTCAGGAAGGCTGACTTTCATGGAATGAGGAAGGTAGTTAGGGAAGAAATGTTGAGGATAGGGGATGTGCAGGGGGTGGAGGAATTATGGGCAGCCATCAAGAGAGGGGTATTTAAAGCCATGGACTAATGTATAAGAAGGGTAAGAAAGAATAGAAGACAGAAGAAACCTCTGTGGTTCACTAGAGAGGTGGCGTTAGGGGTCAAGCAGAAGACTAGAGTATTCAAGAGCTACAGGAGGACACAAAAGGATGAAGACAGGGAAAAAAGAAAGGAGGTAGGGCAAAAGATAAGGAGGGCTAAGGAGGCCACTGAGGAGAGGCTAGTGAAGCAGGCAAGGGGGACAAATCCTTCTTTAGGTACGTTGGAGAAAGGTGGAGGGCACAGCATGGGATTGGGAGGATAAGGGGGAAAGTGGAACATTACTGGAAGGGGATTTCGAAAAAGCAGAGGCATTAAATAGCTATTTCGCCTCAATCTTCACAGAGGAAAGAGAGGGCAGGGGACCAGGATGGGGTGGGGAGGGTGACAGCCACAGGCAGGTGGGTGTGGCAGAATTCACAGCTGAAGGAGTAAGGGAAGAGCTGGGTAGACTTACGGTGGACAAGGCAATGGGGCCTGATGGAATACACCCAAGGGTTCTCAAGGAGGTGAAGGATGAACTGGCGACACATCTGTCGAGGTTGTTTAACTTGTCTTTGGTCACAGAGGTGGTGCCAATGGACTGAAAGAGGGCAGAGGTGGTCGCACTACATAAGGCGGAGGGCAGAAGGACGAGGTCAAAAACTACCATCCCATTAGTCTTACCTTGGTCATGGGAAAGGGAATGGAAACACTACTTAAGATCAGATTGATAGAATACTTGGAGATAAATGGCATGCAGGATGACAGGCAGCATGGCTTCACCAAGGGAAGTCCTGTCAGACTAACCTGATAGAGTTTTTCAATGGGGTGACACAGATGGTGGATGTGGCCTATCTAGATTTTAATAAGGCCTTTAACACCGTTCCCCATGGTGGAATGGTGCATAAGCTGGACAGACTAGTGGTGGACCTCAGGATCACCAGGTGGGTGGAAAACTGGTTGAAGGGAAGGAGTCAGACGGTGGTGATAAATGGGACACATTTCTGGGAATGGGTGGTGACCAGTGGGGTGCCACAGGGGTCAATGCTAGGACCAGTACTTTTTAACATCTACGTTAGTGACCTAGTGGAGGGTCTGGAGGGACGGGTGTGCCTGTTCTTAGACAATACAAAGGTCTGCAATAGGGTGGATTCACCTAGTGGGGTGCAAGCCATGAGGCAGGACCTGGAGAGGCTGGAGAGGTGATCTGACACCTGGAAATTGAAGTTTAATTCACAAAAGTGCTCGCTGATGCACCTAGGGAGGAGGAATAGGAGGGAAACTTACTCCCTTGGGGGAGTGGTGATTAAGGAGAAGGAAACAGAAAGGGACCTGGGGATTATGGTATAGCGTGACCTCAAGATGGGCAGCCAGTGTAGCAGGGTGGTGGGAAAGACAAATGGAATGTTGGCCTGCATTGCGAGGGGTTTTAATAGCAGGAAGAGGGAGGTGCTAATGCCATTATACAGAACCATGGTCAGGCTGCATCTGGAGTATAGGGTGCAGTTCTAGAGGCCTCACCTACGAAGACATTTTGAGTTGATGGAAAGGGTACAAAGAAGGGCAACCAAAATGGTATGAGGGATGCAGGATGTACCCTATGAGAGAAGACTGAGAGAGCTGAATTTGTACCCTCTGGAGACTAGGAGGGAGAGGGGGACATGATTGAGGCCTTTAAGTATCTGAAGGGAATAAATAAGGTGGGGGGTGACAGCTTGTTCAAATTGAAGAAGGGAGCAAACATGAGGGGACATAGCCTCAAACTGGAAGGTGGGCAATACAGAGGTAATGTCAAGGGGCAGTTTTTCACGGAGAGGGTGGTGGAGGCCTGGAACAAGCTGCCAGAGGAGGTTGTGGCAGCTGAAACAGTGGAGGGGTTCAAGAGGGCTTGGGATAGATTTAAGGGGTTTGGAAAAGAGGGTGGAAGCATAACAGAAGGGGAGATAGGGTGTTGGGCATACTAGATGGGCCGTGGGGTCTTTCTCAGCCATCACATTTCTGTGTATTTCTGTGCAGGACCAGGAAGTACCTGTAAACAAATCCTGGGTCGACTGGGGAATCTGTGACTCTGACACTACCTCCTTGTGGAGGAGTTGGGCGATGTCGTCTCAAAGAGCCGACTGAGTGTACACTGATACCGTTTCCTCCCGTGGGGTGCAGGCTTGACTGGGAGAGTACTGCTCGAACTCCAGGGGCAGTCCCTGACTGACCACCTCCAGAACCCACCTGTCCATTGCGACAGTGGACCAGGTGAAAAGGAAGTAGCAGGGCCGGCCCCCCATGGGAGGACCCAGAGTGGTCGTGACGGGTATGGGGCTGAACATCCCCATCCCGTCACTGAGCAGGCCTGGAAGAGAAGGGTCTGGTGGCGGGACCGCCTGGACCCTTCCCCCAGAGTTTGTGGGCTGACTGAGCTCCTTGCTTGGGCCAAGGGCTCCAAGACTGGGCTTGCTGCTGTTGCCCAGATTGAAACTGGGGCTGCTTGGCTGCAGGGGCAGAAGGCAGAAAAGGCCTTTTCTTCTGCTTTTTGGAACCCTGGGATTCCTTTTGGGTGGACATAGCGGAGTCCAATGTGGTATTGGACTTCTTGATATGTTCAAGGTCACTGTCCACTCCAGGGCTGAATAAGTCAGTACCCAGGAATGGGACAGCTGCCAACCTGTGCTGGGTATTGGCCGTGAAAGTGAGACCTGCAACCAAACCCTGTGGCGCATGGTGACCACAGCCACTACTGAATGGGCACAGGAATCCCCGATGTCCAAGGCCATTTGAAGTTGTTGCCTGGCAACAGCCTGACCCTGGTCCCAGACCTGCTTGGCCGTGGTCTGAAGGTCCGTGGGGAGATGATGAAGCAACCCATCCAGGAAGCCCAACAGGGCATGAGAAAAGTGTGCCATAATCACGGCCGAGCTTGCCTGACGGACACCAAGTGAAGAGGCAGCATAGACTTTGTGGGAAGAATGGTCCGGCTTCTTGGACTCTTTGTCTGGTGGTCTATCTGTGTCCTCTGAATTCCCCAATCACCTGAACACAGACTCGGTCACCACCCCCTCGGCCAAGGGATGCTGTGTGAACCCTGATAGGGAGCTAGTGGGCACCGCATATTTACGGGCCATCCTGGTGGAAGACCCGGGACAGGAGGCTGGGTGCTGCCATAGCTCCAGGGTTGGGCTGACAACAGCTTCGGCCACTGGGGAGGCCTCTGTCAGAGAATCCCCTTTTCTGAAGATATCAGTTAAGGGGTATTCTACCTGTTTTTCAACGGGTTCCAACTTCATCCCTGAGGACTTGGAGACGAGGCAGAGGATACCCATGGAAAAAGTGAGCCCCTCCTCTGCAGAAAGACTAATGGCATCATTGTCACAAGAACGAGATGCCAGCTCAGAGTCCTCGGACTCCGAAGAGTCCAGTTAAAGCGGCCTACCACTGGAGTTACTCTTGACCCGCTACAGACGTTTGGGAATGAGGACGATGGACAGTCTGTGCGGGAGGCCTTTTCCAGGACGAAACTCCTTGGGAGGAGCCCTCCAAGGGAGGCAGCTTAGGTGGCAGCTCCACCAAGATAGAAACATAGAATCTGATGGCAGATAAGGACCGCTCAGCCCACCTAGTCTGCCCATTTCCCTACCAACGGATAAGCTGCAGATCCTAGTTAACCAACAACCTACTTCCTCCTACCCTCCACTAGAATTGCCTGATGTCTGTCCCATGCATTCTTGAATTCCCCCACTGTCTTTGACTCTACGACCTCCTCAGGAAGGCCATTCCATGCATCCACAACCCTCTCTGTGAAGAAATACTTCCTCACATTACCTCTGAGCCATCTCCCCATTATCTTCAAATTGTGCCCCCTTGTTCTTGCACATCTCTTTTTCTGAAAGATGCTACCCTCTTGGACTTTGTTGATTTCCTTGAGGTATTTGAAAGTTTCTATCATGTCCCCCCTCCCTCCTTTCCTCGAGGCTATACATCTTAAGCTACTTTAGTCTTTCTTCATATGTCTTTTGGTGCAGACCCTGCACCATTTTGGTTGCCCTCCTCTGGACAGCCTCCATCCTACGTCTTTGCGGAGATGGGGTCTCCAGAACTGTACACAGTACTCCAGATGTGGTCTTACCAACTGTCTGTACAGAGGGCCAACAACTTCCTCTTTTCTACTGGTGATGCCTCTCCCTATGCATCCCAGTATCCCCCAGACCTCCTTACTACCTTCTCACATCGCTGGCCCACCTTTAGGTTGTCTGATATGACTACCCCCAGGTCCCTTTCAATTTTTGTTGTTGTCAGTATCTCACCACCCACTGTGTAGTCTTCCTCTGGGTTTTTGTTTCCCAGGTGCATTACTTTGCACTTTTTTGCATTGAATCTAAACTGCCATACATTTGACCATTCCTCCAACCTTGCCAAGTCCCTTTTCATCCTTTCCACCCCACCTTGCGTATCAACCCTTTTGCAGATTTTTGTGTCATCTGCAAAGAGACATACTTTCCCTTCCAATCCCTCTGTAATGTCACTTATAAAGACATTAAAAAGGACCAGCCCCAGTACTAAACCCTGCGGTGTCCCACTAGTAACCCCCCTTTCTTCACTGTGGACTCCATTTACTATTACCCACTGTGTCCTGTTGTCCAGCCAGTATTTTACCCAGGCTACCACCCTGGGACTCACTCCTAGGCTGGCTAATTTGTTTATTAATCTTTTGTGTGGGACTGTGTCAAATGCCTTGCTAAAGTCTAGGTAGGCCATGTCCACAGCCCCTCCCTGGTCTACTACTTTGGTCACCCAGTCAAAGAAATCAATTAGATTTGCCTGACATGACTTTCCTGCTGTGAATCCATGCTGCCTTGGGTCCTGTGCCCCACTGGCCTCTAGGTACTCAACAATTCTTTCCTTCAGAAGTGATTCCATCATTTTCCCTACTACTGAGGTCAAACTGACAGGTCTATAGTTTCCTGCCTCGGTCTTGCTCCCACTTTTGTGAAAGGGAATCACATCTTCCCTCCTCCAGTCCTCAGGTACCACATCATCCTCCCATGATTTATTATAAAGGGTAGTCAGTGGTGTTACTAGTTCTTCCCTTAGTTCTTTTAGAATTCTTGGGTGAATCCCATCAGGTCCCATTGCTTTATCTACTTTCAGTTTTAAGAGTGTTTTCAGAACCCTTTCTTCTGTGAAAGGACTATTATCACCCCCCCTTATCCAGAGTGCTTCTATTGACTGGATTAGGGATCTCCCCCTGCTTTTCCATTGTGAATACTGAGCAGAAGTATTCGTTCAGTATCCCTGCCTTTTCACTGTACCTTTCTGCCCAACCACCCTCCTCTTTATTCAGCCTTAGTATCCCTGCCCTAGTCTTTCTTAGCTCCCTAATGTACCTATAAAAGGTTTTATCCTCCTTCTTAACCAAGTTGTCTATCTGTTCCTCCGTTTGGGCCTTTGCTATTCTTTTTTTTTTATATTTTATTTTTATTATTATTAACATGTGCTTATACATACACAATTACATCCATATCTGAGCAAACCATGCATGTTATCTTTCCCAAAGAGAGACTAGCTCACTAATCAAAGGATTTCTGTGTCCCAAATATTTTGATACCTCATTAGGAGGAGTCCTAAGTTAAATACAAAAAACATATTCGTTATAAAGCTGTTTAAGGCAGCCCATGAGCAGTATGAATAAAACTATTATCTGAAGATCCATATTAGGTTTTCAACAAACCGTACCCTATATGGGTTAATGGTATCATACTATATACAATGGTTTGCAAAAGTATTCAACCCCCTTGAAAGTTGTCAGATTTGTCTGGATTACAAATGAGAGACTTACATATATTATTCCAGTCAGTATTTTTATAGCAAACACATTTGCTCTAACAGTATATCCTCAAAGCCAAAATTAATTATCCGTCAGCACATCTTTTAAAGTAAATTAAAAACTGGAAAATGCTGCTTGCAAAAGTATTCAACCCCTACACAGTAGTATTTGGTAGAGCCACCTTTTGCTGCAATAACAGCTTTAAGTCTTTTGGGGTAAGTATCTACCAACCTTGTACACTGTTCGGGAGTGATTCTTGCCCATTCTTCTTGGCAGATTTGTTCCAGGTTGGTTGGGTAACGCTTAGGACCGATATATTCAAACAGTGCCACAGATTCTCGAAGTGATTGAGATCTGGACTTTGACTTGGCCACTGTAGGACATTCACCTTTTGTTGTTTAACCACTCCTGTGTTGCTTTGGCCTTGTGCTTGGGATCATTGTCCTGCTGAAAAGTGAAGTTCTCCCAAGCTTCAGTTTTTAGCAGACTGAAGCAGGTTCTCTTGCAGTATCTCCTATATTTTGCTCCATCCATTCTTCCTTCAATTTTAACAAGATGCCCAGTCCCTGCCGATGAAAAGCATCCCCACAGCATGATGCTGCCACCACCATACTTCACTGTAGGATGGTGTTTCTCGAGCATGGGCAGTTAGGTTTGCGCCACACACAGCACTTTGAATTTTGGCCAAAACTCTCTATCTTGGTCTCATCAGACCACAAACCTTGTGCCACATCTTAGCTGGGTCACTCTCATGCTTTCTGGCAAACTCAGATGTGCTTTGATATGGTTCTTTTTGAGTAATGGCTTCTTTCATACCGCCCATACAGGCCAGTATTATGCAGAGCTCTTGATATGGTTGACTGGTGCACCTTCACTCCACTCTCAGCCACTGAACTCTGTAGCTCCTTCAAAGTGATTGTTGGCCTCTCTGTGGCTTCCCTCACTAGTCTCCTTCTTGTTCGGATGCTGAGTTTTGAGGGACGGCCTTGTCTAGGTAGTGCCTGGGTGGTGTGATGCAGCTTCCACTTCCTCACTATTGATCCAACAGTGCACACTGGGATATCCAAACACTTGGATATTATTTTGTACCCTTTTCCTAATGTATGCATGTCTATTACTTTATCTCTAACTTCCTTAGAATGCTCTTTAGTCTTCATTTTCACACCCTTCCTTCAGATTCACAGTCTGACCAATGGTCATTAAACTGAGGGGGTTATCAAGAAATGTAAGCTACTTTAATATTTCAGAGGTGAGGCCAATTGTAAGCCAATTGTGTCCTCGTTAGGGCAATATTTTTCATCTGTGTAAACTTGGAGCTTCCAGAGCACAGGGGTTGAATACTTATGCAAACAGCATATTTCAGTTATTTATTTTTCTTAAACATATTTTCTAACATAAAACCAATGTCACTTTAAAATAATTATTTTGAGAGTCAGTCTTTTTAAATAAATATTACACAGAACAAAATCTCAATATATCATTTGTAATCCAGACAAATCTGACACTTTTCAAGGGGGTTGAATACTTTTGCAAACCACTGTATCTAAAGAAAATACATATCTTCCCAGAGAAAGGAATAATAGGCAGCAAAAACTTCCACTCTCTAACCATTCCATGATAGAGTAAGAATATAAAGGAATATTTTAAACTAGGAGTTAAACATTCATGACTCCCTTTAGAGACTATTTAGCTTCAACTCTCCTTCAAGCCTACTTTCCCCTTTATTGATTATGTTCTTAATTAAAGTTCAAATAGAAATTATACCAGGGGAAAGTATCGCTAAGAAATTTTCAAACAAGGTACCCCTCAGTTCCAAGGTCTCCCACAAATCTGTTCTTTATAAGCAAAGGGTTAGTGGCATGTTGCTTTAGTAAATTCAGCCTTCTTCTGTTTCAGCTCGAACCCCTTCTTCAGTGTCTGAGTCTTGCGAGGAACTTCTGCGTTTCATGGCAAATTGAGAGGCCCATTTAGCAGCCTCATTAGGGTCAGAGAAGACCCAGACTTTCCCAGTATGTACTATTCTAAGACGAGCCGGAAAAACCACCTCGTGGGTAATGGAAGCCTCGCGGAGTAATTTCCTGGTGTTATCAAATTTCTTTTGGCGCATTCTGGTTGAGTAGCTAATGTCCAGGAACAAGTATACAGGGCGATTGTCTTGAAACAGAGGACCCGCTTGTCTGGCCATCCTAAGTATTTTGTCTCTGGTACCCACACCATCAGTAATTAAAAGAAGTGTGCGAGGGGTTTCCATGTCTTCTCTATACCCTCGAGGAGTAATGCGATAAGCTTTCTGCAACCCCAGTTGGAGACTTTGACCCTCCGGTGCAATTTTCTCTTGTAGCCAGTCCCTCAAAAACATGAGAGGGTGATCTCCCTCTGACCCTTCAGACAACCCTAGTATCCGAATATGTGATGATCTGGCTTGGTTCTCTAGGGTCTCCAGCCTTGCTCTCAAGTGTATGTTTTCTTTAATCACCATGGCTGTTGCAGTAGAAGCCGACTCCATTCCCCTCTTTAAATTTGACATTTCTGTTTGTAATCCCTCAACAGTTTTCTCTACCAGGGACACTCTAGAGCCTATCGCATCCATTTTAGTGCTTAAATCTGATACCGATTGAATCAGTCGTTGTAGCTTTAGGCCTATGGATGCCATATTTTCTTCGGGCTCCGAACTCGTGGCGGCCTGTGTTTCCTGAGTCGCTCGCGTAGTCTGCACAGTTCCTGAGAGTTTCCCTCCAGTACCACCACCTCGATCCCGCTTTGGATTTCCCATATCGGGTTTCAGTTACTCTTCTTTCCAATGGGATAAAAATATTTTCCCACTTCTGGCTCAAAAAACAAGTATTTTAAGATTGTTCATAAGGAAGTCAGAGAGCTGATGCAAATTGCTGCCGCCAAGCTCGGGCTCAACAGCGCCCCCCAAACAACTGGGCCTTTGCTATTCTGACTGCCTTCCCCACTTCCTTCTTCTTTAACTGGTACAGTTCTCTGTCCTGCTCCTTCTGTGTTTCCTTATACTTCCAGAATGCTATCTGTTTCTCCTTTACCTTCCCCGCCACTTCTTTCGAGAACCATAGTGTTTTTTTCTTTCGTTTTGATTTATTTGCTTCACACAAAGGCTTGTTGCCTCTGTGATGGCGGTTTTGATGTTTCCCCATTGTTGCTCCACCCCACCTTCTTGCCTGTTTGCTAGTGCTTTTCTGAGGCACTCTCCCATTTTGACAAAATCAGCCCTTCTGAAGTCCAGTACCTTCACGTTTGTATGGCTTGATTCTACAGCTAAGTTTATCGTGAACCACACTATTTGGTGGTCGCTTGTTCCCAGATGGCTAGCCTCTTCAAGATCAGAGATCCTCTCTCCATCCCTATTTGAGAGTACCAGGTCTAAGATTGCTCCCTCCCGAGTGAGTTCCAAAACTAGCTGTCTGAGGCATGCCTCCTGTAGGGCATCAAGAATGGCCCTGCTCTTGGATGTGGCTGCAGCAAAGGTCCCCCATCTGGCATATTCAGGTCCCCCATCAGCAATTTCTTCCCTTTCTCTGCCATCCCAAGGATGCCTCCTATCATTTCCTTGTCCATTTCCTACCCGAGATGGGGGTCTGTATACAACCCCTGTGCAGACTGTGGTGCCATTTCCGGTCTCCAGGGTGATCCACAGTGCCTCCTCCTCTCCCTGTTTACCCTTTAGTTCTGTTGCTTTGATCCCATCCCTTACATAGGGAGCTACTCCTCCTGCTCTTCTTCTCTCCCTGTCCCTCCTGTAGATTGTGTACCCTGGTATGTTGACATCCCAGTCATGGTTCTCTGTGACCATGTTTCTGTGACTGCCACGATATCCAGGCATCCCTCTTCCATCAAGGCCACCATTTTGGGGAGCTTTTTACCTAGACTATGGGCATTGGTACTCATTACCCTCCATTTGTTATGGCTTTATTTATTTCTGCCCCATCCTGGTGCTTACTGCCTTTGTCTTTTTCTCCATTTTTTCCCCTATCGACTGCTCAATCTTGGTGTTTACCTCACTAACTACCCTGAATATTTTTTGGGGGGGCTAGGATTTACCTTCCCCTTTTCAGTGCTTCCCCCTTGGCTAGTTTAAATGCTTGCCAATGAAGCATTTATACTTATCACCTAGGATCCTGGTTCCCCTTCTGGATAGATGCAGACCATTGCGCCTGTATAGGCCTGCATCCTTCCAGGTGGAGCCCCAGTCCTCAATGAAGCTAAATCCCTGAGCTCTGCACCAGTTTTTTAACCAGTCATTGAATCCCATGGTGTGGAGTACCCTAGCCTCATCCATGCCATAGACAGGTAGCACTTCCAAGAAAGTTACCGTGTGTGCTACTTGTCTAAGGCCCCCCCAACTCCACAAACTCCTGTTGCACTGCTCTAATCCCATTCTCAGTCAGGTCATTTGTCCCTAGGTGGATAATGACATCCAGCTCACTCTCTCTTGCAGCTGCAACTGGAGGGATGCACCTCTGTAAATCTATGCCCTCCGGAAACAATCAACTACAACTCTGACCCTCCACCCTGGGGAGTGCCTTCCCTTCAGACACCTATTTCACAGAGGTTAAGTAACAGGTCTAGTCACAAATGACTGCAAATATCTCCCAGCTACAGTTCCTACCTGGCAAATTAAAGTTAAACTAAGAAAAGTCAACCCCAAAATCAGAATCAATACTAGTTACTTATACAGGTCCAAAAAGTAATAATTCAATTCGGTGTAGTATAGAAAATAACCTCCTTGATTTAAGGAAGCGTTGGCTGCTTTCTATCACTCTGTGCCTCAGCAGGAAGGTGGACAAACCAGCTTAGGCCGAGTCAGGAGGGTTGTCACTGGCTCTGCAAGTGGAGGGGCGGTGACAACTGACTCTGGAGTGGTTGACAACAGCCTGGTGGGTGACAGCCGGGTAATGGCCAGGGTAGAAGGGAACCGACTTCGATCTGGACATAACTAGCTGCTGCCACAAGAGGTCCTTTTAATGCCAACGCAGCCTGCGTTGGAGCCTTCCCTCATCCGAGGAGGATGAGTGGCAGCGACGCCACTTCTTGGAGCGCCACTTATGTGATTTCCTCGGCCTTTCGATCGAGGATGTCCTGGACGTGGATGTGGATCATCGGGGGGACCGACAGGGGCATTCAGTAGGAGTCGGGAAGAACCTCGGCTCCTCCAGGTCATGGACGACCACCACCGGGGGTTTCCCAGCAAGCTGGGTCTCCTCGTCGGCAAGGCCCATCAGGACTGGAGTCCTGAACAAGGAGTTGTCGGCCTCATCAGTCAACAACGGGTCGTTGGGGGTTGAGAACAATCTCAACAGGATTGTCGTTGTGCCTCTGGGCCAGCTGATCTGACGGGATCACTGTGAGGTTGGTGGCCAAGGCCACATCAACTGAAGTCAAAGCAGGAGACTCCTGGGACCGAGATCACTCTCTGTTCCTAAGAGCGACATCTACGAGATGTGGAATCCCTCAGTTCCTTCGCATCCTTGTTATGGGATCGGGAGACATGAGAGCCGGGGCCCTCCCCACGAGTGGGAAGGGATTGACAAAGCTCCTTGAAAGAACCAGAGAATGATGAGCCCAGTTTAAATGGAATGAAAACTGAGGGCGAAGATGAGAGTTCAGTGGTGCGCACTGCCTCTTCTTCGAAGGTCTTCATCTATTCCAACTGTTCCAAGGACCCCGCGGCCACGGAGATCTCACAGTGGGCATCCTTTGATTTGACCGGTGGGTGCTGTTTTTCTGGACGTCCGAGCTGGAGTTATGCGAGGTGGTCATCCAAAACATTTGGATGAAAAGAACAACATAGATTGGAGGCCTGAGTATCGTGATGCACGTGGCATGTGGGTCCGTTCAAGACATTTTTTTGCCTGCAGAGACACTGGCGGAACCCAGGTGAGGACTTGTCCTCCATCGCCATCGCAATACTAAATTTGTTCGGAGAAATTTGGAGAATCTGAATCGGTGGTAAAACTGAGTTTTGGAGCGCCAGGGCCTACTCAACGTGGGAGCGGTAAGCAGGCAACCCAAACCTTCCAGTGGAAAGGAAGATCTGGCATCATGGGGCGGAACCAAGGGTTATACCACCTGGGTGGGTTGGAGGAGCCATCTTTGAGACCTTCTGGCAAGATATTTAAAGGGAAAGGACATGCCAAGAAGTGTGGATAGAACAACATATCCACGTCCCTATAACGTATACTTAACTCCAGATGTGGCCGCACCAATGACCTGTACAAGGGCAGTATTACCTCCTCTCGCCTGCTGCTGATCCCTCTGGTAATGCAGTTCAACATTTTATTTGCCTTTGCTGCAGCTTTCCTACACTGCATGGAGTGCTTCAGGTTACTAGTTTTTTTTTTATACTTTTTGTTTATTGTTTTGCATAGTAATCATACAAAGAATTCCTGATGTAGAGCTTGAGGATACATCCAGTCACCACACGAGGGCGCCACCCCTCTTAATACATGCTTTTAAACAAAATCATCCTACATCTATGAGATACAGCATAGGAGGTATTCCATTGTTTACATTTCCAAAAAGTTTAGTGATAATACAGGATTCATTGCTGTTGTTAATGAGCCCATGAGCTGCATGCTTAATCAATTTTAGTTCGTTAATACCATATTTTCAAACTTCCTATACCAGGACAGTCAAATAAAAAGCAGCATGCTTAACCAAAATATTTTATACCATTATGGTACTATACAGTTGGGTTAATACAGAGTAAACTCCCTAAACCTCAACAAATTCTTTGAGCCTCAAAATAACTTCATATATAGGCTATTTACCAAAACTTATTTCTTAGATAAAGAAAACTGTGTATGCTTTGTACAGGAGGGAATTCCATTTTCTCCACCAATATTTTTCTGCATAACTTCAAGCCATTCTAACTTAGTAACAGGGACCATTTGCTATTCGTTCCCTGTATAAAATAGGAGTCATCTGTCAGATAGAGTTAGTATTTTCCAGCTTTAATTGTAACAGTCAAACCTTGAATCAACCATAAACCAGAGTCCCTTCAAAGCTCGCCATCCTCTTCATCTTCCGATTTTGACCTAGAGGAGTCCCGTCGTCTTCTGGACAGCTTTATATGTTTTTGTGTCCAATTGAGGGCGTCAGCCGGATCCGAGAATATATAAACTTTTCCTTCGTGCACCATTCTGAGTCTTGCAGGGAACAGCATGTTATGTGTAATGCCTGTTTCACGTAGCATAGCTCGTATTCCATCAAACCGCTTCTTTTTTTGTCTTGTTGCGTAGCTTAAGTCAGGATATATTGATATTCTTTCTCCATCTTGCAGCAGAATACGCTTTTGTCTGGCCAGGGACAAAATCAAATCCCTTGTCCCCATGCTGTCCAACACTGCTACGATCGTTCTCGGAGTGTCTGTGTTACTCGGCCTCCCTCTAAAGGTGACTCTGTAAGCCTTCTGTATTGACCAACTTTTACTCAAAAGATGTTGACCCAATTGCTGTTCCAGCCAGTCTTTCAGAAATAGAGTGAGATGGTCCCCTTCATTGCCCTCCGGGATTCCCAGTATTCCAAGATTGGAGGCCCTGGCATGGTTTTCCAGGCTCTCTACACGAGAGCGAAGATGTTTGTTCTCCTGCATCAGAGACGCCGCTGTAGCCATCGCTGTCTCCGATTGTTTTTTAACATCCGCAACCACTGTTTTAATTGAGCCTATATCTGTTTCCAGTAGAGACACTCTATTAGACAGGGTATCGAACCGATCAGATAGACTTTCCATTGATGCAAGCATTCGGTTAATTTTTTGTCCAAGGGTCTGTAGAGTTTCCTCGATTCCTTCTATGTCAGGCTCCAGCGTTGAACGGCCTTGCATCGACCGCGTGGGTAGAGGACTTGCATAACTCTTGTTTTTAGCTCCCTCTCCTCCCGATCTTTCCTTCTTAGGATTTCCCATTTTTGTTCTCGGGACCCTCCGATAGTCGAGAATGTAGTTAGTTAGCTTAGTATGAGGCTCTTAAACCTTGAATAAAAGATTTTATTTTGAGGTAATGATTCTCTCTAAAACCCTGCAGCCATCTTGCTCGGACTCCACAGCGCCCCCCCCGCTTCAGGTTACTAGTGATCATCACCCCAGGTTTTTCTCCTTCTTCGATGCAGACACCTGGACCCCTCCCAGGCTGTACTCTGTTCTGGGGTTCTTGGCTCCAGTGTGCATAACTTTGTATTTCTTTGCATTTTTTTTTTAACTTTATTTATGCCCAGACTCCTACGAGGCATCCTTTGGAGGTACCCACACGATCCTACCCCTACTACTCCCCGCACTGACCAGCCACCATCGGTTCACCCTCTCTTGGAGGAACTTCCCAGCGTTCCGGATCACCCCCCAGAACAGGGCCCGCCCACCCTCGGCGGCTCTTTACTTAACTTAGAGGGTCCATCCCTCCGAGAGGTCAGCCTGGATCCCCGATGTGACGTGGTCCTGCATTGGGGATGAGAGGGAGATCGCAGGAGCCCTCATCATCTTCTCGGGAGCCGGGGTATTTTCAGTGCTTTTCCCCATCCTCCAGTGCGGCTCGCAAGGCAACGTAATGCCATGACTCCGCCCACCCGTGACGTTCACCATGCTTGCCCATTTGGTGCACCCCTGGCAACTACCAGAGGTCACTCAAAGAGTGAGCAACACTCCCACCCTCCCCGGGAAGAGAGAGCAGTCCTCCAGACGCTTGATTCCCACCCCCCGCCGACCCACGGTAACTCCTGGCTAGTTCCTGAACCTGGGTCGCCGGCATGGCATGAGTTGTGGCGTTCAATGCCTCAACCCTCAGCACCACCGCGCCGGCTATATTGCTTTGCATTGAAGCCAAACTGCCAAATCTTGGACCAGCTCTCTAGTTATTCCAGATCCTCCGTTAGGTCCTGTATCCCTTCTCCTGTGTCCACCTTTCCACACAACTTGGTGTCATCTGTGAATAAGCACATCTTGTCCTTAATGCCATTCTGAATATAATTTATGAAGACCTGGAACAGCACTAGTCCTAACACCGAGCCCTTTGGGACCCCCACTGGTGAGCTCCCTGGTGCTCGATAGCTTATCCCCCCACCCTCTGGGTCCTGCCCCAAGCCAGTTTTCCACCCATCTGGTCAACTTCTCTACATCCAGAGATCTGCCAACTTTCTGGTCAACCTCTTGTGGGGTACAGAGTCAAAGGCCTTGCTGAAGTCCAGGTAAAGGATGTCCACTGACTGTCAGCTGCCCACTGTTTTAGTTATCCAGTCAAAGAAGTCACTCAGATTCATTTGACACCGTCTCCCTCCTATAAACCCGAACTGCTTCACATCCCGGAGATCCTGTTTGTCTAGGTACTCTGCCTAAACTTTTCCTTAAGTATGGTCTCCATGAGTTTGCACATGACTGAGGTCAGACTGACTGGTCTGTAATTCCCTGGGTCATCCTTGGGACTGCTATTATGGAGGAGCACTACATGAGCCGTTCTCCAGTTCTGCGGTACAAGGCCTGACTCCAGTGAACTACTGAACAGGCCAACCAATGGATCTGCAAGTTCCTCTGCCAGTTCCCTCAGTACCCTTGGGTGTATGCTGTCTGTGCTGGGGATTTGTCCACCTTCAATGCTAGCAGCCCCATCCTCACCTTATGCACCTCTTATCACTACATCTGCACCACACAACTCCTCTTCCTCCCCCTAGTGGCACTGGTTCATCTTTCTTCCTGGTGAAGATGGAACAGAAGTACTCATGCAGTACCTCTGCTTTGCCATTTTCCTCCACCCACCTGTCCACCCCCTTAGCCTAACAATCCTATGTTTCTTGTCCCATTTCTCACCAATACAGTATAGTGAAAAAAGGCCTTCTTCCCCTTTTTAATTCCCTCAGCTAGCTGCAGTTCCTTCTGAGCCTTAGACAGCTGGGCTACTTTACCTGCTATACTAGCCATCTTCAGGTAATCCCTCCTGTCTTCCTTTCTCTTGGTGCTCCTGAATTTCATGTAGGCTAACCTCTTGTCCTAACTGCCTGGGTGACCTCAGTACTAAATCAACTGGGTGCTTTGGCCCATGAATCAGTCCCCTTGAGCCTAACGCTCTCTTCTGTGGTGACCGTTATTCCCTACTTGATGATGACCCACCTTTGGTCCGCCCCCATATCCTCTCAGATGCTTGCCAAGTGACTCTTTAGCAACTTGTCTATCTTTTTGTGAAGGAGGGCATTGAAGTGGCAGAAGATGGAAGTAGTAGGGGTAGCAGTGGGGAGGCTGAGTCAGTATGGGTGCAACTCATGGAAGTCATAGGAAAGAAAGTGTGTTTGGGGTGATTTATAGGCCTCCAGGGCAACAGAAGGAAATGGGGCGGAGAACTTGAGGAGGAATGTAGGGGTAGTAAAGGGGAAAGTAGTGGTGTTGGGTGACCTGAACCTGCCTAACATTGATTGGGAGGTCCCAGTGGCCAAGAGTGCCAGGTGTCAGACATTACTGGATACCTTCCAAGAGACTGTCTACTGGTGCACCCTGTTAAGTACCCTACCAGGCAGAATGTAATCCCTGATGTGGTGCTCGCCAACTCAGAGATGGTGGGTGTTATGGGAGTAGGAGAGCTGCTAGGGAACAGTGACCACAACTCTGGTTTGAATTGACCCTTGGAGCCAGCAACCCACACTCAAAAACTGAAGTTCTTGACTTCTGAAGGGCAGATTTCGATAGGTTGAGGGAACTGGTCAGGGATAAGTTAGTAGGGGTGGAGGACATATGGAGGGTAGAAGAGAGATGGGGCAATAAAGGGAGCCATCTCAAGGCATCAAAGGCAAGCATAAGAACGGTATCTGAAAAAAACAGGTTTAAGAGACTACTACAGTTCTGAGCTACGGTAAGGGAAGAGGTTAGGGCCAAAAAGAAGGCCATCTATAAATACAAGGAAAAGCGGGGGAGGCAGAATGGGAGGATAATATATAGAAAAACAGGGCGGCAAAGAGGGCTGTGAAGAAGGCAAAAGCAGACACAGAGCTGCATATCGTGAAGGGGGTCAAGAATGAAGAAAAACAGTTGTTTAGATATATCAGTGGAAGAAGGAAAAGGGGGGGGATCACATGGCTAGTTGAGGGGGTAGGGTGATATGGGAGGATTAACAAAAGGCCGCTGTCCTGGATGACTACATTTGCTAAGTATTCACTAAGGATGACTGGGGGGTCCATGCCAGAAGATGGCATCAAAGCAGCTACTAAGAAAGTTCCAGAAATGAGGCAGCCAATACTTACTAATGAAAAGGTCCTGAAAGGGCTGGCAGCCCTTAAGATAGATAAGGTCCCAAGACCAGATGGGCTGCATCCAAGGATACTTAAGGAATTAGCAGTAGGACTGGCTGAACCACTGGGTCAGCTGTTCAACAGTTCACTTAAGTCCAGAGAAGTTCCAAGGGATTGGAGAATGGTAGAGGTATCACTTCATAAGAGGGGGGATAGGGAGCAATCCAGGAACTACAGGCCTGTCAGTCTGATCTCCCTTGTGGGGAAGTTGATGGAGTCACTATCAAAGAGGACCCCGTGGACTACCTAGAGAGCAATGAGCTGAAGGACAGTAAACAACACGGTTTTGTGGTGGAAAGATCTTGTCAGAATAATGTAATTTTTTCTTTGACTGGATGACCAAGTAGACATGGGCCATGCTGTAGATCTGCTATACTTCAACTTCAGCAAGGCTTTTGATTAGTTACTGCACAAAAGGTTGCTCAAAAAGATGGAAGACCTGGGTGTGGCTAAAACTGTAGTGAACTGGGTGGGTAGTTCCCTAGAAAGGAGGCAACAGAGGGTGGTGGTCAACAGGGTTAACTCAAAGGAAAGAGAGGTTACAAGCGGGTCCCGCAGGGATCTGTCCTGGGTCTAGTCCTCTTTAACATGTTCAATAGTGACATTGGGGAGGGAATCAAGGGCAGTCTATGTCTCTTTGCAGATGACACAAAACTATCTGGGAAGGTGGATAGTGATGAGGGGCTAAGGGATATGCAGAGGGACCTACAAAAACAAAGGAGTGGTCAGAGGTCTGGCAGTTAAAATTCAACACCAAAAAGTGCAAGGTAATGCACCCAGAAAAGGGGAACCCCAAGATGGCGTACTGAATAGATGGGGTGATACTTAGCACTTCAGAAGAGAAACAGGATCTAACAGTTATCATCAGTGACTCCCTCAAACAAATGAGCCAGTGCAACAAGGCCTATAGCAAGGCTAACAGGATGCTGGGATGTATCAGGAGGTGTCATGACCGCAGAAGAAAAGAGGTAATATTTCCCCTATACAGATCCTTGGTGAGGCCTCACTTAGAGCACTGCATCCAGTTCTGGAGCCCTCACCTCAGAATGGACAGGGAAACTGGTGATCTGGGTTTGCACCTCAAGCCCAGATACCAGGAGCAGAGGCCGCCAGAGAGGGAGTTGACAGTGTCCTTTGGACGCTTCCTTCCCAGGGGAGGAATGTAGCATGCCACTCTTGTAGTGGCTCCTGGTGGTGGTTTGTGGAGTCTTTCTTGGTGGCATGGGTGACCACATGCCATGGTTGCATGCATTGCGGGAGGTGGGAGGGTGCCCAAGAACAGCAAAAAAATGTATGCTGTAGCACTGGATAATGGCCTTCAGTAAGCCTCCTTCCTGCCGTTGACTGACCACCACACAGCACTTGGCCCTCGACTGACATCCTCCCTGTCGCCCTCCAGGGGGTGTCCCCCGGCAGGAATAAGCTGGACCACCAATGGAGAATGTTGGCAGAACTCTGGGGGAAGCTGAGACAGGTGCGGCAGCAGGGGTTAGGTCCGAAGGGCAGAGGGAGATCCAGCATGTGACAGCCCAACGGAGTGGGGCTGCAGGGGCCCAGGAAGGAGCGAAAAAAAAAAAAAAAAAGACAGGGATAGGTTAGAAACAGTGCAGTGCAGAGTATCAAAAATGATTCAGGGCCAGCAGGGCAGATCCTATGAGAAGAGTTTATGAATTATGTGTCCCCTGTTTGTACATGAGGACCCTCGAGCCCCCACTGCTGAAGTACCGGTGCTTGGTCTGGGTGATGTGTGTAATCAGCCTGTTTATGTGAAATACAGGTTCTGACCTGGAGATATCTGAAATGTTGATGACCAGTGAAGCCAAACTGCTGTTGAAAGGTTGAACATGGTAGCACCACTATACTTAGGGTTGAGTAGGCACTTCAATGTTAAACCCCAATGTTTGCACTTTAATAACTTCACAACCGGTCAATGGATTTGCTTGAAGTTTTGAATGTCCATTCTCAACTTTCATTCTGGTCAGATGTGCGGATTCTGAGATCTGAATAGTGCAAAAAGGGAAATTTTCAGTGTTTTTGGCTGTTTTTTTCTGACACCTGTAGAGTTCAGATGGTTTGGAATTTTGATCTGACATTTTCAGGGTAGAAAGGGACTGGCCCACAGATGTGCCTTTCACTGGTTTGGTGAAAAAATATTAATCAGTTCCAAAGTGATTACATTTTGAAAATTTGGGTCATGAGCATTCTCAGTAAAAACTTCAAAATGGCCGTATGAATCCAAAAATGACACTTTTTTTCATATGAATGAAAATTTCATACAAAAATGTTCATACGGAAATTTTCATTCATACGAAAATTTTTGTATATTTTCATTCATATGAAACGTTTTATAATGTCTTTGCAATCGTTCAACAGATTTGCAAGAAAGTTTGCAGGCATGGTTTCTTGACATGCCAAGTTTTTATCCTGTCGGGATATGCAGATTCTAAGATTCAGATAGTGAAAAAATGTAAAAAATTGCTGTTATTTTGCTGTTTTTGTCATTGCCTTATGCCCAGATGGTTTGAAATTTTGGTCTGACATTTTCAGGGTAGAAAGGAACAGGCCCACAAATGTGCCTTTCACTGGTTTGATGAAGAAATATTAATCAATTCCAAAGTTATTAAATTTTGAAATTTTGGGTTCTGAGCATGCTCAGTAAGCACTTCAAAATAGCTGTATGAAACAAAAAAAGGATGGTTTGTTATATGAAAGAAAATTTCATACAATTTTCATTCATATAAAAATTTTCATTAGTACAAACATTTTCGTATGATATTTTCATTGGTACGAAACATTTTGGAATGTCTTTGCAATTGTTCAACAGATTTGCAAGAAAATTTGCATGCATGGTCTTGTGGGGTAGATCTCTTGATGTGCCAAGTTTTGACCCTGTAAGATGTGCAGATTCTGAGATTCGGATAGCAGAAAACCTACAAAATTACAGTTTTTTTTTGCTTATTTTGTTTTTGTCATTGACTTGCGCCCAGACGGTTTGGAATTTTGGTCTGAAATTTTCAGGGTAGAAGGGGCTTGGCTCACAGATCTGCCTTCTGCTGGTTTGATGCAAAAATATCCACCCATTAAAAAGGTGTGAATGTAAAACTCAAATGAAAATGTTAATTCATATGAAAGGTTTTGCTATTTCTTGCTAGTTTTTTCTTCTGACACCTGTAGTGCCCAGGCAGTTTGGAATTTTGGTTTGAAATTTTGAGGGTAGGAAGAGGCTGGCCCACAGATGTGTCTTTCACTGGTTTAGTGCAAAAATATCCATCCATTCCAAAAATGTCCTTTGCTATTTCTTGCTCTTCTCTTCTCTTCTGACACCTGTAGCACCAATGTGGTTTAGAATGTTGGTCTGAAATTTTCAGGGTAGATAGGAGCTGGCCAACAGATGTGCCTTTTTTTCTGGTTTGGTGCAAAAATATACAGCCATTCAAAAGTTATGAATGAAAATATCAAATTAAAATTTTCATTCATTCGAGGCGCCAGACACCACATCTCGCACCATGCTGATGACCTGGGTTCGGAAACGCACTTGGGTTGTCAGGGAAGGGACCAGATCAAGTGTCTGCAGGACTGCTCTCCTATCCTGGGGAGGGTTGAGGGTTCCCACCGCTCTGCAGTGGCACCTGATGATGATCGGGGGCACTACCAGAGCTGGTGCCATTAGGGGTGGAGTGTGGTGGATGTCAGCATATTATGCCTGAAACATTATTGCACGCCCGCACTCCAGGAGTCTAAGGAGGAAAATGGCTGGGCGCGACCATGCAGCTTAATGGCCATGCTCTGTCCTACCCAGAGGACTGTTGTGGAATCGCGCTGGGGGGGTCCAGGCCCACCGTAGCTCAGAGTGGCATGGGGAGGCCCTCCGGCAGGTTGGTATGTGACCGTACCAGATCCCCCATCATGCGAGTGAGTCTGGTGCTCTCCAGGCAGGCAGAGCTGGTGGTTGGATGCCCCTGCTGGTTACGCCGCAGTAGGGCGTAAAATAGAAATAAGGTTAAAAAAATATTTCATTCATTTGAACATTTTTGTATGCTGTTTCTTGCACTTTTCTTCTGGCACCTGTAGTCCCAGGCGGGTGTGGAATTTTCATCTGAAATTTTCAGGGTAGAAAAGGGCTGGCCCACAGATGTGCCTTTTGCTGTTTTGGTACAAAAATATCCATCCATTTAAAACTTATGAATGAAGACATCGAACACAAATAAATTTTAATTCATACGAAAATTTTTGTTTATTTCTTGCTGTTCTTGTCTTCTGACACCTGTAGCGCCCCGGCAGGTTGTAATTTTCATCTGATATTTTGAGAGTAGAAAGGGGCTGGCCCACAGATTTGCCTTTTGCTGGTTTGGTGCAAAAATATCCATCTATATATATACATACAAATACACATCTATGGGGGGATGAGCTGTGCTCCCACAGGCGAATAAGGATACGATTACACTATCTCAAAAATTATGCATGGATGGGAGTACAGGGCCCAGTGGGCCCTGCGCTCCCATAGGAAAATAAAGATACAATTACACTATCTCAAAAAGTAAGGAAATTCATTTAAAAAAAAACTTTGTTAATGCACTAGTTAGGGATTAAAGCAACAAAAGTAGGGAAATGTGGCATTAGGGTTTCCAACTCTAACACCCAACCCCCACCCTGCAGGCAGCAACAGGCATGGGATGTGCCTTGCAGTTGCCAACCCTAATGCTCATCCATACTTTTTGAGATAATGTAAACATATCCTTATTTGCTTATGGGAGCGCTAGGCCCTCCTAAGTCCTGCGCTCCCATCCCTCCACAGATGCGTATATGTATCTTTTTTTTATCATATCATTGTTTTACTCCACCAGCAAGCCCCTTTCAGCCTGACTGGACCCCCCCAGCTCCGACAGCTGGAATTACTGGGGCTTACATTATGCCCGGCCTGGGAGCAGTGCTTGTGGAGGGTCGGGCATCATTCTGCTTACCGGATGGTTTTCTCCGTTTTTTTCTCCCCATTACCCAGGGCCACAGGAGTAGAGACACATGTGCGTGGAGGCGCATATGTGCTCTACAGCTCCCACAACAGCCCCTTCTATCCACCCACTGGCCTAGCGCTATTGCACCCCTCTGGTTTGTGCTGTAGCTTGGCCTCCACCAGGAGGCAGACCATGGCTGAAGGATGCAACCCTACCACCCTGGAGAGGAGAGCTACCTTTCAGCCGCTCCTGCTAGTTCCCCCCCACCGGCCTCTGGCAGCCCATGCTCATACCCAAACATGGGTTGCCAACGTGGTGCAAGGTAAGGTGTCCAACGCCTCAGCCCTCTGTGCCACCAGGCTGTGTGTATATGTATCTTGATGTAGAAGTGCAGGGCCCTGCTTCTATTTGTAGGACAACAGCAATCAAATTGTCAGCATAGCTTTCTTATTACCCCACCTCATGAACCTGGCACTGAAAATGTTCAAATGCCTGCCACATCATTCTATGCCACAGGGAGAAAAATACATTTTGGCCAAGATCTGAAAAATGACAGCTGTCATGTTGATGAGATGGTGTAAAGAAATGGCTATGTGGAAAATTTGGGGTGAAAATATTTGAAAATTACAAAAACTATGAGCAAGTGTATGTAAATTTTAATGGCTGGTCATAACTTTGCCATTTTAACATATGTTGACCCTAATTTTCAACATACTCTTATGACCCCACCTCATGAACAAGCATGGTGAAAACTTACAAATCCCACTGGAAAGGTGATTTCACCAAGTGAGTGCAAAATCACCTTTCATGCTGGATTTGAATAATTCCAGTGCCATTGTTCATGAGGTGGGGTGTCAATAAGGCCATGTTGAAAATTTGGTGTAGAAATATGCAAAAATGACAAAGTTATGCATCAAAGCTGAAAACCCCACTGAAATACATTGAACTGCACTTACCTTAATTTCTCATATTGCAGTCGGTGGTTCCAGCAGTAAGACGTGTCTTCCATAGCAGAGTGGATCTTCACCCTGGGACCTGTTCAGGTGAGTGAGTGAATGAGTGTGTGTGTGTGTGTGTGTGTGTGTGTGTGTGTGTGTGTGTGTGTGGGGGTGCTGAGTGGGAGGTTGGGATGGGAAGAGACTGTTTTCTCTTTTACAGCTAAAGAAAAGACACAGAGGGACTGCTTTCTTTATTTCAGTCAGGGACAGCGATTGGAGGGTGAGGAGTGCCACTAGACATCAGGGAAAATACCATAATTACAAGGACGGTGATTGAAGTGGGGGGTGTCAGTAGACACAAGGGAAATAATATTTACGGGGACAGCAATGGGAGGTTGGGGAGGGTTGGGGGGTGTCATTGGGAGAAACTTGTCATCTACTACCAGAACCCTACAGAAAAGTAAAATATCTCGGCCAGTCTTGGATTTTGTTTAAGTCTGAACCATACCTGAAGAGTTTCAGCCGTGAAGTAGGAGACGCATGCTAAAGGGAGGGGAGCTGACCGGTTAGCTAGCAAAGGAAGGCCAGTATCACAGAGGTCAATTATCCCCCTCTCTTCTCAGGGAGGGTCCACTGCAGCTCTTCCTTTACTCCCAGGATGGACAGCCAATGTTGTTCTGTGCCAACGGGATGCTCTGATTTGATGATAGCCTGACTCATCTGGTAAGAATGGAAAAATAGGGCTGGCCCGATGGTACTGAGGGTTGAGGCGCTGGACGCCACACCTTGCATCACGCCGGTGACCCGGGTTCGGAAGCAGACTTGGGCTGCCAGGGGTTGGCAGGGGTGGGAAGGGATTTAGCATCCGGAGGACTGCTTTCCCTTCCCAGGGAGGGATCTGGGGTTAGCGCCGCTCCTGGGAGGCTCCTGGTAGTAGCCGGGGGGCAGTGCCGGAACATGCGTCGCTTTCAGATGCAGGGGCAGAGCGTTGGCATGTCAGCACCATAGACACCATTACACATCTGCACTCCGAGGGGGTGCAACTTCACGGAAAACCCCAGAGGACCGGGGAGCCAATGGGGACATCAGGGGGGCCTGGCCCCACATCCCCAACACTCGACCTCTTCTCTCAAGGTCCCAGCTGCCACTCACAAAGGATGGATCCTCTAATTACCAGGAAGAGCCGCCAGGTAGGTGAGGCGGGCCTGCCCCCGGTGGGGGGGGGTCC
Organism: Neoceratodus forsteri; assembly: GCA_016271365.2. Classification (NCBI taxonomy): domain Eukaryota; kingdom Metazoa; phylum Chordata; order Ceratodontiformes; family Ceratodontidae; genus Neoceratodus; species Neoceratodus forsteri. Next base: position 37,947,794 of record JADMNL010000032.1, read on the forward strand.
GGGGGGCTGGGAAGTCCTGGTGGGAGGGACTAAGGAGGAGGAGGAAGGTCTCGGTCGGGATTAGAGGGCAGATCGAGAGGGCACCCCTGAGAGATGCTCCGGCCTGAAGGTGATAAAATAGAGTTTGAAAAAAAAAAAGACTGGAAAAATAGGAAGAAAAACACTGCACATAATCCAAAGAGGAAGAGATATCACTCAAAGTACACTATTGAACCCTCCCCTGGTAAAATAAGGTGGCACTGTTACACTGAGGGTGATTATGTGGGCTTCAGGGAGAATAGGAGCTGAGGTGTTATTGCCTTACAGTAGATAACAAAAAACCTTTTAATAAAGCACAAAGCTGAGCCTTTCGTATAAAGGGTTTCTCTCAGAGGCGTGCCCCCATGCCTGATATGCAAGGTATTGTGATGTAGTTTATTAAAATTTTAAAAAATCCTGGAGGACGTAGTGCAACTACTAGAAAAAAAAAAGAAAATATTAGAAAAATGAAAATTACATACCTACTGTAATTCTTGATCTTCTTGGACGAAGTCTCCACCACTCATTCACACTGATGGGACCATGCTGGAGGCACTAGGACTGAGCAGGAGCCAAAAATCTTCAGGAGGGCTGGTGCTGAGGCAGGATTGCGCATGCGCGGCGCCACAAGACAGGCTCGCGCCATATAGGCTACCTTGGCGTCAACCCTCCAACCGCCCCAGTACCTTTTTTAATGCGGAGGCGCAGTGTAAACTAACCTAGTGAAACTAGCCTGTGTTGGACATAAGATAGCCCGAATGGCCTGTATAAGAAGGGCCAACACAACAGAGTCTTCATAGCCCAGCCATCGAGGGAGTGAAGACTGAAAAACAGATCAGTGAGCTTGGGAGATGGAGGGTGGGTGTGTGAATGAGCGGTGGAGACTTCGTCCAAGAAGACCAAGAATTATGGTAGGTATGTAACTTTCATATCTTTCTGGACATAAAGTCTCCACCACTCATTCACACTGATGGGAGAGTACTGAGCTAAAATAATCCCTGGAGAAGGGCGACAGGAGAGAGGAGCTCATGCTGGACAGAATTTCATTAAGGATCTTCCTGCCAAAGAATGGATGCTGTGTGGCATGGACATCCAAAACATAGTGCTTCACAAAGGTGTGCACAAAGCTCCAAGTAGCTGCATTGCAGATGTTTGCAATGGGCACGTTCCGAATTTCTGCTAGAGATGCCGCATTTGCTCTGGTAGAATGGTCGTATACCCTGCCTTCCAGCTTAACCTGTGCCATGGAATTGCATTGGTGAAGACATGCCACCAGCCACGCCGAAATACATCTGATGGCAACAGACTGACCCAACTGGGCCTTGCTGAATGAGACAAAGAGTTGCTTTGATTTGTGGATCTCTTTAGTTCTGCCTATGTAGAACCGCAAAACTCTTTTAACATCCAGAGAATGTAGGGTACGCTGTCCCTCATTCTGGAAATTAGCGAAGTAGGTCAGAAGAACCAAGGGATGGTTCAGATGGAATTCCAAGACTACTTTGGGGAGAAACTTAGGGTGAGGTCTGAGAACCACCTTGTCCTTGTGAAATACTGTATACAGGGGGCCTGTGACCAGCGCATGTATTTCAGACACTCTGCGAGTGGAGGTAATGGCTACAAGGAAGGCGGCCTTCTAGGTCAGGAACTTCAGTTCACATGTTGCTAGAGGCTAGTTTACGGGTGAGTATATCTAGCACAAGATTAATATCCCAAGCGGCAACTGGTCTCCTGATTGGTGGCCTAGTGTGTAGTATACCTTTAAGGAACCTCTTAACCAAGGGTAACTGAGCCAGTGAAATAGAGAGTATAGGCTCGTGATAAGCAGAAATTGCACAGAGATGGACCTTCACAGCTGAGTATTGTAACCCTGTATTCAACAGGCCTAGTAGATACTCCAGGACTTTGTTAGATGGGCAAGAAAAGGGATCCAGGAAGGACCTTGCACACCAGATGGAGAAACACTTCCACTTTGCCATGTAAGTTTTCCTAGTAACCGGCTTGCATGCTGCTAAGAGAATGTCGGAGATTCTATGTGAGACATCAAATCTACTCACTTCTATCTCCTCAGGTGCCATGCGTGGAGATGACGGGATCTCAGGTTGGGATGAATCACTGGGCCCTGGGTCAGCAGGTCTGACTGAAGTGGTAGTTGCTTCGGTGGAGTTTCTGATAATTTGTTGATCAATGGAAACCAAATCTGACAAGGCCAGAAGGGGACGATGAGTATCATTCTGCCCCCTGTGCCTCCAGCTTGAGCAGCACTCTCTGAAAGAAGGGAACAGGAGGAAATGCATACAGAAAGCGTCTTGTCCACCGCAGTCCGAATGTATCCTGACAGAAAACTCCAGGTTCTGGATTTCTGGAGCAGAATAGAGGCAGTTTTGCGCTGCGTGGGGATGCAAAACCGGTCCAGGTCTGGTGTGCCCCACTCTTTGAAGAGCAATTGCACAATGTTTACGTCGAGAGACCACTCATGAGGATCTGCTTCCGTTCTGCTGAAGCGATCCGCCAGTTCATTCTGGACTCCCAGGAGGTAGACTGCCTTGATCAGGGCTTTGTGCTCTAGGCACCACTTCCACATTCTCATCACTTCCCTGCACAGGGGGTAAGAGTGTGCTATGCCCTGCTTGTTGATGTAGTACATCACTGCTCAGTTGTCCGTCTGAAGGAAAATGATTTTGCGACAGAGGATGTCCTTCAGGGCTCGGATTGCGTACAGGACAGCTCTCATTTCCAGGATATTTATGTGAAGTTGAGATTCGTCCTGATTCCACAGACATTGGGTACGGAGATCTTGACAGTGAGCTCCCCATCCGTGTAGAGATGCATCTGTGTTGATGGTGATCTGTGTCTCCAGAGGGGCAAAAGGGAAACCTTTCAGTAGGTTGTCCTCTTGAGTCCAAAAGGTGAGTGACCATTTTAGAGGTTCTGTCATCTTGATGTGAAAGGACTTGGGATACATGATTGGGGACCACTGAGTACAGAGCATCCACTACTCAGTGGTCCTCATGTGAAGACGAGCCAAGGGCACCGTGAACACTGATGACACCATGAGACCTAGCATCTGCTGCATCGCGAGAGCTTGGACTGAGTTGTTCTCCTTGATAAAGTAAGCCATCTGGAGAATATAATTTCTGCTGTCCTCTGGAAGGAAGGCCCTTGCTCTGGAGGTGTCCAGGAAGCTCCTATGAAGAGAAGCTGTTGGGAGGGCTGTAGCTGCGATTTTTCCAGATTCAGCAGGGCTCCCATGGATGTGAGGAACTTGGAAGCTGTGGCCACCACTTCCTGCATCCCTTGTCTGGATGAGTCTGCTAGGAGCCAGTCGTCCAGATATGGAAACACTTGAATTCCGAGTTTCCTGAAATGCACTGTGAGTACTGCTAAGCACTTTCTAAAGAGTCGAGGCGCCGAGGACAGCCCAAAGGACAGGACTCTGAAGTGGTAGTGCTGACCCACAGCCATATATTGAAAATACCTGTGATGGCTTGGGTGCACGGGAACATGCTGGTAGGCATCCTGCATGTCCAGGGAGGCCAGTCAATCATTTTGATGAATCAGAGGTAGAAGCGTACTGAGTGATATCATCTTGAAATTCTCCTTGTAAAGGAATTTGTTTAACTTCCTTAGGTCTAGAATAGGGTGCATACTGCCTGTTTTCTTTGGAACTAAGAAGTAATGGGAGTAGAGACCTGTGTTCTGTTGATCCTGCAGAACTACTTCTACTGCCCTGTTGTTCAGAAGGCATTGACTCTCAGAAGCGAGGAGGTCTGACAGAGTGACCATCTAGGTTAGCAGCAGCAAAGACTTGCTTCCCTAAAGTGTCAGTCTTATGGGATTCTTTATTTACCAGACGAGCCATAGATTCCTGAGGAAATACGGCTTTGTCATTTTCTGTGAAGATCACAGTGTCGTCCACAAAGGTTTGAGAGGCCATGATTGGTCGATCCTTATGGGAAGCATACTTCCTATCTATGGACTTGGCCATAGAAGGAATGAGCATCGGATTATCCCACACCATCTGTGAAGGAGTCTTGAAAGAGGGCTGTACCAGAGGAGTCAATTCCACAGGGATTTCCGGAACATGCAGCTATTGAAGGCACAACAGCTTCCCTGGATTAACCTCCAAAATCTGGAGAGATAGGGTGGAATTCATGTTCTTCAGAAGAGATTTAAAGGACAGGTCCTTGACCAAAGGCTCTGCTGAAGCAGAGGACTTACTTTCCACTCCGAAGGAAGAATCCTCATCGAAGTTGTCTCCTAATCATAGATCAGGCTCCATATCATCTCCTACTAGCCCAGGAGGGATAGTATATAAAGGAAAGGGAGGACAGAGAGCAGGAGGAAGTGCTCCTCGAATCAGAGTCTAGAAACCCTGCATGCAAGGCAGAACCGTGGACAGTGCTGCCGAGACCGGAGTCAAAGCTGGCACCACAGCCGGCACCGCACGGGTACTTGGGGACCCCAAACCAAACTCCGGGGCACTGAAGGATGAAGATCCGAAAACCTGAGGAGAAGGAGGTACCTGTTTTGACCCCTGCGCCACAGCCATGTGAGGGGGGAAAAGCACAAGAGCGTGGCATTGACAGCAACGAAGGTGTCACACGACAAGGCTGACCCAGCCGCCCTGCCCACTGGTTTGAAGCCCCTAAACCTGAAGTCCCCAGGACTGATTCCACTGGCTCGGGAAGTTGGGACAACCGTCGAACCCACTGCTCCATAAGAGCGGCTCAATGATGAAACTGCTCACTGGAGGACCCCACAGGGGCCAGGGAGGGACTATGGAGTTGAGAATGCCAGCCACCAGGAACAGGGGCCACAGGTGACCTCGACAGAGCCAGGGTCGGCCTCCTGTCCCTCATAACCGATGATCAATGTACAGACATATCAGAGGCGATCTTGAGCAGTACCGTTTCTTCTTTCTCTGGTGGGACGAAGAACTTGAGGCTGAGTGGAGCCGGGTTCCTGACAAAGATCAGGAACGGGCCCGCTTCTTTTTGTGCTTTCGGGATAACCACCCTTCCTACCGAGCACTGGACTGCCCATAGTCAGACCCCCCAATAGAGTCAGCAGACTGAACTCAGCCCTGCTGAAAATATAGCTTTCATGCTAAGCCCCTGGCCACCGCCCTGCTCATGGTCAACTCTGTCAAGGTGGGCTAAAGAAGACTTCCTCTTTCGTGATGAAAAAAAAAATTTTTGTTTCTTAAATAAATAATAAACTAAGAGTACACTAAAACGTAATCAATACTGAACAACTAAGCTGCTGTTGTATAGACGTGAAGATTTGAAGCATGGCAGGCGAGCGTCGTCATCACTGAAGCACACTCAACGGCGGGAAAAAAGGAACTAAGGCGGTTGGAGGGTCGACGCTGAGGTAGCCTATACGGCACAAGCCTGTCTTGCATTGCTGTGCATGCGCGGTCCTGCCTTGGCCCCGGACCTCCTGAAGATTTTTGGCTCCCTCCGGGTCCTAGCGCCTCCAGCGTAGTTCCCATCAGTGTGAATGAGTGCTGGAGACTTTATGTCCAGAAAGATCAAAGACTCAAGCTGTCAACATCCATAAATACAAGCTACTGATCATATACTAAGTGACAAATTTATTAACAACGTAAGATACAGGCTACAAAACCAATATTGGCAAACTGAAAAACAACTACATTTTTTGCACCTTTGCAGGGCACTTTAAAGGGAACAGGACATCTGTGCTAACTGGCAGCAGTTAGCAATGTTCTTAGTAAGAAAAATGATAAAATTGCCTCCAAATTAACCATATTTAACTATACCTTAATAAACACTGATGTGCAAAACTGTGTTTTCAATTGTTTTCATTTTATGAACAACATTCTGAACAGTTATTTTCCTGGAACCAGTAATTTGGAGTGTTTACTATGCCACGGTTTGAGTACAGAATGCTAAACATGAGCTATTGTCCTAACAGAACCATGCTTAAGAGTTCTTTCCTCAAACCATGACATAGTTAAAACTCCAGATCACTGGTTCCGCGAAGAGAACTGCAACAGAATGCTGCCCATAAAAACAAAACAATGCAAAATACAGTTTTTCATATCACTTTTTATTCAGCTACAGTTACATATGGACTATTTAGGCTTATGGATATCAGTGCTGTAAACTGGAACATCATAAAGAGCTACCAATTAGAAATAATTTCCTGTCCTCTTTAACTTGAATGCTTATATATTGCTAAAAACACGTGAACATTTTTAATCAACATTACATGACATTAAATAAAGTACAGTTAAGTAAGAACTTACCGTAAGAGTAGTTCTTCGAGAACAGCTCTAGCAGCAGGTTACACCATTAAGGACTGAAGCTGGCAGACAGCAGGACCCCATGGAAAACTTCTAGCTAGCTATATATAGCGGGGGACCACCCCTGACGTCGGCCCCGCCCTCAATGTCAGATACATCATAAAAGGTGGCGGTCCCCCAGCATACCTCAGTTCTCCCGAGGGAGACTCCCAGCATAATGATGTGATTCAGAAGGGGAGACTGAAGATCCACTTCCAGAGGAAGACTAATAATTCTAATGTGTCCAAAATGCTATGAAGTAGAACCAAACCTCCTGAGGGGAAGATGGGAGGGAAACTACCTGCTGCAAGAGCTGTTCTCCAAGATCTACTGTTACGGTAAGTGCTTACGTAACTGTACTATCTTACTTTGAGATACAGCTCTTGCAGCAGGTTACACCATAAGGACTGATTCCCAAGCAGTAAGGATGTTTTGCTAACCCAGTCGGGAGGAGGATAGAAGAGTTAGAAGAAAGAGGGACCTCTCAGGACAAAAGTTCTGGGGACTGCTAAGCCAAAGCCCGCTCTACGCCGGGAGGCGATGTCCAAACTGTAGTGTCTAATGAAAGTGTGTACTTAACTCCAAGTAGCAGCCGCACAAATGGCGGATGTTGCCATGTTCTTCAATGCAGTGAAGGAGGTAGCCACCCCTCTCATGGAATGGCCCTTAACCACTCCCGGTAAGGGCTTGTTGCTTTTCTGATACCAGAAAACAATGCAGTTTACAAGCCACTTGGGAGAGAGTTTGTTTCGATACGGGTGCACCCATCATGCTTTGAGCGAAAGATAAAAACAGTTGGTCAGACTGTCTGTGAGAAGGGATTCTGGCCATGTAAAACCTCAAAATCCTGTGCACATCTACAGTGTGCAAAAGGGCTTCCTCCCTGTCAGTATGGTTGGGGAAGTACATCAGAAAGGTCAATGTCCTGGTTTAAGGTTAAGGCTGAAACCACCTTGGGAAGAAACTTAGGATTGGTCCATAAGGATACCCTGTCCTTATGGAAAATCAAGTAAGGCTCTTTACATATGAGTGCCTGGTGTTCGGAAATTCTCCTTGCCGAAGTAGCAGCAACTAAAAATAACGCCTTCCAGGAGACAAGGCGAAGCTTGTAATCCACAGTTGGTTCAAAAGGATGCAGCATCAGCTGCTCTAAAACAAAAAGAAGGTCCCAAGGAGGAATTGGGTCCTTTATAGGGGGTCTCAGATGCAAGGCACCACACAGAAATGTGTGGGAAGCCTCTAATTGGGCTAGTGAATCCTGACCAACCGGTGTGTGGTATGCCAAAATGGCACAGAAGTGTACTTTCAGAGAGGAATAAGCCAATCTTGACTGGAAAAGGCATAGGAGGTAGTCCAAAATAGACTTCTCAGGTCATCGAAGTGGATCGAGGTCGTGAGCCTGAGCTCAGAGACAAAACCTCCACCATTTCAGAGCATAAGTGGCATGAGTAGATGGTTTCCTGGCTGTCACCAGGATATTGGCAACCCCTTGTGAGACCCCGTGCCTAACAATGGATATGTCTTTAGGAGCCAGGTGTGCAGGTTCAGGGATTTGAGGTTTGGATGGACCAGGAAGCTGCCCTCCTGGGACAGCAAATGTGAACTGATCGGTAAGGGTAAGGGAGGCTCCAGAGCTAGCTGGTGAAGCAGCGAAAAACCAAATCTGCCTGGACCCAAAGGGCGCTACCAAGATCATTGACACTCGTTCTGACTGGAGCTTGAGAAGAACCCTCTGGATCAAAGAAAAGGGCAGGAAAGCGTAGAGGAAACAGCCCGTCCAAGAAAAGGACGTGTCTCGCCAGAAAACACCAGGCCCTGGATCTAGTGAACAGAAATTGGGCAGTTTTGCATTGTATGGGGATGCAAATAAGTCTACGTCTGGTGTCCCCATCATATGAACAGGTCCTCAACTACCTCTTGTAGCAATTCCCATTCATGAACTCTGGCCTTTGACCGGCTCAGGAGATCCGCGATGGTGTTGTCCACACCAGGAACATGCACTGCGGTAAGCAAGGTGCCGTGCTGTAGTACCCAGTCCCACACCCACTTTGCCTCTCTGCAAAGGGGTAGGAGTGAGTGCCTCCTTGTTTGTTGATGTAATACACCATCAAGGTATTATCTGTTTGGACTAACATGTGACCCGGTGGGATCTCTGATGGTAAGGCCTGTAAGGCATACAGGACCGCCCTCATCTCCAGAACACTGATGTGGAGGTTATCCTCCAGGGGCGACCAGGTTCCATGGGTCCTAGTTCCTTCCAGGTGAGCTCCCCCAGCTGGACCCTGAAGCATCGGTGGTGTGAGTCAGAGATGGGACAGGTGCCACAAAGGGGACTCCTACTGAAAATTGTTCTGGGACAAGCCATCACTGCAAGTCCTGAATGACTGTGCCTGTGATTCTGACTAGGTGGTCTAAGTGATCTTGCCTCTGGTCCCATTGGGTTTCCGGCATCCACTGAGTAACTCTCATGTGGAGGCGAGAGAGGGGGGCCATAGCGATGGCAGCCACCATATGACCGAGCAGGCAAAGTATGGTCTGAGCAGGAACCAGATTTCGTGCCATGATAGTCCTTATCAGTGACCTGATGCATCTGCCCTGTCCTCAGGCAGGAAGGCTCTCCCTAGACAGGTATCCAGAACCGCACCAATGAACTGTAGTCTCTGCGAGGGAATGAGAGATGACTTCTCTTGGTTGATGGTGATCCCTAGAGACTGGAATACAGAGCAGGTGTTGTGAATGGCCTTCTCCAGCGCTCTGGGGAGAAGGCCATCAGAAGACAGTTGTCCAGATAAGGGAAGACAAAATGGCCTTGTCTCCTGAGGGCTGCTGCTACGACTGCCATGCACTTGGTAAAGACATGAGGCGCCGAAGACAGGCCAAATGGAAGTACTCTGAACTGGTAATGGCATCCCAAAAACTCGAAGCACAGGAATTTCCTGTGCGACTGGGTGATGGGAAGATGAAGATATGCGTCCTGCATGTCCAGTCAAAAGGAGAAGGTGACTGGGGGGGGTACCTGAGGAATCAGGACACGAGTCGATGCCCACAAAGAGTGGAACCTTCATCGGGGTCTCTTCTGTGGTTGCTAGGGGACCCTAAGGGGGTCCTGGAGCATGGAGGTCTCCTGGCCTTTGAATGTCTGTCCTTGGACCTACCCCTAGGTGGTGGTGTAGAATCCTGAGGCTCAGGTGTTACTGCCCTTGGAGGTGCCGCAGGAGATGGGGCCTCGGGGTTGGTGGGTACCACGTTTTTTTTAATGGCATCCCGCCAGAAAGAGAACAGTTCTTTGACCTCATGGATATTAACGCCAGATGAAGGGCCTGGCATCAGTGTCAGGCGCCGGTGGCTGGGGAGTCATCGGGTCCCGGAGCAGACCGGCATTGGGCAGACCGACATCTTCAATATATCCTGACATCTGGTCGTCGGTGGCATGAGCTCTGACATCCTCTTCTGATGTCCCCCTGTGACCGGTGGCAGAGGGAGGGGTGTCGCGGGTCTCTGGGCGTGGCGGACGACGGTTTCTGCCCACTTAGCCTCTGTCATCTGTTTAGAGACATGAGTCTTACTCAAGGAACATCTGAACCCCCAGAGGTTTGGAGACCAAATGATCGTGTCCTGCTGCCGTCCTGGCGCCAGCGCTAGGCCTAGCCGCCGACTTGGACTGAGGCCTGTGTCGGTTGGAAGCCTCTGACCTGGAGGCCGACCCTGAAGAGCAGCTGTCTTTGGACTTGGTTTTCAGTGGTTGCAACGACACTGAGTTGGCGCCCCCTGAGGCCCTAACCTTAACTGAGGGGGGTGCTGAGACCTAGCCCGGGATGGAGAGCAGTCTGACTCGGTGGAGGTGGAACTGGCCTGGGAGTCTGAGGCCCGACTCAGGGATCTATTCCTATCCTTGTCCCGGTGCTTGTCCTTGTGTTTCCCCGATTTGTGTGACGGTTCCCCTCGAAAGGATGGATCTTTCTCCATGGCTTTCAGTTTTTCTTCCAGGAAAAAACTCTTGAAGTGCTTTCTGGTGGTGGATCCTGGTTCTACTATTAAACTGCTGGCAGATGGAGCAGGCCTGGATATCATGATCCGGGCCTAGGCACCGCACGCAGGCAGAGTGCCTATCCTTGAAGGGGATCTATTTGCCGCAGCACACTTTGAGGGGTGTCCTTCTGTGGAAGGAGTCGGGGAAGAAGACGTACTTGTCGGATTTTTTGTGAAAATTGAAGAAAAACAGGAGAAATATTTTCTGGCATCGTTCATCTGCTGAAGGTGTCCATGCAGCCGATGCGTGTGAGTCAGCAGTGGAAAAAGAACTGAGGTATGATGTGGGACCACTCCCTTTTATGATGTATCTGACGGGGGTAGGGCCAACATTGGAGGTGGTCCCCCACTATATATAGTTAGCTAGATGTTTTCTGTGGGGTCCTGCTGCCTGCCAGCTTCAGTCCTTATGGTGTAACCTGCTGCAAGAGCTGTATCTCGAAGTAAGATCTTAAATTACAGAATACTGAGTTGTTTTCTTTTCTGCCAGTGTCAGATTTTTAGCCTGCCTCTTAAGCAAGATGTATTTAATAAATGTGTCACTCAGTATACAGTATGCTCAGTGGCTTGTATATTACAGACATTTGGTACTTGGGTCTTTGTGCTTCTAAACTGTGTTACACTGTGATCCATATAGCCCCAGCATTTCTCTGGAGTGGCTTTTTTGCTGTTTTCCGTAGTAAAAGAGAAACAGGACTTGTTCCTCAGTAGCAGTAATCAACAAATGCACCTACACTACCATCAGAACCCAATCAGGATGACCCAGTGGTATTGTGAGTTCAGAGACCAGGACCAGCTGGAAGACGAGCACATAAGAGAGAAGAGGCCCTCATTACTAACGACAAAACCCTTAGTTTACTTTTAATCATATTAGAAATGCATTCTTGCAAAGAGACACAGCAGAAGTCTGCATCTCAAGGTATAGCCAATGTTTAAAGAAAAACTATGGGGGGGCCTGGTTAGTAGTCGACCAAGTAAGATGTGCTCACTGTGAGCTACGTGGCAGACTGCAAAAGTTTAATAATTTACTATTATTTAATTATTTTTTTTTGTGTGTGTGACCAAAGCTCTTCAGTGGTACAGTACCTTATTAGATATCACCAGGACTACAAACCTTTTGGGAAATGGGTAAGCCTAGAAACCCAGCAGCTCCAGACACTAATAAAAGGGAAGCCACCAAAAGCTCCTGCCGAACCGCCGAACAGCGCAGTCCTGCAGGCCATTAAAGACCTTGAGAAATTTGTTAGGGACCTTGATAACAAGGTCAACACATTCAATAATAGAGTGACGGTCCTGGAAACTAAGATTGAGACCCTCACTACGGACACCCAAACCACCAAAAATGTTGCCAAAAAAGCTATGGCAGTTTCCTCTGGCATGGTCATGGAAAATTCTATGGTTATGCCTTGAACAACTAGAAAATGCAGCGCGGCAGGCTAACCTTTTGTTGGGTATCCCTGAGGCTAGAGAGGAGCAGGACCCGATACAGTATGTTACGGAATTTATGGAACCTCGACTGAATCTCAACTTACAAGGTTTAATATTTAAAGTGTACCGTGTAACTCCCCACAGAATTCCACTCTTTCTCATACTCGAGTGTGACAGTAGGAGTCCATGTTCGGGACTCAGTCTTACTAGCTGCTAAAACTAAGGGGCAGCTCACACTGTCGGATGGAACCAGGGTCTTTTGTTTTCCCGATCCATTTTATGCCACACAGCAGCACAGAAAATCCTTTGACACAGTGCGGGCTGAATTATGACAGCTGGGAATCGTACATACATTTGCTACTACTGGCTAAACTTTGGCTTACCTACTCTGGCAAAATGTATTTCTTTACCGATCCAGAGGAAGCTGGTAAACGTGTCCTGAAAATCAAAGATGACTTTCACAGACACTCCCCAGAGGTTTCTAATGTCGGGGACTGAGCTCTGGACTGCATTATTTTATTTGTCTAATTCTGGTCCTGGAATTGTACTGCGAATATTTGTAGTATTGCTCTTACTTGCTAGTTGCATAATGTTTTGGCCGTCTCTTTATGTGAACTGTGGTGCAGTGGGCATACGTTTATAGGTGGCCACTTCTAATTTTAATTCACTTTCTGAATCATTCTTGGTTTGTGGGGAGCGGTTGACTTCTTTGTCGCCACATCGTTGGAAAATTGGAAATTATGTAGGGACGACTTAGTGGCTTAAAACGGCCGCGGCTGTAAAGCGAGGTGTGACTTCCTATGCAGTTATTCCATCTTCCCACAGCTCTTTTTGCCACCATGACTGAGTCAGTATCTGGGGCATTTAAATATCGATGATTATATCTATTTCTGATCAGTTCTCTGGGTATTTTACTACCAAAGTTTACTCCTGTTTTAGCCTCCTCTGGTATATACTGTTGTTTTATTTTTAACACATTTGAGGACGCCATTAACTAATTTGAAGGGTGTTTTTTTCCTTTTCTTTCCTTTCTCTATTCTTTTCCTTTTTCTGTACTGGATATGGACTTGACTGGGGACTGCTTGGTGCTACCAGGAGACTGTTCCGGTTTCTCCAGACTTTTTTTGTTCTAACACAAGTTTACAATTGTTTGTGTTTACAAAATCATGACTGTAGTTCATGCAGGATCTTATTGTGTTTCTTTATACAGTTGATAGTTTGTGGTCATGGCGCTTATTGCCACATTTAGTAACCATTGTTGGATAATATATTATTACATAGTGTCATTCCCCTCTATGTTGTAACATGGGGAGATGAGAATATTGAGCCTTTGTATATATGTTTTTCTTTCTGTATCCACTGCTATGCCTTGGAACCACAGGTATGTATTATGTATGTTACACTGACTCTGCAATAAACAGAAATTATAAAAATAAAGAAAAAGAAAGACTACACCCTCATAGCTTGTAAATGTTGTTTCCATGTCAGCAGCTGACTCATTTCCTGTAGCTGTAAGGGATGTATGTGTTTGCTTTAGTTTGTTTTCACTGTTCATGCTAGTCCTCAGTAACTATCCTGAAGGGGGGGTCTCCATTTTCCGGCTGTTGAAATCTCACTGCCCATGTCAGCTGCAGATGAGAACATGATGTCACATCACCCACTTATACCATGTGTGTCTGTGCTGAATGAACAAATATCCTGAAAAAACTTTCTGGAAACACACAAATGGAATGCAATTTAAAAGGAAAATTCCTGAATTATAACTTAGACAGTATGTAAAGCTAAATGAAGCAAAACATGCTATTTCACACCTTGCTGCAACTTCTTTTGTTAAACACTAATTAAGTAGACAGGCATACTGAGGAGTCTAAAGGGTGTGGACACATCATGTTCTCATATACTAATGTGGTACTCAGGGACATGAGGTTGCAGCAGCCAGAAAATGGGGACCCCAGGATAGTTACAACAACTAATACGAACAGTGAAAATAAAAAAAATCTAATTCATTTCTAAAGCTACACGAAAAGAGTTGTTTGTTGAAATGGAAACAAAGTTTACAAGATATGAGGGTGTAGTTTTCCTTTAAGTAAAATTAAGAAAATTCATGTATTTGAGAAAAATACCTGGGTGTAACAACTGATCCAATTAAAAGACAGAATATGACTAATTACAGACTTGGAACCAACGTCAGAATATCAAATGAAAGGCTGGACTCTCAGAAACATAGAAACATAGACTTTGACGGCAGACAAGGACCGCTAGGCCTATTTAGTCTGCCCATTTCCCTACCTACAGGATAGGCCGCAGATCCTAGTTAACCAACAGCCTATTTCTTCCTAACCCCAAGAATTGCCTTATGTCTGTCCCATGCATTCTTGAATTCTCCCCCAGTTTTAGACCCCACAACCTCCTCAGGAAGGCTGTTCCATGCGTCCACTACCCTCTCTGTGAAATAATACTTCCTCACTTGGCCCTGAACTGCCCCTCTATCTTTAAATTGTGTCCCTTGTTCTTGCACGCCTCTTTTCTGAAAGATGCTACCTCTTGGACTTTGTTGATTCCACTGAGGTACTTAAAAGTTTCTATCATGTCCCCTCCCTTCTTTCCTCAAGGGTATACATATTAAGCTCCTTTAGTCTCTCCTCATCGGCTTCTCTTGCAGACCCTGCACCATTTTAGTTGCCCTCCTCTGGACTGCCTCCATCCTGTCTATGTCCTTGCAGAGATGGGGTCTCCAGAACTGGACACAGATTCAGATGGGGTCTCACCAACTGTCTGTACAGAGGGATAACAACTTCCTGTTTTCTGCTGCTGATGAATCTCCCTATGCATCCCAGTATAGCCCCAGCCCTCCCTACTGCCTTCTCACATTGCTTGCTAACCTTAAGGTCATCTGATATGATTACCCCCAGGTCCCTTTCATTTTTTGTTGTTGTTACTACCCCCCAATTGTGTATTCTTCCCCTGGGTTCTTGTTTCCCAGGTGCATTATTTTGCACTTCTTTGCATTGAATCCTAGCTGCCATAATTCTGACCATTCCTCCAACCTTGTCAAGTCCCTTCTCATCCTTTCCATGCCTCCTTGTGTATCAACCCTGTTGCAGATCTTTGTGTCATCTGCAAAGAGGCATACTTTTCCTTCCAGTCCCTCTGCAATGTCACTTAAGAAGACATTAAAAAGGACTGGACCCAATACTGAACCCTGCGGTACCCCACTAGTAACCCCCTCTTCTTCAGAGTGGACTCCATTTACAATTACCTTCTGTGTCCTGTTGTCCAGCCAATGTTTTACCCAGGCTACCACCCTGGGACCCACTCCCAGGCTGGTTAATTTGACTATTAATCTTTGTGTGGGACTGTGTCAAATGCCTTGCTAAAGTCTAGGTAGGCCATGTCCACAGCCCCTCCCTGGTCTACTACTTTGGTCACCCAGTCAAAGAAATCTATTAGATTCGTCTGACATGACCTTCCCGCTGTGAACCCATGCTGCCTTGGGTCCTGTGCCCCACTGGCCTCTAGGTACTCAACTATTCTTTCCTTCAGAAGTGACTCCATCACTTTTCCCTACCACAGAGGTCAAATTGACAGGTCTGTAGTGTCCTGCTTCTGTCTTGGTCCCACTTTTGTGAAGGGGAATCACATCTGCCTTCCTCCAGTCCTCGGGTACCACACCATCCTCCCATGATTTATTAAAAAGAGTAGCCAGTGGTTTAACTAGTTCCCCCCTTAATTCTTTTAGAATTCTGGGGTGAATTCTATCAGGCTCCGTTGCTTTGTCCGCCTTCAGTTTTAGGAGTTCTTGCAGAACCCTTTCTTCTATGAAAGGACTGGGATCAACCCCACTATCAAGAGTGCTTCTGTTAATTGGATTAGGCACTTCTCCTCTTTTGGAATACTGAGCAGAAATATCGTTCAGTATTCCTGCTTTTCACTGTCCCCTCTGCCCACCCACCGCTCATTCTATTCAGCCTCACTATCCCTCCCTTTGTCTTTCCATACCGCTGATGTACCTATAAAGGTTTATATCCTTCTTAACCGAGTTGGCTATCTTTTCCTCAGTTTGGGCCTTTGCTATTCTGACTTCCCTCCCTGCTTCCTTCTGCCTTAACTGGTACAGCTCTCTGTCCTGCTCCTTCTGTGTTTCCTATACTTCTGGAATGCTATCTTTTCTTCCTGACTTTCACAGCCACTCTTTTGAGAACCATAGTGGCTTTTTCTTTCATTTTGATTTGTTTATTTGCTTCACACAAAGGCTTGTTGCCTCTGTGATGGCAGTTCTGATGATCCCCCATTGTCGCTCCACCCCTCCTTCTAGCCTGTTTGCTAGTGCTTTTCTGAGGCACTCTCCCATCTTGCCAAAGTCAGCCCTCCTGAAGTCCAGTATCCTCACTTTTGTATGACTTGATTCTGTACCCGAGTTTAACGTGAACCACACTGTTTGATGGTCACTTGTTCCCAGATGGCAACCCACTTCTAGATCTGAGATCGTCTCACTGCCCCCGTTTGAGAGTATGAGGTCTAAGACTGCTCCCTCATGAGCGGGTTCCGAAACTAGCTGTCTGAGGCCTGCCACCTGTAGGGCATCAAGAATGGCCCTGCTCTTGGATGTGGCTGCAGCAAATATGCTCCAGTTAACATCTGGCATATTCAGGTCTCCCATCAACAGTATCTCCCCTTTCTCTGCCATTCTAAGAATGCCTTCTATCATATCCTTGTCCATTCCCTCCCCCTGACATGGGGGTCTGTACACAACCCCTGTGCAGATTGTGGTGCCCTTTCCAGTCTCCAAGGTGACCCACAGTGCCTCCTCTCCTCCCTGTTTACTCTTTTGTTCAGTTGCTTTTATCCCTTCCTTTACATAGAGAGCTACTCCTCTCCCTCTTCTCCCCTGCCTGTCTCTCCTGTAGGTTATGTACCCTGGTATGTTAACATCCCAGCCATGGTTTTCTGTGTACCATGTTTCTGTGACTGCTACGATATCCAGGCATCCCTCTTCCGTCAAGGCCACCAGCTCAGGGAGCTTGTTGCCCAGACTACGGGCATTGGTACTCATTACCCTCCATTTCCTGATGGCCTTACTCCTTTTTGCCCCATCCCTGCCCTTCTTGCCTTTGTCACTTTCTCCATTTACCCCTGCCCTTCTCCCCATCGACACCTCTATGTTGGTGTTTACGCACTTACTACTGTGATTTTTTGGGGGCTAGGATTTCCTCGTCTTTCCAGTGCTCTCCCCTTGGCTAGTTTAAATGCTTGCCAATGAAGCATTTAAACCTATCACCTAGGATCCTGGTTCCCCTCCTGGACAGATGCAGCCCATCATGCCAGTATAGGCTTGCATCACTCCAGGTGGACCCCCAGTCCCCAATGAAGCCAAATCCCTGAGCTTCACACCAGTTTTTCAACCACTGATTGAATCCCATGGTGTGGAACACCCTAGCCTCTCCTACGCCATAGATGGGAAGCACCTCCGAGAAGGTTACCGTGCATGCTACTTGTCTAAGGCCCCTCCCCAATTCCACAAACTCTTCCTGCACTTCTCTAATCCCTTTATTAGCCAGGTCATTTGTCCCTAGGTGGACAATGACATCCAGCTCCCTCCCCTGTGCAGCTGCTCCGGCAATCCTGAGGATTCGCTCCCTGTCCCTCCAAGCCATGGCGCCAGGCAGGCACCTTACCTCCTCTCCCTTCCTCCCTAGTTCTACCTTCCTAACAATGGAGTCCCCACCAGGAGTTGTTTCTCTGCGGGTCCCCTGCCACCCTCCTGTGGGTCTCCTTTGTGGAGGTTCCCAGCATGCTCCTTGGTCTCCACTGCAGGTGCCTCCATAGAGGAACCACACTTTGCCAGAATGGCATAGGAATTGTGAAGAGGTACAACTGGAGGGATGTGCCTCTGTTCCACCACCCTCACCCTCCCTGAGCCCACTGTGGTCCAACCACTCCTCTTTCTTGGCAACCTCTGAGGCAAAGACAGTGGCACTGGTGGTCCCTGGATGGAAGAGGAGGTCCCACAAATCCTGGCCAACTCAGCCTGGAGATGAGCAACCTCCTCCCTCAGCCCAGAGAGGTGCCTGCACATGGGACAACACCGCATCCTCCAGAACATCTCCCGGAAGACTGCTGCTCCACAGCCACTGCACTGCACCACTCCCATCATGTCTTATTTCTGGCCCCTTAACTGTTTGCAATCCTTACTCTTTCCTCTGTTTTTTTTTTCTCTCTCTCCTTACTTTCTGGCTGTGTGCCCTTTATGCTCCTGATTGTCCTGTTCTGAGACAAGAATATCCTATATTTCTCAGTAGACCCCTTACTTGCTCAGAAGCAGACCTCCAGCAGCTAGAGGGGGCCGGAGAGCTACTCTTGCCCTTCTAGGATGGTGGGTCTTTGGTGGCTCTGTGATCACTCACTTCCTGCTCCCAAACAGGAAGTTCCTGTTGTCAGTTAAATCCTGTGCCTATAAAAGTAGAACTAGCTTTGGGTGGGAGGGTGGAGGGAAATATAGTCCCAGTAGAGAAGTCCAGTCACACAGCAGTCCTTTCTCCTGGTGTCTTCTGTCAAGCTATTAGCAAAATCTTTCTAAGGCAGTCTTTAAATGTAGCTTCCTTCTAGCTAAGCCACTCCCCCTACTTACTAGATCTTTCTACAAGTAATTTAAACCTCACAGCTATCAAGTCCTTTCAATCACCTGAGATTTACACCTAGATAACTGTTCAGATAACCATTCAGTTCAGTTAACTCAAACACACACTTTTTTTTTGTTTTGTTTTAGTTTTTTTTTACCCTAAATTAAAGGTCCAAGTACAAGAGTTCTACTTCTTTAGTCCCAGTAGAGAAGTCCAGTCACACAGCAGTCCTTTCTCCTGGTGTCTTCTGCCAAGCAGGCCAAACTTAGGCCTCTCCACAGTTCTCCCACATGAATCCACTATGGATTGCTGCTCAAACTATCTTGAGCTGTTCCAGCGCAGCTCAGTGCAGTGGTATGGCTACTACTTGCGATGCCGGTAACCCGGGTTCAAGGAATTAGCACGGATCATCAGAGGCCAGCCAGTGGAAGGGAGGATTGAGCACCTCAAAGACAGCTCTCTTCCCTCGGGTTGGGAGTCTGTGTTTCCTTGTAAGACTGCCACAAGGTGGAGACCAGGTGGTAACGCATCAGAGGGGGAAGGGCTGCATGCCCGTGCCCTGGGAGAAAAAAAATGCTGGAAACTGCCCTGGCCTTATCCAGCACCCCCCCCCAAAGCAGGCACCGTACGATCGACATGGCCAGCTACTAACCATCAAGTGTGGTCCTGGGTAAGTGGTAGATAATTGGTAAGTAGATGAAAAGATCAGGACATGGGGGCGTGCTGCAGGGACCAGGGTCAGAGAAGCAAAAACAGATAATGGAAGAAAAAGCTAGATATGACAAAAATAAACTTGTTAGTCCTATTTGGGACTTTGGTATTAATGAAAATATAGATATAAAACACATTATTTTATTCTGCAACTGGTACAAAATAAGAACATGACTTTTGCTTAATTGATGCTTTATGAAATGATAGAAAGTATACTTAGAATGGCAGAAAAAAGGGAGATATTGCTGATGGGTGATCTGAATATGCCAGATGTTAACTGGAGTGCAGTTGCAGCAGCCACTTCTAAGAGTGGGGTTATTCTAGATGCCCTACAGGGGGCATGCCTTAGGCAACTAGTATTGGAACCCACTCGAGAGGGAGCAATCTTAGACCTGGTTCTCTCAAATGGAGATGAAGAGAGGATCACAGATGTAGAAGTGGGTAGCCATCTGGGAACTAGCGACCATCGAACAGTATGGTTCACAATAAACACAGCAATAGAGTCAAGCCATACAAAGACAAAGGTACTGGATTTTAGGAGGGCTGACTTTGTCAAAAGGGTGAGTGCAAGGAATGCACTAGCAAATGGGCAGGAAGGAGGGTGGAAGAACAATGGGAATAATAAAACTGCCATCACAGAGGTAACAAGCCTTTGTGTAAAGCAAATAAACAAACGAAGCGAGGTAAGAAACCACTATGGTTCTCAAAGGAAGTGGCAGTGAAGGTTCAAGAGAAAAGAAAGCATTCAGGAAGTACAAGGAATCACAGAAGAAACAGGACAGAGAACTGTATCAGTTAAAGCAAAAGGAAGCTGGGAAGGCAGTCAGAACAGCAAAGGCCCAAACCGAGGAAAAGATAGCCAACTCAGTTAAGAAGAGGATAAAACCTTTATAGGTACATCAGGGGCGAAGGAAGACCAAGGGAGGGATAGTGAGGCTTAATAAAGGGAGGAGGGTGGGCAGAGGGTGACTGTGAAAAGGCAGAGATACTAAACAAATATTTTTGCTCAGTATTTACAAAGGAAGAGGGGGAGGTACCTAAAACAAACAGTAGAAACACTCTGGATACAGAAGTTGATACCAGCCCATTTACAGAAGAAAGGGTTCTGAAAGAACTCTTAAAACTGAAGGTGGACAAAGCAATGCGGCCTGATGGGATTCATCCCAGAATTCTAAAAGAACTAAGGGTAGAACTAGTGACACCACTGACTACCCTCTTTAACAAATCATGGGAGGAAGGGTGGTACCGAGGACTGGAGAAGGGCAGATGTGATTCCCTTCACAAAAGTGGGAGCAAGGCAGAGCAGGAAACTACAGACCTGTTAGTTTAACCTCAGTGGTAGGAAAATGATGGAATCACTTCTGAAGGAAAGAATTGTTGAGTATCTAGAGGCCAGAGGGCACAGGACCCAAGGCAGCATGGATTCACAGCAGGAAGGTCATGCCAGACAAATCTGATAAGATTTCTTTGACTGGGTGACCAAAGTAGTTGATCAGGGAGGGCTGTGGACATGGCCTACCTAGACTTTAGCAAGGCATTTGACACAGTCCCACACAAAATTAATATACAAGTTAGCCAGCCTGGGAGTGGGTCCCAAGATGACAGCCTGGGTAAAGAACTGGCTGGAGAATAGGACACAGAGAGTAATAGTAAATGGAGTCCACTCTGAAAAAGGGGTTAGTAGGGTACCGTGAGGGTTCAGTATTAGATCTGGTCCTCTCTCAATGTCTTTATGTTACATTGCAGAGGGACTGAAGGAAAAGTATGTCTCTTTGTAGATGACACAAAGATCTGCAACAGAGTTGATGCACAAGGTGGAGTGGAAAGGATGAGAAGGGTCTTGGCAAGGTTAGAGGAATGGTCAAATGTATGGCAGCTTAGATTCAGTGCTAAGAGTGCAAGGTAATGCACCTGGGAAACAAAACCCTGGGGAAGAGTACACAATGGGGTGAGATACTAACAACAAAAATGGAAAGGACCTGGGGGTAGTCATATCAGATAACCTAAAGGTGGGCAAGCAATGTGAGAGGGCAGCAAGGAGGGCTGGGGGATACTGGGATGCACAGGAAAGGCATCACCAGTAGAAAACAAGAAGTTTTATCCCTCTGTACAGACAGCTGGTGAGACCCCATCTGAGTAGCATGCAGTTCTGGAGACCAAATCTCCAAAAAGACATAGACAGGATGGAAGCTGTCAGAGGAGGGCAACTAAAATGGTGCAGGGTCTGCACCGGAAGACATATGAAGAGAGACTCAAGGAGCTTAATATGATAGCCTCGAGGAAAGGAGGGAGAGGGGGACATGATAGAAACTTTCAAGTACCTCAAGGAATCAACAAAGTCCAAGAGGGTAGCATCTTTCAAAAAAGAGATGTGCAAGAACAAGGGGCACAATTTGAAGATAGAAGAAGCTCAGAGAGTAATTTAAGGAAGTATTTTTCACAGAGAGGTTGTGGATGTATGGAGCAGCCTTCCAGAGGAGGTTGTGGAGTCAAAAACAGTGGTGGAATTCAAGCATGCATGGGATAGTCATAAGGCAATTCTAGGGGGTGGGGGTAGGAAGTAGTAGGGTGCTGGTTAACTAGGATCTGCAGCTTATCCATCAGGTAGGGAAATGGGCAGACTGGGTGGGCCAAGCGGTCCTTATCTGCCGTCAAATTCTGTTTCTATGAAGAATGCATTTACCCCCTGATAACCTATGCATTATTTAATGACAGTGCTGAGTCTGTTTTAATGAAGCTTGCAAATTTTCTGTATGTGTGCTCAAAGGTTAGACAGAAACAGTAATAGTCAAGTTATCTGTAACTAACTTCTTTAAACAGAAAACCTTTATAATTACTGGTGATGCCCTTTAACACACGGCCTAGAGCCCTGTTTCAAATGCTGCAATAACCGGCAGAACCAGTTATTACGGTGTTTGGAAAGCAACTCATTTGCACTGTCCTTGACTGCCATTTTCACTTTCTTAGCAGCATAGTGTGACCGAACGGTGTTCGTAAAAAAACCCCAAAAAACGAAAATGAAGACAAACTGGAATACTGTTTTAAAAACCCTGTCCCTTGTAGCAGTTAACCTAGTTTTAGTTATTTTTTCTTGCGTTAAAGTCGCCGAGTATAGACTGAGGACAGTGAGTGACTCAGCAGCTTCAGAAAACAAGATTCAAGCGTAACCGAGTGTTGTCATGGCAACACTCACTAACGCTTGAATCTCATTTTCTGAAGCTGCCGAGTCACTCGCTGTCCTCAGTCTATACCCGGCAGCTTTAACGCAAGAAAAAAATAACAAACTAGGTTAACTACTACAAGGACAGGGTTTTAAACAGCATTCCAGTTTGTCTTCTTTTCGCTTTTTTCTGAACACCGTCACGCTTACCTGCATCAGTAATCATAAAAATAAAGGTTATGCAACTGTTGTGTTTTGGAATTTTTTGACACCGGGTGTGATGACCCCACAAACTTCTTGAGCTTTGTTCGTCAGGTTTGAGGGTCATCACACCCCTTGGGTGTGTAAAGAAATCCCATAACACACAGTTGTATAACCATTATTCTGTATATAACAGAGGATGTTCTTGTTTCACTGGTGTTTTCTAAACATTGTTCTTCATGATTAACCACTTACAGCGCAACGAACAACGTGGAATGTTTAGCATGAGCAGTTACGGCCCAGCGGCAGCACAAGGATGCTGAAAGCTAGCAGCAAAAATTTTAAAAGGAAACAAAACAAAAAGAAAACCAAAAAAGGCTGTCCCTCCCAACATCACTCTCTACTCTGATGTCGTCTCTGTGAAAAATGGTCTCTTTCACCCCTTGTTCTGCAGTCTGTGAAACAAGGAAACCCTCTACTGTATAAAATAAAACCCATGTATGTGAAAAACAAGCTGCCTCAGACACTCTTGTGCCACATGCCGTCACAGTACCCAGTCTGTGTCTGAACCAGCTTGGTCTTCAGTTGGATAATTACTCTGTGTATTTTTTTTTAATTTACTGCACATTATCCCCTCACCCAAACTGCCCACATCAGCCTCACCCCCATGCCCACCATCTCCTGGACCTACTGGCCAACTCAAAGTTCCTCCCGGCTGAGTTTAGCTTGGTCTTACAGGTGGGAGCCAAGGTTGGACATGGGAGGCTGGTGGTGGGAGAGCCGTGTCATACTGCCATGTCCACGGTTTTTCACTTTTTCTGCATCTCAGGACTCTGATAGGAGGCACACAGATGTGCAGACACACTAAAGGCGAGTCAGCATCCATCCTGGAAACTGTGAAAAATAAAAAAAATATATATACAGTATATAGTTCCCATGCAAATCAACTTACCTTTCCATCTGCTGGCCAGCAGGACTCACAGACTCAAGATGCCCCCTTCACACACTCCACCAAATGAACATACTGTACTCAGTTGATGCGTTTTTTTATCACATATTTATTACATAAATATATAGTAAAATAGACCAGCAACAATTACCATAAAAATATCTTTCTTTAAAATCCTGACCAAACACAAAGGATTACAATCGCACATTATATACACACCGTGATTGTCTAGAACTCCAGCAGCCCTCTGAAAGCTACCCGACTTTACATACTCTCTTGTTGCAGTGCTCTGCTGCAGGGCTGGCTTCACGCCTTGGCGGGCCCAATGACATCCAAGCACAGAGACACTGCAGAACCCATTTATAAAATACATTCGGAAACAATGTCTACAACCCACAGATCCAACCTCTCTCCCTCTCTGCTTATTTATTTATCCTAAGGACCAGTGAAAATGTCCTCCCTCCGTCTCATCCCTCCTGAACAAGGCCCTCAGTTCTCGCGGCACTTCAGCCACATTTTGCATCAGGTCTACTAAACTTCTGTGGGGTTTTTTTCTTCCATGGCATGGATTGTTAATATCTGTCAGATTTCTGACCTGCCATTGGCTAACATACAACGTGATATCACTGATGACATCAGAAGCTGAGCAACTGGGAGGGGCTTCAGGACAACTATAGAGGGGAAATTAACCTAGAACTGTGGAAAACTAATTTTTGCAGCAGAACTCAAGTTCTGCAGCCACAGATCTGCAAAAGTCTGAGGCCCTTGCTTCAGAGTTTCTCAATGACACATGACTGACTTTAGAACGACAGGGTAGGCTGTACCACAGAGGCATGTTTCCAAAGTTTATGCTACTAATAATGCTCCTGTCTGTACAAATAATGAAACATTTTTTCGGCCATTCAAACCAGAGAGGAACCACTCAAATTCAAAAGCCTTGAGACTGAGATAGAGAGAAAGTGAGAGACTGAATTAAAAATATCTGCATCTACAGAATGAACTGTTCTCTCTTTGGAAGCTGCCATACCACCCAATCAGGGAAAGTCAAGGATTGCTTCCAGTCAGTAAAAAAGGTCTAAGTTAGGCCTTACACTCCAAAAACACCTCTTTCCTTGATTTCCCCCCAAATCAGTGCAGTTCTACATCCATGCATCTGGGTCAAAATCCCCAAAGACTTTAACTTGTTAAAGAGATTCACCAAGATAAATTTTACAGCCCCTGCACCTGATATAAGTGTGCCTTACCTCCACGGCATGCTGGTAGTGTGAAGATGGCATGAAATAATCCATTAGGTAAAAAACTGTTTCACTTGTAAGATTAAGTAAACCAGGTCCCAAGGACTTCCCGGCTGTAAGTGCCACCCACACTCCGCCCCCGTGCTCACTAATGTGATGATGAGATGCTAGAGACAGCACGGGGGCGTGCTCCATAATAGTCAACTTGCGGTGGCTTTCTGATTGTTTTTAATATTATAATGGCCACTTGATAATGAAACGTGAGCACCAGTTGACTAACAAGGGCCCATGTTTCATTACCAAGTGGCCATTATAATATAAAAATCCATGGGCGGCACTTACAACCGGTAAGTCCTTGGGACCTGGTTTACTTAATTTTACCTAATTTCATACCTAATGGATTACTTTGTGCCATCTTCACGCTACCAGCATGCCGTGGAGGTAAGGCACCTCTATGTCAGGTGCAGGGGCTGAGGCTGGTGGAGTCTCTTTCACCTGGGAAGCTTGGTTTTGATTTTTTCCCTCTAATTTACAAAAGGGCTACCAGTAGTTAATAACAGATGACATTCAGGGTGAAATAATACTTTTTCTCTTCTAGACCAGCCTTCGTTCCTGACCAAACAAGAGTTTATTGCCTTTGAACATGTCCCATACTGGATCTCTTCACAAGAAAAGCCACAGTTACAGGGTCATTTAGAGGGTGAAAACATAGCTTGGGCTGCTCCCATGCCCCAACTTGGAAAATTTTAAGCTTCAAAAACCTTTTGATTGTTTTTCCTGAATGCAATATCGACGACCACTGTGTACGCCTTGTTCTAACACTGAACTGAATCAGCAAACTGTGCCTCTAAAAAAGGTACAATCCCTTTTCCCTCTGTGGGTAGGAAACCAGGATTAAAAAACAAAGTAAGGGGGAAGTATTTCAGTGGACGGACACTGCATCCCTCCCTGTTCAGAAAGTTGGATATTTTTTTTCAATGCAGCCAAAGACAGTGTACTACATTTCAAAAAAGTCACAGCGCCAAAAGAAGCCCCTAAGTATCCAGGCCTCTGCCCTAAGAGGTACAGAGGTGGTTTGCTAAATATAGTGTGCAATACACAGCCTAACTTAGGCCTCAAGTTAAGGGGCAAAGCCTCTTTCATTTACATTGGACCCCAAACAAAGTACAACAAAGACCTGTGTCAATCCTGCAGCCCCCCCTCGCTATCACAGTGAAGAGATGTAGACGCATTTCATGAGCAATAAAAAAATATTTTTTTTTTAGTTTTTTTCCTCTTTTGTACAATGCTGGTAATTTATAACCAAAAATGTTCACTTTTTGTTTATCGTTCTCTTGGACATATTTTACTTTTTTTGTGGGAGCAGCAAACACAGGATACAGTGCAAAACCATGGAAAGCGTGAGAAGGATGTTTTGCAAGTGCAATTTGCTGTCTTCAGTGCCTGAAAAAGCTCATCAAAGCTTCTAAACTAATACACAAACACAGGATTTACACATCCCATTTTTCACCATCTCTATACAAATGTTATTCAATCCAGCAACCAGGTGGCTCACCATGTTTCCTCAGATCTGTGTAAATTACTAAAAGCTTGACCCACCCCCATTTTTAGAAACATTCTTTTTATTACCGATCTCAGCATGTTGCCAAGGTGGGCCCTTTTTTCTAACGTTTAGGAATAGGCAATCATTTTCACTTCTCCAACTTTTCCCTGTCGCTCGGTTATATGAAGCATGACTGCAGCTGTCTTTAGATCATGCCGTACCAGGGCTGCACACTGGGGTTCTACTGCTGTGCTGTCTACCCAGGTCCGGCAGTGGACTTGGGATGCTCTGATGGGCAAGCAGAGCTGGGGTGTAGTGCTTTCCAGCTCAGAGACAGCCACCTTCTCGGCACCATGGCAATTTCTGTGGTTAGCCAGAGATCTTGCTCACTGCCAGGAGTAAGCTGTGGCACTTGTGTGACCACTTCTAAATCTCGCTGGGGGTTGCTAACTCCCTCTAGTTGGTGATGGGTGGAACAGTGGGACAAAACAGAGGTAAAAACCATGTCGCCTGGATGAAGGCGGCATGCCTTGGCAGTTGGTAATGGTGGAGAAACAGCTGTATAGACAGAAGAAAGAAAAAAGACCACTATATATCAACCCCCCCCACCAGAATATCTGAGATTACGTGGCTGCATCAGTACATACGCAATCAATACATTTCCAAGCAGTTGTGAGACCTACTGCACCTAGTTTTATATGGATCACATGCAAGTGAACAGACGGCGCTAAGGATTATAGCTGTGTTCACCGATGAAGTAAAAATGCTGATGTATGAAAGAAAACATCTGAATTAAAGCAGCAGTTCAAGTCACGGGTGAAAATGTTGTATCTGTACCTCTGTATTCCATTTTATATTGCCTCATTTCCCCTGTCTTGTAAGCTGCCCTTTTCTCCCCATTGTGAGTTTGCTTTAGCATTTGTTTTCATGTGAAATAATTCGTGGTGAGCATTGTTAAATCTGGTGGCCGTAACATTTTCATCAGCAGTCTCAGTTGTATTTCAATGCTCCATGCTTCAACTTCACTTTCCTGCAGCTGCCGAAAAGTAACACGCTTCAGCTGTAGAAGGCCAGCGGTTGGTTCAGGCACACTAATAACCCCTCTGGGTGGGCCAGGACGCTTACCTTTCCAGCAGAGGTTTGCTAGGCATGCAAGGCCATCATGGCATTGCTGAAAGCTAGAGGGAGGTGGGAGAACATAAGAGAGACAATAAATGGGTGAAAATACTCCCCAACGTCTCGATGGCTCACAGAGCCTGAATTAGGTATATCTTGGATAAATGGGGCATATCCTTAGTTAGGTGGCAAAGGCAGGGAAAAAAATCTAGGTTGAAAAAAAAAAATAACTACACTTTTCTTGCAATAAAGGTGAACCAGCTGGCGACAGACAGTGCTCCCTGACCTTATGGAACACGGTATCCTGTCATAAGGGTGCCGTGATTAGGGCACCCTCATATTGGGGCACGGAACAAGGGTGCCTAGGACTTTAAGGTGTGGTCCCCTATCCCACCTCCACCCCGATATACCTGTGGTTGAGGTGATTATATATTTTTATGGGGGGGGCAGCCACCATGCTTCAAAAACACACAACAGTGGTACGTTGTGTGTGTGTGTGTGTGCAGTTTCCTGGTGCCCTCTCGCCAGACGCCCTAATGCTGGTGCTCTAAAGGGCATTGTGGTAGTTGACCACGCACCGTCATAACACAGGAGACATCAGGGCTAACTCCAGGCCTCAAAACTTCAGCTCGGACATGGTGAACATCAAATGAAATGTGGTGCCATATTTAAATACATTTGGAAGCAAAAATAAACAGCGAGGATCAATATCGGGGGTTGCAAATGAGGGCATAATGAAGACTATTAAAGAATGTTAACATGAACGGCTGCTTTTCTCAGAGCACTGAGGGATGGGGTTGTGGTTTAATCAAGCAATAAGGAGCCGGCCTGCCGGCGCAGCGGTTGGATTTCTGCTTTGCGGCGTAACAGCCGGGTTCGAGCGAGCCGGGAGCTGAATGGCTTCAGACAGGAGAACAGGCGTCCCAAGGACTGCTCGTCCTCTTCGGGGGGAAGGGAGTACCAGAGCTTGGCTCTTGTCTGGCCCCGGGTGGAGACCCAAGGTACAGCAAGCCCGATGCTCCAACAGAGGGGGCGATGTGCCAGATGTCGGCGCTTCAGCGCCTTGACGTTCGGGGACCTGGCACGTCAAGAACATCAGGAAATAACCTTGTAGCCTCCCAGTAGATGGAACACCAGGCCCCGACCCTCAATGTCCCTACCTGCCCGGAGACAGCGTGCCGACGAAACACAGAGAAGCATCGGGGTGCAAGGGCTCCCACCCCGTACCCACCTGGGGGGTATAGCCACGGCTCCATGGGGGACGGACTGTACCAGCCACTAGGTAGGTGAGCGAGGGCTGATAAGGCCGTAGGTGTCTCCTGAAGAGGGGAGAGCTGCGAGGAGGGGGGAGAATAAAGAGAAAGTAAAAAAAAAAATGAAAAAAATAATCAAGCAATAAGAAAGGAGACAAGGCATACGTTAGCTCTGCAGACTTGATTAGCAGTCTTTGCTAATGCTAACCAACAAAATTCTGATTAGCAACCAGCCACATTTAAGGAGCAAGTGCATTAAATGGTTACGGTCATCTGTAACGTCCAGAAGAGCGTCATTGTGTTTGTGTGTGGGGGTGGGGTGTGAGTCAAATTGCGAGAAAAATTACCAGAGTTCTGTACTTTTTACTACAATGGCAGGAACAGAATTACTGCAATGTGGCAAATCAGTTGATTTGCAATTTCTGCTAATTAAGGCTGTGCCTGATTAGCAAACAGAACTTTATTGGATAGCAAACTGTGATGCAAACCTTATTTTATGCTTTGTTCAGTTAATCATTTTTCTCCCCTCATGGTATGGCCCACTTCCTTCTGACCCCCCAGCCCTGTCACCCTGGTTTCCCAGGACTTACTGAGCCAAGCTCCCACAGCGTAACCTCCCCCCCCGTGTGAGGTGTCAGGGACGGCACTCAACTTGCTGGGTCAAGGATCCAGTGGTTGTGCCGGAGTCGCCGGGTGTGGTGCCTGCAAGGGGTGGTGATAATCCTGCCATCCAGGATGTTTCCTCATTTCTTATCCTCTCCTTCCCCTGTGGCATGGAGGAATGTGTGTGCAATGGTGTCAACAGCAGCGCCACGAATGTTCCTGTGCGCATCACGCTGGGCGACAGCCGTTCTTCTGCTGCTCAGTGTACTATCCCCCCCTCCTCTAGGGGACAGTCAAGCTCTGGGTGCCATGCCACTCTCTTCCCATAGGACAGCAATGCCTTGGATGCTTACTCCTCCTGCTCCCTGACCGATCCTCAGATAACTTGAACTTATTCCCGAACTCGGGTCATCGGTGCCACAAGTCATAGTGCCACCGCTGTGCTGGTGGGCTGGCCCATTTTATGCTTTGTAACAGGGGCACAGGTTACTGGGGATTTACCTATGCCTCGTGCAGTAGGTCATGAGACACAACTGAGTGAAAGAACCCATGAGAAGTGAGTAATCCCCCTATTACCCATGTCCTGGAGTGGCTCGTGAGTATACAATGGACCCATGTGTAAAATACATTTTAAAATGTGTTTAGTTATGTTTTTGTTTTTTTTTTATAAATGCCCTTCCTTAGCAGTGGGTTATTGTAGTATTTGCCCAGGGGTAAGGACCTTAGCTGACCAATCAGGTTACAAGATTTCTGATCCCTTAGCTTTCAATAAATTTCAGAGACAAGCAACACATTATAAATAAAGGAATGCCCATAATGGCCATTACTGCTTCTATAACACAGTGATCTCTCCGTTTCTTTTTAATTTAAAGGACAATTAAACATACATCAAAAATACATTTTATATTAACAGCTATTTGATCATTCTAGGGGAATCAATATTTAGACCTCCAAGGGCTCATGTTAGAGAGGACTTTGTTAGGTTTCTATAGATTTGCAAGGAACTTTAGGTTTTATTCTTTAACAAAAAAAAAAAACCTGCAAGGCTGGCTGGCCTAGTGGCATAAATACAGGTTACTCACCTGTAACAGGAGTTCTAGGAGTGGTATATGTTGTTCATCCACACTGTCTGGCAGGTACCCTGCCGCTTTAAGATGGCTGGAAAGTCTTTAAGCTGGCTCCTCCCACCCACCCGTGTGATGAAACTCTCAGCTCTGCCCCATGACGCCAGATCTAGCCCGCTGGAAGCCAGGTTGCGCACCGAAGCCGGGGAGGTCGAGTGGGTCCGTGTGGATGAACAACATATCCCACTCCTAGAACTCCGGTTACAGGTGAGTAACCTGTATTTCTACGGGTGTGGATATGTTGTTCTATCCACACTGTCTGGCAGACTCCTAGCAGTTCTCTGGGAGGAGGGAGGCAAGGCACACACCCTCTACTTAGGGAATAGGGACTGGAGAACTGAGGTTCCAAAACCAGCATCCCGGCATGACTCAAGGTCGGTGTGGTAATGGGAAATGAAGATGTGTGCTGACTTCCAGGTAGCAGCCCTGCAGATTTCCTGGATAGGGACATCCCTAGAAGCAGCCACTGACACAGCGGTATGACAGGTGGAATGAGCCCTAAGCCCTATGGGAGGCTCCCTACCCACCAACCTATAGCACAGATCAATGCAGGAAGTGATCCACCTGCCAATCATCTGCTTTGCTGCAGGTCTGCCAGGTGCGGCTTCAGCAAAGGTAACAAACAGCTGGTGAACCTCTCCCTGAACTTCCACCGTACGCTCTTTGTAGTGAGCGAGCGCTCTTCTCAAGTCCAAAGTATGGCCTGTATTCGGCCTGCGAGGTGTGACTGGGGTAGAACACTGGCAGAGTCAACACCTGGTTCAGGTGAAACTCTGACACCACCTTTGGGAGAAATTTCGGGTGGGGGCGCAAGACAACCTTGTCACTGTAGAAGACCAGGTAGGGAGCTTTGATGGAAAGTGTCTGGAGCTCCCCAGTCCTTCTGGCTGACGTGATAGCCACCAAGAAGGCAGTCTTCCACAACAGGTGAGTGACATCACACCTGTGCATCGGTTCGAATGGCTTGCCCATAAGCTGGGCCAATACCAGCAGTAAATCCCACAGAGGTGGTGGTTCACGCACCGGAGGGAATATGTGATCTAGGCACTTGAAAAAGCGCCAGATCACCTTCTTTTCAATGCGCTGGAGTTGGCCTTTCATACCGGGCCCGAAGAGGTCGGTGCCCATAAAGGCACCATCTGCGAGCTTGTGTTGGGTGTCTGTCGTGAAGGTCAAGATCTACAACCAAGCACTGTGGCGCATGGCCACTGTGGCCACTACCGAACGGGCACAAGAGTCTCCAATGTCCAGAGCCGTCTGGAGCTGCTGCTTTGCCACCGCCCTTCCCTGATCCCGGGACCTGCTTGACCGTGGTCTGGAGGTCAGCTGGGAGATGAGGGAGCAGCTCATCCAGGGAGCCCAACAGGGCGTGAGAGAAGTGCGCCATCATAACAGCCGAGCTGGCCTGACAAAGGCCCACAGAGGCAGCAGCGTACACC
Organism: Neoceratodus forsteri; assembly: GCA_016271365.2. Taxonomy (NCBI): domain Eukaryota; kingdom Metazoa; phylum Chordata; order Ceratodontiformes; family Ceratodontidae; genus Neoceratodus; species Neoceratodus forsteri. Next base: position 37,979,530 of record JADMNL010000032.1, read on the forward strand.
TTTCTCTCCGAGTAGTCCAGTTTCTAGGACTCCTTATCTGGGGGCTTGTCCATGTCCCTTGTGTTGCCCAAGTGCCTGAAGACCAAATCTGCCACCAACCCCTCGGCCGAGGGGTGCTCCGAGAAGCCAGAGAGAGAGAACCAGTAGGGACTGCGTACTTGCGGGCCATCCTGGCCGATGGTGCTGGGCAGGAGGCTGGGCGCTACCAGAGTTCTAACACCGGGCCCACAATGGCCTCAGCTACAGGGAAGGCCTCCGTGGGAGTCCCCCTTGTCCAGAATTTCCATACAGGGATATCTGGCCCATTTCTGCATGGGTTCGAGCGGCATCCAGGTGGACTCCAAGATGAACCGAAGGATACTGAGGAATGAGGTGGGGCTCTCATCCACAGAAAGGCCCCCCCAAGGAGTCCAGGTTGACTGGATGGGAATGCAACAAGGAGCCTTTGGACTCTGAAGAGTCCATGTACAGCTTTTGAGCCACTTTCCACTCACCAAGGGCGATTGGGGTGAGAGTGACCGACAACTGATGGGGCAAACCTTGAGCCGACCGAGAATCCTTGGTCGGTGCCCCATTCTTCGGCTGGGGAGGTGGTGGTTCCACCACAATGGGTGGGTAGCCGGTTTTGGCTGAGCTGTTGGTGCCGGGACCGGGTCCTTGACCAGGGAACCAGCTGCGGGGGTCGACTTCGGCTGTTCAGGCAACAGCCACTCAATTGCCGGTGTGGAAGCCGTCATCGACTTGCTGTCAGACAAAAGGAACTGTTGCCACATTAGATCCTCAAAGCACTGACACACTGCGCCGGAGCCTCTCCTCAGCCGAGGAGAATGAGGAACAAGAGCAGCAGTGCCGTTGTCCGCGATGTCGGGACCGAGACCACTGGAGTCAGTGGGATTTCCTCGAAGCGGAGGAGGACCAAGACCTTGACCGTCGGCGGTGCTGGTGGCAGGCCAAGGAAGGAGCGGGGGAAACCCGCTGCCCCTCTGGTTCAGGGTCCTGGGCCAGGGACTTCGGCTCAATGGTCTGAGGCAAGTCCTTAAAGGCACCAGAAGCACCGGTGTCTGACAGACAGAGAGAGAGAGAGAGTCGTCGGCCCCCTCGGTCGACAACCTGTTAGTGGGCTCGAGGAAAAATCTCAGCAGCGTCAACAGGCATCTCAGCTGGCTGGTCTGACGGGGACACTGTGAAACCAGTGGCCCAGGTTGCAACATTGACCGAAGTCGAGAGCCGACGGTCTGGGGAACGAGATCTCTCCCGCTCCCAAGAGCGTTGACGGTGGGTCTTACTTTTTTTGGATCCTTCTTCCAGGACCGAGGAGTGTGAGACCCAGAAGGACCCTCCCCTTTAGTCGAGAGGGACTGGCACAGCTCCCGAAAGGAAGCCGTGTAAGAAGAGCCCAGTTGGAGCAGAATAAACGCCGAAGCCGAAGAGGAGCTCGCCGTGGCCTGGGCAGGCCTCCTCGAGGGCCGTGAGCTGTTCAAGCTGTTCCAGTTGTTCTGCAAAACCTGCCATCGTGGACACCACCCAATGGACCTCCTTTATTTTGACCAGCGGGTACCGTTTCTACGGTCGCCCCAGCTGGAGTCGGGCAGCACGGTCTTTGAGCACCAACGGAGAAAAGGACAGACACATCTCACAAGCCTGTGGACTGTGGTCATACCGAGGCAATAAACACACGAGGCGTGGGGGTCGGTGTGCAACATCTTCTGCCTGGAGGGGCACCGGCAGAACCCGGGGACGGTCTTTTCCTCCATCGCAGCCATGAGGGAAGAGGGTGAAGATTAAACTCGAACAAGTTTCAAAGTAAGTTTAGGAAAAAAATCCGAAGTTTTTAGAGCCAGGGCCTGCAAAATGCGAGAGTGCTAAGGAGGGAACCTGATGCTTCCAAGCGGTAAGGAAGATCTGGCGTCATGGGGCGGAGCTGAGAGTTTCATCAGCCAGGTGGGTGGGAGGAGCCAGCTTGAAGACTTTCTGGCCCATCTTAAAGCAGCAAGGTACCTGACAGACAGTGTGGATAGAACAACATATCCACGCCCCTAGAATGGGTGGTGTCACCACCACCTGCCACATCAATGACCTGGGTTCAGGAACAGATGAGGAGCATTTGGGGCCAGCGGGGAGCGAGGATTAAGCATCCATAGATAGCACTCCTCCATTGGTGAGGGGGTGGTGCATACTGCTGCTTGGCTACCACCCAGCAGAGGCTAGGTGTCGCAGTGGTGGTCACCAACTAAGTTGGCCAGGCACAGGCGTTGAGGCGTGCTGTGGGTTCATGTAGTATGCGCGCCCTATTGCACACATATTGGCACGGGTCAGGGAGAATACGTGAGGAAAAGCACCTTCATCGACTAGATGATGACAGTGACCCCACAGACTCTGCACCACCTACTGAGGCACCAACTCACCTATGGAGGTAAGAAGAAGATGGGGTAAGTCCTGGGTGAGAGTACTGGGGAGAAACTGGAGGTGAAAGAGATGATGGAACAAACCTGCAAGACTCACTATAAATCACACTACAGTGATGATTTATCAGAAGAAAATCTCACTATGGATAGAAACATGGTACTTCTGAGCAGCAGCTCGCTCCAGTTTCTGCATAGGCCACTACTTTGGATGAAGCTGTAGCATTTCACATTGTAGCAAGTGGTGCACTGTTTGTTTGACAGCCCATGAATTAAAACCATGCAAAAACATAACATGAACCATGACTGTACTGTATAATGCTTACTGTAGTTGCACTTTACCAGTCTGGGCAGTCCCAAGTATCTATTAAAAAAAAAAAAAATAACGAAAAAACTACCTAGTTCCTATGCTGGGCATCCAAACAGGTCCTTTTTTGAAGTTATACTTTCAAAGAAAGCTTCAGAATCCACCAATAGCTATGTGTCTACAGCTGTGAAAGTTTGAAGAAACACTGCCTACTCATAACATTTGTGTGCCGTTATGTTGTCAGAATCGAGAACAGCAAAACAGCAGTTTTACATTTTGAGAATAAATGCCTTTCGTTGTTTAAATGGGAATATAAACTCTATTTTTTCATTAACCAATATGACATGATGGGGTGTGCTTTGTGCTGGGATAATGGCACACCTTGGCTGGGCTGAAGCACAAGGCCAACGACAGAGTAGTACTTCCACCACCCAAGACATGCTGTTATCCCAATACAAAACCCACCCTGAAGTACCTTACTGTGGTTATGAAATGGGTTCATTAGAATTAGAGAAGCAATAATTAAAAGAAAATATTTCAAGGAGGAAATAAGACAAAAAAAAAAAGGAGAAAAGGAAAAAACGGTCCTATTGAGCCAATGTAATTTTGCTGTTTGGCTAGTATAGGGCACATGCTACATTTATGTGATTTTTTAATACAAGTGAATGGAGGTGTATTGATACAGCTGTGCCTGATTATTGTGAACAGGTCAACTAGATCACGGATCTTGTTCCACTGCTGTTGTGCTAGGATAATGGCACTGAGTTTGAGCTCCTCAGGCAATCAGGTTGCTAGATTTTTATATCCATTTCATAACTGTAGTTAAGAAGACCATCAAAACACTACATCGATTGTGGGTCTCAGTTTACAAGCCCCCTCACTTCATTCATCTTTGGAATGCCCACCAGCTTGCTCCTCCAGTGACACATATGACATCATCAACCTCTATCACAGTTGAAAAATAAGATTCTTAAATATTTTCCTGTGTAGTCTGGGTGGTTTCCTGAATCCAAGCCCTCTGGTCTGGAATGAAGCTTTGTATTTTCCAAGACCATTTTGTCATGATGTCACATTAGTCGCTGAAGTTAGAGGACTACACCAATAAGAGAATGAGACAAGTATAGTCCCCGCCCACCACCATACATTACTCGTCAAATGGAGACTATCACTAGAGTTCTCTTTTATATGAATATATTCACTTTTAATGAAAAAGGGGCATTTATGTTCCCTTTAGATGGGAAATAAGCCCCCCCTCCCCTTCACATGAACAAGAAAGCTGCCATTGAAAAGTACTGATCCAATGGTTTAGGGAGGATGAAATGTATCTGCAGAGGTTCAGAAACTGGTAGCAAACTTGTCTGTCTTTATTTGGCACCTGCAGATGGCAGGATGACAGCAGAAGGCCATTTACCTCTTAATAAGTGGTAATGAGAGCGTTCAGAACCTGGAATGCTTCTGTAAGCATTCATGGACTACTGAGCAGAAAAGAAGCTCAAAGTCTGATGAACAGGAAGTGACATCATGTGCTGCAACAAACAAATGAGGACAGTGCTCCAGCCTTTTTTGTCTATCATCTACATGAATCTTTAGTGCAATTAAACAAAAGTTAACATTTTTGTAAATATTATGTAATCTCACTTAGTCCTAAGAATCACTGGTAAAAAGATGGTTCTATAACCAAAACTAAAACCAAGTAGATGACTCGGAGTAACTAAACTTCTCAAGGAGTGCTTTTTGTGTCCAGTAATTCTTGACGAGTTACTGAGTTTTCCCAAAATGGTTGCTCCTAACAAAACAAAAACAAAAAGCAAACTACCTAATTGAACAGGGCATACAAATGAATAAGCAGAAGATGGGAAGGTAAGGCGTTTTCATTTTACATAGTTACTATTCCACAGGGGCTCTGAGCGCTGCACAAATACAAGCACTATGACATCACTTCTAGGGACTGTGCCAACTTCAGTGACTTTTCGAGAACATTTATTTGTGGACGGGGGAGTTAGGCTGTACTTTTAACTTGTAACATATGCTTATTTGTTTGGGGTGTGTGCGCTATGAGGCACAACAAAATAACTGTAATACTAATTTTGGCAAGAAAAATGAAAGTTATTACGCTGCTTTTTTGTACTCCCAACTTTTCCTTCAGCCTGTTGACAAGACTGCATATTCACAAGCGCCCCCAACTCCTCAACGAAAAAAATTATTAACATCTTGCAGTGTTACAAAACGACACCGTAAGCTGAAACATTTCACCCTCTGATGCAGCCTGGAGAACTAAACAGAATTTACAACACGAAGTCACAACCCAGTTTGTCCCAGTCTTAGTTACTGCCCTCATGTAAACAGGCTGAATCATTTACACTTTTAGTTACACACAAACACTAGAGACAGATAAGCAGAGAAAAATATTTCTTTCTTTGCCTTTTTTTTATTTTTTGATTACAGCAGCAGATCGGGAAACATGCAGATCTCTTGAACCACTCCAGTGACTTGAGGAAAGCATATCAAATATGCAAGATCACTACTTCTGTACATTGCTAACACCTAATACAGAGGGGCTCACACAGAAGGCCGTCTACCCCCAACCCCCCAGCTCTGGAAAAAAAGCATGAAGGCTGGCCACAGCAGGGTGTGGTATTTTAAAAAAATACCAAAGTAGCTCGAGAAAATAAGCCATTGCAGATATGCCCCCCAAAATGAGCCAGTGTAATCTCTTTACAAAAGCCCCTTTTCATACCAGGTGATCACGTACACAAATAGTCTTGTTAACGTCTGTGTGAAAGCTGTTGATTTAACTTAAAAGTTCCCAGGGAGAAGTATCCCCCCCCAATTACTCTTTGACGGCCACATTCCTTGGCTCCCAACCAGTCATAACCCCCCGTTTTTTTCTTTTTACATGCAGCCTTTGCCCAGTGGCGTGTCTCGAGATTCATAATAGGCTAGGTGGCTGGAGAACCAAAGCTGTTCCTTGTGAGACCTCGGAGCCGCCCTCTACATGCTCCCAGACTGTCCCGAAATGCTCTACCTCCACCCGACGCATAACATATGGCACCTCCCACGGCTGTAAGGCCACCCAGCAGGTGGTGCCTGCACGCTGGGAAAAGCTCTCCCTCTTCCCAAGGCTGTGAGCATTGCCTCTGCAGTAGTCCCAGCCTCGCCAGCACAAGTGTGAGAGTCCTAGGATTCAACTTTTTTTAATTAAAAAAAAATAAAACATACTGTGACTCATTCACTATATGAAAGAAGGTGATTGTTAGAAATAAATCATCTGACCTGGCACAATCCCTGGACTCCCACATTGGAGCTGGCTGGGTGTCGAGCACGTCACTGCACTGGACTTCTGGAGAGGGAGGGTGTGGGCCTCATGGCATTTGCAGACTTCCCCCCCCACCAGCCAGCTGTGGAGTGGCACTGACATTGACTGCGAATGCAGCCGCTTACCCAGTTGCCCTCAGAGCTGAAGGAAGGGTGCAGCTTTTATGACCCCATTGCCAGGGTGTGAGGGTAGGGAATGATTAAAAAATGTAAATCAACTAACCCCACCCCTGCAGAAATCCATGCTACAGTCTGAGACCGACCTCATTCTGCCCAGCCCCTTCAACGTAAAGACAGCCAATGGATAAACAACAGCTTCTGAACTACTGATCATGTCATTATTTTTAAACAGAATCACAGTGTAAATTTCAGAATCCTATAGGGGATAAGTCACAAATGGTTTCTTTCTTACAAGCAACTTGGCACAAGTTATGTAATTCTATGGTTCTTTAATATTTGGGGGAGGTGGCCTGTTGGCGCAGCGGATAGATTCACCACTGTGGTGCAGAGGACCCGAGTTCAAGAATAGACTCAGCGTCAGAGGGCCGGCCAGGGGAGAGAAGGCTTGAATGTCCGATGACTGCTCACCTTCTCTCAGGGGAAGGGCGGGGTAGAGGACCGGTGTCTACTGACTCCTGGCAGAGGCCAAGGGACAGCAGTGCATCTGGACCTGCTATCCATGGGAGCATGACAGATGCTGGTGTATGCCTTGCATCCTGCACATCATGGATCCTGGGGTAGAAAACTGGAAAATGGCACACGGGCCAGTCGGGTGACAGCCTCCTGGATCCTCGTCACTGGGGGCTTCCAATCCATGAACTTCCTCCTCAGCAGCACCCAGGACCACTGGATTGCCAGTAAGGCACCTCCCTCCGTAGGAAGGGGACCTGTCCGATGAAGGGATACATCAGGGTACCCTGGGGGTGGCTGCGATGTGAGGCGGTGAGTGGACGGGAGGCAGCCTGTGAAAGAGACTCGGTCCTTGGATGAGGCCTGAAAGCGTGACCGGCAAGTGTGCAAGGGGAGCTGGTTAAATGTTTTCACATTGAGCAATGACCTAGGATTTCTCCCTTGCTCACTGGGTCGATTGTGTGCGCATATCACAGGGAGTGATACCCTCGCTCTCTTGAAATGGAGGGCTAGATTGTCCCCACCATTATATAATTAGTGGGATTAGGGGTCTCAGAGGCAGGTTGCAGTTAGCTGTTGTGACACAGCTGGGAACAACTGGAATGAGGCACAGGGGTACAGAGGGGAGTGGATAAAAGTGTAAAAAAAAAAAAGCAAACTCCCTTCTTCCGCACAAAAAATTATTTGGGTGCATTAAGCGCGAATGTATTGCACACAACACCATAGTGCATTCTCACTCTTCCAGATCTGGCACAAATCATCCCTTACAGAAATTCAAGTGTGCAGTATGCATGCAGCATGCACGCTGCACACATGCTGTACACTTATATTTCTGTAAGGGATGCCTAAGGTGCATTTTATTGCTGTATCACAATGAAGAACTGTGATAATGTACTTCTCATCAATACCGGATGAGCGAACGTTTACAGAAATACAAGCGTGCAGCATGCATGCATACCACATGCTTATCAAGCATGTGGCATGCATGGTGCACACTTGTGCATCTCTGTAAGGGAACCCTTGGTAGATAGGCCAAAAATATTTCCAAGCTGCATGGCACTGGTAATGGTCAGGCCTTTAGGAGCTCTCACCCTTCCTGTTTCGTTTAAATTCATTCTGACTCTTTTGATTGGGGGGGGGGGGATCATCATTTGTACAAATGTTGCAGGGTTCTGGATTTGAAACCTAGCCCACTCTCCGCATTATGATACTGATACCAATGTCTTTGTTGCAGCCCAAGTCTAGAGCTTAAAGTTCTGGTCTGTCTTGTGGGGCAAATGTGAAGTCGCTGCCCCGTGTCCTCCTAGACTGGAATGCAGATTGCTATTTCCTGTTCCGAGTCAGGGTAAAAGACTCTATTGCAATATGTTTAAACAGACGTAATAGAAGACATCAGCATACCTCTCAACTGCTGTGCATGCCACATAGCACTGTGTATTTTACACAAACTTTAACCCCTGCTCAGCAAAGATTTATTAATGTTCCTTACGATGTTAGAGCCATTTCTGGACACAAAAACTATTCAAAAATTTAACTTTGCCAGCCCATAGGCGCACGGAAGCTTACCACACATGCGATCGTGACGCAGGTTCGTGCAAATTGGTCATCAGGGACTGGCTGGGGAGGAAGGGATATGATCGCCTCAATGCCACCACCTGGGGTGACCACAGGTGGAGGTGCAGCTCGGGATGATGTGGTGGAAGGACATTGGCCGAGTTCTGGGATGGCCGTCACATCGTGATGTGCTTTCATTCCTTGGAACTCCTAGAGTGCCGACGCCCTCTGGGCCAGGAGCAACACAGTAAAATACCCACACTGCCGAACCTGGAGATGGCCTCCGGCACGCAGCCCTTACACGCTGGATGATCCCTGGACTCGGAGGCGCCTGACGAAAACTCAAACAGGTGGGGGGGGTAAGGGGAAGCTGCTTTTCTTCTCCAAGCTGGGGGGCAAACCAAGGCAGCGTGGCGGTGGCCAAAGGGAAGAGGTTCACGTGCAGCCAGCATCGACGCCTAGGAGCGCCTGAGGCTGTGGGAGAGAAGGGGCCAAAAACAGAAAATACATATATAAAAAAAACTTGATAGAATTCCTTAAGACTAAATATATGGAGCCCAATATTCTTACGTTTTAGTCTTTAGAATAAGAAAGTACTACACATTCTGTCCATTTACTCTGCATTTTTAAGGACAGTTCTATGCATTTTAATGCTAAGACGTTGAGAGGTACTAGACATAATCAGTAACCTCAGCTCATTTTGAGACTTGGGGAAGGGGGGTTTGCTGCATGGAGCTAAAGGCAAAGGGCATGCTATCCTTTTCAGTGGGCTAAAACCCAAGACAAATGTCCCCATTAGTATCCATTTTACTTTGGTACACTGGTTTTCCAGGCGTCGTATGATCTAGACTTAATGCAAAATTCTAATCTGATGCAATTTCTCAATCTGCATTTCCTTTCGTTTTTGTCATTTTATAAACAGCGTAACTTAAACTGATGCAGTGCATTTTACTAAATCCACCTCAAAAAAAGCTTTTTTAAGCAATATTTATATTCACTAAAGGATTCCGCCGTTTTTCAGCATATTAATTAAACTGGCTGTGTGGAGCCGGCCTGCTGGCACAGCGGTAGGGCTTCACCTTGTGATGCCGATGCTCTGGGTTCAGGAATGGACCTGAGGAGTCTAAGGGCCAGCCGGGGGGAGGGGGGGAGGAGGACTGAGCATCCCATGGACTACTGCTTTCCTCCTCCTCCGGAGGGAGGGTAGGTTAGCACTTGGTGCTTGATCAACCCCTGGGGGAGAAGCAACAGAAGCTCAGCTGTTGGGAAGGTGTGCCGGATGTCTGTGCTTCGCTACATTACATCATTGCAAGCCACGCCTCCCAGGGATAAACGCACACAAAATGCTGGCCCCGCTGATGATGCCCTGCTTTCCGGTCCCACTGTGACCCCTTGGTTGGCGACAAGAGTTCAGTCTTCCATTAGGAATGGCCCAACCCTGCGGGATAAGCCAGGGAGGGCCACTGGTAGTACCACGCCTCCCGGACATCTTGATGCCAGTCTCCATCTGGGGAGTGCCTACTCGGCAGCCCCACCCTGGGGGGCAAGCCCGGGAAGACCACCAGCTAGAGGTAAGTCTCGGGGAAGGGGGCAGGAGCTAGGAAAGTCAGGGCTAAGCCATAAGGGCAGAAGCACCAAAAATAATTTAAAAAAAAATGGCCGTGTGGAAAATTTCACTGGAGAGGGAACCCCCTGGATAAAAAAAAAAGGAACATCACACTAAAATATCACCAAACTGAAATTTGCATTTTGGACTATTTCAGTAAGAAGCCCTGACAACTCTATAAAAGGGACCCTTTGAATTTAAAACCTCCACACGAAATCGCACCACCACATGAATACGACTGAATCAACACAAAGAATGACAGCCTACACTACTGAAACAGAAATACAAGCACAAATAACACTGGCTTTATTTACAATAATTCCTCTTTTTTATATATTCTTTTTAATTACCTGAGACATTCCTTCACTTGAACTTCCCGTCTTAATTTTGTTTTAACTCTTTAACTGCTGAACCCCCTCTGATGACTTGGCATGCTTTTTGTTACAGAAAGGGGAGGAGACATTTCAAGTCATCCAAAATTAATAATGGATCAACTTCTAAAATGTATGGATTTGAACATGAAAGCAGAGGATTCCATTAACATCTGTGCTTTGATACACCTTCAGAGTTTACACATTTAAGCTACTCATGAAGCCGGGGGGGGGGGGGACGACGATGGCCTTGTGCCTCCACTGACCTCTAATTGCTATGTTTGCTATGTTACAATGCTTAAGGCACTGTGTGCATAATTACTCATGTGCACATATTGGAAACTATATGAAATTAAGACTATGCCTTACCATTTCCCTCCCAGTCTGAGCTGGTGGAAAGTACATATCTGTTAGTTAATAAAGGACTGACTCATTCTATAGACTTGGGAGGCTCAGGGTCTCCAGAGTTTTGGCTAGAAATGCTACCTTAACATTTAATGCAGACGTTTATGTTAACAAATCTCCAGCTGGTGCTGCTTACTTTTCAAGTTTTTATTCTTTAGAAACAATATGGGGACTCCACTGGTCATACTCGAGGCAGAGTAGCATCCCAGGTGATGCTCCCATCTAGGGAAGAAGGGTTGCGGGCCTTGTTGGCTTGCAAATGGGATACATCCGAGCTTTTGAGTAGGGTTGCCAGTTTGGGATCAGGCTTGAGCCACTACACCTAGAGCCTGTGGTGCTGGGTTCAGATCCCAGTGCAGGCAATATGTTTTTGCTTCCGGGGGAGTGTCTACATTTTCTAAGTTCGCTCCTCCTAGAATTGAGAATCCTTATTTTGGTGGGTGCATAAAGAGAAGCCATAGTGGATGTTTTTAGAGGACTGTCGTTGTTTGCGGCGGTCTCTCTAAAAGGAACTCGTCCTTTTGATGTGGGCAATTATTTTCTCGCTCTAAAGGACTCGCCCTTACCACACAAAACCGAAGGCAGGCACTAACCTCCTGGGAAAGGAGGGTGTGGGTCACCCAGTATCCAGGTGCCCCCTGCCAGCCAATCATGGAGTAGTATCCACCAAGAAGGAAGCCACTGGTTCCACCCTCCAACCAGAACAAGTGTGCAGTTGTGAAGACACTGATTATAAAAATGGACAAAAAAATCCTGCTAAGTAGAAGGTTTTTTCCCCCCATCTTTTTTTCTTTGGGTCCATTTTATAATCACAAATAAGGCTCTCCAGGGTGCGTGTTGCTGAATCTACTCACCTCCCATGTGGTTTACAGCATTCAGCGGCAGCTTGGCCACACCACATGCAGCAAGGATAAAGCCCACAACAACACATGCCCTTGCTTAATCACCTGAAGGGGATAAAATAAAATGGAAGGTCTGGAAAAGGCATGGTATAACTGATCAGCACACCCTGTGCCATTTTAAAGAGGAACATTCATGAACCATGTTCATTATAGATTAAAAGCGCATGAAAAGCTCTTTTAAATGAGGTACTGAGCTTACTCGTAGCATCATCTGGGGATATCCATGACTATGTCAGCCCCATATTGATACTACATTTCCACCAGTTTTAGAACGTTGTGATGTCACTAATGAGCAAGCTGTGGCTAACCACATTGTAGTCAAGCACAATTTCATCATCACCGACATCATAAGGATCTAAGAATGGTGGCTATGTAATATCAATATGTGTCAGACTTAATTATTGATATTTGTGTACCGCTGCCAGTTACACAGGAGCCCAATATGTCATTTAAAAGACCTTTTCATAGGCTTTCAAATGGGGCCCGGCCTGGTGGCACTGAGGGTTGAGGCACTGGATGCCACACTTTGCGCCACACCAGCGACCCAGGTTCAGGAGAGGACTCGGGTCGTCGGGAGTTGGACGGGGAGGAGTTGGACTGAGTGTCCGCTGGACCGCTCTCCTCTCCTGGGGTGGGTGGGGTATGCTCTAAACGGCTCCTGGTGGCTACTTGGGGGGGGGCACAGCAGTGTGTGCAAGCCGCACTCGGGGTACGGTGGCTGTGGCGGTAAATGGCAAGGGCGCTACTGCACGTCCGCGCCCCTGGGACACAGAAAAAAAAAGGAAAAACCCTGGCTTGCAGGGAGGCAATGGTGGCCTCGAATAATCAGGGCCCACATGCCCAACACCGGACTTTCCCCGACTGGCACTCCCAAGTCCTCGCTTTGCTCCAGGACCTCAGCTGACTGGATTGTCAAAAAGGACACCAGGGTAGGTGAAGGGTGCCCCGCTCTGGGGGTATAGATCCGGGGGGTCAGCTGGGGTCCACGGAAGTGGGCATGGTGTCTCTGTCCCCAATTCACCAGTTGGGGGGGCGTTAAGGTAGGAAGTAGATGCCCTGGTTGGGTGGGGCACACCTGAGAGATGCCCTGGGATGCCGGAGATAAATAAAGTTGACAAAAAAAAGGGGCTTTCAAATGGTGATGGGCACTGTTCAAAAATGTCCCCCTTTAATGAGAAAGATATTTCCTCACCAAATTGAGGTGTATTTCACTGGAACATCTCTGTTCGTGTCATGGGATGTAATCTGGAGCGTCCAGGTGAAATATGGTGCCCATTGCAAGGGTTTCTTGGTATATGATGTGGGAGAAAGATGTTCTTCTGATGATTTCTCACAGTACAAAATGTACCTTGCCCCTTCAGTTAGATCTTGAGGGGGAGGGAGAGAGAGAGAAAAAGAGACATTTCTCTTGGTATACTGCCCCCCAAGTGTTTCCCGACAAGAGCAACTGCAGCAATGGGAATCATCAAACTCTATAAGAATTATGCTACATGCAAAACATTTTTCCTCAAAATGATCGGGAAGAAAATAACGTGGTCATGTAAACAGAGCCATGGGGATACAATTTTCCAATTGCTACAAAGGAAGCAAATATTCTACCTATGAAGGGGACTATTGTTGTTTTGAATTAATTATGAAAATTAGACATGGGTGGGGGGCCTTAAAACTGTTTCTGTGCTGCTAGGGATTTGGCGAGACATGCTCAGTCTTTCTAGGACTCCAGCAGCTAAGGAGTTAAAACATACAGAACCACAGTCCCTAACAGCCCAAATCTCGACCTTCTTTTTCCCTCCTAGAATTCTGTACTTTCGGGGACTGCAAGCAAGAGAGGGCGAGTAAGACAGAGAAAGTGAAGTGCAGCATAGTGTGGCTTGAGGATTCTAAGAATGCGCAGGAATGAAGCGCTGAACGGGTTTAGTGTGTTTTTTTCCTTCAGGGTGCTGACTTCTACAGATGTGCCACCCACAAAAAAGCTATACATGCATGGTTTTGTTTGCCAATAAAGAGATTTGGCATTTTCATTTACCAAAACGTGAGGGTAGGAGACCTCTAGAGATGAACCAGGTCAAACTCAAGACAGAAGGGTAGCATCGACTTAACAGCCTTCTGTACAGCACATTTTAAAACAGCAGTGCAACGAGTACAAAAAATAAAAAATAAAACATTACAGTCACGTAAAACAAAAACAACATCCTTGTGTTTCGTTCATTTCATTCTCGTGGTCTGTGACAGACCTACATTTGGAGCTTTTTTAAGTGCTTGCCCCCCTATCGGACCCACTGTGGTGTATCTATCTAGTCCAAGGTGGCGCTGTGCTGCTAAACGTAAGAAGCCTGCCTGAGCACTCGCCCCACTGCACCCATGTTATGAGATATGGTGTACACAGCTTACCATGCTTCACCTGGAGGGCAAGAAATCGCCAGGGTGGGCTGCTATCTTTACTGCAGTGCAACACTAATCATGAAATTGATACATATATATTTTTTAAAAAAACCTTACTTTTGAAATGGCAGAACGAATTAAATATACTTCACTGATGGCTTATGGATGGCAGGAGTAGAGTGCCGAAAGACCATGCATGATGGTGTCTTCCATGGTAACAAACGCTGCTGCTTTAAAAACTGCTTTTGCATATCAATTACTGTCATAGTGGGACATACTGGTATACAACTTACATCATCCTTCTAATCATATTTGCAGCTGGCTTTCACTTCATTCTTAAAGAGCCCCCAACATACCAGGGGAAACACGGGGCGGGGGGGAGCAACGACGTGAAGACACATTTCACTTATATTTCCTATCTACTGGCTGGCAGTATAGCCAAGAGGTTAGCACAACAAGCTGTGAACAAGCTTGGTACATCCAGCAGACCTGGACTGAATTCTACAGCCTCCACTTGCATGCTGTGTGACCTTTAGCAAGTCACTTAACCTCCTTGTGTTCACAGGATGCACCTGGAAATGAGCATTGACTCTGCGTGCCTTTCTGGCCAAAAACTGTTAAAAACCAAAAAAATCTTCTTGGTATTTAGTTTCCCTTTCCTCATTATTATTCTCTGATGGTTTCGCAGGTGAAGCGAGTGAAGACTCGGGTTGCGAGACGGGGAGAATGAAATGACTGCAACGCAGTTAAAGGAGTAAGATGACGCAATGTGCAGTATTACGTGTATTCAGAACAAGTAAAAAAAATTATAAATGTTTTTAAACTGTCATGCCATTTTATTTCTTAATACAAAAAAAAACTAATATTGATACAGTCTGTTGATACAAAAAAATAGTGGCTGTGTTACAACTGAAAAAACATATCGATAACACACTAAAAAAAGGTTAATGGCTGACATTGCAATTGTGTGCTTGGGTCGTCATAACCCTTTCCACTGCAACAGACTGTGATGTCAAAAGTCAATGACTGTGATGTCAGGTGGGGACGAGCAGCTGAAGCAGACACAGTCTAGCGGGGAGAAGTGATCCTATTATTAAATTAATGTACATAAACATGAAAAGAAACAGGAAGCTAAACATGGGGAATATGTTGAAATGTGTCCAAAACGTATGGCCTGAATTTTCAAAGCTCTGGATGCAGGCCTTGTGTTGGCTGTTCTGCCATAGCTGCGTCTCTGCAAATGTGTTAAAATGTTTGCATGTGATTTTTTCAAACATTTCAACATAGTTGCAACACTGCTCACTTTATGGCAGTAAAATGACTTGTGACGTATGTGTCATTTTTGTTGTGCAACTTGTGACATTCACGACAAGAAGCTAGACTATGTTTGGTGTGGTCTAACAGTCATGTCGCAAATAGCGCAACTGCGGCAAAATTGTGCCATAATTCTTTGAAAATCTAGACCCGTGCTTGTGTCTCCCCTCCCCAGGCTTTTCCTGAGAAATTAGGGAGTCTTTAAAGAGTCGGTATCTACTACAGTATCTACGTCTGTAAACATAAATTCATTCAGCTACTACAAGTTCCTGGAGAATGCATTCAGTTTTACACTTTGGGTGTCTTTCTCAGGGTTTGCAATACATTCTTGTCAATTATTCCTGAAATGGATACAGAAAAACCCTAACAAGGACCTCATTTATGTGTCTTTTCCATGACAACAAGACTGTGCTGTGGCAAACACAGCATACCTTGTGCTTTTCACGAAGTACTATTGTATGAGAAACGCTGAAAAGACCAATAATAGAAACAAGCCTTAAACCTGAAGGTTAAATGCAGCAGCTGCTGTAAACATAACAGTTTTTTAAAACTTCTTATCCTTGTAGATGCCTGCTCTTAACGGAAATGTTTAAACAGCTGCAAAAACAGAAGATGACAGTACTGTTTATCCCAGAATGACCCACACTACTGCAATATAAAAATTACTGAATAGCTTTAACAATTAACAAATTTATTTTCTTCTGTAAATAAGATAGCCCCTCCCCCTCCAATGTGCAAGATTTTCTTCGATAGATCAAAATAGTCAATTCTAAGCATGTTCAATGGGAAAGGTGTACAGCTCTTGTCAAAGCTCGCTGTAACGTGACTGGTGGTGTCAACTCCACAAAAGGTGTCAATTAGCAGCATTAGTAGAAAAATCAAAGGAACCCATATCAGAGGAAAACCTGTCAACAACGTTCTATGACATTACTTCCCATAGGGCTTTAAGTACTCAGTTACTGCAGCATTTCACAGCATGTTCCATAAAAATACAGGATTACCACTGAGTTTTGACCTGTTTCCCTTTTTTCTACACAACAGATATATAATTACATATATGTAATTAATGCACATACAGAGACACGTATAGGGATTATTACACCTGCCCTGATTGTATAATCAGATCTATTTTCATGAGTACCTCCAAGCCTCTTCACTCATGGGTGGCATATTCACAAGTGTGTAATTAGGCTTGGAGGTATGAGTGAAAATAATGCAATTATACAGTCTGGGCAAGTGTAATACAGTAATTGGTTTATACAACACAAAAATGTGTTGCTCATATAACCAGCTACTCTTGATGGGCTAAACTGTTGATTAAAGACCTACCTGCAAATAACCATGTTTTTAATAGACACATAAGAAAATAAATGTTTAGTTTCATGTATGTCTACCAGCAGGTCTAAATGATAGGATGTATTTGCCTCTGTTTATACCCACCACAGCAGAACACACACACACACAGACACAGACACACACACACGTGTGTGTGTGTGTGTGTGTATTTTATATATATTGTGCAGAAACAGTTTCATGCATGTGTATATATGCATGTATAACTCCTATTACTTTTTAGTTTGCAAATCAACCTACCTCCTGAAAGCCAGCTTACTGACCTGCAGAGGAAAACAAGAAGCTTTATCAGAGCTGTATTCCACTCCTAAAGCATTGGGCCTCTCAACTACATTCAGAAACTTTTTCCATTTTGTGAAATAAACAAAACTCTTCTTACAGCATTGTGATAACTCTATAAGCATCTTACTCATGTAAGACAAATTTCACACTTTTTTTTTTAAAAGAAAAAGAAAAACTTTTGATGTTTTGTGACGGACAGAGAGATATACAGAGATGGCTGGCTATCTTACAAAGCTAGCAGTGATCCAAGCTTTCTCAGCGAAGTGCTTCTATGCATAAAGTGATTACAGCTTATTTGTACACGGAGTAACTGACGTATGAAAGAAGTTCTTGGCTGAAGTTCTGAAGTTCACGGTTCTTGCTTTTGTCATTTTTCTCCCCTTCCCATTCTGAAGCAGCATCAAATGTCCAGTCTGCAAGATTCTCCTATGTGTAGATAGACAGATGGCTGGACAGACAGACCACAAGAACACAGAAACACCATGAATGGTTTACTTAAATGTTTCTGTACCCGCATAAATGGAATGCTCTCTTGTCTCTTCTTTTGGCCAAGTCAATATCATTAAGTTCCAGAAGGGGGTGCTTACTCTCTTAACACACATCAAAAAATCCCCTCTTCCTATCAAATACATGGCGCTATTTTTTAAGAGGGACACTGGATTCAAAACGGTTTGGTTGAAGTTGCTAAGTGACAAGTACTGGAGTTTCTGCTGGGCAGAGATGCAAAACAGTGAAAAAGGAGGCTTTCAAAAATTGCATGACTAAATGATTTAGATGGGAAAAAAAACAAACTGGTAGGTTTAAATGGTTTGAACTGCATGTTTTGTACTTCAAATGAAAGTACAATAATGCGGACACAGAGGAGGCAATTGCTGTGGGCAGCACATCTGGCTTGGACTGTCTTGATACATGGAAAGCAGACCTGAGAATCAAACAGACCTTATTCACAGCCGGACTGGAAACAAGGCTTGGATCACAAACAAACAGGAGTGACAGGTGGCCGAAACAGAAAGTACTTCAGTGTGCCCCATCACTGCTTTTGTTTCTGTTTCAAGTCTCGTTCTTCAGTTCCTCTGTGACTACGGTCTACCGGTATTCAAAAACAAACCTTTTCAAATTTTAACGAAATTGGGGAAAAAAGCAGAGAAACAACCATTTTCATTTGTGCAGGCATTTAGTTAGCACACCTGCTGGAATAATTACTTCTCTATTACAAAAAAGGTATGTTTTTCAGTTTGCTAACACTGCTTAGGTTTGGAGGGTCACACCGGCTCAGCGGATTGGCTCACCTGATAAAGTTCTGATTCATGGTCATAAAAATGTGTTATATACAAAAGCCACTGGGTGGGTCTCAGAGTCACATGCTTCTCTTAGATGGAGAAAAATAAATCTTCAATTTCTCTTGTGGTTTCTAAAGTGTCATGACTTGAGGCATCTGTCGCAACAACAGACAAGCATGCTGGTGCCACCGACAACACTGCAGCACGGCTCTTGCATTATCTCACCGTCATAACCTCTCAACATTGGGGACGGCAGACTTGCATTACTGCTGTCTCCACAGTGTTGACTTTATAATTATCAACCCCTTAAAGTCTCCAAGGAGTAGGGGTACTGAGCTGCAAACCTGGAGACCTGGGTTTGAATCCAATCAGCCCCCACTTGCATACTGTGTGACCCTGAGCAAGTCACTTAACTTCCCTGTGCTCCCAGGTCACATCTGGAAACAAGCTCCGGCTCAGTGTGCCTTTCCTGGTTAAGCAATTTTCCCTTTCCCTATGGTAGGTATGAAGGTGTCCTCTACTGCAACACCCCTTCAGGTTAACAAACAAAATGACACTAATTATGTTAATCATAATTTCTTAGGTGGTGTAGCAGAGATGTTTCTGGCATTTATTAAATTTTTTTTATTAAAAACAAACAAGAAGAAACAAAAACCTGCAAGGCTGTGGCAGAGATGCTTCTGACATTTACATTTTTTTTTTAATTAAAAACAAACAAGAAGAAATAAAAACGCTGCAAGACTCAGACAGGGGTCCAGGTTTCCACAAACCCCTTCAAGGTTAAAATGGCAGCAAAATGCCGCCAAAGTGAAGAGTCTGTGCTGCCTTCAATATTTCCCATGTTCATTTGGTGTGTGTGTGTGTAGTTTTTCTGTTACAAGTGCAATTTTGATCAAGTATCCAAGCTGAAGGCACCACAAAAAGTGGGGCTTACAGCTGTAAATAGTAAACACAGTTCAACCCTGCTCAACATCTACGATCCCGCTAAAACATAAATTAAAAAAAAACTTCTACGCCCTCCCTCAGTACCTTAATTAGGAAACTAGTAACCCCTTCTGTGGATTAAAAAACCCTTTAAAACAAAACAGTTCATACTTGTAATGATTCACACTTCTTTGATGGCCATCTTGGTGATCATATCTGCTGTTATGTGTTTACCCTTTGTAACTTTTAATTTTTTTCAGTTAAACTTTCTATTCATCTTTTGTAAAACCCATTACTTGGGTATGACCCTTTATAGCCTGAAGAACTGCTGTGATTAGTCAACCCAACTGCAATGAAGACAATCATTAGTGCCTTCACAATTTACAAGAAAAACTGCATTTTAAAGTTTCTCCAAAATTGCACCTCTAACTGGCCCTCGGGCTTGCACCGCATTTGCAGCCAGCTCATGAATGCTGGAAAACCCATCTTAGGGTGTCAGCATTTACGAAGTTTACCCAGCAGAGTCCTCAGACTCTGACTTGGTAAGTGGCAACGACAGTTTGGTGCAGAAATGACATTTTGATACAATTCCTGCCTCCCTGTTGCCAAGTCTGGGGTCATCAACGTTGCAGCTTTACAAATGTGGTCGACTGGGGAAACTAGTCATGTCAGTTTCTAGGGAACTATGCGACAGAACCACAGTGACTTCTGGAGATAACAATCATTTTTACTTTTTGATCAGTGGACTCCATGGTCAGACTCCTCACCCAATTCAAAATGGTCCACCTGTGTCCCAGAACTTATAACCTACCAGTTTTTGATAGATCCAAGCTTTCAGTGTTTGGATGGGTTGAAAACAAAAAATGATGCTTTCTGGTGGCAGGTTTCCAATTTTTGAAAAAAAAAAGGCTTGCTGTGACTTTTTCCTCCTGAAATTCAAGCCACGAACGAAATCCTGATGCAGGTGGAATGTGCAAATATGTCTCAAGGCATCTTTTCACAGGAGACTTACAAAATTAAATAAATAAATAGAAAGTGCCCAGATGGCCAGGAGCTATGTTCACTTCCCCCAACCCCCGGGCTAAAAAGTCAACACCTTGTTTCACAAGAGACTTTAGTGCATCTCGAAAAAAAGTGATTGTCAAGTCTACCGTTAAACTAACAACGGCAGCAGGAAAGGTTTGGGAACGTTTGGACTGAACTTTTTTCCTTTTATTGTTGTTTAATGGCTTTGATGAGTAGAAAAGGTTTTGCCCCTCTTAAAAATGGCAATGACTACAGGTTTTAGTGCTTTTTATTTTCTTTTGTTTAAATTCAAATTCATTCTCTAAATCGGTCCATGCCGTTGCAATTCCTTGCGCAATGCTGATGGCCTTGATGCAAAAATTTGAAAAACAAAACCCAGAAATGACAAAAAGACAGCAAAACTGTCCTGAAGCTGTCTCTTTTTTCCATTGTATTTTGTTTTTTTTCTCGTGTTTTCCAAACCATACATTTTCACGTGTCTGGCCTAAACCTCTTGATCTTCGAAAACCTCCAGAAAGAGGGGAGGGAAAAGTTCCGTGGGGCATTCAACCTTCATATGAAGGAAGCGGCTAGCGTGGCATGCTCCAATCATCCGCAGGTCAGTCACCTTCATGAGGAGCTTGGGCCAGAAGTGGGGAATGTTGTGTTTGCGATAGTTGATGTAGTGTTCAAACGCAAGGAGGTAGGTCTCTTGGCATTTCTCTATCTTGTCAACGCAGGTCAGTCCTGTCCGATCTGCATGGCGGTGAGGAACGAGAAACAGACAAAAAAAATCAAAGTGACAGAATCACATACAGCTAATACATCACAGCATTTGTTCTGGTACTTCAGTTATTTTTTTGTGTACAATTTTTTTTCAGGATAGCCCACCTGAGATGCAGTATCTCATTTTCAGTGGGGTCCAGCCTCTACCCATTTTTACATTTGGGTGGATTGAGGCACTGGGAGGCTAAGTGACTCACTTAGGGTCAAACAGTAAGTAAGTGGCTGTGGTGGGATTTGGACCTGTGTCTCCTGGTGCCCAAGCCTGTACTGTAGCAACAGATCACAATGCCTCCTGCAGTCCACAGCCAGTGAATGACAAAGGTACATTAATACAGTTACTGATAGTATAACAAAATCAGGTGGTGCATTATAGCTCATTGCTTTATCACACCCAATCAGATATCATTCCATTTTTTCATAGATACATAGACTTTGATGGCAGATAAGGACCGCTTGGCCCACCCCATCTGCCCATTTCCCTACCTATTGGATAAGCTGCAGATCCTAGTTAACCAACAACCTACTTCTTCCTACCCCCACCAGAATTGCCTTATGTCTGTCCCACGCATTCTTGAATTCCCCACTGTTTTTGACCCCACAACCTCCCTCACGAGGGCCGTTCCATGCGTCCACCCTCTCCATGAAAAAATACTTCCTCCACACGTTGCCCTTAAGACGTCCACCTCTATCTTCAAATTGTGCCCCCTTGTTCTTGCACATCTCTTTTTCTGAAAGATGCTACCCTCCTGGACTTTGCTGATTCCCTTGAGGTACTTGAAAGTTTCTATCATGTCCCCCCTCTCCCTCAAGGGTATACATATTAAGCTCCTTTGGGCTCTCTCCATATGGCTTCTGGTGCAGACCCTGCACCATTTTAATTGCCCTCCTCTGGACTGCCTCCATCCTATCTATGTCCTTGCAGAGATGGGGTCTCTAGAACTGCATGCAGTACTCCACATGGGGTCTCACAGAGGGATAACAACTTCCTGCTTTCTACTGGTGATGCCTCTTCCTATATATCCCAGTATCCCCCAGCCCTCCTTACTGCCTTCTCACATTGCTTGCTTACATTTAGGTCATCTGATATGACTACCCCAGGTCCCTTTCCATTTTTGTTGTTGTTACTACCCCACTGTGTACTCTTCCCCTCGGTTTTTGTTTCCCAGATGCATTACTTTGCACTCTTTGCACTGAATCTAAGCTGACACACTTTTGACCATTCCTCCAATCCTGCCAAGTTCCTTCTCATCCTTTCACCTCCCTTGTGTATCAACCCTGTTGCAGATCTTTGTGTCTGCAAAGAGGCATACTTTTCCTTCCAGTCCCTCCGCAATTCACTTATGAAGACATTAAAAAGGACTGGACCCAGTACTGAACCCTGCTAGTAAGCCCCTTTCTTCGGAGTGGACTCCATTTACTATTACCCTCTGTGTCCTGTTGTCCAGCCAATTTTTTACCCAGGCTACCGCCCTGGGACCCACTCTCATGCTGGCTCATTTATTTATTAATCTTTTGTGTGGGACTGTGTGAAATGCCTTGTTGAAGTCTAGGCAGACCGTGTCCACAGCCCCTCCCTGGTCTACTACTTTGGTCACCCAGTCAAAGAAATCTATCAGATTCGTCTGACATGACCTTCCTGATGTGAATCTATGCTGCCTTGGGTCCTGTGCCCTGCTGACCTCTAGGTACTCAACAGTTCTTTCTTTCAGAAGTGATTCCATCATTTTCCCTACCACTGAGGTCAAACTAACAGGTCTGTAGTCTCCTGCCTCTGCTTTGCTCCCACTTTTGTGAAGGGGAATCACATCCGTCCTTCAGTCCTTAGGTACTACATCATCCTCCCATGATTTGCTAAAAAGGGTAGTCAGTGGTGTCACTAGTTCTCCCCTTACTTCTTTTAGAATTCTGGAGTGAATCCCATCAGGGCCCATTGCTTTTTCCACCTTCAGTTTTAGGAGTTCTTTCAGAACCCTTTCTTCTGTGAATGGACTGGTATCGACCCCCCTATCCAGAGTGCTTCTACTGACCGAGCTAGGTACCTCCCCCTCCTCTTCTTTTGTGAATACCGGGCAAGTATTAGTTTCAGTATCCCTGCTCTTTCACTGTCACCCTCTGCCCACCAGCCACCCTCTCCCTTTATTAAGCCTCACTATCCCTCCTTGATCTTTCTTGGCTCCCTAATATGCGGTATAAAGGTTTTATCCCCCTTAACTGAATTGGCTATCTTTTCCTCGGTTTGGGCCTTTGCTATTTTGACTGCCTTCTCGCTTCCTTCTGCTTTAACTGGTACAGTTCTCTGTCCTGCTCCTTCTGTGTTTTCTTATACTTCCTGAATGCTATCTTTTTCTCCCTAACCTTCCCTGCCACTTCTTTTGAGAACCATAGTGTTTTTTTCCTTCGTTTTGATTTATTTGCTTCACAAAAAGGCTTGCTGCTTCTGTAATGGCAGTTCTGATGTTTCCCCATTGTTCCTCCACCCCTCCTTCTTGCCTGTTTGCTAGTGCTTTTCTGAGACACTCTCCCATTTTGCCAAAGTCAGCCCTCCTAAAGTCCAGTACCCTCACTTTTGTATGGCTTGACTCTATGGCTGAGTTTATCATGAACCACACTGTTTGGTGGTCACTTGTTCCCAGATGGCTACCCACTTCTAAATTTGAGATCCTCTCTCCATCCCCGTTTGAGAGTACCAGGTCTAAGATTGCTCTCTCCCAAGTGGGTTCCAACACTAGCTATCTGAGGCATGCCCATTTTATGCTAGTCACTTCCTAAGTGGTCTTAATAGGATAGAAATGAAACAGATTTCATTTCCAGTGAACATTCCCTGTGGAATTAATCCCAGTATTTCCTGTGGGCTTACCACCTTGGAGACTGATCCCGTCAGCTACCTTGGTTATATGTAACCATACTGATGCCTCAGCATGGTGTTTAGGGACACTATACTTTTGGAGGTCCCATCTTTCCAATGAGACATTAAACTGAGGTCCTGTCTGCCTTTAAAGATCCCATGGCATTTCTTGAAAAAGGTAGGAGAACTTTCCCAATGTCCTGGCACAATTTACCTCATTCACTAAAACCACAAAGCAAGCAATGATACCCCACAGGGTAGGCAGTATCTGGCTATACTGGACTGCCCAGGGGCATAATGAGGCTCAACACCACAGGTGGGGGGCTTATATCCTCTGGAAGGTCTGGTGTAGCCTATACCTGCCACTGTGGAGGGTATTTTTGTGCTTAGGAAATGGTATCTATAGAGTATTTATTTTTAGAAAAAAAATGTAAAATGTTTTAAAAGGTAAAATAATTGTTGAAAATGAGTCAGATCCACAGATTTTATTGTAAAGTAGTCCTTCTACTAGTAGAATAACCAGTAGAGGACACTGATGCTTTTGAGAGCCTGGTTGTTTAATGCTTTTTGTCTCAACTCCCCCCCCCCGTAACAGTGCTTGTGGAAAATAGTTTAGTTTGTATAATGATGGCTACCTGTGCATTGTGGAAAATGTTGTTTTTTTTAAAAGTGCAATCGGAATGAACGGCTGAGCAGAGTTGAAGGATGTTAGAAATTTAACGTGAGCACCGCAGCACTGTTAACTTAAAGAGCTAGTCTACTGCCTGGAATTAATTGTAACTCTAGATGTAGTAAGCTATCACTTCTTATATCTCAAGTATTTTTTTCTTTTCTGTTTGTTAATTAGATTTTCCACCTGGCAGTACTGGGGTAATGTGTGGAGCAGCACTCTGTCTGGAGGGGGAAAAAAACGTCAGTTCTGTTTCTCCCACTACATCAACACTGAGACCACATTGACAATGACATCACTAGTAACCAATGAGAACCATTTCTCACTCTCAGGTTTGATGTTCACAGGAAGCAGCAGGGACTGGCTCTCCCTGGTTACTAGTGATGTCACAATTTCCTGCATGTTGATTGGTAGCTTGTGAAAGTCACTGCTCAGGCTGCAAGGATTAGGGTGCCTCAAGGTGTTTGGTCTCATTCTTGACGATGTAGTGGGAAGAACAGAACTGACTTTTTTTTTCCCTCCAGACAGAGTGCTGCTCCACACATCACCCCAGTACTGCCAGGTGGAAAATCTTCTACTTAGCAAACAGAAAATTAAAAAATACTTCAGATATTGGAAGTGACAGCTGACTGCATCTGAAAATCACTATTAATTCCACACAGTACACTAGCTCTTTAAGGTAAGCGCTGGCAGCAGCTTTGCTGTGATTTCTGCCCTAACACAATGCAGAAACAAAAACAAGAAAGCAGCAGGGCGAGAACGTACCGTGCCTGCCTAAAAAGCGGCGGCGGCAGTCACTGAAGGTGTGACTCATGATCGCATAGAAGACAGCTATAGTCAGTATGGTCGAAGCTGCTGGCACTATGACGCTCCTGTTCACTTTTTATTTTGCCTGTGGTGCGAGCGGATGGCAGAATGGTGAGGGTAGGGAGGTTGCTAAAATACTTTCAAGAAATAAGAAAGGAGTTTTTTTTTGGGGGGCGCATGACTTGCTAGCTCGTTAGCTAAGCGAGTGAAAAACAATGGCTGCCATCTTGGAGCGGAACGTTCTGCTTGCTGTAGTAACTACTGCAATAAAAAGGCAGCAGGCACAGGGATTAGTTATTTTTATTTTTTTTATTTAGTTGTTTAACCAGGAGTAGCACTCTAAGTTGAAAGCTTTTTTACAGGAGCGACCTGGGAGCACAGGGAAGTTATGTGACTTGCTCAGGGTTACACAGTATGCAAGTGGAAGCTGTGGGATTCAAACCCAGGTCTGATCTGCTGGATGTCACCAGATTTGCAGCTCAGAGCCTTAAACCACTGTGCTATACCACCTCCTTTTACTGATACTGATTTACTGATCTCTGCTGCCTGATGCCTGCTCAGGTCCAGGGTGCTAACAACCAATCAGGATACATGATTTTTCTAACCCATTTTGTAACCTGTTTCAATGTCAGTCGGCTTGCACCTGTATCCCCTCCCCCTGGAACGAGGGTTGAAAACAGGAAGTATTTCCTAGCACTCTTTTACGGTAAACTACTCACACCAAAGGGGTAAAAGGAAAGGTGGGCAGTGATCCCAAAAGGTGACGCTATGGTATACTGGTCAGAGGCCAATCGAAGTGGGCAGCTGTCTGATACACCTGCTCACGACATCAGCTCTGGGGACACAAACCCTGCTACATGGCTGCCCCTGGATGTCCAGGAAGGGAGGAGCCATGGTATTGACAGCTCTCTTTGTCCCATCCTGATATGCAGCTGGGACACAGTGTGTCTGCATCAGTGGCAAGTGAGACCCTAATGCTGATGTCGTCAGTGAATGCACCAGGTGGTTGTACCCTTCAAAGAGCACCCCCCTCACTACAAACATAGAATGACTCCCTCCCCTTCCAGGATGGCTGATGCTGTAGAGGGGCCTGCTGCGTTAGTGGTTAGCCATGAGGAGGTCAGTGGGGTTAAGCAAGACAGGAGGAGGGTGCCTACCCAAAATTTCACAGATAAAGGGAAGATGGCAAGGAGGGGCAGTGGGGAAGGGTGAACATCATGGGTAAAACAAGAGAAAATAGAGTGCAGGACAAACATAAAATAAACAACTATTCTTGTGTTTGCCAGTGAACATCCTGGGCTCTTCTAGGTTTGAGCCAAGATCCAGATGTCTGTGGTCAGAACTGTTTTCAATTTTTGCACATGAATATTAAGACCTGCATCCTCAGGACACTGATGGTCCTATGTGCATTCCAGCAAGATTTGTACGCTGCAGGGGAGGGGGCACTATCCACTAAGCCCCTCTGCCTCTTATTAGAACTGGGCTGAACCTTGGCAAGTAATTCATATGACATTATGAAGTTATTTGGGGAGTGTCTGCTGAGATCAGTGCTGCCCCTTCAATGCTGTCACAACAGGACGCAGTGAGTAACATTCCATAAATGTAAACACATTTATTTACATTTCAAATGTGGAAGACCTGCATTAATTTATTTAACAACTGGTAACCGGAAGAGGCACATGGAGGTGAGGCTCGTTTCCAGGTGTGATCTGCGGGAGAGGGAAGGGGAGTACAAAAAGAATAACATTGCTAAACACCAGAGTGCGGTTACATAGACAACACTGCAGGTGCAAAAGTAACATGATGAACAAATGGGTAAACAGCAGCATGGTTCATCGCACACTGACAGGAGGACAGACGTGCAAGAATACAAGAAAGTGCACAGTGTCCGTTGTGGAAGGTGACAATGCTATGGGGTACAGACTCAAGACTGGTGGCGTGTTCACAATTAGCCTAAATTAAGGGGATCCTAAACGGGAGGGGGAGTCAAAAGAGAGGGGAAGATGAGTCGTGGGGGGAGAAGGTTGACAGGAACAGGAGGGAAGAGGAAGATGCCTTACCTGGCCTCTAAGGGCCAGGAGAGAAGCGGAGTGGCGGAGGGGAGCAGGTTACAGAGGGGAGGTGGTAGGAGAAGGCAGCTTGCCTGGTAGAGGAGTGAGGGTGGGGAATGGAGAAGGTATAGGAATCTGTGGAGTGGAGAAAGTAAGAAAAGGAGGGAATGGTGTAGAGGAGTGAGGAAAGGTCAGAAGGAAGGGATCCATACCAGCATTTAGCAGTGAAGGAGGCACAGTGAGACTGGTGATGTGAAGGGAGCGGGAGGAATTGAGGGGGCCGTGACGAGTACAGAGGGGAGAGTTGGTAGTGAAATGGCAGAAGACATTGCAAAGGGTATCCAGTCTGGTAATGGAGGAGGAAGGGGCAATGCCACAGACCACGTCCACATACTCAAAGACCAGGAGAACCATTTTGGTGACCAGCTCCTCGTGGATCTGGAAGTAAAGGCAGTTCTCGTTACATTACAGGGCACCGAGTTTGGGGTGAAGTTTGG
Organism: Neoceratodus forsteri; assembly: GCA_016271365.2. NCBI lineage: Eukaryota > Metazoa > Chordata > Ceratodontiformes > Ceratodontidae > Neoceratodus > Neoceratodus forsteri. The sequence goes on from JADMNL010000032.1 coordinate 38,007,218, forward strand.
CATGGATGGTGTCAATATGGGTTGAGAAGTCAAGTTTACTATCAAGCCATGCACCATGGTACCCGAAGGCAGGGGCAGCTTCTAGAGGAGTGCCCTACAACGTGGAGAAGACAGGTGAGGATGAGAACCTGGCCAGTTTCTGTTTGGTGCTGAAGGTCATGAATCATTTAAGGGGAACAGTCCGCACTGAGAGCCCCAGACCCAACTGTGGAGCTGGTCCAAATTTGCACCTTGTGTGCAAAAAATTGCACTGACACTAATAACTACCGGCCCATATCTATCCTCCCCCCCATCCAAAGCTCTCGAGCACATTGTCTATGACCAGCTCACTGACCACCTTAACAAACATGATCTTTTCTGCAAACAGCAGCATGGCTTCCGCAAAGGGCACAGTACTACTCCCGCCCTCCTGGAATTCACTGCGCACATCCACTCTGCATTATACAAAGGCCACACCACTGGCGCTGTTTCTGTCGACCTCTCTAAGGCATTCAACAACGTCAATCACTCCCTCTTGCTAGTCATACTCTCCAACATCGGCTTTTCTCAGGATGCCCTACACTGGTTCACTGACTACTTAACGAGTAGGTGCCAACAGGTCAAAATCGGCACTACCCTATCCAATAGTCTCCCAATTCTCTCAGGGTCCACCCGGGGGCCATCCTTGGCCCCCTTCTTTTCAGTATTTACCTTAACTCCCTCCCTAGCTCCTGCTCTAGCAGCCTACTGCCATATGCGGATGATGCTGTCCTTTATGCCTCCAGCCATGACCCTCAGCAACTCCACCGCTCCATCCAGTCCTCTTTTAATGAAGCCGAACAGTGGTTCACTGCCCAACGCCTCATACTGAACTACAAGAAGACCAAATTCATGATTTTCACCCACCCCCAGAACACTAAGCAGAAACTTTGCCCCAGATCCTAACTGCTGACCTAACCCCTCTCGAGCAAGTGAACTCCTTCAAATATCTAGGCATCACCCTGGACCAGGCTCTCAATTTCCACCAGCACATACACCACTGGTCCTCGGCCCTCAATGTCCGCCTAGGACTGCTATACCGCGTCAAACATTGCCTTACCCAAGAAGCCCTCCTACTTGCAGTCTCGTCTTCCATCCTCTCCCTCCTCGACTATGGTATACTCATTTATAGTGCTGCCACCACCACGACCCTAAACAGGCTACGTCTCTCTCTCTCTCTCTCTCTCTCTCTCAACAAAACCTGTCGACTTGTCCTGGGCTGCGACCGCCTCACACACACCTGCTCACTATATAACTCCACAAACTGGCTTAACCTTGACAATAGGATCAAATTCCACACCTGTCTTATGGCCAAAAAAATCACCCTAGGTCTCTCCCCTCTGGGTCTCACCACCCTAATCTATCTGTCTACAACCCCAAAAGTAACTTGTAGCTCCAGCAAGCAACATCTCTCAGTTCCCTGATGTCGCACCTCCCAGTATCAAAGGTCTTTCAGCTTGAAGGCCCCCTCCTGGATGAATGACCTACCCAACTTCATCGCAACCCAAAACTCTATCAGCCTCTTCAAAACCGTCTTAAGGGTCAACTGCAGTCCTCAAACTGCTGTGACTGCTACTGACCCTGTCACACGTTTCCTCCCCCGACAACAGCCTATAGCTGGCTACCCCCCCAATTTCTTTTTTTCCCCTTTTCTTTCTTTCCTTCTTTCTAGATGCTTATCTACACCTCCATAAGTCTACTAGGACCTGACTTCGAGCCTCATTTTTTACCTTTACCATGTCTCAAGCATTTTTTTTCTGTTCCCTGCTCTGTATGCTACCTTACCTCTGTATTGTTCAATATATGTGATGTGTAACCTTAACTCTGTACTGTTCAATATATGTGATGTGGAACCTTTGTAAATGAGCCTCTAACTCAAAGACACTTTCCGATCTCTGTATACAAAAATAAAATAAATAAAACATTTTTTTTACTATGCTTTTTTTGCACTAGCAGCCACCCCCTCGGCCCCCCCATCTCCGTGGGTGAACCCTGAGATCCCCACCACAGTGCCCCCTGGATTACCCCCACAGGGCGGAGCCTCCAGAGCCCTGCCCATTAGCCCCGTTGGATCTAGGTCTCTGTTGCGACGGAGACCCAGGTTTGCCACGGCACGGGGGCATCATTGGGCTCGCCGAGAAAGATTTTTAACGTTACTTGAGTGTTTCAAAGGGGGAGGCGGGTCAAGTGGATGCCGTGGTGTAGCCACACCATGCGTCCTGCCCTCCCAGGCCAGCACAAGCTGGTGCTCCGATGCTGGAGCATCTCATGGTCACCTGGGACCGGAGACACTCTACCCCCTTTCCCCCTCAGAGGTGGAGAATGTGCCATCTCCACTAAATCCGCCTCCACCCTGGCCTGCCCGCGAGTATCCCGACTCTGCTCCTGAACCCAGGTTGCCTGCGTCACAGTGGTAAATCTTTCTGCTGCGCCGGTTGGCCGGCAAAAAATAAATGTTTTAACTTACTGTTTATTGCAGTGTAGTAGATTGCATCTGGCTGACTTTGTCCCCCTCCTCACCAACTGGCACCCCCTTCCACCTTGCTACTCCCCCCAGTCCAGTCACGTCACCCACCATCTCTGGGGTTTACAGCACCATTGCCTTGCAGTGCTCCATGTATCTACCCCCTGTAGCAGAGCCTCCCGGGTTCCACCCAGGCCTGGGAGGAGACTAGGTAATGGATGCGGCAGTGGGCAGCCCAGTAGGCAATGGAGAGCCTGTGGAGGAGCGCAGTTTTGTCCTGCAGCGTCCAAGGCTGTTTTTGCCATTTTCTCCCCTCCCCGCGAGGACCTCGTGGGCGAGGACTGAGCGGACGCACGTATATGTGTACATGCCAGTTAGGAGATTACCACCCTCCCCCTTGCTGCTCCACCTGCATTACCACCTGTGGCCAGCCAAGTGGCAGTATTACAATGGTGCTAGCAAACCTCCCTCCCCTGGCGGAGGGGCGCATCCTGTGGGAGGCTCAGTTCTGCTCTTCCCAGTCAATCCCTTGGCAACCCAGGTCCGTTCCCGAACCCAGGTTGCAAGTGTGGCAGTAGGTGAGGCACAGGTGCCTCAGCCCTCCACGCCACTGGGTTGGCTCTTGTCAGGTTAATTCTGTCGACTCCCAAGTTGACATCTGTCATAACCAGAAAATCCCAGCATCCCCTGCAGCTGGTGTCAGAGCTGGGTTGCAACAGTGGGAGATTCAATGGCCTGCAGTGCATGGTAGAGCTTTATAAGCTCAGATCAGATGTTTACCCCTTCCTTTACGTTTTTCCATTGCTAAGTACAGCCTCTGTGACTGTACATAGCTCAGGGAGGACAGCAGGACTAGCAAACAAAAAATGAAAGCATATAAAAACTCTAAACACGCACTGCAGGCTATTACATTTCTCAATGCTGCAGCTCTGCTATGATGTCAGAGCTGGGCTCTGATCAGATATTTGCCACTCCCGCTGTTCTCCTATGGCTAAGTACAGCCCTCTGTGACTGTACTCAACCCTGGGAGGACAGCAGGACCAGCAAACAAAAGATCAGTGCTTATTAAAACTGTAACATGCACTGCAGGCTACTGACTCTCCCACTGCTGCAGCCCAGCTCTGACATCAGCTGCAGAGGATTCTGGGATTTCTGGCTATACTAGATGTCAGCTTGGGAATCAGCAGGACCAGCCTGATACAGACAGAATAATAGATAAATGAGTGTGTATTACAAGGCAGTAATACCAGCGAGAGGTTTTGGGGACTTGGAACCTCGAGAAAGTCCCCCAAACCCTGAGATGGCATTACTGCCTTGTAACACACTTATCTATCTGCAGGGCCCCCGGTGCTCTGCGGCAGCATTTTCTGATTTCTGAGGCATGATTTATTCATTTCTCTGGCAGAACACAGTTCTGCCACTGGTTAAATATGATGTGATGTCATCAATGACATCATATGCCGAGCACAGAGTTGGGGCTTCAGGATAAACAAGATAGGAAAGAAAGCCTGGCACTACGGAAAAACAGTAAATTTAAATAAAAATTCACCAAAAACAGTGAATTCTGCAGCACTATATACATTCTATGGCATGATGCAAATTCTGCGTAAAATTCAGCAACCGCAGAATTCCAGGTGCCTTGTCTATTTGTTACTTTTTGTAATATATGGCTCCAAGGCAGTTTTTTTCTTACCTTGTGTTGCTGGGTGAGTCTGGGACAGTTGCTGCAGAAGGGGAACTGCACTAAGTAAACAGCAAACTGAAAGTAGGAAATAAAACTACGAACTGGAAGCAGCGAGCCGGCTTTCCATCAGAAAGCAGTTTAAGTGAAAAGCCGGCACGCTCAGCGCATGCTGTTAGCTGCTCTTGTGCTGCTGAGGTTCACTGATAATACTACAGTTGGGGATGACTTTTGAACTGCAGTATTATCAACAAGAAAGACAGTGTTATCACTTGTCAGGATGGTATTATTGAGAGAGCAGTAGTGTATTACCGGGAAATGTTTGTATGACTTTGTATACTATCATTGAGGCTTATCCATATATTACAAATAGAATAACAGATAGGTTCCTGTGCATTACAGTGTAGTAATTCCATCGAGAGGTTCTGGGGACATTGGGAACCTCGAGAGCGAAGCTCGAGAGGTTCCATGTCTGAACTCGCATTCATACGTGTCAATGCACAGGAACTCTATTTTTTAACATATGGATGCGATTGATTTCCTCTCTCAGGCGGTTGACAGCTGCAGCGAACAAGTCTTCCATCCTGGCCACACTGTCTCACTGCTCGGTGTTTTTTTTTTTTGTTTTACTGAAGGACAGCCTACCTTTTCTATGTCTGGGGAAGGCAGGGTCAGCTGGATATCTGTATTTTTCAGATATTTAAAACAAAAAAGCTGCAAAATGTTCCAGTTGAGAAACACTCTCGGTAAGTGAGACAGTGGCCACCATGTTTTTCGAACTGTTCTGCCCGCCCTAACAGGAAAAGTGGCCAACTGGAAGGCATGTTTTGAAAGACGTTGGGAGCTAGACTAGCGCATGCGCTGTTGTGATTTGGTGATAATGCTATCGTTCAGGTCCCCAACGATAGTATTACGGCACCTGAACGATGGTATTATCACTCCTGAAGTGTAGTATTATCACTTTGGGAGTGATACTATTATGGGGAATTTTTTGTATGCTTTTCTAGTATATTATTTTCATGATCCATATATTAAAATCTACTACATTGCAGTAAACAATAAATTAAAAAAAATGTTTTTGCAAACAAAGTGCAACTTGAGACCGGCCCCACAGTTCGGCGTGGGGCTCTCAGGTACTCACTGTTCCTCTTTAGGTAAGGAATAACCCACAATTAGGTGTTATGCAGCAATAACTACAACCCACCAAGTGGGTTATGAGTCACTAGGTGCATAAAACAGTCATAAAAAGGTCACAGGTGCTGAAACTGGCTCATTCCCCCTGCGAGTAGCAGAGGGTGGAGATGTGGTGGAGCTTAAAACTGACTCTGCTTAAAGGGGCTGCAAGCGTAGATCAGGTATCTTCAGCTGAGAGCACTGGCCCATGCCTGAGCAGACAACTAGCATTTTATCTACAGAAACCAGGAAATTCACCAGAAGCTTGGAACATAGATTTGCAGTTTCATCAAGTTCTTTCGTAGATGACATGTAGATACTGATATCACTTTACCTGAGGACATTAACAAGACAGACTGGAGAAGGGCCACTTCTGTGTCATCCAAATTAAAGGCAGAAAGGGACTTCCCCAGATCAAAAATGGCATCCGAGACCACCCCTAGTCCTCCATTTTTCAGCTGCTCCCTCTTCACCGCCATCTCCCCACTTAGTGTTAACGTCTCGCTCTCGGGGTCATAGCGAACAGCAGCTCTGAGCGACATGATCTCCATACAGCAGCCTTTCAGCAGGATAATCTGATCTTCACAAGGCAGCTGTGAGAAGGGAATTAAGAGTTAGAGTGACTTCAGAAACCTTGGCGAAACATTATGATTTAGAACGTTTACTGGCCTCAAGTGGCATGGCAGGCAACACCATAACAAAACACACAGGTTTGAGAACTGAGCCTGTCCTGCAGCACAGGGTTGCAAGGATTCTGACGTGGCTGGGCTAAAACTGTCTCTCAAAGAGCATCCTCATCAGTGGCTGACCCTGGTTCTATGTGATAAATGAAATTGTGGAATAGCAATCACCGTTTGGGCAAGTGTACATCACCAAAAATGAATCTTGGCGATGCACACTTGCGGCGAACGGCAAGAGGGTGCCCAAGATCTACAGATTTATTTTTAATGCAGGGGGCTGTGCCCCCACACCCCTCTACTAAAGGATTCTTAACTCCAGGGTTGTGCATGTCGGGGGGGGGTGAAATACTTTAAAAAAAAAAAAAGGCAAACAAATAAATCAACCTGCGCCGGACCCGAACCCTGCACTTCCCAACCGACCACCCTCCCCACCACGCTAGCGGACTAGCTCCGTCAGCTGCCTGCCACACCCCTCCCACATACCTTCCCTCCCACTCCACGCTGCAAGGCTACAGATACTACAGAAAACCTGGCCGCCTCACCTCGCCCGCCCAGTATCCAATCGCTAACCTGCCAGGTAGCCCTGAACACAGGCGCCGTAACTGAGTCACCGTTTTAGTAAGCACTCAATTGTGGTCGCCATGTTCACTGGATACCACTGACCCCCGATGACCTTAGTTGCATGCGCGGAGATGCACGCTCATTAGCCATCAGAGCCAGGGGCACGGTGTGGTGTGGTGGCTCCATTAGACGTGGAAAGATGGACATGATGATGCAACAGGGAAACAATCTTAGCTAAACAAAGGGAACGGGAACCCATCTCTGGACCATTCTCTCCACCTTCAGATTCAGTCAGTCCCACAGAACCCCCCCAAAGGCACACGCTCCCAGATGGTGCATCTTGGGCATAACATTCTGCTAATAAACCTGAAAAGTAGAATAAAAAAGGAAAATTTACAGCCTTTCCAGACCAGCACCAAATGTGATGGGACTTTCACACAAATGAAATTAATTTTAGACTGCTTATCACAATAAATGTCTAGCTGGCATTATCTCATGGAAAAAATCTAACATTCCCAAGAAGTACAGTTAAAGAACTGGCCTCGAGTAACTAACTACAAAAGTTTACAACCACTGTGTTAACAAAAACTGCATTGAACTTGAATTATTTCTAGGTTCTCGACTGTCCCGTTATTGCAATTTTTTTTTTCTATCTTACTTTTTGTTCCCCTGTTACCACCTGTGCCTCCTTGGCAACAGGGGAAACCTACATTTTCTGTTTTTCCTCCCTGTCACCCAGGAATGCGGTTGGTGACTTAGCACTACCACCTAGCCTCCATCGGGTAGCGGCCAAGAGCCAGGGAACCCTCACATCCCTCCCCAGAGAGGAGAGCTTGCGGCATCTCAATCCTACTCTGCTCCCTCCCCGACCCCTGGTGGCTCGAGCTCGTGGTGCGAGGTGCGGCATCCAGCACCTCAACCCTCAGCACCTCCAGGCCAGCTTCTGTTATTGCAATTTAAAAAATGTTCATATAAATGAGTACCTGTTCCTCTGTGACTCATAAACATAAGTGCTGTATCACCATTTCCGTCAGTGATATCTGTTTTCTTTTTTTATGTTTAATAAAGGTTTTTCTCTCTCCACGGCTGACCGAGCGGCTGTTCAGCCTCATCCTCAGGTACCATCGACCGGCCCTTGCTTTCTCTCCTTGTCACGGGGGTTTCCCCTGCAGACTACCACCCATGGCAGGGCCAGGAGGGGGGAGGGCTGTCCTCCCCCCAATGCCTCTCATCCAGAAGTCTGTCAACTATAGAGCGGCAGGGTAGGTCATGGTACCTCTGGCAAGGCTTCATGGAGCTCTGATTGCTTCTTTTCCATCTAATTTTTCTTCCTCCCAGTCTGGCACCATGCCAGGAAGAGGAGAGCTGCCTGGAGACTGCTCAGTCCTCCCAGCCCCGCCCCCAGCAGCCTAAGCTCATTTCGAACTCGGGTCGTCAGTGTGGCATGAGGTATTGCGTTTTGCAGTGCCTCAGCCCTCTGTGCCACCAGGCCAGCTAGCCAATGATATCTTACAGGATACTGCAGGAACCAATGTACTTCAATGGTAATTACTCCAATGTATCACACAAGAAACTGTGACATTTATTTATTTTTTACAGATCTTTTTTCTTTCCCCGACCATGCCTGTGATAGGGATATCCCTGGTCCCAGGGATATACCTGGCTCAGACCAGTTGTATTAGGGCCCTCCCGACTGCCTGGTGCCGACTTCTCCCACAGCTTAATTCTCCATGGCAGGGGCTCAGGGGGAGGGCTGTCCTCTGCCTGAGAAAGTCCATCTCTGAGGCAGGATCCCGTGGTGGCCCAGCAGTGGGATCTCAAGGACTTTGGGAGCCAGGCCATCATGAAGATGGTGCATAAATTGTATCTCCCGTGTCTCCTTTGTTCCTTCCTCCTCCACTGGCATGGATGGAGCCTTCTGGTGGCCTTGCTTCCGAACTCAGGTACCATGCACAGCAGTAAGTCAGGCTGCCACTAGGCTATGGGGGAGGGTGCAGAACTGTGTCATTTAATTACAGAATGTTGCATCCTGGTAGACGGCATTGTATAACTGCACTGACCGCCTGTATAACTGCTGTTTGTGACATTGCACTCGCTTGTCATGGAATAACTGTGATATCATACATACATGCATTCATGATGTCAGAAAAGGTGGCACTGCAGGCGTGGGGGGGTGGGGAGCGTAGCATGCAGGAGACATGGTTTCTATCCTCAGCCAGAGTAGGGATTCCCTGACTACGCCTTTTTGGTAAGGTGAAGCGCTGTTTGTTTACAATCTGATCGCCTCAGTACGATGGAGCTGTCTCTGTAGATGTTTGCATGCACTGAAACAGCACTTTGGGGAGGAAATTTCACGGGGTTGTGCAATAAAAAATTAAAGATATTCAACAGCTTACAAGAACTTTTTAAAAAAAATGAGTGCCCTGTTTATGTTAACTGTCTGCATTTCTTGTATGTAAGTATTGTGACTCTCTTACCCTTCCCCCGGGTTGCACTTGGAAACGAGCCTTGGCTCAGTGTGCTTCTCCCAGTTATCAACTTTTAAATAAATAAAATGGAGGAAGAAGTAGGGGACCACCCTGAAAGTTATTCTTTTGGTTCCACTGCCCAGGTACCTACTCCTTTGGGCATACCACAAGGTGCACTCACTGTTGCCCGTCACACTCTTCCTGCACTGCTGGACCTGACCCCAATCCCCCGAATCCTCTGTCAACTGGAGAGTCTGAATTATTCCTGTCAGGGGAGGCTCTTGCTGCCACCACAAGACAAGTTCCTTCGATCAGCCTGCCAGCGACGGGAATTATTAGGCTAGCTCGCTTAGGGACCTGGTGGCGTGGGAGGGCTGCTTGATGGTTCAATATCTAGTGTGTCCGGCACCATCCTTTCCATTTTTGGGCCCTCCCAACATCCCAGTGTGCACGCTACTGTGTGGATTCCTAGGGTGGGGATGCTCAACAGCATCTGGTCATCCACGCCGCAACGAGCAGCTCTGCAATGCCGCCACCAGGAGTCGCCAGACATGCTGAGCTGCACTATCCACCCTCCAGGAGGGAAGTGTCCAGAAGACACTTGGAATCCCTCAGTGCCGGCTTCCACTCCTGATGGCTTGGGGCTTGAACCTGGGTCGCCAGCACACAACAACGATACCACATCATTCAGCATGACAGAGCCATCTCCTGACTGTTTTGTGGGCCACATTAACGCTCTGGGTGACCACCTGATGCCTGTTCTTCCCAGTCTGAGGACAGAAACAACAGGATGGTTCAGTGCTAAAAAGGTCTGCAGGGAGGGCTCGGTGGGGTGGGGGGGAGAAGAGACAGAGAGAGAGAGAGAGTGGTTGGGCTCACACCGCCTCTGTGTTTGACTGACCCGCTGATATTTCTGAAAACCCTGTACCCAGAGAAGCTGGAAAGTGTGTGATGGGGCAAAGCCACTGGGACAGTCTGTGTGGTTAGAGGCTGACCAGAGGTCAACAGAGCTGAATTAGGAGAGCACCAAGCAGGGGCTAAGTAGGGCCCTTTCCAGCAAACTAAGTGAAAACATTTTTGAAAAAACTTTGTGGAAAGGTTAGCAAAAACATAGAATTTCATTTTGTCTAACATCTTTCACATAAAAAGGATCCCAAAATGCTTTACAGCAGGAGAAGGAATACAATAAAAATGATTTAGCTTCAGAAAGTCAAAAAAAATGAGGGTAGCAAATATAATTATATGTAAAAGACAAGAATCTCAGCGCAAAAGCAGTGAAGCTAGGGTTATCCTGAAGCAGCACTAGCAATAAAGGCAATTTTTCTAGCAACATGAAGTTACATATACCCCCAGCCTGATTTATTCCCCTAATTCCACAGCTCCCTTTTCTTTTTGTTCCGACAGTCTACACATCTCCCCCGGTCTCATTTTTGACTCCAGTCTCCCCCTTCCTCCATATATGTACGTTGAAAACTAGACTATAAAGCATCTACAATTGTGAGCAAAAATAATTTCAGTTACAGAGTTACATAATATATTTCAAGAATATATATACAAATACATACAATATATACAGCTAAGTTAATTAAGTTAAAATTATATTTATTTATTTACGAGTTTAACCAGCAAGGCATACTGAGCAGTGAAATGCTCGATTCCAGATGCGACCTGGGGGACAAGTCCCAATACAATAACACAAATACAGGTCATAGCACAGAGGGGTCCACCTGCCATGCAGACAACACAGCAGGTAGATACAGGAACATAGGAAGGCGAAGCATACACGGGGGTAGTGTTACAGGGAATTCACAACAACAGTGAACTAATACATAGTGTATACTAGCTACATCAAGATCAACTACAGGTGAAAGTGTTACAGCGAATCATATCAACAAATAGTCTAAATACATAGTGGGCTCTAGCAAAAACATGAGCAGCTTGAGGTAAAGTGGGAGCCGAGTAGGTGGTTGAGGATGCGTGGGTTGGGTGAGTGTCTTAATTCGACTGGTAAGGTGTTCCATAGCTGTGGTATGCAAAATCTGAAGGCTGCTTGGCCTTTGGTAGTGCGCATGAAAGGGACGTCGAGGAGCCTGGAGTCCGTGCTTCTGAGGGGGTAGGCAGGGGAGGTTGTGGGGAGAGTACAGAAGTCAGGTAAGGAGGAAGGGTCCTGGACCAGAATTTAGCTGCAGATCTAGCACAGTGGGTTTGTCTGCGGTCTTGGAGGGACGGCAGGGCTAAGGAGTCGTATAAGGTGCAGTGGTGGGTTGTTTGTGCACAGTCCAGGATAAAGCGACAGAAGGAATGATAAAGGGAGTCAAGGCTGGCCAAGGCGGAGGAGGGAGCAGTAGTATAGACTACGTCTCCATAGTCGAGTATAGGGAGTATCATCCTTTGAACAATTGCTTTTCTGGCAGGAGGGGGGGAAGACAGCTTTTGTTCCTATATAGGGCGCCGAGTTTAGGGAGCAGCTTACTGTGTAGTGAGTCAATATGGGTGGTGAAATCAAGGTGCTGATCAAGCCAGAGACCGAGGTATCTGAAAGTAGTGCAAACTTCTAGGGGGGTCCCGTCTAGGGTTTGGAAAGGGGGGCACAGCACTTGGCGGGATAGTCTTTGTTGGGTAAAGTCAGCCAAATGTTAGTGACATGGTTTTCTTTGGGTTCAGGAATAGTTGGTTTGACCAGAACCATTGTTGGATGGCGCTGAAATCCTCTTGCAGCATGTTTGCCACCCCGCATGAGGTGGGGCCTGTGGCGTTCAGCACTGTATCGTCCGCATACATTTGGATGGATGAGTAGCGACAGGCTGATGGGAGGTCGTTTAAAAATATGGAGAAGAGCAGTGGGCCCAAGACTGAGCCTTGTGGACGCCAGTGGTAACTGGCAGGGGGTTGGAGATGTGTGATCCGACTTTTACAGCCTGATGCCTACCCACCAGGTAGTCGTGGAACCAGGTGGAGGCTGGGCTGGTGAGACCGGCTGTTTTTAGTTTAGTCAGTAGCAGAGTATGGGAGACGGTGTCGAAAGCCTTCGCTAAGTCTATAAAGATGGCAGAGGTGATGTGGCCTTTGTCCATGCCTGTGAGTATGTCGTCAGTGAGTCTTAGCAGAGATGTGGTAGTTGGAGTGAAGGTTTTGCGAGAAGCCGGATTGGTATGGTGTGAAAAAGGAGGAGGTGTCCAGATAGGGAGAGAGTTGGGCGAGGACAAGTCGCTCCTGTATTTTAGCCAGGATCGGGATATTGTAAACTATGAGAAAGAAGACTGGACTTGCAAAAGGCCCATGATAAATTACACTGACGAAAGAACAAATGAAGGAGATACTGATTCTTTTACAAGCAATTACAAATATACACATTAACACAACAATTTAAAGAGTACCTTTGCAGAATACATACCCCCCCCCCCGGACAAAGGACCATTAACTCTCATTTGCTGCAAGAAGTAAAATGTTGTAATCCTGGGATTTAGGAAGGACAGGGATTGTATTTAGGTCTGTGGAGCCGAGAACCTGATCCCTTCCACTTCCCGAAGGTGAGCCCCACCCCTGCACTTGGACGTTTTGTGATGTCTGGAGAGTGTGTTGGGGGAGGGCACTCCACAGACTTTAATGGGGATGTTTTTTCTTCTACTTATTTCTATATTTTAGATGGCCCATTTGGGAAAAAACAAAGCCACCCCTCACCTAATAAGGGCCAGTGTGACTCAGGGAAATCAAAATAAAATGTTCCACTAATTATAGAATAAACTGCCGTCCTGGCTGAGAAGTCAGAATGACAGAGAAAATGCTACTTTAATGAAACATCCACTGCAAGGACTCCCTGACCCACACCATACTCCCAAGTTTACTGAAACAAGCTTAGCAGTTTCTGGTACTGGTTCATTCAACAGAGCTGCTGCCTACCTCAGAAAACATGGGCAATTTTTTGGCAAAGTCCACCACCCTGGTGATAGCCGGGGTAATAATTTTTGTAAACTCGCTGAAAGCTTCCAGGTCAACTTTATCTCCATCAGGCATGGAGGCCATCGGCGACTGACCAATATCTTCTGGCTGGAAATTAAAGAAAGAAAAGAAGTCAAAAAAGTATTTTTTTTTTGTTACAATAAAAAAAATAATAATTTTAACATCAACTAATCTTTTGGAGAAAGGGTGATGCAACAACCTGAAATGACCCTGCTTTCACGTTTTGCATTTTGATCTTCTTTGTATCTGAAGTGCATATCCTAGGTATGTCTCTGGTTCTTACACACTATGGTCTCTAGAGGTCACTGTTAGCTAAGACAGCAGCTGCGGTACAAAAAAAGGTGCGATTTCCCAGAACGCTAATCATGGATCTGGATTTTCAGAATGACTGGGACTCGACACATAGCTGCAGTTGGAGGTGGCAGAACTTGGGAGACCACAGAGCCCAGATTTAGCTACCTGAAGAAGAGCCTCCCCTGGAAGCTAAGTTGCAGCGCAAAAGTGGCCGCCAGATGCTACTGGGTGCAAGTATATTTTTTTGCCTGCTAACATACTGGCACGCATCACCAGAAATCATGGTTGGAGGCTTCAGCACCCCAATCATTTGCCAAACCCAACCAGTACCTTAAGGCTCACTTGTGAGCCATACAAAAGTGCAGTTACATAGGGACTTACCGTAACAGTAGATCTTCGAGTGAATCTCTTGCAGCAAGACACATCTTGGGAACCATAGCTGTCAGGCACTGGGATCACATGGAAACTTATTAGCTAGCAGTCTACTAGGGCCGCCCACCATGAAAACATCAGCTGACACCACCACTCCTATATATACATGGAGCAGCCCAGGGCCATCCTCAGTCCCCCTGCCACAGACCAAAAATAAAGGCTGTCCACTGAAGTAATCAAGGCAGGGCAGAAGTTCCCACCATTGAAAAATGAGAGACAGCAAGCAAAGTATTATGGACAAGGAGACAGACACAGAGATTCAAGGGAGATGGAAAGAGGGACGTCATGGCTTGCTGCAAGAGATTCTCTCAAAGATCTACTGTTATGGTAAGTTCTTACGTAACTGCACTATCTTCATCGAGGATATCTCTTGCAGCAAGCCACACCTTTGGAATGAGTCCCAAACGGTACTGACAGAGGGACAGTCAAGGTGGCTGAAAACAACAGACCTAAGAAAGGAGGCCTTGTAGCACAGCTAGGCCGAAGCCTGCCCTCCTTCTGGACGCAATGTCCAGACTGTAGTGTCTTGTGAAAGTGTGGACTGTACTCCAGGTAGCAGCTGCGCAAATCTCAGCAGCTGAAACACTCCTGAAACAAGCGGTAGAAGTAGCCATACCCCGAGCTGAGTGGACACGCACAGAGCCAGGAAGTTCCTCTCCGTACTTCCTATAACAAAAAGTAATGCAGTTGGCCAACCATCTGGACAAGCAGTGCTTCGGAACTGGAACACCCTCTTTCCCAGGGACGAAATAAACAAACAGCTGGGAGGACTCCGTAATGTCCTTTGTATGGTGAACATAATACCTGAGTATTCTACGTACATCTAAGGTATGGAGCAGTGCTTCCCCTGGATTGGCATGCTCTGGATAATACACAGGCAGGCGGATGGATTGATTTAAAGTAAACTCAGATACCACCTTAGGCAAAAACATAGGATTGGTACGCAAAGACACCCTGTCTTTGTGGAAATTCAAATAAGGAGGCTCACACATGACAGCCTGAAGCTCGGAAATCCTCACAGCAGATGTAATAGCAACTAAAAATAATGCTTTCTACAACTGAAAGCGTAGCTCACACGTCATGGCTGGCTCAAACAGAGCCAAAGTAAGCTTCTCTAACACAAAATTCAGATCCCACAGAAGGGCTGGGTTGAGGATGGGAGGCTTAAAGTGTAGAATGCCTCTCAAACATGTATGGGACACATTCAGCTAGGCCACCGTATGGCCATAAACAGGTATGTGGAATGCCAAAATGGCTGACTGGTAACCCATAATGGAGAAATAC
The DNA here is from genome assembly GCA_016271365.2 of Neoceratodus forsteri. Lineage (NCBI taxonomy): Eukaryota > Metazoa > Chordata > Ceratodontiformes > Ceratodontidae > Neoceratodus > Neoceratodus forsteri. The sequence goes on from JADMNL010000032.1 coordinate 38,022,233, forward strand.
TGCAGTCCGGCATCGAAAAGAGGGAGCACAGGTACTCCAGAATCTGATTCACTGGGCAAGTGAAAGGATCCAGGTGAAAGGAAGCAGCCCACAGAGCAAAGCGCTACCACTTCATGGAATAAGTGTCCCTGGTGGAGGTTTTCTGGTGGCCACCAGGACATTAGACACCTTCTGGGAAACTCCAAACTTAGCAACGGCCGCATCTTCAGAAGCCATGCATGAAGATGAAGAGACCTGAGGTATGGATAGACTAGAGTGCCCTGCTTCTGTGACAGCAAGCTGGGGCACAGAAGCAGAGGTACAGAGGGTACCACTGCCAACTGTTGTAGTAAGGGGAACCAGATTTGACGTGGCCAGAAGGGGGCTACTAGGATCAGAGCGGCCCCTTCCATCTGAAACTTGAACAGAACCCTCTGAATAAGGGGGAAGGGAGTGAAGGCGTAGATGAACCTCCCTTTCCAGGAGAAGGACAAAGTTTCTCGCCAGAAGACTCCAGGCTTTGGGGCGAGCAAGCAGAAAAGCATCAGTTTTGCGTTGAGTGGGGACACAAAATGGTCCAACTCTGGATGACCCCACCTGTCGAACAGGTCTTCTATGACCGAGGTCAGCAGCTCCCACTGGTGTATCCTGGATTGCGAGCAGCCGAGACTGTCCACCAGCGCGTTTTGCATGCCTGGAACATGGACAGCTGATAACTCTAGGCCGTATTCTAGAGCTCAATACCAGACCCTCATCACCTCCCAGCACGGGGGTGTATGAGTGAATCCCCCTTTGTTTATTGATGTAATAGACAATGCTGGAGTTGTCTTTCTGGACCAGATGTCCTGGGGACAAGTGGGTCTGGAAGGCCTGAAGAGCATACAGAACTGCCCTCATTTCCAGGACTTTGATGTGGAGGGTAGTCTCCACCGGAGACCAAGTCTCATGAATGGAAACATAGAATTTGATGGCAGATAAGGACCGCTTGGCCCACCTAGTCTGCCCATTTTCCTACCTAACAGATAAGCTGCAGATCCTAGTTAACCAACAGCTTACTTCCTCCTACCCCCCACTTACTCACCTACTCCCCACTGATGGGACCCCCCAGATGAGCCCCCCCCAAGCCCGACCCTGAGGCGTCCGTCGTAAGGATCTGTCGAGGGGCAGGAAGGAAGGAGGAAGGGGACCCCTTTCAATAAATTGCTGCGTTCCAGCCACCACTGCAGCACTTTTTAGATCTGGGAGGAGACTAGAACTGGCTGTTCAAGGTCGCTGGTGCGTTGATCCCATTGGGCCCTCAACGTCCACTGGGGAATCCTCACGTGCAACCTTGCTAGAAGCACAGTAACTATCACCACAGCCATCAAATCCAGAAACCTCAAAGAGGTTCTGGCCATAACATACTGACTGCTGTAGAGCAGATGTGACTGAGCCCTCAGGCGGTCCGCCCTGCCATGTGGCAGGAAAGCAAAGCCCTGAGCCGTGTTCAGCACTGCACCAATATACTGAAGGCACTGACTTGGACAGGTTGACCATGATGCCCAGCGCCCAGAACAACTGAATGGTGTGCTGCGAAGTCTGAATTAATAGGTCCCTGGATGGTGCCTTGAGCAACCAATCATCCAGGCAAGGGAAGGCATACAAGCCCTCCCTCCTGAGGGCAACCCCTACTACTGCCAGACAGTTGGTAAAGACCCGGGGCGCAGAGGACAAGTCAAATGGCAAGGCTCAAAACTGGTAATGTTCTGCCTGGAAGTGGAACCTGAGGCACTGCCGGTGGGGGCCAAACACCTTGATATGCAGGTACACATCCTGCATGTCCAGAGAACAGGTCTAGTCTCCCTGGTGTAGTAGGGGCAATAGGCCCTTGTAGGGCCACCATTCTGAACTTTTTGTACCGGATGTAGTAATTGAGGTTCCTTGGGTCCAGAATGGGCCGCAAATCCCCTGTGGATGAGAAAGAGGTGTGCATAGAACCCCGTTTCTTTGGCGCACTGGAACAGGTTCAATGGCTCTTTTGTGTAACAAGGTCCAAATTTCCCCTAGCAACACATGAATGTGATCTGGTGGATAATGATATGGAACTGGAGGACACTCTGGAGGCCAGTCTAGCAGTTCTAGACTGTGGCCATGTTCTATGATTTGTAACACCCAGGCATCTGTTATCTCCTGCCACATGTCGAGGTGGATGAAGAAGCGACCCTTGACTACCGCCTCCTGAAGATCTGGAGGGTGGGGGTCTAAGAAGGAGTCAGACTGAGGTGGTACTGGTGGATAGGGCCGCACAACCTCCTCTAGGCGTTTTGGCAGCTGGGATAGAAGGGTTGGGCAGGGCTGAGGCTGCTCGACGCCTGGCTGAGGTTCTGGTGCCTGGCTTAGGCTTGTTATAGGATGGACTAAAGGGCACTTTCTGGGGACCCTTTGACTGGGTATGGTAAAGGGAGTGAACCGACTGCAGGGTCCTACCCGAGGCCTGGAGGTTGGAAAGGATGTCTTGCACATCCGCCCCAAAGAGCTTATAGCCTCTGAAAGGGGCATTCAAAAATGGACAGTTGAAAGTCCATGGCAAAGCCAGACAAAATGAGCCAAGAATGCTGTCTGAGACAAATGCCCACTGTGGCTGCCCTAGTGGAAGCACTGACAGCACCATAGGCTGATCTTAAGAGATGCTTGACCACATCTGCCACAGCCTGAAGGGCCTGGAGCAACTCTTGCTTCTGGGAATCTTCGGGGGGAGCCTCTGGGGTGGCTTTGGCCATTCTCCAGAGTGAATTTTGGTACGTCACCATATGGCCAATATAGTTAATAACCCTAATTGCCAGGGTGGCAGAGGCAAATGTCCATTTGCCCATCAGGTCCAGCTTTCTGGATTCCTTGTCCAGAGGCAGAGAGCTAAGATGCTTGGGTCTCTTGATCCTATCATGGGCTGCATTAATGACCGAGGTTGCTCTCCAAAGAAGGGGTTCCCTGAGGGGGCCTGGTATAATTTATGGGCCTTCCTGGGCATGGCAGGAATCATATTTGGCCTGTGTCAGGCAGCCATAGTGGCATCTTCATAAGCATCTATCAGAGGCAGAATTATGATAGTAGAGGAGTCTGGTAACTCCAGGTACACTGACAGGTTCCTCCTGACAATGTCCTGCTCCGCTGCCTCAATGCCCATGGCAACTTGGAGCTGCCTCATGACGGCAATAAAGGAGGGATCATTGGGTGGAGACTATGGTGTGTAAGTCGCAGGGTCCACCCCCCAGAGGAGACCACAGAGGAAGAGGGAGCAGGACTAGCGGTGCTGTCCTCTTCATTATCATCATCATCCTTATCATCGTCCACTGGCAGGAGATTTGGGTGATACACATCCTCATCGCCATGGTCAGGAGTGGGCACCAATGGCATGTGAGAGTGCAGACGAGTGGGATGCAGCACCGCAGGAGGTGACAGTGTGGGAGGAGGTACAGTAAGCCCTGACATCATAGGCCCCGGCGTCATCAGCCCCGATGGAGGGGCAAGATGATGCATGAATTCCCCAAATGGCATCAACATGGTCTGGACATCAATGATGGGAAGCATCGGAGTGGGCTGCGGCATCGGGAATGGAAACTGAGGGCCTGTAAGCACTGCCGGGCTGTTGCCAAATTTTCTGGGATGTTGATGGGAGTGACTGGGTTCCTGTCATTGAAGAAGCAATCTGGGGTGGTAACGGAGGGGAATGTGTTCCTGAGATTAAAATAGAGCCCACAGAAGAGGCCACAGACATTGCTGGGGGAGACTGGTGCCCCAAAGGTGATGAGTCAGAACTGGCCAAGGAAAGACCAGCCAAGAGGCCTAGTTGCGAGCCCTGAGAAAGGGCCACGGACAAAGTCGGAGAGGTAAGACTCCAGCCAATGACGGACTCACACCCACCAGGATGAACCGTCGGAGCTCCCTGACTGTAGGCCTGCTGAGAAGAGGGGCAAAATTAGCAGGGGCTGTGCGAACAGTAGGGTGCGAAAGTGGACCCAACATTGAAGCCCCCTCACCTGAAAGGGAGAGGAGGGGAGGGGGTGCTGTAAACACTGACCCCGCAGAGGAAAGTGTGTGAGTTGCAACAGAAGTCAATGGCATGGACAACAACCCAGTCTCAGCCGGCACCTTACGCAGTGACTGCCAGGAAACCAGAGAGGACCAGTCTTGATGTTTGTCCTTCCCGGCTGACTTGTCCTGAGACTTGGAGGACTGGGAGCCTGAGGACAGAGCCGGGAAGGTGATGGAACTTCTAGTCTGGAGCTCCTTCTCCATTGTTTTGATTTGCTGCTCCAGCAGAAATTTCTCAAGGTTCTTCTGGCAGCATCTCCATGTAGCCTGGCTGAACCCACAGTAGACCTCATAGACTTTCACATCATGGTCAGGGCCTAGGCAGCAGATTCAGGTGAAGTGGCCATCCTTCTCACAGATTTTTCTTCCGCAGGTGCACAGATGGAAATATTTAGAAGAACTGGTTGGCATACACCACCGAACAAAAGACTCACTTTTAAATAAAGTGATTAGACAAACTAGGGTAAGAAAACAGAAAAGTAAAGAAGTTTTGGCGGTCAACTGAAGCGGCGTGTCTCCAAGGAATCCAACGTGCACTGGTCGATGGTGGGAAAAGAACTGAGGAGGGCATAGGGCCACCCACGTATATATAGGAAAGGCAACGTCGACTGACGTCGTAGTCTTGGGTGGCCCCAGCAGACTGCTAGCTAAAAAGTTTCCATGTGGTCCTACTGCCTGACAGCTGTGGTTCCAAAGGTGTGGCTTGCTGCAAGAGATATCCTCGATGAAGATCTATGATTGTCATGTTCCTCCTCTGTTGTCCATAGACTCCATTGTAGCCCACTAACCCCCCCCCCCCAAGCTTAATTTATCCCTGGTGTTTGGTGGAGCAACTCTTCTCCACATGGGTGTTAATTTGAACAAATGATCCCTCATTTATCTGGGTCCTATTTGTATAGTTCTGCAAGGCTGTAGGCAGTCTGCTGGGGGTGGGGGTGGGGGCGGTGGGAGGAGACTACACATGGCATACTGCCTCAATTGCAACCCGGCCCACGCCCCTTTCCCTGTGCTGTTGCAATGACCAGTGTGGGGGCATAATATGGAACGGGGATGTCAGTGGATGGGTTCAGGTGAATGAAAGAGAAAGAAAAATCACAAATAAGATTAAATGCTAATGGGAGTAATAACAAGAAAAATAAATGTCACTGGATTAAGGGGTTGGGTGGCAAGCTGTACTGAGCACCCACCTGTTTTTGCTCTAAAAAAACTAAATTATTTCTGTAAGTGCTTAAATGTGGGTGCAGTTGGCACTGAAAAGTATCAAGAAATCGAATGGGAGTCCAACTACATAAGAAATGGTACTAAGCCTTTGTTGGGTAGCTGCTCCATGACAAGACACAGTATAGCTGACATAATGTAATTATATGCCTGCCAGCATCTTTTCCCAAGCGTTCTGCACACTTATCATCAGAGAGTGCCAGGAAGGGAGACCCAGTTTCCCAGAGCAGTAGCTAGTCACTCAACTGATAACTTCTTGGCTGCCCCAGTTAACCAAGCACACCTGTGGATGAGCCAGCTGGCTCACGTCAACTCCTGTTCTGCATTCGAGTACTCTCAAGCCACTACCTATCTGCGGCTATGCACACGTTATCCACTGGAGGCCACTGTTTTACAAGCTATAAAACCTCTACTGCTAGCATATGGAAAGGGGTGAGACTCTGTGCACTAGGTGCCTACTCTATATATTTACAAGTAAGTGCACGGCCAGCTCTCTCCAGCATCCTCGTTTCCAGGATATAAGATTTGTTTTAAACACCATTCAAACAGACAGTCCCTGCTAGGCGCCTTCTATACAGATCTTTTTTTTGTTTCAGGTTTAGGTTTTAGTTGATGAATATGCTGTGTGACTATAAGCAGACCTAGACAAAGTTTGTAATGAGCAACTGCAACCAATGACTGAAGCAAAATAAAATGAGAGAAGGGGGTACAACATAGATTGTTAACAAGAAAGAAAGAAAGGGAGAAAGCAAGCAAGCAAGCAACAAAAAAAAGTATGGCACATGCTTCCAGAAATAGACTCAGAAAACATAAAGCACTGAGCAGTGGCACAAAACGTTGGTTTAGTTTTTCGGAACACTTTTTACAGTTAACATGTTTTTTATCCAGTGTTGAACTTCGAGTAAACATCTACTACAATACACCAAGTAAGTTTCTCTGTGTCCATTTCCAGGAGTGCATGCAAAGCTTTGTTTTGTTGCCACGTTAGTTACTGCAGTGCATCTCATGATTCGGTAACGGCTCTCCTTGCTTGCTTTTTGTTTAGGAAAATGATACAGATGCAAATGCAAACAGCATTGCTCTGTATGCCATTTGAGCAGTATGTCTGAAAGGTAATGGCTACGTCACAGTTCCCCTTTACACTGCCTAGGCAGTGGAGAGCCACTGATGATTGAAGCTTTGCTAATAAAGCAATAACTACCGTAATGATGAGAATACAAAGGGATGGAAGTAGGCAGTCCCATTTGTGCCATTTGTATAGCGCCTTCGATCCGAGCATCTCACACAGATTTATAATCAAACACTACAATGCCAAAGACTGAAGCGTATCCACCTCTGGGGCATGTTGGTGTTCTCTGCATCTGAGTGAGTTGCGCTGCTGCGCAGACCCTGGGCATTCAGGAGCAGATTCCAGTCACCACGTCAGGAGGCAGTCAAGACTACAGGCTGTGCGCCTCGGCCGGGGAAGGCTGGCGGCAGGTTCTGGCGGTGCAGCGACCCCCATGGGTGGGATGGGGAGCCTGCTCCTTTCTCAGGGGCACGCTGTATGGTGGAGGCCGTAGGGCAAGGCTCTCGCCAGAGGGAGGAGAGAGGTAAAAAGGGGAGAAAAAACAGTGAGATGATACAGGATTCTGACTAGGGTATATCCCTGATTAACAGAGTATATCCCTGAATACGACAGCAAGGGCGGGCAAAATGTGTGCGGGGAAAAAAATAAATAACCTGAGGCCACAGGATGAGTGAGGTGTTTATAGAGCAGGACTCGTTTGAGTACATCTCTCCCTACTGTTGTTTTTTTTTTTTGCTATGCTATTATAATGCAAGTTCCTTTGTTATTTAGGTTGGAAGATAAATCTAATTCTTATTTATCTCCTTGGTAAGTTTTGCCTTGATACCAATTAGCTCAACCCAAGGGTTTTTTTTTTTTTTTTTTTAAGAATTTAAGCTAATTTGTTTTGTATCAATCTTGCTGTAACTGCATTCTGTAACTTGCCTTGTGCCTCAAATATTGCTTACCCACAAGCATACAATACAATGTCAACAGCATACACATGATATGAAATTAAATGCAGCTTTTTTCATTTACAATTCATTTACCCAGGACAGCGCAGTTGAGATGCACACCATGTTGCATCTCAGACGGAATGCAACATCACGTTTTCAGTTGGGTCCTGCCTTCAGTTTGTCACCCAGTGCCGCCTATGTCTTTCAGGCTGGCTTTCTTCCAGTGACTTCCCATTCCTGTCGGCCGCTATCCCCATGACACATATGGCCTGGCGCTGCCAGCGACTGTAATGTATTTCGTGATGCAGTTTTCCCCTCGTCCACTCCTTCCACCCCGCAGCGGCATGCAAGACCCTGAGGGATTAGCTTGTATGCACACAGCTCCCCTCTCCCAACAGAGAAGCAAGCTCCCAGGCCCACTGTAGGTGGTTGCTGCAGTACCAGACCCTCCCCTTCTGGGACATGCTGCCATCTCCAGCATCTCTCCCAGATGGAATCCTGAGTACTGGCCTCCCACATCCTCATTTGAACCCGGGTCACCGGTGAGACGTGTTGCGGCTGGACCATTGGGCAATCAAAAAAACTCCGACATGTGATACTGGGCTTACCTGTAGCTGCCAGCAGTCCTGAGATATCCCTGACTAAGTCTACCAATATGGATACTACACTGCCCCACTTTTAGCAGCCTGTGATGTCATGCATGGCGAATCAGTGCCAAAGCCCTCCCTGTATGATGTCACGAAGTTCCAAAAGTGGAGGAAGTGTAGTATCACTATAAGGCAGACTTTGTCAAGGATATTTCAGGACTGATGCCAGCTTAAGTTAAACTCAATACTTTCTCGTTTCAGAGTTTGGGCTTAAGTGCTCATAAACGTTTCCATTTAACAGCATACTACAAGACCCGTGTGTCGCTCAAATTATTCAGCGTCTCATTTCAGTAAACTTCTGCTTTGTATTTCCTCACTGGAGATGTGAATTGTTTCCTATATTGTCGCTACTGCTGCCAGCCTTACCACCATGATAGGTCTTTAGCTTTTTGCCACAGCCACTCATATTTTCAAGTAACTTCAATAATTCAGTGCGGTAATCCAGAGCTGACATACCCATTATCCTACGCCAGCCCCGTGGCACCCAGGGTTGAGGCACTGAATGCCACACCTCGCACCATGCCGGCTATCTGAGTTTGGCAGCGAGCTTGGGTCAACCGGGGGTTGGCTGGAGGGAGGGCTGGGAAGCTGACTGTAATGGCCGATGGGCTGCTCTCAGCTCCCGGATCAGGGAGGATCAGTTTCTCACTCTCGGCTGACATAGAAGAGACGAGGGCTGACATAGGGAGGGTGGAGAAAGCACTTGCCTCCGGGAGCATGTGCGTGCCACCACATGCATGCGCTGCGCTGATGTTTCATGGGGAGAGGTAAGAAAACTACAAAATGTCTCCCTGTGGCCATTTGTGACAGCTCTCCGGGGCGGGGGGCGATGAAGGAGTAGGTGGTCACGGGGAGCAAACAGCTGCATGAAAAAAAATAAATACCCATAATCCTTTTCCTTTGGGGGTGGGATATGTCTGCAACAGAGCACCATCACCTACAACATATTTAAAGCAACACTCCATAAACAGTCATGCAACAAAATGGGGCAAAAAATATGACCTTATCCTTTTTTTCACTATAAAAGATTACAGGCATCTTCCAGTTTTGTTTGGTGGCAACATTTTCTAATTCTATCAAAGTTGGAGCATTTTATAAACGTTTTGAGTTTTTTTTCCTCAAGGAAAAAAAGATGGCCGTCACATCTGCCATAGAAATATCACTGTAGACCTGGTACGGGTCAGGACTGACACAGTGCATCTTAGTATGGGAGGGCTGGCGGTGGGTTCTGTCATCACAGCGACAGCTGTGGCTGGGCCAGAGAGCTTGTTCCAGCTGCAGGGGAAGCTGTGGATGTACGAGGCCGACAGAGGCACTGCCCCCACCAGGGGAGGTGGAGGGGGGAAGAAATGTGGGAGAAAAACACAGTAGCTGTCTGAATGATAGCTGGGTTTGGCTTGATCCGGGTATATCCCTGAGATGAGCTACTGGCAAAGAAGAAAAACCTATATATATATATATATATGGAGAGAGAGAGCTTTCTCTTCCTTTCATCACTCATTTACTTCTCCTGGCATTCATTTACAGTATACTGTATTACTTTCTTACTTCTATAAACTAGGCCTGGGTAAGGCGTGGTGGGGGCATTTGCCAACTGGACATCCGCTAAAAACTGGATTCAACTTCAGTAACCTTGGAGGAAAACCTATATTGCGGAAAAAAAAAAAGTACGCCTCCATGACCCAGCGGCAACAAACTGTGCTGCCGTGCAGTCGACTGGGGTTTGGGAGCAGATGCCCGTCATCAAGTTGGAGGTGGATATTGCTGCAAGACAGCAGCGGAGGGCAGCGCACCTCAGCCAGGGAAGGCTGGCAGCGGTTCCGGCATACAGCAACCCCTGCAAATGGACCAGGGACCTTGCCTCCTTCTGCAAGGGCATTCTGCAATGTCTTGGCTGACAGGCATCGTTCAGGCTTGGGGGGGAGTCACCAAGGGAGAAAACCACTTGCCATCCGAATGATGGCAAAGTCATCTGAGCAGGGTACATCCCTGATCAATAGGGTATATATCCCTGGGAAATGGCGAGGGAGAAAACCCTATATAACAAAAAAACATTCGGCAACCTTGGTAAGAAAAGTGTGTTTGAATTAAAAAGAAAATAAAAAAAAAAGAAAAAGTTACTTGAAACTGTAGTTCTCACATATACTATTCTGCTAGGGAAATACCGCAAGCGAAGGGCACTTACCAGAAATTTTCGTTTTTGTTTCCAGTGACTACCCTGAGCATTGGTGCTCCGGTGTGCCTCAGTAACAATTCGGATCAGCTCCCACTCCTCAGGGCTGGGCTCCGGACGGTTCTGCAGTGTCTTTACCATCTCCTCCTTGCGCCGTTTCTCCCGATTCTCTTCAATCAATTTCCTCTTTGCTACCCGTTTGGAGTCATCCAGAACGACTGAAACACAATAAGAACGGAATGGCACATTCAGGTGTAGTCCATACCTGCCAACAAAATCTGGCAAACAGTGAGAATTCACAGCTCTGAACAGACTGTCAGCATATTATAAAATGAAGGCCATGTGATAGATCATTTTTTACAATATGTATGGACAAGACCGGTGGTTAATTTTTCACCAGTTTTTTTTCTGACTGTACTGCCATGGTTGTAGTGAGCACACAGAATGTGTACGCTTGCTCATGCAAACAATACACAGTAGGATGTGGCATGTTCTCAGTATACATTTGCTATGGGTGTTGAGGCCATGAGGCAATTCTGGTTTTATAACTGTGGTTTTATTTATTCATTTTATTAACTTATCTTTTTTAAATTATGCTTTACGTGTTGGACAGTGTTTTCTGTGTAATACTCAGAACCCTTTGCAGAAGGTGCCTTAAAAAATCAAATACGAAGATAATACACATAGGGATTGCTCACAATGTATTTATTATCTAGGCCTTTATATGCAATATTTACAATTTACAGCTGTTATCCATAGTTCATAACAACTCTGTTGCTGTTAGTGTCCCCCAGGCACCCTCAAAAACAGACAGTTCTTTTAAATGAGGTTATTCTTGCATGAAAAATAAGTGAATAAATAAATATATCCTAAATGTTACCCTTTGCAAACATCCACACATCATTCGGTAGCATCCCATCTTCCTACGCTGGTCAGTGACAGTCGATTTATCTAAACTGGCATGCTTACATGATGCTGACAAATGTCCGTTATCATGAGGTAGGGAGATACATTCAGGAAAACATGACAGATGATGCTGTTGTTGTCATTACAGGATGCCAAAATACGATGCAGTGTGAAGACAGCCTTAAGCCAGAAAAAACAGTACCTGTCAACTCACCTTCAGTGGGCCGACGGACACTGACATACAAGCTGGCAAAGCAGGTAGCAAATGAATATCTGACGATGATAACCGAGTACACATGACGAACATGCAGGATGATCAGTGACTGGCACAGATAACCAAACTGGTCACATGCAAGTGTGTGTGTGTGTGTATTTCTGTTAAACAACACATCAAAGTGGAAGACCAGTGACTGGTCAAAGCAGTAGCAAGGTGGCCATATTCTGGGTTGTCACCCGTGTTCACAACACAAGTAGAGTTGGGTTTCCCGCCATGGGTTCCCCAGGGGAGCGTCCCACCATTGAGGCACTCTGCATTTGGAGTGGGGCAGGGTATGGCCAGCAGTCACCCACTCCTGCGTTGCTTGATGACCACACAATGGAACTGTCATCAGCCAAGAAGGTAGATGTTTGCCTGCACTTCTAGCTGCCAAATAAGGTGTGTTTACGGTGGTGCCAATGATTGGGCTAAGGGACAATGGAAAATTCTGGGGGGCATAAGCAAACAATCCATTCCAAAACAGAGGGTATTAAGACAAGAGACAGGAACAGAAAGGAAATGAGTGCCAGAGCCCTCACGTTACTAAGGTATGGGTAAAAATGTAAGTCAATTAAAATCAAGATCCTTGGGCGACCTGCTGGTCTTGTTTGTTTTGTCTGTTATCTTGGTTTATTTTTGTTGCAGACCTCACTGTCTCACCAATCTCACTGTTATAATTGTAGTTATATGAGGACCGCATTCAATGTGAGTTTTGCAGATGTTTTGCATACAGTGCCTACAGGCAGAGCTTTGACACAGCAGCAACTGCTTTTCAGTAATACTCTCTACACTGTATACAGTGCCTCAAGTGCATCCAACACCAGGCAATTAGTTTCATCTCCCCAGAACAAAACTCACTTATAGCCCCCCTCCATATCACCATGTTTATTTTTTATTCTGTGATGGTCTGGGTTGAACATTGGACCCATCAGGTAGTTTTGGGGGGTGGGGGACAGATTTTTTTTATTCCTTGATGGGCCAGGTTGGGTATCATTCCCGTCAGGTAGTTTGGGAGAAAGAGACAGATTTTTGTTTTAATTCCCTGACAGGATGGGTTGGGTTTGGGATTTGTCAGATAGTTGAGAGAGGAGACACAGATTTTTTTATTCCCTGATGGTCTGGGTTTGGCCCTGGACTCATCAGGTAGTCTGGTGGACGAGGAGGGACTGATTTTGTTTTCTTCTCTAACAGATCATCTTAAGCACTAGACCTGTTAGGTAGTTTGGGGAGGGGGCCAGATTTGTTTTTTATTCCCTGATGAGCTGGGTTGGACACTGGACCCATCAGGTAATTCATGGGAGGTGGACATATTCTGTTTTATTCCCTGATTAGCCGGGTTGGACACTGGACCCATCAGGTAATTCGTGGGAGGTGGACATAGTCTGTTTTATTCCCTGATGGGCCAGATTGGGCACGGGCCATTCTGCTGCAAAGCAGGCTGAGTTGGAAAGTGAATAGCAAAGGCAGAGATCCTTGCCCATAGCTACCAGTGCGACTAAAATGGAACCATGGCAGCAATGAACCCTCTGGGTCTTGACCCACTAGGCATTACTGTTTTTTCTTGGGAGTGTTGTTCTTTTTTTTCCCGGGGCCAGACATCTTATGCTCCTTGCTTCCAGTACTACCCCCCCCCAAAAAAAACACTCTCAGCCTGCATCATGCAGCCAACCATGGCTGCTAGGGACACAGGTTGGGGGGGCATGGGTGGGGGTTAAAAGAAGATTCTAAGCCAGCCTAGTGGTGTGGTAAGCTGAGGCAGGGGACTTGCTACCCACCGTGCCAGGGACCCGGGTTCAGGAAGGAAATGGGGTGCTCGGAGGTTGGCTGGGAGGAGGATGATTGACAGCCCCACAAGATCTCTTCTTTAGGGAGGGGGGACAGCATGCATCATGCTGGACCACCACCTAGTGGAGGCTTGGTGATGGAGCAGTGGTCGCCTACCTAGTTGGTAGGCGGCAGGTCACTGAGGCGTACTGCATCTTCATGCAGTACATGCATGCCATATCACGGCTCCCAGCCTGGAGAGAAAAGCTGTGGGGCAAACAGCTTGGGCAGCATACCTCGCAGGTTCAACACCACCCACGAAGGCACCCACCGGAGGTAAGTCCTGGGATGGGTGGGTGACAGCTGGGAGGTAGTCACTGGATAGGGGCCACTGAATGTAAGGCGAATAAAGGAAGCATGGGGGGGAAGGGAAAAAAAGAGAATTCTTAGTCTGTTTTCAGCAGCAAACTAGCCTAGAAGTGCCACAACAGTATTCTCTTGACTCATCCCTCTTCTTGTAAGCCCCCCAAACACAATAAATAATGATAGTTCCTTACGATCCATGGCCATGCCAACCGAAATGCATTTCTTAAAACGACACAGCTGGCACTGATTGCGGGTGATTTTATCGATGACGCAGCAGCCATCATATTTACACGAGTACGATGGATGGAGGTTCTTCTGGATTGTTCTTCTGAAGAAACCCTAAAAAAAACAGAACAAAAAAAAAAAGGGTTGTTTTCCAGTTAAACCTCTTCAGCAATGCAGAGGCAGATAGCGACCCTGTCTGCGACAGAACTATAGCGTAGTGTTATCCATGGACCAGCACCCCTAATCGTACCCCCCACCTCGCAGACAGCAACACATATGTACTTATATGTACCAACCCTAGGGCACAAACACTTATCATATAAGCATAAGTGTCAGGATCTGAGTTCTACTGTACTTTTGCGATGCATATTATGCTTCACTACATTCTCACAATATAGTGTACCACTGGGAGATGTTTTCCATTATATTCTTATCGTATAATTATTAGTTGGGCAATAGTGCCATCTTTAGTGCTTGTGCAAACTGTAACTGCAAGTGATCTTGGAAGCATCACACACCTTATTGTTTACTTTTATCTTCTGCTAAGCTAAGCAACTTCTTATGTTAGTTAGGATAGTTACTCTGGCCACCTGTTTTTGGCCAATTATGTGCTTTTTGTGTATCTTCTTTTATTGTTCTCATGGTTATTATCAGGGTATAAGACCCCTTGCATCACATATTTTCTCTCAGAGAGACCTGACTGCACCTATAGGTAAGGAAACTGGATACTCTCCTAGTGATTACATTGTTGGTTATAAGCCTGTATTATTCTTATTTACCAGTAATAAATTACATTTATTATCTGGACACCACTTGTCTGTCGTCTCTTCCTTTCTGCAGTTCCAACAAGAATCTGAGAAAGGTAATTTTATTACTAAGTTACATTTGGTGGCCATGTGCAGGTTGGACTGCGCAAATTGAAAATTCCATTCAATTAATTTTGAATGTCGAGTAGTGTAGTGCGTCTCTTGCCTACTTGGACCTACTCATACTTACAGTGGTTGTTACCGTGATGGACACACTCCGTCCTGGTCTTGGGCGTGGCATGTCCACACTGGACCCTGATACACTCCCTCTGCGAGTGACAGCAAACCACCTTGGCACCACCGTTTGCCCACGGGGGGCCGGAAAGCCATTGGATGATGGCGCCAAGGATCTTATCCAGTTTTCCGATTGCTTCCTTGTTTGTTTACCCCTTGTTTGTTATGCCTGAACTTTGCACTGAGTTGAGACTGGATGTCTCGAACTACTTCACCTCCCACAGAGGATGGACAAGATTTCGCAATGGATGCGAAGTCTGCAGACAACCCACTGCTGCTAATTTCAGAACAATACTTAAGAGTCCAAACAAAAAGCCAAGAAATACAACCTTAAAGTCTCTTGGTTGCAGCTCTACATACTGCTGTTGAGAGTCTCACAGCAAGGTGTGCCTCCCTTGAACTGCAAAATGCGTCTGTAAAAAAAGAGATGGGCTTGCAGGCATTGTAGTTACAGAAAAGGGAACAGAAACTAGCGGAGGAGACACAGTCACTCCGCAATGCCAATAACAGACCGTTGCACGGTACTGCTCAAAACTCTGAGTGAGAAATTTGTATGTTCAGAGATGATTGTGAAAGGCTGAAATGTGATAAGAAACTGCATATTTAAACAATATTCTGAGTGATACGAATGAAGGTTTGCGAGAAGATAATGCTGAGTTGAAAGAGGAGAACGAGAGAGTGAACTTAGGGGAAATGTCGAATTGGGCGCCGTGTACACAGTATTGCAGTGTGAGTTTGAGAAGGGTATTGAGCAGGGCACTGCACGAGTTTGTCACAAAAAGTGTAGAGCAAAGATGGTGAAAATGTGCCATCAGTGAGAGGTTCTCGCTGGCCATGTTAAGGCTATGAATAGGTTCCGGTATACGCCCATTGACATTGTGTCATCTGGCGATGACAAATCTGACTTTGAAGATGAGGCCTGCCACGTCACGTGCAAGTCCACACCTCATAGGGCTGTCAAATTTTCCAGTCTACCTCAAGATGGTGCCTATGTACGCATGCCCTCTATGTTGCCACATTTTCACAAACACGGTGGAAGCAAAGTCATACACCAAGATGGCAGTCCCCATGATACAGGAGAATGGCCTATACTTTGTGTTGTGCTACTGTTTGCCCCCCTCACCAGGGAGGACAATGCGGATGTGCACGACTTAATCCATGAGGCCCTTATCAATATGATTGCACCGGATGAGCAAAGGAGAATCCTCCAGGAACAAATTGACAGAATGTTTGAGGACACTGTCAGTCAGGACCATGGATTCAAAGCAGTCGCTGATGTGGCGGCGGAAGCTGCCCTCCGCAGTGCTGTGGAACGCATTGATACGAATGTAGTTCCTCATACGTCCAATCCGCTGCAAATTGCTCACTCTGTCCAACAAATTGCCCAAAGTATCGGACAGATGCACCCGACTTACAACCTCAGTTGCCATTTGGAGAAGGTGTGCTCCCCTCTGCAAGAAGCTTTCTCTCCAACCCGAGTATCAGGTTCAAGTCTTGCGACAGTCGAACCTACCCCTTGGGCCAAATTCCCAGATACTGTCGGCAACCGCGAGACACTTGCTTACAACGACATTTTGGCAGCACTCCTTGCTGCCAATGCCCCAGGTGTCGTTGGAGCCCGCTTGGCCTACAAGGTTAAGCAAAGTGCGAAGGAAAGCCCCGCAACTTACCATCAACGGTTGTGGCTCGCGTACGAGGCTGGCAAGGGCCTGGATGGTGAGATCGCACACAAAGACCAAACTGAATACAAGGATCTGTACATCCGGAACATGACTCTGGACCTTCGGGAAAAGGTTGAACTCAGTGTTTACCTGGAGACTGACACCTTTGTGGAAATCCTCACCAAGACGGAGCGTGCCTTCCAGGTATACCTCCGTAACTTGGCTTCTGGTAAAAACAACAAAGCTGCCGCCATTCAAACTCTGGCAGCTCAGGTAGCAGTACAGGCTACCTCCGACCCACCTACCTACTATACTGTGGAAGGTAACAACGAGAAAAACAATACCCCTTCTGACGACAAGCAGTCGCACAGGGGGAGAACCGAACTATAGAAACAACAGGAACAGGGACAAAAGCAATTGGAAAAATCCAAATGCCTAACCCGATAGCTGGTACCGTAACGGACCCAGCTATCGGAGCCTAAAAGACGAGAATGAGACCCTCCGCAAAATGCTGGAGGAAGCCCCTGCTGGAAGAGAGAGACACAGCCTATGCATACTGTAGCAATTCTTGCCCTGGCCGCGGGACAGCCATGCAGCCAGGGAAATCCGTTCCTGCCCTTAGCTGCTGAACAGCCGAGGAAAGAATCCTTTCGTGGTATCAACTACTGTCCAGGCCAATGCAATGACCAAGGAGGAACTACCCATACAGGCTGATGTTGCGCCTGTGACGTCACGGGCACATCTGTATCCCATGCAAGACATACAGGAGGCCCAGAAAGATCCTGCAGGCCTCAGATTTCAGGAACAGGATGACAAAGACGATTCTGAAAATACAGATTGAAATTACAGGCCCCAGTCCGGATTGTGAGTGACTTGCTTGTTGACACAAACGGATGGCCTTGTGTGAAGGCCACGGTCAGGGGCCGCCACCTCACCATGCTTCTGGATACCTGAGCAGCCATGTCAGTTCTCCATGAGGAGAACCCAGTCTTGTCAGACTGGTCTACCGGCTGGAAGACCAGTGCACAAGGTGTAGATGGCACTCAGCTACACACCGATCGATCTGTGTGTTTGCCTGTGGTGGTAGACCACCTCAGGACTGATTTTGCCTTTGACCTCATAGTATTACGTCATCACCCCAGTATACTGAGAATTGATTTTCTTGCACTCCACGGCTGTGTAATGGACCTTGCCAACAGGCTATTCCTTCAGATCAAAGGACAATGCCATGACGTCACCATTCCAGACTCACACGTGACGGCAATCATCTCCCATAACAACAAGGACTATGACGTCATGGCTTTGTTCAAAAGTCATGACCTGTTTTCTGAACTTGCACCTTTGGTGCAAAAACACCTTGATGTGTTTGCTACCAACAAACATAATTGTGGTGGGATGCACACCACCATTGAGATTCCAGGACCTAACCCTGTGAGGCAAAAGCAGTATCCATTTCCTGCTGAAGCCTTGCCATCACTGATGGAGACCATCCAATCACTGCTACAACAAGGAGTGATTAGGACTTGTGTCTCTACTGTCAATTCGCCTATTTGACCTGTGAAAATGCCAAATGGAGCTTGGAGACTTACAACTGATTACAGGAAACAATCAAGTCACCCCAAGTTGTGCCCCAACAGTAGCATCAGCACCTGATGTACTCAAGTTGCTGACACCTGACAAAAAGTGGTTCTCAGCTCTTGACATCTCTAATGGGTTTTGGTCACTCCCAGGTAAGTCAATACTAATTTGCTTTTACCTTTGATGAGCGCCGGTACACCTGGACCTGTCTTCCCCAGGAATTTCACAACAGCCCTTCCCTCTTCCATCTCCACATGATGGATGCCCCGCAAGGGTTCTCCACACCCTGGTATCTCCTGCAGTACGAGGATGACTTGCTTCTAGCAACCACCACGAAGGAAAATCATTTGGCCCTTCTAGATGAACTTCTGTCTCTCCTCAAGACAGCAGGCCTCAAGTGCAACCCCTCTAAAGCACAACTGTGTGAAAAAGAGGTAATCTTCCTTGTCCTATGTATTACAGACCAAGGCAGAAGCCCAGCTGTCAATGAGAACCAGGGTTTGCAAGATCTGCCACTTCCTACAAGCGTGGGCAACACTCAGACGCTTCCTAGGAAAGGTTAACTATTCTAGGGATTTTATCGCTGACTTTGCCTTGAAGGCTACTCCCTTGTATGAACTTCTGAAAAAGGACATCCCATGGACATGGGGCCCCACTCAGACTGAAGCTGTGACACAGCTTAAGCAGGCCTTGGCCTCAGCTCCAGCACTGATTAACCTCAACCCAAACTTTCCCTTCCATTTGGAAACTGCCACCTCTGATGTGGCCATGTCCGCAGTGCTAGCAGAAAAGTACAATGGATACCACAGGCCCATTGCCTGTGCATCTCAGATGCCATCCCCAGTAGAGACCAAATATAGCCTCTGCAAAAGAACACTTTTGGCAACCTTCTGGGCTGTCAAACGTTTTCTGTACATCATTGGGCATGCTCCCATTGTTTTGCATACCTGTCACACCCCAACTAATTTTTTTGCTTTCAGACAAAGTAAAAGATGGGTCAGTCTCCAATACCAGACTCATCCACTGGTCTTTGCTTTTGCAGGACAGGGACATTAAAGTGCTGCCTGCTAAAATGCCTTCCATCTTGGCTCATGGCCTACTCTACATGGGTACACCCCATGACTGTGCACTCCAACCTCCCGACTTACCTGAGCCAGGACCATTCTTACCGGCTACACCAGATGTTTTGGAAGATACCAGCATGTACCGTATCTTTACAGACGGCTCCACCTCTTATGTAGATGGAGAGCAGGTGGCAGGATTTAGAGTGCTCATTTTAGACAAAGAAGGTGATTTCAGATGCACTTCCAGGAAATGCACTGTTATCTCCTCACAGTACTCCTAATTCGCAGCTGTGGCCTGTGCTTTGGAGATCATGCCCCCATAGTGACAAGGATGCCATCATCTTTGCAGACTCTAACTGGGTCTGCTCATCCCTGAGTTTCTACCATTTTGGGAGAAAAATAACTTTACATCATCTTATGGCATACCTGTCAAATACAGGGATTTGTTTGTATACATACACACCCTGACACAGCAGTTTACTCATAAACTGCACATCCACAAGGTTAAGGCTCACTGTAAATCTGACCCTTACCATGAATCCAATGATCGAGCGGACTCGCTTGCCAAAGCAGGTGCTCGGGGGGGGGGGGACATGGACAATGACTCACCCAATAGCTGTAGCAGCTATAATGGCCACTAACACCAGGCAGAAACCAGAACCTCCAGTGGACCTTTCTGCTGCACAGAAATTTGACCCAGAACTAAAAGACATGTTCAAATTCCTGGACAAAGGAATTAAACAACGACTACCTGTGGGTAGTCCATACAAGGGACACTCTGACAATATACACTTGTCCAGTGATCATAAACTCATCTGGTATTGAAAAGAGGATAGAGATAACAAACTGTGGGTTGCACCACAATCTCTGCGAACCAAATTCATCCATATGGTTCATAATACTCGCACTGGTGGACACCAGAGGGCAGAAAACACTCCCCAGAGACTCAAAACAGTCTGGTGGCCTGGCATGGCCAAAGATGTAGAGCACTATGTGGATAACTGCATAGTGTGTGCCCAGAATAATCCAATTTTGGTGAAAAGAAACACCAAATTGTTGCCACAAAGGCAAAAGGACCACGGAATGCGATACAAATCGATTTCACTGGCCCCCTTACCAACTCCAGTAAGAACAAGTATGCACTTGTTGTCACAGATTTGTTTTCTAAGTGGGTAGAAGCATTTCACACTAAGACAAACGCAGCTAAGACAACTGCCAAGATCCTCGTGGATCAATTGTTCGCCAGGTGGGGCCTACCCTTAAAGGTGGACTCAGACCAGGGAATCAGTTTTACAGCTGAGCTGATGAAGCAGACACTCCAGTTACTTGGAGTAGGTCAGAAATTCCACACCCCTTACCATCCTCAATCGTCAGGCCAGGTAGAACCAGCCAACAGAAGAATCAAACAGATGTTATGCAAATTCATCAATGATGATCCCAAGGATTGGGATTCCCTCTTGCCACTACTATTAGTGGCAATCAGGGGCACTCCAGCAACCACTACTGAGTACATGCCTTACGAGGCTATGACTGGTAGAGGCATGAGATTACCTGAGCACCTGTTAATTAATCTCCACACCCCTACTGCAGATCGAGTATCTGTAGACAAATATGCTGAAAAGCTTCATGATGATATCATGAAGACACACCTGTTCGCTGCCAATCAAGTGGGTAAAGCTCAACAACAAGCTAAAGCTCATTTTGATAAGCACGTCAAAGAAGTTGACTAGCAAGTTGGAGACCAGGTTATGCTTCTCCAATACAGACAACCCACTCATTTATTTGCCAGTAAATGGGAAGGCCCATACCCCATTGTCAATAAACTCAGCCCTGCTGTTTATCAGGTCCGAGTTCATCAGGAGAAGAAGACCACCAACAAGTGGTTCCATGCTAATCAGCTCAAGTTGTACTAAGGTGACTAAACTTACTTTTCCCAACCCACTTCGGGTGGAATAGTACCCCACACTTAACAATCCTTTTCTGTTTTCTTACAGATACATTGGCAAGATGGCTATCTTGAGCCGACCAGGTGGTGCCAAGGGTTGAGGCGCTGGATGCCACACCTCACGCAATGCCGGCGACCTGGGTTTGGGAGCGAACTCGGGTAGCCAGGGGTCGGCAGGGGAGGGAGAGGACGGAGCGCCCCGGAGGACAGCTCTCCTCTTCCTGGGGAGGGTTCCGGGGCTGCTCGGTTTCCTAGTGACCCCCAATGGAAATCTGGGGTAGCACAGACGCACCAGCTGACGTAATGGGAGGAGTGTGGCAGATGTCAGCAGGGCAGCCATGCACGGATGTCAGTGCACGTCGCACTCCTAGGGGAAAAACTTAATGAGAAAACCCCGCCATGGACTGTGGAGATGATGGGGGCTCCTGGGGCAGGACTCACATCCCATCGCCGGCCCACCTACTCTGAGGACTCCAGGCCCGACCTGACACCCAGTTAAAGCCTCTCTAACTTACAGACAGGCCGTTAGGGGAGAACGGACCCATCCTGGGGGGGTGATCCAGGAGGCTAGGTCTGCCTGGGTAGTCGGGGGAGTCTCTCCGAGAACTGGGTTCAGGCAGGGAGTAGAAGTCCCATCGAGAGAGCACCCCGGAAGGATGCCCGGCCAATGGAGGAGAATAAATAAAGTCCACACACAAAAAAAAAAAAGATGGCTATCTTGCACCACATCTTGGTGGAACTACTACTCCGACTTCCCCTGACAGAATCCCAGAGTAACCCCCTGTCAACACACAGACAACACGTCCAACATTTGCTTAGCAAACCTGAACATACAGCCCCAATGGGAGTTCATATTAATGTACCCAACAAAATGATTACTGTTAAGGAAGGCTCAGACGCCTATCTTAATGTCATGGTAGTAGCTCCAGACAAATCCACCCTTTCCATTCAATGGGAAACTGACATTAATGGCTACACACTCCCTGTAGCTCGCCTATCCAAAGGTACATTCCACAGTTGGCCTAACACTAACATATCTAGAAATGGTACTATTTCTATTCGACAGACTTCCCCCAGACACTCTGGTCGTTATAACCTTACTGCTCTCATAGATCCTGCTTGGTGTGACCGCCTCACCTCTGAGGAGGAACGTGCCTTCTGTCTTCACAACTATGCAGCTACTGAAGCTCTTTTTCTTTCTGTAGTCCCACCCACAGAAGAAGAAATGACTGACTGCCCTCCCTAGGAAGAAGGTCCTCCTAGTGGCCTGACTGCCACTTCCCTTTCGGAAGCCTCGATTAATAATGTACAGTTTATGCATGTACCAGTTATTTTCAATCTTACACATTGGAATATGGCTGAGATTGGTCTCTGTCACTTGACCAATACTTCAAAATTTTATAGTATGATGCTTACAGATACTGTATTTGCATATCAGACACATACTAATGATCCTGTCAGTGGCTCCCATACCACTGATCATGTAGGGGTCTTTCGACCCGTACCTAATGCTAAAGCTAGACCATGCACTAGGCGTGACACTGTAGATGTTACCGGTGCAGCAGGCACCGTTTCTGGGCTTTTTGGCTTAGGCATGTCTATCTGGAATACAGCAGATATAGCCGCTATTGAATCATAAACTCTTAATTTTCAACAAGCTGTTGAGAATGATATTCTACCCCCACTGTTGCATGGTGTAGATGGTTTAAGTAAGGAAGAACGCTTCACAGTGTATAATATGCAGGAAATTGCCAAAGGGTTCAATGATACTAAAGATAAGATTAATGAACTGATTTTTCAAAACAATAAGGAGGCAGACAAGCAATATATTGCCCGTGAACTTTTATGCTCCACTTATGGCTCTTACGTAATTTCCACTATTAACAATCTCTTCAGGGACTTGGAAACAGGATGCATCCCAGATCTCATCCACGACAGATGAATAGGTAAATGGTACCGCCCACATTGCAAATCCAATGGTTGCATCACTGTTTGCTTAGCAAACAAGCTCACATTTCTATGACTACAGCTAGAAACCTTGGGTATGTCTCCAGATATCCAAACCAAGCACCTTGCTACTTTACTAAGTCCTGTTCCATCCATGATAATATGTTCGTGACTTTCACCGTATCACTACCCCACTTTGATCCTGTTACATCTGTTTTTGATAAACTGGCTGCCATTAACTCTTGACACTTGATAACATTTATCGTGAATGAACGGAATTACCTTCATTACTTGTGTACCATTCTGTACTATAAGCCTGGGTGACACACCACACAAACTGTTGTGCCAAGAAAGGATATTACTACCTGTTCCGCTGTGACGTCTTTGATATCGTAAAACCAGTGTGTGGCTACTCTCTGGAACACCTTGACTGGGCCTTTACCTTGGGTGACAAATTGCCGTTGAACCTTACTGATGTTGACAAGGATGACAAATCTGAATCTGCACGAGCTGCATCTTCTGCACCTGATGCCGAAACAGCTAAAACCCAGAGCTACCTGGAAGAGGTACATCGCTCCACTTCACGGCTCACCAACCAGTCCTTCTCCTGTCCGATACATCTACAGTGATGGAGGGTACCAACTGTACGAGTTACTTAAAATTTCAATGGGCAGTATTGTGTAGTGACTAACCATAAAAACCTTGCTTATGGTCAAAAATCCTGCGTTATTGAAATGCCTATCTTCTGTTTTACTCCACAGCAGAAAACAGTTATAGGTCACACTGTCATAACTCCTGTTCCTCTCTCGGAACCAGATGTTATTGATACCGATCCGCAATACTTGCTTGCCTTGTCTCAAGATTTGCCCATGTTTAACATGCACATTGACCCTTTGACACTTTCTTTGACATCTCTTTTAGCTACAAAGGATTCACATTTAATTTATATCAGTAATATTTCTCAAGCTGGCGATGCCCTCAATGCTCTTATTCACAATGGTGATTTAAGTACTGCTCCAGTCAATACCTGGTTAGAACTCACTTTTAAAGCTTTTGTTATTATTCAAGCATTTTTGATTGTTTTTCTGATACTCACCCTCTGTGTTCTGCGACATACTCTAAGACAACACCAAGAACAACTCAAATTCCTTTACAAGGCTCATGCATCGGGCTTGTAAACTATTTTTTATCTCCATCCCACTACTTACCTGGGATTGTTGCCTGTTTTGAGGCAACAAGGGAGGAATGTTATCCATGGACCAGCACCCCTAATCGTACCCCCACCTCTCGGACAGCAACACATATGTACTTATATGTACCAACCCTAGAGCACAGACACTTATCATATAAGCAAAAGTGTCAGGATCTGAGTTCTACTGTACTTTTGCGATGCATATTATGCTTCACTACATTCTCACAATATAGTGTACCACTGGGAGATGTTTTCCATTATATTCTTATTGTATAATTATTAGTTAGGCAATAGTGCCATCTTTAGTGCTTGTGCAAACTATAACTGCAAGTGACCTTGGAAGCCTCACAAACCTTATTGTTCACTTTTATCTTCTGCTAAGCTAAGCAACTTCTTATGTTAGTTAGGATAGTTACTCTGGTCACCTGTTTTTGGCCAATTATATGCATTTTGTGTATCTTCTTTTATTGTTGTCATGGTTATTATCAGGGTATAAGACCCCTTGCATCATGTATTTTCTCTCAGAGAGACTTGACTGCGCCTATAGGTAAGGAAACTGGATACTCTCCCAGTTATTACACTGCTGGTTATAAGCCTGTATTATTCTTATTTACTAGTAATAAATTACATTTATTATCTGGACACCACTTGTCTGTCATCTCTTCCTTTTGTGCGGTTCCAATAAGAATCTGGGAAAGGTAATTTTATTGCCAAGTTACAGTGGAAAATGGACCTGGAGAATGAAGCCAGCGTTAATGATAAGCTGCATCAAAGCTTTCGTGACTTGCTTTACATGTCTGTGTGAACCACTACAGATGGCAGAACTAAGAATTGGACACTGAAAGGGAAAGGGGAAGCTATTTAACCAGGAAAGGCACACTAAGACAAAGCTTGTTTCCAGGTGTGGCCTGGGAGCACAAGGAGGTTAACTGACTTGGTCAGGGTCACATAGTATGCAAGTGGGGGCTGTGGGATTCAAAATCCAAGTCTCCAGGTTTGCTGCTCAGTGCCCTAAACCACAGCGCAACACTGCCTCCTTATGCTTGGCTGCTTGGATCAGCCTTACAGTGGAAGTGGCAGGGGCTAAAACAATACGGGGATTCAAGAGCGCATCGGATAGATATAAGGGTACCCTGGAGATGGGCAGAGAAGGCATGCCACAGATCAAATAGGCTCTGGGCTGTCAAAACGGAGTAGGAAAATGGGCAGACTAGGTGGGCTGTATGGTCCTTATCTGCTGTCAGAGTCTATGCTTCTAGGGGTAGATCCAGAATTTGTAAGGGGTTTATTTTTGAGTGCTGGAATGTGACAAATGTCAGTTTTCAGTTCTGACCTTTTCTTCTCTCTTGGGGACAGTCTGGCTCACCGTTGTAATGGTTTCCCACTGCTGCTTTAAGAATATGGGCTAGGTTAAACATTATGATCACTTATGTCTTCTCTTTAAATTATGGTTCAGCACACACAGGTGATTACAGATCTGACAAAAATGGGATTTTGAGAGCCGTAGTCTCTACAGCCAGTTCAGCAATGAGAAAGCTGAGTTCAGAAACTGCCAACCTCAGAAGCCTCCATTAGTTTTCAGGCCCTGCACTCGAGTTTGACTTGTGGTGTGTGTGTTAGAGCGCTAGAGGGCACTGTGGATCTTCTCAGTTCCTCGGGTGGCTGAATTGTCACTGTAAATTTCACCCAGAATCAGCTGATGTCAGTAGGGTCTTATATTTTGCAGAAATTATGCGTTTGTTACGTGCAGGATCTGAAGTTTATATTACAGCGCAGGGAAGAAAAAAACTACTTCTGAAAGAGTGAATGACAGCGTAACAGACAAGCAGGGGCAGGGCCGCTAGTAAAGTGTGGTGTCATTAGAGATAGCAAGGGAGAGAGAAGGAGGGACAAATAAAGCATGACATAAGCAAATGTACTAGAGTCATGGAGCTAGGGAGGCTACACAAACACACACACACACACACACACACACACACACACACCCTCTTTTCAAAAGTATCCTTTGATGCAGCAGCGTTGACTGACTGGATGGACACTGGTCTTTTATTTGACTGTAATACTGTGTTCCTATATATTCGTTAGCAGACTGTTTCAAGATACATATTTTTAATTTAATCCTTAGTGAATTTTGAATTCATTTACTTATGTTTATATTACCGGTTTTGTAATTAATGACTTGTGTCAGTAAATACTGCCTTCTAGCGGTTTCTAAAAATGACTTCCTATGAGGTTCCTCTTTAACTGGGCAGACTGGATTCATACTGGGCTCTGTTCACAAAAGGTGCAGATGGAATACACACCGCGTAACCCTGGCGCATAGCCCACCTGCACCTGGCTGTGCACACTGCACCCCCCACGTACTATTCATAACCCCGCTATGCTCCCCCTATGCAGCTGTTACCCCAGCCGAATGCACAGCTCTGTGTGGGGGCGGGCGGGGGACCAGCATGGGGGGCATGTCCGCACTCCACTCCATTCATGAAGGTGCAGGTGCCTTGCATGGGGTGCGATGGCTATGCCTTCTGGAAGGCAGCCGTAAGTGGTAGGCGCCCCCCTGGGATGCTGCTGCTGGCGGAATTCAATGGACCCCTCACTGTGGCCACCCCTTTTGTTGGGGTACACTGGGAGGGCTGTAGGACTGTCATCTGGGGGTCCCCCACCTCTCAGCGCTGTGGGCATGTTCATGCCTGCAGACATCATGATGCCCCACGGGTGCAAGGGATCCAGCGAGGGTCCCGGGACGGGCAGCCAATTGGCTGCCTGCCTGGGTCCGCAGCTCCACACCTGCCCGCCCCCACGAACCTGTGCGCCGGGGGGTGGTGCCATGTAAAGGAGCTGGGCGGGGACCAGTGTTTGTGAATGCGGTCCCCGCGCAGCTCTCCCGTGGGTGCAGAGCTGCATAGGGGGATAAGTGCATTTCACGCATACCGCCATCTGCGTTCGTAAATAAGGCCAATTGTCAGTATGTCAGGATGTTGCCAGCATGTTTCAGGTGGTGAATAGCAAAGCACACCAAGATCCTTGGTTTTATCATGGTGGGCATGACACAGAAATTTTCCTTGCGTCTCCTAGGCTCATCCAGCAAACCACTATTCCAGGCCCATCAACCACCCCTCAGCTATCCATCAATCCCTCTCACACATTCCATATACTTCTTGTCTCCTAGTCTCCCTGGCAGCCCTCTTCTGAATGACCCCCTCCCCAGCTCCGTCACTGGCTCTTCCGGGACTTAACGTCACCAGTGTCCTCTGACACAGGACTGTGGTTATGTCCGTCCAATGGCAGGGGGCCTGCGGAGGGTCGGTTGTCATACGGCTGCCTGGGGTGATTTTCCTCCACTTTTCTCCCTAGGCCCACGGACGTGCAATGGACGCGATGTCTGCGCTCTGCATCCGCAGAGATGGCCCCAGCACCCTGAATGCGGGATCCCTTCCTTACGTGGTGGCATGCATGTGCTGGCACCCAGCCACCACTGAGTGTCAGGCAAGCAGTGCACCACACTAACCCCTCTTTCCCAGGAAGGACAGCTGTCTAGGGACACTCGAGCCTTCCTCTCCCTGCTGGCCCCTGAGCAACCCGAGTCCATTCCCAACCCTGAGTTGCTGGTGTGGCAGGAGGTAAGACACGCAGTGCCTCAGTCCTCCATGCCACTCGCCCGGCCCCCTCACACATTCCAAGCTCCATGTCCAGGGTCCCTGGTTATTGTCTCATCCCATGGGGTTTGGGCTTAACCCTGCTGAAACCCTCTTTCCCCGCAACTACCAGGAAGGAAGCGCCATAGGACCTTAAAGTGACGGTTGGGTTGTGGGTGGACTTGGCATACTGAAGGGTTAGGTTGCGGGGCTGAACGAGAGGGCAGTTATCCAGTGTACCAGAGCTGGGGGGCCCATTTTCTGCCTCCACACATGTACCTCCCACATGGATGAGAATGTTGTAGAGTCTCGGGGCACAGTGCATGTTACCCCGCCACCAGTTGCATTTCCGAAGATGCTCACCAACCCCCCAAAACAGGAGAGCATCAGCTAAGATGCTCCTTCATCTTCCATACCAACCTCCATTCCAGACATCCTAAGCTTGAGTTCAGGGTGCAACGCAGGGCCAGCAGTGTGCTGAGCAGACACCTCACTGCTTGGTACCATGGAGTCAGTGAGCAAAACCTGTTTTTTTATTTTTTTATCATTCTAGTTGTGTCTTGAGCATCACGCCTTCTTGTGTCTAGAGTCAGTCAGGTCTCCTGACGAACTCTAGGACTACTAGGCTAGACCCTGCTGTTTTGCACACACCTCCATGACTCGCTCTCCTCACAGGTGCCTGACAGGCATGGATGTGTGCCATGCCATACTGTGGGGAAACAGGTCTAGTACAACTGGCGTCAGTGAGGAGAAGCTCTGGAGCAGTCGGCAGTCCTGAGGTGTGTGAGCGATGACCTGACATTATGTACTGTGGGGTGGTGTTTCTCTCCACAGTACAGCCCCCTCTCACCACCCAATCCGACACAGAAGGCCAGCCCAGAATGTGGTCCTGTTGGTGGGGTTGGGCAGTTATTGTGTGATTATTCGCAACATCAACCCCACCTCAATGCATCATAAATGAGGGTTACCCACTTGTAACCGTGGTTCTAGGAGTGGTATATAATGTACATCCACACTTCTGGCAGAATCCTTTCCCCTTTAAATCTGGCCTAGAAGGTCTTCAAGCTGGCTCCTCCCACCCACTCGGGTGGTATCCTCCTTGACACTATCCGTGATGTCAGATCTTACACGCTGGAAGCAAGACCGATGTAACACTTGCCAGGGGCATTCAAGTGGGTTGTGTGGATGTACACCATATACCACTCCTAGAACTATAGTTACAGGTATGTAACCCTCATTTCTAGGGGCATGAATATGGTGTACTATCCACACTTCTGGCAGACTCCTAGCAGTTCTCTGGGAGAAGGGTGCAAGGTGTACACCCCCCTATTTAGAGAAAAGAGACTGAAGAACTGAGGCCCCAAAACCAGCATCCTGGCTTGACTCGAGGTCGATGTGGCAATGAGAGATGAAGGTGTGTGCTGACTTCCAGATAGCAGCCCTGCAGATCTGCTGGATAGGGACGTCCCTGGAAGCAGCCACCGAGGCAGCACTATGTCTGGTGGAGTGAGCCCTAAGCCCAGTGGGAGGCTCCCTACCAGCCAACCTGTAGCAAAGGTTGATGCAGAAGACTATCCACCTGCCAATCATCCACTTAGCTGCCGGTCTGTCAGATGGGGCTTCAGCGTAGGTAATGAACAGCTGGTGAACCTCTCCCTGAACTCCAGCTCTGCACTCCTTATAGTAAGTGAGTACTCGCCTCAGGTCCAACATATGGAGCCTTTCTGGCCTCCAAGGTTGGGTTGGCGAAATACACCGGGAGGTTAATCACCTGGTTAAGGTGACACTGAGAGCTGGCCCGGTGGTGCTGAGGTGCTGGACACCACACCTTGTGCCATGTCAGCGACCCGGGTTCAGGAATGGATCTGGGCCATCGGGGGTTGGCGGGGGAGGGAGAAAATTGAGCATCTGGAGGACTGCTTTCCTCTCCTGGGGTGGGTTGTTGGGGGCACCCAGCACAGCAGTGGCCACTGGTAGAAACCAGTGGCGGCTCAAGATGTCGGGCCGCAGAAGGGGGTGTCTCACCAGGCTCCAGTGGTGCAGCCACGCAGGACGCCATTGCATGCCGCGTCCCAAAGGGAAAAAATGGAAAACAGTGTGCCCTGTTCCTGGTAGGCAAAGGTGGGTCCTGGGGACTCCACACCCATGCCCACTGTCGGGCCTCTATCCTCCTCTGGTGCCTTGTCATCTGGCCACTCTATCAGACTGCAGATAGAGTGCCAGAAGGAGTTGGTGTTCCCACCCCAGGGGACTCAAAGCTGGGGGGTTGAGTGGTCCGGAAGGCAAGGGCTTTCCCCACTGGAAGAGGCAGCAGACTTCAGACTGGGTGGGAGAAAGCAGGAGTTCAAGTGGCCACATTGGAGAGAGTCCACGAATGGTGACAGGTAGGAGCATAAAGAAAATTTACAAGAAAAAGAAAAGTGAAACTTAAAAACAACCTTTGGGAGGAAATTCAGGTTGGGGCGGAGGACAACATTGTCCTTGCGGAAGACCAGGTAAGGAGACTCCTCTGAAAGTGCCTGGAGCCCACTGATCCTTCTGACAGATGTGACAGCCACCAAGAAGGCAGTCTTACATGACAGGTGTGACATCTCACACCTGTGCAAGGGTTCGAATGGCTTGCCCGTAAGCATCGCCAACACCAACAAGTCCCAAGGCGGTTGTGGTTCATGCACTGGTGGGGACAAGTGGTCAAAGCCTTTGAAAAAGTGCCTGACCACCTTTTCCTGCACCAATGTTGGAATACCAACCTGTGCCCAGTATGCCTGGAGCAACTCCCACTCGTAGTTCAGCGACCGAGAGCAACTTAGACTGTTGGCGAGGACATTCTGGCTTCCGGGCCCATGCACTGCCATGAGCTCCAACTGGTGTTCTAATGCCAGTCCCAAACTCTTATGGCTTCCCCTGCATAGGGGATATGACTGAGTGCCCCCTTGCTTGTTGATGCAGAAGACAACCAGGGTACTGTCTGACTGTACCAAGAGAGGACCCCTGGATACCTGGTCCTGAAAAGCCAGGAGGGCATACAGAACAGCTCTCATTTCAAGAATGTTGATATGAAGAGACCGCTCTGTGGGGGACCAAGCTTCTCTGGTCCTGTGATTCCCTAGATGGGCACCCCCCAATCTGAATTTGAGGCATCCATCATAAGAGTTTGTGACGGGCACGGTCTCTGGAAGGAGACTCTTCTCTCGAGATGCAGAAGGCAGAGCCACCACTGGAGAGAACGACGGATCGTTGCTGAGACCTGAATTGGGTGATCCAAGTTGTCCGCCGCCGCCTGGTCCCACCGAACCTTGAGGTGTCACTGCAGAATCCTCATGTCAGGCAGGCGAGGGGAACCATAGCTATGGCTGCCGCCATGTGGCCTAGTAACTGCTGGATTACCCTCAATGGAAGTGAAACTACTGCCTGAACCCTGCGGGCCAGGTCCATCAGACGGTCTGCCCTGTCTGATGGCAGGAAGGCTTTGCCTTGGGTAGTGTCCAGGACAGCTCTGATGTACTGAAGCCGCTGGGATGGCCAGGGTTGCGATTTCGGCCAGTTTACAGTGACTTCCAGGGAGAGAAATAGACCCTTGTTTCCTCCAGGGCCAAAGCTAACTGATTTGCTGACTGAGCTGAAATAAGCCAGTTGTCCAGGTAAAGGTAAACGAAGTGGCCTTTCCTCCTCAGGACCACCGCTACTGCCAGGCACTTGGTGAAAACCCTGGGAAAACTTGGTGAAAACCCTGGGTGCCAATGAACGGCCGAAGGGCAAGACCCTGAACTGATAGTGTTGGTCCTGAAAGCGGAAGCATAGAAACCGCCTGTGTGAGGGCAGTACCTTGATATGCATGTAGGCATCCTGCATATTGAGGGAGCAAAACCAGTCTCCCTGATGAAGGAGGGGTAACAGGCTTGCCAATGTCACCATCCGGAATCTCTGGTACCTGATAAAAAGATTTACTTGACTGAGATCCAGTATGGGACGAACATCTCCTGTTTTCTTGGGAACCAGGAAAAAATGGGAGTAGAAGCCTGTGCCCCACTGGGCAGGGGGAACTGGCTGAATAGCCTTTTCTGAAGGAGGGACTGTATCTTGTCCACCAGAAGCTGGGCATGGTCGGGTGAACAATTGGGGGTTGACTGTCCAGGGGGATGCTGAGAAAATGGAGAGAGTAACCCTCTCTGAATGGTTTCTAGCACCATTGATCCGAGGTGACACTGGACCATTCTGTGAGGTAAAGGAAAAACCTTCCTCCTACTGTCTCATTCTGCATGACCCAAGGATGAGGAGGGGGCTGCAGCGAGTCAGGTTGTAGAGGGGGGTTTGGGCCTGGGGCCCGAGGAGCTTTGGGTTGCTTGGGGCCCTGGGCACCTTGAATGACAGGGTGGCCACACCTCTTGAAACCCTTTCCTTGGGGTTGCTTGCTCCCCTGTTGTCCCTGACCTTTATGAAAGGGATAACGGTGGGGACCTTGAGGCTCTGCCTTATACATCCTATGAATGTCGGCGACAGCCCTGCTTGAATCTTGCAGGCTTTTGATGAGTGACTCTACCTCCTGGCCGAACAATACTGGGCCCTGGAAGGGAGCATCCAGTAAGGAGTTCTGAAGGTCCGGGAGAAAACCAGACACCCTAAGCCAGAAGTGCCTCCTCAGACAGATTCCCGTTGTGGCCGCGCAGGAAGCCATGTCCACCGAGTCATAAGAACAATGGAAGATGTGCCTGTCCACATCCATTCCCGATTGGACATAAGCTAGGATTTCATTCTTACTGTCCGAGTCAGGCAGAGTTTTAACCAGCTTCATGGTCTTTTCCCAAAAACACTGCTGGTAGGTGACCATGTGGGCCATAAAGTTCAATAAGCAGATAGATCCATGGGCTGATGAATATATCTTTCTGCCCCAATGATCCAACTTTTTGGTCTCTGGATCAGGGGGCTGGGCGCTCAAGTGCTTGGGCTGACTGACACGGCCGTGAGCAGCTGCCAGCACCAAAGAGTCTGCCTTAAGTTCCCCCCCATTGAAAGGTTCCTGTTGGGGGCTTTATAAAGTCTGTCTGCCTTTCTAGGTACAGCCGAGGTGGATGATGGTTTCTGCCACGTAAGCCTGGTGATGTCCCGGAAGAGCTCCACCAGCGATGGAATAACAAGAGGTTTGGGTTCTTTGGATCTCAGAAACTTAGCTAGCTGCTTCCATTCTGGGTCCAACTCCTCAGTATCCCACTCATAAATGGACTGTATATGGCGCATAAAGTCCAGGAACGAGAAGTCATCCGGGGGGGGACATGGGTGAGTTCCTGCGGCCTGGGGATGGGGAGGAAACCCTTTCTCATCGGAAGAATCCAAGGAAGAAGGGCTTGCAGCACCGTCATCTGAGGAGGTTGGGTGCCCGCTGGAGGAAGGTACCGGGGACGAGTGCCTTCTCCTCCGCTTGCCTTTTGGATCTGGTGGAGGGAGGTCACCCTTATCAGGTTTCTCAGGAGGTGGAGGGGGCCCCATTGAAGGCTCCCTAGGAGGAGGATCAGGGGGTCTGTACAGCAGGTCCCTTTGACCGTATTCCACCATGTCGAAAAAAGAGATCCGATGTCCGTCAAAGGAACGACAGGTGGGGCGGGCATCGGATTTGTGGGACCGGGCATCTGCGGATCTTGAGGATCTGGCGTCCGGTCAGGGAAACCCCATTTGGCTGTGTCCAGCTGCTGCTTGATGTCCGTGTCCCTGGGGGACCTGGCATCTGGAGTGGGAGGGGGACTCTTGGCCGACTGACCTTCCGAAGGTGGGTCGGGCATCCGTATGTCATCCAGCGACAGCCTCCGATCTGGCGTCGGGGCCTGAGTCATAGGATAGGGCAACTGGCTCAAGGGACGCTTGTCGGGTGAGGGCGGGCGTTCCTTGGCCAGAGGAGGAGGAGTAGGAGGCGTCCGATGGTGAATGGCCTGCTGTCGCCTGTCCAAGTCATCCAGTCGTTTGCGCTTCTCAGACGACCCGCCGGGCGGTGACTGCCCTTCCTGGATCGACCCAGTTGAGGATTTGTGGGGTTGGTGGGCCAGGGAAGGCTGGGCAGACAAACGCCCGGAGGAAGAGGAAGACGGCTCCTGTGCTTACCCTGAGAAGAGGAGGGAGCTGATTTTAAAGATGTCCCTGCATGAGTCAGAAGGACTGAACCTGACTTCCCACTGAAGACAAATACGCCCTGGAAGGTGACTTTTGGCGTGACTCAGACCTGGCCCTATTCTTCTCCCTATGGTGTTTCCTCCAAGACTTCTCTCTGGGAGGGGGTCTTTAGTGGAGAGGAAGAGCTGCACCGAGGTCTTCTGCACAGCTGCCACCTTCTGCTCGAGGAGATAGGGCTTCTTTAAGGGTGTTGGCTCTCTTGAGTCCTCAGCTTATTGTTGAACTTCTTGCTGTGTGGGCAGTCGGCAGGCTGATGGTTGGAGCCTAGGCAGATGAGGCAGGTCGCGTGGCCATCCTTGGCCGCTATCTTGCTTCCTGCATGCACACTTGAACTTGCGCCACGGTGGAGAGGGCGAAGACATGCAAGAGAATGACTATCAAAAACTGAACAACTAGAAAAATGGCAAAAAAGCGGGGTCGACTGCAAGTAAAGGCGTCCGTTTAGCCGAACTAAACGGGTCGATGGCGGGAAAAGAACTGAGATGGTGCTGGGGGGCCGCCCCCTTTACACCATGTCAGACGTTGGGTGGAGCCAACGTTGGGGGCAGTCCTCTGCCTCAGACTGCTAGCTACAAGATTTTTCCGTGGGTTCCTAACGCCTGGTGGCATTAGTCCTATTGGTAATACCTGCTGCAAGAGCTCCCCCTCGAAGTCAGATCTTAGGATTCTTAAGTAAAGACACTCAGTCTTTATGGAAAAGCAAACAGGAAGGCTCACACATTGGAGCCTGTAGCTCTGAAATCCTTCAAGTGGAAGTGATTACAACTAAAAATAACACTTTCCATGAAAGGAAGCAAAAGCTACAGCTCGTGGCTGGCTCAAAAGGAGCCAAGGTAAACTTCTCTAAAACAAAATTTAGGTCCCATGCCAGGATGGAATTTCTAATGGGAGGTTTCATATGTAATATACCTCTCAGAAAGGTATGGGATACCTCTATAATTGGACAACAGTACGTCTATCCACAGGGGCATAAAAAGCTGAAATAGCAGCCAAATGCACCTTGAGTGAGGAATACTGAAGACTGGAGTCTGACAGGGCCAGGAAGTATTCCAGCACTGCACTGACCAGACAGGTAAATGGATCCAATTGCTTGGAAGCAGCTCAGAACGTAAACCGCATCCACTTTAAAGAATAGATATGTCAGCCGGCCCGGTGGCGCTGAGGCGCTGGATGCCTTACCTCACGCCACGCCGGCGACCCGTGTTCGGGAACGGACATGGGGCCCCGGGGGCTGGCAGGGAGGAGAAGGATCGAGTGTCCCTAGGACTGCTCTCCTTCTCCAGGAAGGGGGGATTGCAGGGCTCGGCGACTGCCTGCCACCTACCGGAGGCTGGGAGGTGGCACGTCAGCACTGCAGATTGTGGGCAAGAGTTGCGGCAGGCGCTTGGCGGGGGTGCACACGGAAGCATGAGTGCCACCGCTGCTGGTGCCATTCCACGCCGCAACCTTGAGGGGAAGTGCAGGAAAAATACAGAAAAAACTGGAGGAGTCCTCTGTGAGGATGACGATGGTCCCCCTTCGTGACGGCCCGAGAGAACACCTCCCAGAACATCTAATCCGGTCCAGTGGGTTGAGTCACTCCCACCCCCCTGCCATGAAGGGTAAGTTGTCGGGTCAAGGGGAGGGGGTCTCATACCTGGTGCCGGCACACGGGGGGACATCAGATATAGGTAGAGGACTCCAGGGGAAAATAAATAAAATAAAGAACAGATATGTCTAGTGGAGGGATTTCTGGCAGCCACCAGAACATCTGCCACTTTAGGTGATACTCCATTTCATGGCTGTGCCTGCAGGAGCCATGCATGCAGATGTAGAGACTTCAGGTCCGGATGGACACCTTGTCCTGTGACAACAGGCCCCTGCACAGCGGTATAGGTACTGGGGATCCACTGCCAACTGTTATATCAGTGGATACCATATCTGCTGAGGCCACAGTTAAGCAAGAAGGAGGATGAGGGTTGCCCCCTCCATCTTCAGTTTGAGTACTACTCTCTATATTAGAGGAAAGCAAGGGAAGGCGTACATTAACCTCCCTTTCCTGGAGAGGAACAACATATTTCACCAGAAAACCCCTGGAGTGAGCGAGCAAAAATGTGGCAGTTTTGCACTGTGTGGGGATGCAAAAAGGTCCTACTCTGGGCAACCCCAACTTGTGTAGAGGTCTTCCACTACTAAGGTCACCAGTTCCCATTCATGCACTCTGGACTGTGACCTGCGTAACTTGTCTGCTAAGAAGTTTTGGACACCTGAAAGATGCTGATAGTTTTAGGCCATGTTCCATAGCCCAATACCACACTCTCACTGCTTCTCTGCACAGCGGACAGGAATAAGTCCTCCCTTGTTTGTTGATATAATGCATCTCACTGACATTGTCTGTCTGTATTAACAGAGGACCTTGAGTCAGATGCTCCTGAAATGCTTGAAGACTGTATACGATACCTCTCATCTCCAGGACATTTATATCCAATCTTGTCACCACCTGGGTCCAAACACCTTGTGTCTGACAGAGTCCCAGATGTGCTCCCCATCCTAATCCTGAGGCATCCAAGGTGAGAATTTGTGTTGGGGCTGGAATCAGGAATGGAACTCCCTTGGCAGTATAGCCTAGAGGTTAGAGTAATGAGCTGTGAACAAGCTTGGTACATTCAGCAGACTAGACCTGGGTTTGATTCTCACAACCTCCACTTGCATACTGTGTGACTCTGAACAAGTCACTTAACCGCCCAGTGCTCCCAGGTCACCCCTGAAAACAGGCACTTGTACCTAGTGGGCCTTATCCGGTTACCAAAGACTTAAAAAAAAAAAAATCCACCATGTCAGTGCTTTTCGGACAGGAGACGTGACTAGCACCTGTTTGTCTAAGTCATCGTTCAGCTGGTCCCACTGGACTCTTAAGGTCCACCGTGGGATCCGCACGTGCAAAGGGGCCAGTGGCAGAGTGATAATGGCTGATGCCTTAAGGTCTAGAAAGCACAGCAAAGCCCTGACTGGGACACATACCACTATTTAAAAGTTCAACCAGGAAATACATACTGCGTGTGTAACAGTTCGTTTCCAGATATGTCCTTGGGGAGAGTAAAGTAGAAGATAGCTAAGCAATATTATGGGTACTAAAATAGAAGAAGGCAAATACAATGATAAAACAATTACAAGCAGATCATAATATTAGAGGCAATTTAGTAATGAATGCAATTAGAAAACTATAACAACCTGTACATGTATGAAGGGAAAAAGAAGTGAAACAGCATGAACAGGGCAAAACTGGATATGGGGGTAAGAGTAGGACAACCAGGAGCAAGTAATGAGGAAGAAAAAGAGAAAAGGGTCATAGACAGTTGCAGGAAGGATAGCAAAAGTCAAAAAGAAGAGACTTTAGAGAGGAAGAAGAAGCAGCAGAATGGATCGAATGAGGAAGTGAGGACCAAAGTTTTGGAAAGCGGTAAGAAAAAGCAGATTGACCAACAGTAGATTTTCCAGAAGGAAGAGAGAGAGAATGGGAAGTAGTGTTCCTGATTTTCAGGGACGTCCCTGATTTTGCCTGAAGAAATTACCTCTGTCCCTCCTAAAATTTGTGTTTCCATGACTTAAAATTAGGGATTGTAAGCACAAAATAATTTAAAACATTAGAGTTACATGCTTGTTTTTCTTCAGAAAATAATAATATAAAAAAAGCAAAGAGAAAGAGATGTATTTCCTACCATCAGACAACAAGGTAAACTCCTCAGCCCTATGCCACAAAACTTTGGTGTGCTACCCTCACTCACATCTGCATTTTTTCTCTTACCTTGCATCCCTCACAGGTGATACAACGGTAGTGGTACCCTGTCGCCTTGTCACCGCAGACAACACATGGTTCATCTTTGTCCAAGTAGCTAGGGATATACCCTGGAAAATGAAAGAGCTGCCGTGACTATATATGTAGATCAAGTCCTTGGAAATACTTCAAAACCCATACCGTGATATACCAGTCACTTTTATTTTTCAGTCATTTTGGCATCTTTTTAGGTCTGAATGGCACTTTTGTTACATCAAAATTAAATGAAGGGAATTTTTAATGCAAGATTGTATTTCTTGTGTTTTAAAAAATAATTTATGCAGGAAAATACTGTACTTATAAAAAGAGTCCCCGGCCATTTTTGCTGACATCACAAAATGCAGGACACTCAGTCTGACACTATGAGTACACTGACTTTATCAACATATCAGAAGCTACGCTGGCATATTTGTTGTATAATTGCTGCATGTAAATTGCTGGTCATAAAACAACCACTGATGTCAGTGCTGCAGTATCAGGGACCCAAGTTTCAGAAGTGAACTAAGATCTCTTGTGGTCCCAGGATGGTGGAGAGCGGGCACGGTGGAAATGGGGATGGTGGGCTGGCTCAGCGGTGTGGCGGTTGTACGTCGCACTGTCACCTGGGAGATGCAATCCCCAAAATCCTATGTTGGAGCCTGCTGAGGGTTGGATGCATCACGGAAATAAGGTGCTCTGTTTCTGAGGAGGGCTTGGGACACCTGGCGTCACAGTCTCACAGCTGTCAGACACACAAGCAGTGTTGGTATTGGTTGGTAAGGCAGCTAGTCACCCCCCTCCTCAGCTGCACAAATGGTGCAGTCATCTGATCCCTGATGGTTGCCAGTGTAAGAACTGTGGCCATGCCAGTTATGGGTTCTCATCCAGACTGAGTGGCCATAGGACTCTGCTGAATTAAATTTTAGTCCGCAGACAAGTCAGGGCATGGGGTGGCTTCAAACTGCATTACTCTTATGTCATCACTAAAAAACACGTTATTAATGCAGTCATTCTATTGGCAGTTGGGCATAAACCTGCCACCACCACTTCGTAATTCTAGAATACACTTTAGAGTAAACCCCTCACTATAAGGCAATATAAAATAGAAGACTGTAACACCCCAGCTCCCACTTGTTCTACTGGCTAGGAAAAATGTGGGTTGCAATATGACAGTAATGGTTGGCAAGCTGTGGCCTCCCCAGGAATATATTTCCAAAGGGGGCTGTTGTCAATGAGCCAAAGTGCAGACTTCAGCCTCTTGCATTTTTTTCTTGCAACAGATGTGGCACTTTTGTGGTGGCAGATGAGAATGGACCACATCATCCAAACATGGATGCTTGTTGGGTTACTCCCCCAACCCCCAAAGCAGCTGTAACAGGAAAAAGTATTGCAAATAGCAGCAGAGTTCTAAAATTTCACCCAGAGCAGTGCAGCCTAGTGGGTAGACTGCAGAACTGTGAATCTGGAGAATGAGGTTTAAACTCCACCACTATGCACTCCCTGTGTGACCCTGACCAAGTCACATAACCTCCCTGTGTATAACCGTCCCCTCTCTTAAATTAACACCGTAAGCTTCCCTTAAACCTTAGACTGCCAACAGTTAGAACGTACTGGAGTTCTAGATGGATACATCAGTCCCTGGCCCTGCAAGGGTTAAAACTCTGTCAATCTCATTCAACCTCTGTGTAGGACATAACCATGGCTAACTGCTCATGAATTAAAAAGCACTTTTTAGATACACTGTGTATGGAAGCTGTGATATAAAACAAAATTCTACCCCCTTCTTTTCAATCCTACCACAGTCTCTAGCTTTTTTATCTCATCAGTGACTGCAACATGTTTTATCACAATGTTACACAGTAAGCCGAGGGAAAAACCCTAATCTTTGCTAGTGATAGCCAGTATAGGAAATCCCTTCACAAGTTGCAGAATAAGTCAAGGTAGCCGAGTGTGTGTGTGTGTGTGCTGTTTGACCTTGGGTAACCTCACGAGTGGCGTAAGCCACGAGTGAAGAGTCCAAGGTCAAACAGTACAAGTGTAGATAAATCATTTATCTGACAGCTCACCATTGTATATTTCATTTATGCAATAGGGCTGC
The DNA here is from genome assembly GCA_016271365.2 of Neoceratodus forsteri. Taxonomy (NCBI): domain Eukaryota; kingdom Metazoa; phylum Chordata; order Ceratodontiformes; family Ceratodontidae; genus Neoceratodus; species Neoceratodus forsteri. The sequence goes on from JADMNL010000032.1 coordinate 38,061,954, forward strand.
TTTCTGTCAGTGCAGGGACATTTGCTTTTGACTGTTTATCTTTTTTTTAAATCATTTCTGGGACTTTCTGTTAACTTTCCCAGTGTACGTCTGCCTAGTGTAGTGGTTGCTTTTAAATGAAACACCAATCATTTTGTAGAAAACTTTGTGCTGAACAAATGGTATGCTCACAGTACCATGCTACTTTTTTTCATTTCAAAGTTATTTGCATTTGTTTGTTGAAAAAGTGGATAAAAAAATTGAATTTTCTACAGTTTTTTTGCTAATTATAAATAAATTTATAAGGTATCTATAAATGAAACACCACTCATTTTGTAGATATTTTTTGCTGAACAACTTTCATGCTCATAGTACTATGCTATCTTTTTTTCATTTCAAAGTTATTTGCATTTGAATATAGTTAGTACTGGTACTGAGGCCGAACATTCTAAATGAGTTCCGGAGTGATTGTGACATACCCACTATGTGTATAAATCTGTGATGATGTATCTACTATGTGTATAAATGTGATATTTCACATTTATACATACAGTAGCTCAGATTTATCACATAGGATTTATGCCCACGCCAATTGCATAAATATATACAGTATATATATATACACACATATATACTGTATATACATATATAGATAGCCAGCCTAGAACTAGACATATGATTTTTAATTTACTTTTTATGCTCCTTCTCTGGTGTAGCCCCTATCTCCTGGGTGGCCTCAGCTTCACTCCTGTGTCTATAGCACTTACCCCTCTTCCTTTTAATTCTACAAGCTTGCCCCTCATAGCAGGGCCTGACTGAGTCAGAAAAACACCTCCTGCCTCTGGAGGGGGATGGAGAGAGGCAGGAGACCCTCGGGTGGAGAAGTTGGCTAGTGGCCGGGGCAGGGCCAAAGCGCACCCGGGATCATCCCCCACTCACTTCAGGTTTATCCTTGTTCTGTCCCTTTCCCACTCCCTTAGGACATCAGTAGGCAAGGAGCCCCAAGGGTGTCAAGCCTGCCAATGTCTCCCCCCCCAGTATGCTTCCCTCCTGCACAGCCCCCTATGATCACTTGGGTGGCAGTACAGCAGCCAGGAAACCACACCTCTCCCTCCTCAAAAGAGGAGGGCATCCTCTGGGATGCTTAATCCTCCTTCCTCCGGCCAGCCCCACGGCAGGGTCATTCCCAAACTCAGGTCACAGGTGTTGCGTAGTAGCACCGCCGCTGTGCCAACACCAGCTATATACTGTATATGTTTTATTTATAATTTAGTCTCTGTTAACTATCATTGCCCCCTTCAGCCGGGCGACCCCCGAGACCAAACTTCTCTGGCACTTTACCCAATCCCTTAGCTTACCCCCCCGGCGGAGCCCCTTAGATCGGCGGGGGAGAACCTTCAGGGGCACCGTCTCTCCACTCAAGAAACTCTAGGAAGGGAGGCTAATCTCCATGGTGGGGTCTGAGAGTATCCTGCATCATCCTGCACCACAATGGGGTATTTGCATGCTGTGTTCCAGTCCCCCCCCCCCCAGGATGCCAGCACTCGAGGGACTCCATGTGCATGCAGAGTGTGCTGCCACAGAACCTGGGTGGTGTCCTTCCTCCATACTGTGCCTGCCGCTACACTGCTGCCTGTGGTCCCCAGCTGGTAGTGTTGTAGCAGAGGCAACAAGCATCTCTCTCTGAAGAAGGAGTGTGTCATCTGGGACCCTCAATCCTCCTTCCCACTACCACCCCTCCAGTAGCCTGAGTTTATTCTGGAACCAGGGGTGTTGGGGCTGTGAGCAGTAACTCTACTGCTGCGTCAACATCATGGCTCCGCCTAGGACAATATTAATGCAAAGAGGATACTGGGTCAGTTTATAGTGCACAAAATCTGGTGAGTCTCTCCTTGCTTTTGCATCAGGCTTGTTGTTCCATTAAATATTCAATGGGTTGACTGGTCTGGGGTCCAAAGGGGTTAATGCATTTGGGGGACCACCCCCAAATCCAATGAAGTCAGGAGTGCCATTGCTGGGGGGAGGGGAATAGTGTAGGCTGCCTGGAGTTTGCAGTCCCCTCCCCTGCTAGCTGATCATGAGGCAGCACTAACATTAGTTGAGGAAGGCAGTGGCACCCCATCCCAGCCAGAGGGAGGGTGCAGCAGCTGCAGCTCCAATAGTGAGGGTGAGGAGCAGCCAAAGAGAAAAGAAGGGGAAAATTGGAGGGGAGATACTGGACTCAGTGCTAAAAAACAGGTTTTCTGAGCATCACCTCTACTCCTAAGGATCAACCGAGATCTTACCAACCAATATTTGATTTTGCCAGGATGCCAGTTAACGCACATTTATTTATCACATTATGGTCTTATGAAATATGAAATTCTAATTGAGGCCCATGGCAACCCTCAGAATGACATTGCTGCAGCTGTCCCGGTGGTGCTGAGGCATCTTGCCTTACCTTGTGCCATGCCAGCGACCTGGGTTCAGCAACAACCTCGGGTCGTCAGGGTGCCAGCACGGGGGCAGGATTGGGCATTGGTTCTCCTCTCCTGGGTGGAAGGGTCGCCCGTCCGTAGTCCCGCTGTCACCGGATGAAGGTCCAATGGCAGGTGTAGGCAGTAACGGAGTGAATGGTAGGGTGGGGCATCCCATACAGCGTGACGTGCACGTGGCTCCACACGTGTGCGTCATGTCGGGGACACGAGGGATTAGGACTGGGGAGAAAACGGAAAAAGGTAAAAACTACTTATTAGAAAAGAAAAAAAAGAATGACATTGCTGCTGTTTATAACTGAGGCCCATTCAGATACGCTGAATAGAGTATAAAGACTGGAACGAATTTCCTGTTGAAAAGAATTAACACAGGACTGACTCTACAGCTAGCCAGAAACTTAATGCTTAATATAGAGACACTTGAGTAAAGAATCTCCCTCCCTCCTTCCAGGCATGGAGTATATAAACATCTCATCTTTAGGCAACTCCCCCACCCCAATCCTTTTTTTTGTATATTACATGCCTGCAGCCCCATTTCTAACTTCACATCAGGGATCCACGATGGACGTTCGACAAAATATTCGTCGAACGCCCCGACAGCGAAACCGGCAGGTCGACTGCATTTTGTAGTCAGCTGCCGGTTCAGAGGCTAGATGTTGCTGGGGCTCGGTTTTGAACTCCCCCGCACTTCTAACTTAAGGATTATAAACTCCGAGTCGGAGCTGATTGGGGGTGCAGGACCCCGACAGACAGTGCCAGGTTCCATCGGGCTCCCTACAGCGGCATGGTGCTGTAGTCGGTGTAGGAGACCTCGCTGTCGAACTGTCGCTGTCGGGTGGGTAACCGCAGTGCTTTGCAGCCACTTGGCTCATTTACAGAAGTTATGAGCATGGCTTATTTAGGTAAATATTTCCAAACCGGCTATTAAAAAAAAAAAAAATTTTAATATCTGGCCAGCCTGCCGGCATGGTGGTAGTGCTACCACCAGCCATGCTTCTGACCTGGGTTTGAAAGCAAGGTTGGGAAGCATAGGAGCCAGCTGTAGGAGAGAGAAAGAGCATCACAGGGGCTACTTTCCTCTCTTGGGGTGGGATGGGGTACACATCGCTCAGTGGTTCATCTACCGCCTAGCGGAGGCTGGGCAGCACCAGAGTTACAGCGTCTCATCATGGGTAGGTATGCTGTCAGACACACACGTATGCTACCACACATGTAGGGTGCATCACTACACTGCTCCACAAGCTGCGGGGATGGTGGCAAATCCTCAGCTGGCAGGATGAAACTCCGTCCACTGCAGGCAAAGCATTACAGACCAGGTATACCTCCAAATCTAAACTGTGTTTCTGACGGGCCTGGCCAGCCCCAATAGCACCGCCATGAGTGAGGGGGTATTATGTGGGAGACTGACAAACTGAATAAATCCCAGAGAACGCGAATGACAGGGCTAAGGGACCAGGGTGGAACGGAGCCGGTTGGCGACAAGGAGGAGAAACAGAATGTGGAAAAAAAATAAAATACTGACTTATTTAGTTCCTCGGACAGACAACTTCTTGGTGTGAGTTGCCTGCAGGATAAAAGCTGTTAGTTGCTCTTTAAACCGTGATATCTGCAACTTAATACCACGGCCGTCCCTGGAAAGAATAAAGTGAAATTTGGCATGTGTGTTCTTGGTGCCAAAGTACCTGGATCCTGAAAAGTTATTAATGATCAGTTCAGTAGTTTAAAAGTTCTATAAGGCTGAAAACATGAAAAACATTTTTTAGTCACTGATAGTGCAAAAATGTCTGTGACTTCAAACTTGAAATTTTCAGCTACTTTGAGTTTGGCCCAAGGATGATTCTTAGATAGGTAGCTTTACAGCTTTGGGTCAACACTTAAAAAACGGTATCCATGATCTTTGGTACCAACCAGAAGCTGGCCAGACTCACTTCAGTGCTCATTTTCTTCACCTTGGATGGCTCCCCACTTGAAGTGGTTCCTTCCTTCAAGTGCCTTGGTGTGTGGCTTGACAGCAAGCAAAAGCTGAAGATGTCAGTTGTTATATATCTTAGGAAATAAATTACATAAAGTACTTTGCTTCAACTAGTAGGGTTGATAAACAATGCATAAAGGGTAGGGACATGAAGACTGGGAACTGATGTCCCTGGAACCGTGGCGAATCTGTGCTGCAGTGTTACTCTGGCTCTAAATGATCATGTGACGCATTGTTGGTGTTACTGCAATATTGGCATCGTCTTGTTAGATAAAGGAAATAGTGACCCACCACTGCAGAGTGGATGCCGATATTAGCGGAACACCATCACTGTGTTGCATGATAGTTCAAATCCTCCTACTCCATCTCGGCCCCTGCAACTGAGTCCACCTCCGTCACCTCATGTTGATCTTTCCCCCTGATCCTGACTGACCCCTGAGGCTGTGCCCACTACCCTGGCTGCTGACCCGTAACCCCCCAAGAATTGTTATTTCTGTCTGCCTCAACTCCTGCTCCTGTATAGCTACAACCTCTGATCACACCAGCCAGTATATAATCCTGACTGGGGCACCTGTAATCATTCTGGGTTCTGTGTGTGAACTGCATCCCCATCTACTCTGTACCCCCACCTTGGCCCATGCAACACATTTGACTATGTATCCTATGCTGCTGCTTACTCTAACTTGTGCACCCTATCTGGGCTTTGTGTTAACGGTATCCCCACGTGCCTTGTACCCATACATTGTTGAATATTATGCCTTTAATGTACTCAAACTTTGGTGAATGTGGTGCTTCCACTACGTTATGTGATGATTTTACCATGTTATCCTTGATACTGATTACGTTAACTGTTCTGATGTTTTTGACAATGCCGAATTAGCTGCTACCTACTCATGTATTCTCTGCTGGGACTATATTGCCCTCCTTCCCTCCCCCACCCAAAGCTAGTTCTATTTTTATAGGCACAGGATTTGACTGACAACAGGAACTTCCTGTTTAGGGGCAGGAAGTGAGTGATCACAGAACCACCAAGGACCCACCATCCTAGAAGGGCAAGATTAGCTCTCCGGCCCCCTCTAGCTGCTGGAGGTCTGCCTCTGAGCAAGTAAGTGGTCTACTGAGAAGTATAGGATATTCTTGTCTCAGAACAGGACAATCAGGAGCTTAAAGGGCACACAGGCAGAAAGTAAGGAGAGAGAGAAAAAAAAACAGAGGAAAGAGTAAGGATTGCAAACAGTTAAGGGGCCAGAAATAAGACATGATTGGAGTGGTGCAGTGCAGTGGCTGTGGAGCAGCAGTCTTCCGGGAGATGTTCTGGAGGATGCGGTGTTGTCCCATCTGCAGGCACCCTCTGGGCTGAGGGAGGAGGTTGCTCATCTCCAGGCTGAGTTGGCCAGGATCGTGGGACCTCTTCCATCCAGGGACCACCAGTGCCACTGCCGCTGCCTCAGAGGTTGCCAAGAAAGAGGAGCGTTGGACCACAGTGGGCTCAGGAGGGTGAGGGTGGTGGAACAGAGGCGCATCCCTCCAGTTGTACCTCCATAATTCCTATGCCATTCTGGCAAAGTGTGGTTCCTCTATGGAGGCACCCACAGTGGAGACCAAGGAGGATGCTGAACCTCACAAAGAGACCCACAGGAGGGTGGCAGGGACCCTGCAGGGAAGGAAACAACTCCTGGTGGGGACCCATTGTTAGGAAGGTAGAACTGGGGAGGAAGGGAGAAGGAGGTGGGTGCCTGCCTGGTGCCATGGCTGGAGGGACAGGAGCGAATCCTCAGGATTGCCAGAGCAGCTGCACAGGGAGGGAGCTGGATGTCATTGTCCACCTAGGGACAAATGACCTGGCTAAGAAAGGGATTGGAGAAGTGCAGGAAGAGTTTGTGGAATTGGGGAGGGCCTTGGTCAAGTAGCACGACGGTAACCTTCTTGGAGGTGCTACCCATCTATAGCATAGGAGAGGCTAGGTGTTCTGCACCATGGGATTCAATCAGTGGTTGAAAACTGTGTGGAGCTCAGGGATTTGGCTTCATTGGGGACTGGGAGTCCACCTGAGTGATGCAAGCCTATACTGGCATGATGGGCTGCATCTGTCCGGGAGGGGAACCAGGATCCTAGGTGATAGGGTTTAATGCTTCATTGGCAAGCTTTTAAACTAGCCAAGGGGGGAGGCACTGGAAAGGAGCAGGAAAATCCTAGCCCCCAAATAATCACGGTAGTAAGTGCAAACACCAACATAGAGGTGTCGATAGGGAGAAGGGCAGGGGTAAATGGAGAAAGTGACAAAGGCAAGAAGGACAGGGATGGGACAAAAGGGAGTAAGGCCATCAGGAAATGGATGGTAATGAGTACCAACGTCCGTAGACTGGGCAACAAGTTCCCTGAGCTGATGGCCTTAATGGAAGAGGGATGCCTGGATATCGTAGCAGTCACAGAAACATGGTACACAGAGAACCATGACTGGGATGTTAACATACCAGGGTACATAACCTACAGGAGAGACAGGCAGGGAGAAGAGGGGAGGAGTAGCTCTCTATGTAAAGGAAGGGATAAAAGCAACTGAACAAAAGAGTAAACAGGAGGAGGGAGGCACTGTGGGTCACCTTGGAGACTGGAAAGGCACACAATCCGCAGAGGGGTTGTGTACAGACCCCCATGTCAGGGGGAAGGAATGGACAAGGATATGATAGAAGGCATTCTTAGAATGGCAGAGAAAGGGGAGATACTGTTGATGGGAGATCTGAATATGCCAGATGTTAACTGGAGTACATTTGCTGCAGCCACATCCAAGAGCAGGGCCATTCTTGATGCCCTACAGGTGGCAGGCATTAGACAGCTAGTTTCGGAACCCACTCGTGAGGGAGCAATCTTAGACCTCGTACTCTCAAACGGGGGCAGTGAGAGGATCTCAGATCTAGAACTGGGTTGCCATTTGGGGACAAGTGACCATCAAACAATGTGGTTCACGTTAAACTCAGCTACAGAGTCAAGCCTTACAAAAGTGAGGGTACTGGACTTTAGGAGGGCTGACTTTGGCAAGATGGGAAAGTGCCTCAGAAAAGCACTAGCAAACAGGCTAGAAGGAGGTGTGGAGCAACAATGGGGAATTATCAAAACTGCCACCACAGAGACAACAAGCCTTTGCGTGAAGCAAATAAACAAATCAAAACGAAAGAAAAAGCCACTATGGTTCTCAAAAGAGGTGGCTGTGAAAGTCAGGAAGAAAAAGATAGCATTCCGGAAGTATAAGGAAACACAGAAGGAGCAGGGCAGAGAGCTGTACCAGTTAAGGCAGAAGGAAGCAGGGAGGGAAGTCAGAATAGCAAAGGCCCAAACTGAGGAAAAGATAGCCAACTCAGTTAAGAAGGGGGATAAAACCTTTTAGAGATACATCAGTGAGCGTAGAAAGACAAAGGGAGGGATAGTGAGGCTGAACAGAATGAACGGTGGGTGGGCAGAGGGGGACAGTGAAAAAGCAGGAATACTGAATGAATATTTCTGCTCAGTATTCACAAAAGAGGAGGGGGAAGTGCCTGATCCAATTAACAGAAGCACTCTTAATAGGGGGGTAGATCCCAGTCCTTTCACAGAAGAAAGGGTTCTGCAAGAACTCCTAAAACTGAAGGTGGACAAAGCAATGGGTCCTGATGGAATTCACCCCTGAATTCTAAAAGAATTAAGGGAGGAACTAGTGAAACCACTGGCTACTCTTTTTAATAAATCATGGGAGGATGGTGTGGTATCAGAGGACTGGAGGAAGGCGGATGTGATTCCCCTTCATAAAAGTGGGACCAAGACAGAGGCAGGAAACTACAGACCTGTCAGTCTGACCTCTGTGGTAGAGAAAGTGATGGAGTCACTTCTGAAGGAAAGAACAGCTGAGTACATAGAGGCCAGTGGAGCACAGGACCCAAGGCAGCATGGGTTCACAGTGGGAAGGTCATGTCAGACGAATCTAATAGATTTCTTTGACTGGGTGACCAAAGTAGTAGACCAGGGATGGGCTGTGGACATGGCCTACCTAGACTTTAGCAAAGGCATTTAACACAGTCCCACACAAAAGATTAATAGTCAAATTAACCAGCCTGGGAGTGGGACCCAGGGTGGTAGCTTGCAAAACATTGGCTGGACAACAGGACACAGAAGGTAATTGTAAATGGAGTCCACTCTGAAGAAAGAGGGGTTACTAGTGGGTACCGTGAGGGTTCAGTATTGGGTCCAGTCCTTTTAATGTCTTCATCAGTGACACTGCAGAGGACTGGAAGGAAAAGTATGCCTTTGCAGATGACACAAAGATCTACAACAGGGTTGATACACAAGGAGGCGTGGAAAGGATGAAAAGGGACTTGGCAAGGTTGGAGGAATGGTCAGAAGTATGGCAGCTAGGATTCAATGCAAAGAAGTGCAAATAATGCACCTGGGAAACAAGAACCCAGGGGAAGAATACACAATGGGTGGGGAGGTAGTAACAACAACAAAAAGGAAAGGGACCTGGGGGTAATCATATCAGATGACCTTAAGGTTAGCAAGCAATGGAGAAGGCAGTAGGGAGGGCTGGGGTATACTGGATGTATAGGAGAGGCATCATCAGCAGAAAACAGGAAATTGTTATCCCTCTGTACAGACAGCTGGTGAGACCCATCTGGAGTACTGTGTCCAGTTCTGAGACCCCATCTCCGCAAGGACATAGACAGGATAGAGGCAGTCCAGAGGACGGCAACTAAAATGGTGCAGGGTCTGCAAGAGAAGCCGTATGAGGAGAGACTAAAGGAGCTTAATATGTATACCCTTGAAGAAAGAAGGGAGAGGGGGACATGATAGAAACTTTTAAGTACCTCAGTGGAATCAACAAAGTCCAAGAGGGTAGCATCTTTCAGAAAAAGAGACTTGCAAGAACAAAGGGACACAATTTAAAGATAGAAGGAGGGAGTTCAGGGGTAATGTGGGAAGTATTATTTCACAGAGAGGGTAGTGGATGCATGGAACAACCTTCCTGAGGAGGTTGTGGGGTCTAAAACTGTGGGAGAATTCAAGAATGCAAGGGACAGACATAAGGCAATTCTTGTGGGGGGTAGGAAGAAATAGGCTGTTGGTTAACTAGGATCTGCGGCCTATCCTGTAGGTAGGGAAATGGGCAGACTAGATGGCCTAGCGGTCCTTATCTGCTGTCAAAGTCTATGTTTCTATGTTATTCCCCCCTCCCTAATTTGACGAGGACCCTTTGTAAAAGAGCTTTTAGCTCAAAGGTTGTAATTCCAATTACTCAATAAATAAATAACTAAATCCTAAGGAACACCACATCGCTGATCCGCCACAGTTCCAGAGCTCTAATCTTCATATTTTCATTCCCTGCCTTTTTTCATACAATAAGGCATCCCAGGGGTTATGTTAATGGTCTGTTACTCACCCTCTGGGGGTGTAATGTGGCATAAGCTGTAGCGAAGTGCCAAATGCCCGTAGAGGGTGATTGACCACTGACAACTGACATAACCTCTAAGACTGCCTTTCTGCTATTATAATAAACATGTAGTTTTAAATAGTGTTAAACCTTGCCCAGCATAAGGTTAGGTTCTACATGTATGTTAATAAAAGATTAACACAAGGCTGACAGAATGTCAGACCCATTTTATAATGATTTGTCCTTCAACCCTAGATGCAGTGGCCTGGTATTGCAGGGGAAGCACTAGCGAACTCTTTGCTGGTGACACGGGTTCAAGAACGGATCTGGGGCATGGGCGGGGGGGGGAAGAGGACTGAGCATCCCTGGGACAGCTCTCCTCCCTCAGGAAGTGGGGTCTTGACTGACATCCAGCACACTTTAGAACTCCAGTGTAGAGCAGCTCCCACTTGACACTGATGTGCCTTGCGAATGCAAGCGCCCATGCATAATTGCACGGCTGGACTCTGTAGGGGAAGAAAAAAAACACCACTCAAAGCTGGTGGACGCCAGACCCTTGTAGGCCTAACACCAGCGACAGTGCAGCAGGAGGGCCGGCAGGAAGATAGGACATCATGGCATCACCACACACTGTGTGCGCAAACCCTCTGACGTCCCAGTTGCACACGCCCAGGGACATGGGAGAAAACAGCCAGCCCCTGTGCCTACAAGTAGGTCCCAAGTGGGTGCAGACTTGCATACTAGGTAATGCCTCCTGACGATAAATGATCCCCTCCACCCCAACCCCGCTTGGCATGTGGGATGTCGACCGAGGGAGGTAAGTGGCTGAAACTGATGGTTCCACAGGAGCTCCAAAGGGAATCAGGCACCAGAGATTGGAAGGGGGCATAAGGCACAAGTTGGGGGGAAAAAAGCTTGTGAGGGACTCTAGGTCCTTCATGTCTGCCCCCTTGCTTAATATGTACTTATCAAAAGGGCTTCCTTGGGGATGGCCCTCTGGCAAAGAGGCAGAGCAGCTGCTCATGAGGTTGGCTCCATGGAGAGAATCACAAAGACGGCATTCAAGGGAAAGTGAGGGCTGAGAACAAAAAGGATTAACAGTTACTAAAACTATATGGAATCTGTTAAATTCAGAGCAGCTAAAAATTACTAAAAAAGTGAGGGATCAAGTTAAAAATAATACCTGCAATACAGTATTGTGAGGTGGAACTCTAATACTTTGGGCACGTAAATATTCCTGAAGAAGTGATTAGTTGGTGCCATGAAACATCGATGTACAGATAGAATGCCTGACAGCCTGTATTGATTAATCATGTTTACTGGAATAAATATTTAAAATACTAACCGGTGAGCTGGTCCTTTGCTCGACTGGATTGGTCTGAATCCGGAGAACCACAAACTGGGAACAATAATAATAAACATCGTCATTTATGCTCAGAAGGGACTGCAGTTCCATCATGCCCGACCCCCCGCTTCATAAGCAGGGATGAATAAGTATTGCTGTGCAAACATGCACTAATTAAAAGGGGTTCATAGCAGGACAGCGGCTGGCAATGCCGGCAAACTGGGTTCAGGAATGAGTTCTGATCCCGAGGGTCGGCCAGGGGTAGTAGGACAGAGTGTCCCATAGGACGCGCTCCTCCTCCAGGAAGGGAGCCAGCATCTGCTGCTGTACTGCCACCTGGGTGAAAACAGGTGGCGGTGCAGTCGGAGCTGTCGTAAGGGAGAGGGGATTGCCAATTGGCTCTGGTGTGCAGGGGTTGACCTGGGAGCGCGCTCCACTGACCCGTTTAGCTTGTCATCCCAGGGGTAGGGGAGGAAACGAGTAAATTCCATAGCATCGCAGTATGACGCTGACACTCTTGGGTCCCACAATGCTACCTGCCCGCCCCACCATTCAGGACTTGGCTGCCCTGCGGAAGTAAGCTGGGGACCTCCACAGATCCCACCACGGAGGGGCAAATCCGCGGTAAGAGGTGGTGGGGCATACGTGGCAGGAAAGGGCTGAGAGGTTGCTTGGACAAGTAGGCGCTGCTCCGGAAGGGAGAAGCACTAAAAAGGAGAGGCTGGGGAGTTGCTAAAGGATGGGCCGGGGGATCAGATAAGGGGAGTAAAGGAGTATTTTACTATTATTTTTGCATAATTTACCCCCACTTTCTGATTTTTGGGATAGGTTTCCCACCCTACACATTCACAGTATGTTGGTACATATGCATACAACTGGCAGCACCATATAATGCTACCAGCCATGGATCCACACACTAACAGAGTGTAAGCAGTAGAGGAGGGACAGAAAACAGCATCAGCATCAGTTGTGTACAGCGCAGGAGACAGTGTCAGGAATTACTCACTGGCTGGCTAGAAGGGCAGTAGCAACATGTTAAAAATACAAGGCAGATACCAATGAGATGTTACAAAGGATATAAAAAAAATACAAGGGCAAATACCAGTTTACAAAGGATACAGAAATGCACGGGCAATCCAGAGTGCGGCTGATCGTTGGGTACAATGACAGCCAGCTTGTTCAGGCAGCTGTACGTGTACTGAGCCTTTAAATTGACTTAGTCATATTATCGAGCCCATTTGGAAGGTCATTCAGCCAGTTAGTTGCCCTAGCCTCAAAGGAACACTGCCCTCTACTGGTCTTGCTGCAGGTGTGCAGTGGAGTTCAGACTTAGTTTAGAGGTGGGAGGTCCAAGACAGGTCAAGGGATGGTGTTATTACCATTCAGCAGTAAATACTTCTCTGTCCTAAAAATTAACTCAACCTTGGGTATGTGTGTGTGGGGGGGCCTTAATAATAAAAGTGACTACTGATTAAGGAGTCTAACAGTTATAACGTTTTATATTGTTTTAATATCATTTTTATTGATATTTATGAATATACAAATATAAGATCACTGGAAATCACCAGAACTTTATCAGCATGAATAAAAAATATACAAACCAAAGTAAATAGAATTATAACCAGGAAGAGAAGAATGGAAATGAAAAACGAACTATAAAGAAAAACATTGAAAAATCTATATATAATACCATAAGGTATAATCACTAAACGGATAATTATGCAAGGAATGGCAAATGCCAGGGTGTTCATTTGTGGTGAGGTACACAGACACTTCTAGTACGTTGTAAAGTGATATGTGCGGCTGAGTTCTTTCAAATATGGAACCTAATCATATTTCTAGCAAAGCAGGACTACACAAAGCGTGTTATTCCTCTTATAAAACAGTAACAAATAAAACCAACAACAAAATAAAAAAGAACAAAACAAACACACATTCAATGAAAAATCTGCAAGAACTGAGGCGTCTGGTTGGGCTACAATGACTGGACAGTCAAATTACACTCTTGGCCAATCAGATTGCTAGGATCTCTTCACCCAGTTCATAAACAAGTATATAATCTACTCGAATTGTGGATGTAACATTACTACCATATTTCATGGACTAATAGCCACCAACGAGTAGAAGCTGCCCTCAAAAAATGTATAGCAAAATAAAAATTGTAACAAAAGCCATCCTAGTTTAGAGGCAGTAGCTAGTAATTAAAGATGCAACACTAGGAGATTCCTCATTCAGACTCTTAGGTCAAATATTCCCATGGCCCTTCCTGTAACTGCACTCGAGCTCTGTCAGAGCTCATAACGCACCGCTTTCCTTGACTCCTCTTACTTTTTCACTCCTTTCCAGTCCTACTGCACTGCCATCTCTCTCCCCTGGCTTACTGTCTCTGTTCTGTCCGGTATGGACCAGGTCCAGGTTACTTCTGCCATCTCTGTCAACTTGGCCAAAGCCTTCAACCTGGTTCTAGGCTGACATCTTTTGTTACTACAGACCCCAGACTCCACTACAGCTGACATCAGGGCATTGGGCATTAGTGGGAGACTGAATAGCCTGCAGTGCATGTCAGAGTTCAGATAAGCTCTGATCTTTTGTTTGAGAGTCCCACTGTCCTCCTTGGGCTAAGTACAGTCATAGAGGGCTGTTCTTAGCTCCTGGAGAAAAGCAGACAAGGAAAACATCTAATCGGAGATTAAAACTATAACGTGCACTGCAGGCTACTGAAGCTCCCACTGCTGCCTACTGATCTGATGTCAGCTGCAGGGGATTCTGGAATTTGCAGTAACAGATGATGTCATCTTATAATTAAGCAAAATGAGTCTGATACAATCTACTATACTACAGTAAACAGTAAGTAAACCAAAACGTTTTTGCCCACAAAGTATACATTGGAACCAGCCCCACCCTTGAATGGGGGGTGGGTCCTTTGTGCTGACTGCTCCCCATTAAAGTACTGAGATGTGCAAAGGGCCATGGCACTATGCAGACCACACCACAGCCAGGACATGCACATGAAAAGTAACACTAGTCTTCCTGAAATCCGCATCTTCAGCTTTAAGCAAGGGGTGAAATCCGGCAATGGTAAAAATAACCCCCTGCTACAGGCCATCACCTGGGAAGCCAGGGTCTGACTTTGATGAAAAACTACTCCTCAACTACAGACAGTTTTGCTTCATCACAATCTGAGTCCCACAATGCTGGGCAGTTATTGTTGCTTCAGCTTCCCGAGAGCAGATGCTGTACATCTGGAACTCACCTTTTAATGTTGTAGTGAGTGAACGAATGAAAGAAAGAGCTGGCGTCATAAAATGTACTGCAGGATGCAGAAATGATACAAGAAGACAGATAGTTTTCAATTTGTGTAGTTTCTGTAAACAAACACACACTCAAAGGCCTCAAACCAACCATAAAGCATTCTTGGGTATCCAAATCTGTGTGTTTGGGGGGAAGTGACAAGAAAATGGTTCAACTGGTGCAACATTCTGTTTAACATGTCTTTTCTCAGGCCTCACCACAGCCAACTCACACACACACTAAAATGTAACAATAAACGTAAAAACCTGCACAAAGGAGTACACATGACAACAATAAGGGGAAGCCATCTGATTGCCACCCAAAATGTTTTTCTTTTCCAAAAAGTTAATCTGAAGATTATCTTGATTTATTTTACAGTTCAGTTACCCTAGATAGCCCCAAATAAGATCCAACATCTTATTTTCAATGGGATCTTCTTTCTTCTTTTTTATAAATATACTTTTATTAAATTTGTCACAAAAGGCAACTTATGCACAGTAGAGGTGACATTGGTAGACACGTGTAGGAATACAGTGGTAACATACAATGCATATGGGAGCATTCCATCAGAGATATAGAACTATTCCCGAAGGGCACCTGCCCTGTCCGACTCAGCAGTGGGAGCGCAGGGACCCCACTGCAGTATTTAGACTCATGTAACAGGTGCTCCCCTTGCTTTGTCCAGGGGGGGGGCTGAAGGGGTGTATCTCCGGGGACTATCTCACTATCTTATGTCTCCCCTTGTCTGTGTCAACCCTCCACTGTACTGCAGAGACACATCCTACTGGGTAACCCTACTCCCTATGGCACAAAGACAGGATCACGCTGCATAATGTAAAGGAGCCAAGCAGTCCATCTTGAGGAAAAGATCTCTGCCAGATCATTCAGCCCAAACGTAATCCACCCTACGATATAGATATGGTTCACCGTCGCCCACCATTGTGGTAGGTCAGATGCCTGCACTGTCAGCCATCTTCTCATGGTGCATTTCTAGGCTGCCACCAGCATTATGCCCAGTATGCATTTCACGTGTCAGCCTTTAATAAATCTAGGGTATTGGTATAGCATGTATAGCTCAGGGGATAGAATTACTCTAACATGGACCACCTCAGAGCTCGCCACCTCCAGTCTCTGCAGAATTTCTGCCTGAAGTGGGTAAGCCCACATTATATGCGTGTGGGTCACTCTTATTGCCTTGCATTGTCACCAGCATGCAGCACTACCTCCCAAGCTATATCAGGCTGTTGTTACCAGTGTTCTAAAGAAGCAGATTCATTGCTTCCAGGCATATTCCTGCCAGACATGCGACAAGGTTACCCTGCCTGCTTCGCTGCAGCCCCTTTCCCAGTCTTTTGACTTCCATATCACTCCCCATTTCATTCATCCATTTCTCCGCTACCTAAAGGGTGCTGAAGGAGAAGATCTTCTTTCTACCGGAGATTACAGCTGAATGTATTAAAGCACACTGAGGTCAAGTGATTTGCTCAGGGTCATACAGACAGTGGCTGTGGTAGTATTCAAACCAAAGAGCTCCAATTTCAGAGTCTGGTTTTCTGACTTCTGAATTACACTGTTTGCAATTTAGTTTCCTACCGTGTGTGAAAAAAAGAGCACAAAAATAAAGACTGCACACAGGGAACAACAATAAAGGACAGTGTGTGCTGCAAAATGGAAATTTCCACTTATACTCCAGACAACAGACTGTGGTGCTAGCCAGCACACAGCTACGTCTAGCAGATGGATGTTTTTTGTTTCTATAATTTAATTTTTTTCTCTTGGATTCTTAAAAGCCTTTTCTTTTTGAAGAAGGCCCATGTGACAGAGACTCTGGGACCATCATCCACACTGGAGTAGTGTACCGACGTCCAGCACAGGGGAGGAGAGGGACAAGGTACTAGGGGAAGTCACCATCCGGATGGCAGCGAAGGGGGAAGTGCTCCTAGCTGGAGATTTCAATCTACCAGATGTGCAGTGGAACCTTTTGACTGCAGCTTCAGCAAGGAGCAGGGTAAGCCTTAACTCTCTGCAGAGAGCTTTTCTCATGCAGCTGGTGTAAGAAGGTGCTAGGGATGGGGCAGTGTTAGAGCTAGTGCTAACTAACATGGACAGCATTGCAGACGTCACTGTGGGGACTTCCCTAGGTGCCCGTGATCACTGTACAGTGTGGTTCAGCATAAAGAAAGGGGCAAAGGCAAGCTACACCACATGAGGGTGAAGGTCCTGGACATCAGGAGGGTGGATTTTAAAGAAATAAGAGACTGCCTCAGAGAATGCCTTGGGTTGGGGGGGGGGACTGCCACAGTGGGGAATATTAAAGGAAGGTACTGCATAATACGGCAACAAACCTCTGTGTGAAAGAGTTAAGCAAAACAGAGGAAACAGGAGACCATTATGGTTTTCCACCGAGATGGCAATGTTGGTAAAAAAAACAAAAGGTAGCTTTCAAGAGGTACAAAAAAAGGTTAACATTTTAAACAGATACTGCTGCTCCATCATCACAGTGGAGGGGTTGGGGACGGTCCATCAGGAAGACACAAGAACAGGGAGGGGGTGGTGGCTACAAGTCCATTTTTGGAAGAAAGAGTCCTGAAGGGACTAGCAGCCTGAAAGTGGATAAGGCTACGGGTCAGGATGGAATACATCTAGGGTGCTGAAAGAGCTCAGGGAAGTGCTACCTGCGACGCTGACAGTCTTATTCAACAGCTCACTGAAAACAGGGGTGGTTCCAGAGGACTGGAGAAAGGCTAACATGGTCCCTCTACACAAGAGTGGCAGCAGGGAGGAAGCAAGTAATTACGGACCACTGAGCCTAACTTCAGTGATTGGGAAACTAATGAAAACCCTACTGACAGCCCAGTGCCGCTGAGGGTTAAGGCACTGGACGCCACACCTCACGCCATGCCGATGACCGGGTTTGGGAATGGACTTGAGTCGGTGGGGTACCAGCACGGGTGGGTGGGGGGTGGGAGCAGGATCAGTGCTGGCTCTCCTCTCCTGGGTGGGTGGGTTGCATGTCATGCCATCACTGGATGGAGTTCGGTTGCAGGCGCAGGTGGTAACAGAGTGACTGGTAGGGTGGGGCGTCCTGTAGGGCATGACGTGCACGTGCCTCCACACGCGAGTGTCATGTTGGAGATGTGCGTGATCGGGACTGGGGAGAAAAACAGAAAACAAAAAATGCTTATGGAAAAAAAAGGAAAACCTACTGAAAGTAAGGCTGATAGAGCATCTGGAAATCAAATAGGCTGCAAGACCACAGGCAGCACAGATTCACAAGGGGAAAGTCATGGCAAACGAATCTGACACATTTCTCTGATTGGGTGACCAGGGAAACAGATCAGCGGAAAGGAGTGGACCTAGCCTATCGGACTTCAGCAAGGCCCTTGACAAAGTTCCATTCAGAAGGCTAATTAGGAAGATAAACATCTTAGGAGTGGGACCCAAACTGGCAGATTGGGTTCAAAACTGATTAATAGACAGGGGACAGAGGGTGGTGGTTATGACACCCTCTAAGGGTGGGACAGTGACCAGCAGGGTACCACAAGGTTCAGTATTAGAACAATCCTCTTCAAAATCTTCATTAGGGACATTACAAAGGAACTGGAGGGAAAGGTATGACTTTTTGCAGATGTACCAAAATCTGCAATAGGGCGGACACTCAGAAGGGGGTGGAGAAAATGTGCAGGGATCTAGTAAGGAAGCCTGAAGAGTGGTCGAAGACATGACAGTTGGGGTTCAATGCCACAAAAACTGTGCAAAATCATGCGCCTAGGACACAGGAACCCCGGTGCTGCGTATAGGATGCGGGGCAGGTATTGGCAGCCACTAGACTGGAAAGAAACCTTGAGGTTATAATATCAGAGGACCTCAAGGTGGCAGCACAGTGTGACAAGACTGTAGGTGGGCTAGTGGGATGCTGGGGTGCATAGGGAGATGCACAACCAGCAGGAAGAGGGAGATGGTGCGGCTGCTGTATTGCTGTCTGGTATGCCACCACCTAGAGTACTGTGTCCAGTTCTGGAGACCAGACCTCTGAAAGGACACAGACAGGCTGGAGGTGATCCACAGGAGGACAACCAAAATGGTGCAGGTGTTGCAAGGGAAGCTCTATAAGGAGAAACTGAGGGATCTCAATATGTACACCTTGGAGGAGAGGGCAGTGAGAAGTGACATGACCGAGATCTACAAGTACCTCACATGAGTGAAAAGGGTGCAGCAGGGGAGCTTCTTCCAAATGAGGATGAGCTCCAGGACCAGGGGGCGCATGGAGAAGCTGGAGGGGGAAAATTCAGGAGAGATGTGAGGAAATATTTCTTCACTGAAAGGGTGGTATACACATGAACTCCACTGCCAGCAGATGTGGTAGAGGCTAGAATGGTACACAGATTCAAGCATGCGTGGGATAAACATAGGTGTATAGTAGAACAGAAGCAGGGAGGGTCACCAGAGACCAGACAGTGTCTGCAGAGATAGAACTGGCAGGTAAAAATTGGGCAGACTGGATGGGCCAAGCGGTCCTTTTCTGTGTTTCTATGTTTATGTCACACATTAAAATAAAATAAGATAGCTAAATAGCTAAATTTTAACAAATGTTCTGTTTTTTCCTTGTAGGGTTTTCTCCCATCTACTTGGCTATCACCATTTGGGCCTGGTGTCCTCTCACCTCAAAACACTGAGGGTCACAGCCTAAAATGCACCACCTAAAAGTTGGACACTTCTCTGGGAATAAGATGAATCGTCACTTCTTACAATTGCTAAGTTGCATTCTGGGAAGAGACTGGTTGACTAGTCTGTCCCACTGCTCTCGAAGGAATTATTTATAACTCCAGGTATGTTTATCTTTCTGCACTAGTTTCTGCTGAGAATGTACCAGGTATGCGGATGGCCAGAATGTGGGAAACTGCTTGACAAAAAGGAAGTCAGACAGAGGGTTACTACCCCCCATCTCCACCCCACCCTACTTGCACATCACAAACGGGGCAGCTGTCAGTTTTGATTATTTAACGAGGAGACAAGCCAGGAGGATGTCTATACTGAAAAGACTACAGAGATCCCCTCTTCTACCATAGATCCGGAATTACAGTACTTGATCACAGTGTGTGATATGGGCGATGCAGAGTAGTAGTATAACACTGCATGCCACAGAGCGTACTCTGTTTCCAAAAGAAGAAAAAAACATTCTTTAACCGGAAAAAAAAAAAAAAGTCTTGCAGGAATTCCTTATGGACGTCAATGAGTTATGTTTTTTTTTCCTTTCAATTCAGCTGCACTTTGGCTATTACCATGGCAACAGCTGGAGCTAGGTCCATAAGCACTCTCTTACCATACCCAAAATTAAAACAAGGCAATTAAAGGAGTGACTCACCGCACAAGAGGCCCTGATGATTCTGTAAGTGAACTTACAAACTAAAATTAAATTAGTTCAACATGCAACACATTTTAAAAACTTTAAATGTCTGGCACTGTGCTGACTGGATGCGTTGTTTATGAATTCTAGCTTTAGTGTTTTGCACAGAAGGAATGGCCAGCAGGGGAATACGTCAGACTATGAACCCCTCTGGCAGGGGAAATAAAGTCCTGCAAATGTTACATATTCCACAAGCACCCAGAG
The DNA here is from genome assembly GCA_016271365.2 of Neoceratodus forsteri. Classification (NCBI taxonomy): domain Eukaryota; kingdom Metazoa; phylum Chordata; order Ceratodontiformes; family Ceratodontidae; genus Neoceratodus; species Neoceratodus forsteri. The sequence continues at coordinate 38,082,021 of JADMNL010000032.1, forward strand.
CCAAGACTTGTCTCACCCATTCACCACCACAATAAGCCCTCCCCTCCAATTTCTCACAACATCAGGACCAATGGCCACGTTGAAATATGCTTCTTCTTGCTGCTTTAGATAGGTGCTCAAGAAATACTAGACAAGAAAAAGACTCAGGATCCTGCAGGTTTGTCTTCCACCATCCAGGCAGCCCACTCGCAAAGCTGGCAACCTGGGTTCGAGAATATGTCAGGGTCTTCAGGGGCTGGCTGAGGTTCCACCGGCCAGTCTTCTCCTCCGGGGAGGATGGCTAGCATGCTCCACTGCAATACCGCCACCTTGGTGACCAAAGGTGCTGGCGCAGCAGCAGCCACAATGGGTAGGTGGATGCTTCCTGATGTCAGCGTAAGCACGCTCTGTCCTGGTCCATGAGGTGACCAGGGGAATCGGGGTGAAAAAACGAAAGCGAAGCTGCCCGACTGCAGCAGGATGAAGCAATGACCTGCTGCAGACTCCATACAGCCTACTGGCACCTGCCTCCAACTGAGCATGACGTCCCAAGGGGCTTGGGGAACCTGATAGCCCCACCACAGAGGGGTAAGCTGTGGAGGACTGGAGGTAAGGGACCAAGCACCGGAGACCGCAGGTGCTGGGGCGGGGGGCAACTGCTGATAAGGGCATGTCGGGCACATGGAGGAAATACTGAAATAAGAAAAGAAAAAGAAAGAAATCGCTGGCAGCCTTAAGCCAAGTGTTCCTCCCAGGTAAGCTAGTTAAGCTATGAGGTGGTATTCGAATATACGAACATATGAAATTGCCAGCAGAAACAGGCCTTACAGTCTATCTAGTCTGCTCAAGTGTGCAGCACTTAAGCCATTTGGACTGCAGCTGCCCGCCTCCCCTTGCTCCCCTTTGTATTTTCTCCTGCTTCCTTCACCCCCAACCCATCCTTAGTTTGGACCCTCCCTTTGATCCTGTCCCACCTCCGCTTGACGATGCCCACTGACCTTAATGGTATCACCTCCTCTGGCAGCGCATTCTACCCTGTAACCACTCTTTCTGTGAAACAGTGCCTCCTCATTTCCCTCCTGAATCTTCCTCTCTCCAGTTTCAGACTGTGTCCCCTGGTTACCCGCCCACCTTTTAATTTGAACATACTCTGGTGCTTACTCTGTTTATACCCTTCAGGTACTTGAAGGTCTCAATCATATCCCCTCTCTCCCTGCTATCCTCCAGGGAATACATATTAAGCTCCCTCAGTCTCTCCTCATATGGTTTACCTCCCAATCCCAGGATCATTTTTGTTGCTTTATGCTGCACCCCCTCCAGTAGCTTGATGTCTTTTTTCGAGTAGGGGCACCAGTACTATGCACTAGGTGTGTCACAATATAAAAAATTTTCACAATATTATAACTTTGAAAAATGATCACAGTTAATTTAGTATCATGATATTAAGTTTTCTGGCTTGAGTTTTGTGGAAGGGCCCCTCTACACTCTAAATTGTTTGGGGGGAAAAGGAGGTGGCAGACTGAAAAATTGAATTTTCACATATTATTGGATATATTACAGTATATCATTAAAAACCATTATCATGATACAGGAAAACAGAAAAAAACAGGGTTATCGTGAAACACAGTTATCATGACATCCCTCGCATGTACCCCCTTGTGATTTTTCTTTGTCGTCTCAGTTTGTAGTGAGACCAACTACTGCACTGAAAGGGCTTCCCTTTATGTCCAAATACATAGATTTAAAAAGGCAGACTTCTGAACAATCATTTACAGACGTGTAAAAAATGATGAATTTTAGGATCACACTGATAACTGGTCCACTACCTAAAAAACAAATGGTGACTGGAGAAGCACCCATACAGACAAGGGTGGGCACTGAACCTTTCTGGGACTCCAAACGACCTAAATACTAGTAAAGTCACCTTTGTATGTAACTCAACCCCGAGAACCGAGTACCTTCCTAGACAGCAGCAGGGGATAAAATATGTAACAGAAAAAATAATGGGGAAATGCGAAACCTTGCTACAAGAAAAAAAAAAAAAGAACGATAAAAGAAAGGACAAAGAAACAGAGAACAAAAAAATAAGGTGTAAAGGAATAAAAAGTGAAGAAATTAGAGAAGAGAGAAAAAAGAAAAGAACATTCTAAGAACAAAGAAAAGGGGCGAATAAAACAAAAGAGAAAAGAAAGGGTTAAGAATGAGAAAGATCTAATGAAAAGAGGTGGTAAGAACAAGAGTAAAGAGAGGGGCTCTATAAGTGGCCACTCCCCCATTCTGCTAAACTGGTCTAATAAAGCCACTAAACCTCCAGCCAGAACCATCACTGGCCGAGTCCAAAAACATGGGGAGCTAGAACCCCTTAAAACTCACCTCAGTCGACACGACTGGTCGCAGATTGATACGTACAAAGATGTGGACAGTGCACTTGATCACTTCATCAATGCATGCAATGCTGCCTGTGACATCCACGCCTCCATTAGAAATCACAGGATTAAGGGCATTTGCAATGCATGGATCACCCCGGCCCTCCTCAACCTCCTGTCCATCAGGGATAACTTATGGCACTGTGCAGATGCCTCTGGAAAACAGGCCTACTTTCAGCTACACAAAAGGGCCAGGAATGTCTGCACCCATGAAATACGCCTGGCAAAAAGTCGCTATTTTAAGACTGAGCTCACCAAATCGTGGGGCGGAGGCAGGAAGTTCGGGGGAAGCACGAGAGACCTGACAGGGAAGACACAAAAAAAACTCACCAACCATGCTGGAGGCCAATGAGGAAATCTCCCAGGACCCGAAAGAAATAGCAGACACCTTTAACAGTGCTTTCACAGACCTTAGTAGTGTCCTACACCCCCCCCGACTTTTTTGAGAATACTGGTAACTCTGTCAAAACCTGTAAAGGCGGTGCACCTGCATCCCCCTCCATTTCAAAGTCATCACCAAAACTGAAGCCAGAAGATACCTTCAGCGAGCCCCAGCTATGACTCCATTGATCTTAAACACGTCACCCTCACCCTGGATGAAGTGTTTATTCCCCTGACCAAAATGCTTAACCTGTCACTAAGACTTGCCCAATCCCGCCAGAAATGGAAAGTTGCCATGGTAACTCTGGTCCATAAAAGCAGAGACAGGGCTCTGCACAGTAACTATCGCCCCATATCAATACTACCCCCCCAAAGCACTCGAGTGCATTGTCACAGACCAACTGATTGAGTACTTGAAAAAGTACCAGATCCAATGCCCTCTACAGCATGGTTTTTGTAAATCGCTCAGCACTACCACCACAGCATTGCTGGAGTTCACTGGTTTCATTCACAGGCGCTTGGCCGTGTTCAGATGGTGGGAGTGGCCTACATTGACTTCACCAAAGCATTTGATATGGTCAATCACTCGAACAACTCGCCGCTCCTGCACTCTCAGACAAGTCCATGGGGTGGTTCAATAGCTATCTAGAGAACAGGACCCAACAGGTCAAAATAAACGTCCTATACGACAGCTATGAGGTACACTCAGGAGTTCCACAAGGATCTACAGTATATTGGTCCTGTTGCTCTTCAGCCTCTTCCTTAACCACCTCCCCATTGTCTATTCTGACAAAATTCTTCTTTATGCGAATGACGCAGTTATCTTTGCCAGTAGTCCGGACCCAGTCACTCTGGAGAAACACCTCCAGAATAACTTTACTGCAGTCGAAGCCTGGTTCATGGAGCTTAAACTCCTCATGAACTATAAAAAGACGATGATCATGTTGTTTGCAACCCCTTACAATAAACTTAAATCACATCAACCAACAATCCATAACAGTGTCAACCCCGTCAGAAATAGTTCAAACCTTCAAATACCTAGGGCTAACACTTGACTGCTCCCTTTCTTTCAACCACCATGTTGACCACGTTGCCAAAGCAGTCACCACTAGAATAGGCCCACTGCACTGTTACAAACATTACCTGACAACTGAGGCACTCCGTACTGCTGTCAACAGCAGCATAATCTCCATCACAGACTGTAGTCTAGTCATCTATAGCGCAGCGTCAGACACCATGCTTAAAAGGGTTACCACTGTGCTAAACAAAGCTTGCAGACTAGTCACAGGTGCGCACCAACCTACGCATACATGCGATCTATACACTTGTCTTGCTGGCTGCACCTTAAAGGCAGGGTAAAATATCAGACCTGTCTACTAGCCAAAAAAACTTGTCTAGATCTAACCCCCCCAGCCCTCCAGCACCTCCTCACCTCAACGTCCAACCCCCACAGAACTTGGGGAAAGTCCAGGCAGTCATAACAGGTCCCATGCTGCCATACATCCCGGGGACAAAGGATCTTTCCCTACCATGCCCGTGACTGGCTTAATGGTCTCTCCTGGGACATCCTTGTCAAACCAAAGATTGATCCGTTTAAACGTAAGCTTCGCCAATACCTCGCTGCTCTTAGTGGCTGAGATTGCACTCCATAGTACAACCTCCTGCTAGTCGCTAGTAACTATCAGCACTTACACTCTGTTTGCCCTTACATACGAACATAAGAAATGCCATCAGAAACAGGCCTCACGGTCTATTGAGTCTGCTCAATAGTGCAGCTAGCCCCTCAACTTGCAGCTGCCTCACCCTCCCCTCTTTATAACAACCCCCACTCTGTCCCAACCCCTCTTAAATCCCCCCACCGTTCTACATGATATCACTTCCTTGGGCAGAGTATTCCACTTGTCTACCACCCTTTCTGTGAAAAAGTGTCTCCTGATTTCCCTCCTGAATCTCCCCCCCAATCTCAGCCAATGCCCTCTCATGTCTCTCCCCCTTCTGATCTGAAGAATCCCTTCTGTATAAGTCTTGTTTATTCCCTTTAAGTATCTAAAGGTTTCAGTCATATCCCCTTATCCCTCCTCTCCTCCAGGGAATACATGTTCAGCTCTCCCAGCCTCTCCTCATAGGATTTTCCCTCCAGTCCCTGGATCATCTTCATTGCCCTTCGCTGCACCCCATCCAGCGATTTTTCAGGAATGGATGCCAGTACTGCACGCAGTATTCCAGGTGCGGCCTGACCAGTGACCTGTACAGGGGAAGGATCACCTCTCTGTGCCTAGAGGAGATTCCCCTCGCTATGCACCCCAGCATCTTGTTCACCTTTGCAGCCGCCTTCCTGCACAGAGCTGAGTGGTTCATACTCCCTCTTATTAGTACCCCTAGATCCTTTTACTCCATGGTGCTTTCCAACTGAACCCCTCCCAACTGATATTTCCTCCCCTGGTTCCTTGCTCCGAAGTGCAGGACCTTGCACTTCTTGGCATTGAACCCCAATTGCCATGTCTCTGACCATTCCTGTAGTTTGGTCAGGTACTCCTGCAGCCCCCTCTACCCCTCTATGGCATCTACCACAGCTCCGATCTTATTATCGTCTGTGAACAGACTGATCTTACTCCAGATCCCATTTGAGATATCGGCTATGAATATCCCAAACAGCACTGGCCCCAGCACTGATCCCTGGGGCACCCCGCTCATAACATCCCTTGGTGATGAGAGTTCCCCCACCACCACCCTTTGCTGCCTACCCCTCAGCCAGTTGGTGATCCAATTGACCATTTGTGTTCCCACCCCAATGTATTCCAGTTTTCCCCCCAGCCTCTCATGCGGCACAGAGTCAAAGGCTTTGCTGAAGTTCAAATACAGGACGTCCACTGCATGGTCCCTGTCCAGTTCCCTGGTAACCCAGATGTAGTATCCAACTAGGTTTGTCTAGCAGGATCTGCAAGAGACAAAACCGTGTTGATGACCGTCTAGGAGACCACTGTCTTCCAAAAAGGTCACCAGCCTCTCTTTTAGGATTGACTCCATGAGCTTCCCCACGACTGAAGTGAGACTCACCAGTCTGTAGTTGCCTGGATCATCCTTCGGGCCACTTTTATGAATGGGCACCACATGGGCCATCCTCCAGTCCTGTGGCACACATCCCGTGTCCAGTGATGTACTGAACAGGTCTGCCAGTGGTCCTGCCAGGATCTCTACTAGCTCCCTGAGTACTCTAGGGTGAATGCCATCTGGTCCTGGTGTTTTGTCCACCCTCAGCACCCTTAGTCCTTCCAAAACCTTGTCCTCTGTAATCCTGATATCAGTCAGCCTGCCCCCGCCCATTCCCCTTTCCTGGATATCTGCCCCTTTTCCTTCATGAACACAGAGCAGAAGTACTCATTCAGTGCCTCTGCCTGGTCCTCCCCTTCTCCACCCACCCCCATCCTTCTTAATCCTTGGCCTTGCCCCCCACCACCCCTCACCCACACCCTATCCCCTACTCATCTCACCCTCCTCCCCTCCATGCCCCAATGCGTCTCTAACCCTGCACCCTCCCTAACCCTGACAAAGCCCCCTGGCTGCTCATAGCTTAGTCACATGTACTAAATTCTATAACTGAAGTGTCACTCTCAAACTGACTGTACTACTTTCGGCTCTCTGTGTATCCTGCCATTTTTTGTCCCATCTTGTCATTGTATGAGACCTGTTTTGCTCAGACATGGAACCTTTGTAAAAGAGTTTTCAGCTCAAAGGTGTTGTAATCCAAGATCTCAATAAATAAATAAATGAATAACTAAAGAGAGGGAAAAGGAATACAAATAGAGGGGAATCTCAGAAGAGAGAAAAAACAGAAACAAAAGGGAGAAAAAAGAACAGAAAACTAAAAGGGTGAAGAGAACAAACATAAAGAGAAAAGAAGGGGCCAATAATGATAAAGAACAAAGAAAGAGGAAGAACCATCTGGTCCAATGGTGCACTGGCAGAGTATGCTGCTGCCACCTGGAGGATCCAGAGTCACATGCAATTCCAAGTATCCCACACTGAGGCTGGCAGGGAGCTGAGTGAGCCAGAGTGGTGAGGTGCTCAGCTCCCGGGAGGGAGCGGGCAGACTGCCCAGTATTTGCCCACTGACCATGTTAGCTGATACAGCAGTTGCTCCCCTGTACTACCCAGCTAGAGTACCCAAAAAGATAGTGAAGTCACTGAGGAAGAGTACATGTGATGTCACTGTGAGAGAGTGAAAGTGATGTCACTGTGGTGGAAGCTGTGCTTAAGGGAAAACGGCTCACATGGGTGTTATAGATAGACAGATATTTTATTTATAAAGCACCCAATTCCTAGGACTATGCATAAACAAGAATCCACATACCTAACAGTAAAACCATACAATAAACACATATTCATACAGCAATTACAGGATAAAATCATATCCATTATCATTTTAATCAAATATCAGTAGTCTGAGAACACCTGTTGAAACAGGTATCTTTTAATTCCTTTTTTAAAGGCTTCTACCAAGGGGGCCCTCCTTAAAAACTCTGGTAAGGAGTTACACAGGGTAGGTGCGGCAGCCCTGTCAAGTATAAATGCCTGATTAGAGGTTCCAGAAATAAATGGAATGTTTTTCTCTACCTGGATAATGTATTTTTATACTTTTGATGTATAGTGCCGATACGGCTAATTCACAAAGGTGCCTGCGGGCATCTTGTGCACAAAAGCCATCTTCCTATGCACAGAATATGGTAATTTGTGCTGCCAACCAATAACAGAGGTTGGCAGCACTAATTAGCATATTCCATCCACAGGAAGATGGCTTCTGTGTGCAAGATGCCCGTCTTTGTGAATCAAAAGTATTAGCACTATACATCAAAAGTATAAAAATCGGTAGCTGGCCTGGTGGCGAAGAGGACTGAGGTGCCGTTGGCACCTTACCTTTTCCCACGCCAGCGACCCATGTTTGGGAATGGATGCAGTTTGCTCGGGGGTCAGCCAGGGGAGGAGGATTGGGTGTCCACTGGACTGCTCTCCTCCCTCGGGAAGGGGGATCTGCGTGGCTTGGCAATCGACCACCACCTGGAGGAATCCAGTGGAGGTGCATGTGAGTCACCACGGAGGGTGGTCTTTGCGACAGGGAACTGGGGGCATAACCCTGCGGAGGCGGAGCATGCACAATGGGCTCACTGCACATTGTTTAAGGAGCCCGAGGAGAAAACGTAAGGAGGAAAACCTGGGGGACAGGCTCCATGAAGCTCTGTCCATCAAGCCGTTGGCCTAACCACTCTCTCCAGGATCTGAGACCGTCTTGATTTGTCTTTCAGGTGGGGGAGGATGGCCCTCCCTTCCCAGCCCTGCTGCGGGGTAGGGGAATCCATGGGGGATACTGGTTCCCAGTCCTCCGGAGAAGAGTAAGGGACAGCTACGGCTGACGGAGCAGGGCGGAACCAGCCGCCCATCCTGCCGTGAAGGTGCATAAACACTATTATAGCCACCCCAAAAAGGATAAAAATTGGTGGGGGGGGGGTCGCTGTGGAGCCCGAGCTGAGTGGCATTGTTTATATGCAGCTCCGGATCCTCTCCATTAAATCAATGAAAATTGATCTAATCCAACAGCTATTTACAAAAAATTATCCGACCACTGGAAAGAGAAGATATCAATTGCATAAATGGGTAACCCTCTGAAAGATAAGGGTGGCGGAACCGGAGGAAAATCGGGGCAGATGTCTCAGCCCATGCGGACCAGCCATGAAGCACAGGCCGCTTCAACACAGGATCTTGAGGAAACTATGGCCTTGATTGGGGTAATCTCTTCCATTACGGACCTTAATGCTAAAATGGACACTTTCAACACCACAGTTACAGTTGTGGAATCAGAGGTCGTGGGAATAAAAACTGAAATGTCTGACATAAAGAGACAGTCTGAGTCCTCGTCGGCCGCAACCACATTGGTAGTAAAACAAAATGCTCATCTCTGAGCGCGCCTGGAAACTCTAGAAAATCAGGCCCGCTCCTCGCATATCAGGATTTTGGGACTTTCTGAGGGGATTGACGGGGATCACCCCCTCATGTTCATACAGGACTGGCTTTGTAGAGAAACTGATGCCTGAAGGGCAAAATATACAATTTGCACTCCAAAAAGCATATCGCATAACCCCAAGAGGCTACAGGGAGACACTGGAGGTCCCACGAACACTGCTACTAATCACTGATGGGGTCGGTACATGGGACAAAATTTTGAACTTAGGCAGACGTGCCAGTCTGATTTTGCAAGACAACCGCAATGTATACCTGTTCCCTGACATCAGTCATGCCACGAAAATGCGCCACAAAAAGTTTGATGTTATCAGGAAATTGCTGAGGGAGGTTCATATTGTACATGCCATGATATTCCCGGCTAGGCTAAGAATCATCCACGAAGGCAAAGTCTATTTTTTTTCTGATCCAGGGGAAGTGATTAAATGGGCTACTCAGTTTGTTACCAACAGTAGGAGTCAACGCAGAGAATCGAGTGACAACGAACTGGACCTCGTGGAAATGGGAAGGATGAACTTTAGTATCGTTCCATAGACTTGTTTAATCTATTAAAATAATCTCAACTGGGACATAAAGTTATTTTAAGATAGACGCTTTTGCCTTAATGCCTGTTGGCATAATTTTGCATAAGGCTCATAGGGAGCTCTTTAGCCCTTCCGTTTTGTTTTTTTGTGGCTATTACATTTAAGGTATCCAGTCGACAGAAGTTTCCCAATGCTTTATTTCGTATAGCTCCTGGATTTATTACTAAATATTAAGAACAAATACTGTAGAAGTAAATGATTTATGGTTTTCCCTTTGGGGTATATATGTGCTGCATGAATATTAAGCTGCCTAAAACTATATAGATGGGGATTGTTTTTCTTCCTTTTAGGCAATAGTGTGACGCCAAAAACCTCATATGAGGCACATATTTCTCGGATTTTAAATCGTACTTTCAAGCATTTTTGAATTAGTCACACTGCTCATGGACTTATTACACAGCTTGAATATGGATATGCTTAAGAACTGCTTGTTTAGCTTTTAGTAGACCCCCTCAATGTGGTATCAATATATCCAAGATGCATATACCCTTTGATTAAGGGTGGGGTTACGCCTACCCAGTTATAGTATAATGTTTCTGGAATTTAATGGATATAGAAACTGTCATGTGTATATTCATATGAAAATCTAAAAATAAAGTAAAAAAAAAAAGGATAAAAATCGGGCATTTCTACATGGTAAGGGGACATAAACAGCCACATGTGCCGTTTTCCTTTAACGATGTGTAGCGTGTCCCTCAGTGACACCACCTTCTGTCTGAAGATTCCATAAAATGGCTACTGTCTTGCTTTAATGTAGAGATGATTCAGATATCGATATCTCAGGACTGCTGACAGCTAAACATAAACCCCACATCTCATCTGAAAGATCTTTTGATGGGCTTTCAGACCTCAAAACACCTTGCAGACTTATACCCATGAAAGCTTCCCTTTTGCAACTGTAGCCAACAATTTCTACTTTGTGCCCTTAAACTGACAAGTTGCAAGATTCTGATTGACATCTCAGAACTATTTTTAAGAGATGAACCTATTTGAAACAATTGCGTAACTCCTCTCCCCAAAAAACAGACGTACACCTCTCCTCCCTCTAAAAAAGAAGACCCACTCATATTCGCAGTGGATTTCAGTACTGAAATGCAGTGTCTACATTTCTGGGATTCTGCACATAAGATTCTCAGCCTGCTCAACTTCCCCACTGCTAGGAGACATGGTTTAGGCATGGAGTGTGATGTGTGTACATTTCTCAGATTCAATGTGGCCAAACACAAGGTGCTGCGCTTATGGAGGAGAAACAGCAGCAGGACCATACACACTGTATGGGCTCCTTGTATTGCAGTGGAGCAGGAAAAGGGCTTGGAAGGACTTGGGTGGGGGGGGGGCTGTCATAACAGACCAGGGCTTTAAGCATGACACACAGTGCAGGCTCTCTGTCAAGAGGGCCGGTAGAATGCTGGGATGCATCCAAAGTGGGGATGACTAGCAGAGCGGGGGATGTAGCCCAATCAGTATACAAGGTCCTGGTGTGGCCCCACATGGGATGCAGTTTCGAGCTTCTCAATACAAAATAAAGGACACACTGGTGACCCAGGTTCGCGCCCTGAGCCCGGGTATCAGGAGTGGAGACCGGCAGGGAGGGAATTCAGAGTGTCTCTGGACACTTCCCTCCCAGAGGGGTGGGTGGGCCTTTGGCACCTGGAGCTGGTTTGGGTGACATTCTAGGCAGTGTGATGCCTCGACACGCCGCTGAATGTCCCTGTCCCAGGGTTGTTGCCGTGACCGGCCCATTGGGGGTGGAAAATCATGCAAAAAAAGAACAAAGGACACTGTGGCAGTCAAGAGGGAGGTGCAAATCGGAGTCACCAAAATTATCAGGGGTGTGGGGAACAAAGCTGTAAGGAGATGCTGGAGGCCCCTAACATATTCACCCTGGAGAAAAGGAGTCTGAAAGGAGAGGGCATGATTTCTGTCTTCCGTATACTCAAGGGTATTGACAAGATCAAACAGGTGGAAATGTTGAATCGAGTGTGCTACAGCAGTATGCAGGGACTTGCCCTGACACTCAGCAGTAGTAAATTCAGATTTAACATTAGGAAGTGCTTCTTCTCCAAGAGGGTTGTGAACCAATGGAACAGCCTAAAATTGCTATGTCACTTCCAAAAACGTGGCAGTTGAGTAAATTCCAGTTGTTTTGGATGGACATATAATTCCTGTCATGCACGAAATCAAAAAAGTCTGAGCCTGTTTTCCTCAGAGGCCCCATGTACTTTAGACATATGCACAGTACTGGCAGTATGTTCTCAACATAGCTACAAGCCCTACGTATGTGTTGGCAAGCTCCTTAGGAAACAATGCATCACGGAGTATCTGGCATCATGGGATACAGGTCTAATACTTCAGCAAACAGACGGACTGACTACATGAGTGCCCTATCAAGTTGCTTAATGTCCAGAAACACATGTTTCACATTGCATGCTTCAATGATGCTGCTAACCCCCTGTCTGTAGGGGCCACTGTTACAAAGGATGTTCAGTGCACCCCCCCAGTCCTTCCTTGCATTTCAGTGCCATCAGGCTGGGCCAGGAAAATACTCTCTGTTTTCATTCAGTTGTCTGGCCCCCAGTCCTCCCCCTGTGGAGAGGAAAGCAAGAGAGGACAAGACAGAGACCCACAAATACCTCTTGGGGTGAACAGGGCGCAGAACAGGAGTCTCTTTCAAATGCAAAAGAGCGCCAGGACCAGAGGGCATGCAGTGAAACTGGGTGGAAAAGGTTTGGCTTAGTTTAGTTTTTATTGCACAGAAAATCCTTTAGGCAAGTGTCTATTTTCAAAGGAGCTACAATCAAAACATATTAGCATGCATACCTGTGTTATGAGGTAATACACAGCACAAAATTACAAGGGTGGCGACTTACAGAGCAGTCAGTACAAGGGAAACATTATGGTTTAGGAGGAATGTGATGTACTACTTCACTGAAAGAGTGGTGGATGCCCAGAACAGACTCCCAATGGAAGTGGTGGAGGAAAAAATGGTTGGAGGCTTCAAGTACGCATGGGATAGGGGAATATTAGTAAATAGGCAGGAAGGGGGAGGGTCTCTAGAGACCAGTTAGGGTCTGCGGAGAGAGACTAGGCAGGGACCATCTGGGCCCCACTGGGTGGGCCAAGCAGTCCTTTTCTGCTGACGAATTCTATGTTTCTGCTTTTTTTCTCAGGCATCTCCCTGGTGACCTCCCAGTCCTATCTGCCTTTCCCCACCACTAAGGCAGGTGAGGATCCATATGGTGTGGGACCTGAGAGTGCTGGTGACGTCACACAGGTGGACCACTGCACGTATTTTTTTCATTACTTACTTCCCCCATTGCTGAGGCCCCTCGCACCTCCCCTGATGCTGACACAGTTTCTAGGAGTCTTGCATGCTGCAGTGCACACAGGGCATACACCATCGCTTTTGGAGGAACAGCTCCTTGGTTCACCATGAGGACCTGCTGCGGCGCCAGATGCTGGGTGCTTCCCTCCCAGGCCTCGCTCGTGTTAAACTTGGTAGCACTCCCCAGCCCAGGACAGCTCCGATCCCAGCACCACAGGACAGCTCCGATCCCAGCACCACAGGACAGCTTCAATCCCAGCACCACAGGACAGCTCCGATCCCAGCACCACAGGACAGCTCCGATCCCAGCACCACAGGACAGCTCCGATCCCAGCACCACAGGTCAGCTCCGATCCCAGCACCACAGGACAGCTCCGATCCCAGCACCACAGGTCAGCTCCGATCCCAGCACCACAGGCTTCATCCTGAACTTGGGTTGCTGGCACAAAAGTGCAATGTACATACTGTTTTCCACCGGCCATTTGGCCATTAAGAAACCCCAGGTTTAAAAATGTTTTGTTTAGTATGTTTTATTCTCCCTGTCCGACCGTCCCCCATTGGTCCTAACCCCTCTCACCAAGATGCATTACCTGCCTTCTCCAGGACTTGCCTCTCTTCCTTTACAACCCAACTTGCCCCCCTAGGCGGGGCCATCAGGGATGGGAACCTAGCACACGACAGAGACTTGGGTCGGTGCACAGTGAAGAGAGAGCTGCTGTCAGCTGTGTGGGATCTGCCGTGAAGGGTGGACATCTTCCTGCAGTGGTTGAAGTTGTTTTCCATTTTTCTCCCAACCTCTAGGATGCTGAGATGAGCTTCCGACGCACATGTAAGGTTGTGTATGTGTTGCACGTCACAGTACAATGGCATCCTTCCTCCCTGATCCACGGCTCTAACTGCACTGCCAGCTGTGGTTACGCAGGTGGCGGCAGTGCAGTGGAGACCAAACTCCATCCCTCCCCGAGGTGGAGAGTGTCCTCTGGGACACTCATCTCAGCTCCCCATCCAACTCTCTGACAAACTGGGCTTGTTCCCGAATTCCAGTCGTTGGCGTTGCGGGTAGCAGCAGTACCGCTTTGCTGGTGGGCCAGCCATAGGGAAATACTTTTTGGCACCTGAAGTAATACAGACCCCCCACACACACACACAACCTACTCAGATAACAAGGCTGTACTGGCTGGTCGCCCCAATGGTGAAGTGGCACACAACGGAGACCAAAGTTCAAGACCAAGCTCAGGTCACCATGTCTGGTGGCAAGCCAGAGTGTGGTAGCTTCTGTGCGGCAGCGTGCCTCATCTGGGAAAGGTTGGGGGAGGGTTCCGACACTACAGTGACCACCTGTGGCTGGACCAGGGAACCTTCTATTGCTGCACGGGTACTGTGTGTGTACAAGGCCAAGGTGGCATTGCTCGTGCCATGGGGTGCAGAGAGGGACTCGCTGTCTGAATGATGGCTAATCTGCCCGATCACTATATACTCCTACTAGGAGGGTAAAGTCTTGGGCAGAGGGAGAGGGTAAATAGCTATATGAAGAAAAGGCTGTAATGCTCACTTATCATGGAAGTCACCCATCTCTTAGGGCTAATCAACAACTTACATAGTCTGTATTCTACCAGCCACCACCAGACCAGCCTTCTCTTGTGTATACCAACACCTGTATTCACAGCCCTCTTTTCATGACATCACATTCTTTCTGAAGTGGATTATGATGTCACAAATAGAGGATGAGGACTTCAGCTGGAGAAAAAGCAACTGGAACAGATGAAGCGGAAAGGATGTAGATCTCAAGTTCATACAAATGGCCTTAAATAGAAGGTTGTCACTCACCATTACACATTAAAAAAACATCTGAAAATTGAGCCCACCCGATAGCACAGCGGTAGCACTACAAGTTTGGGAATGGACGTGGTTCACTGGGGGGGGGCAGCCGCAGAGGGAGGACTGAGTGTACCAAGGACAGCTCTCCTCCCTCAGGTACGGGGGATGCTGGGTCCCACAACTTGACTGCCACCTGGTGAAGACCGGGTGTCAGGACAGCGACTGCACCTAGAAGGGGGGAGGGGCAGCTGTCAGAATGGTAAGAGGCCATGGGTGGTTCCACAGGCATGTATATGCATCACTGCACATGGACACCCTCAAAGAGAAAACCAGGAGCTGCAGGAAAAAGCCCTGATCTGCCATCATGCCACGATCCCCTGCAGGCCCATGCATGACTTACATGGCAGGACACCCACCATTATTGTGGTCCTGGGTGTAAGCCCATAAGAAGAAGGTGTGTGATGTTAGACCGTCATGAGACAGGTTAGTTTTACCCTACTGATGATGTGTGGTTGCAATAGTAATTCTGCTCAGTACGAGAGGAACCGCAGGTTCAGACATTTGGTGTACGTGCTTGGCTAAGGAGCCAATGGTGCAAAGCTACCATCTGTGGGATTATGACTGAACACCTCTAAGTCAGAATCCCGCCTAAATCTAACAATACCGTAGCACTGTGGATCTCTGGTTGGCCAGAGATAGCCGGCCGTCAGGTCAGTGTGGCGAGCCGTTCGTTACTGGGTTGGAGTGTGGACAGAAGGGGGCCACCTCTCTCCAGCAGTACATCGCATGTTCGTGGGAAACTGGGTGCTAAATCATTCACAGATTACCTGATTCTGCGTCAGGGTTTCGTACGTAGCAGAGGAGCAGAAGATAGAGGGGGGATGGCTCAGAGGTAATGTGAGGAAGTATTTTTTCATGGAGAGGGTTGTGGATGAATGAACAGCCTCCCTGAGGAGGTCGTGGAGTCAAGAACAGTGGGGGAATTCAAGAATGCATGGGACAGACATAAGGCAGTCCTAGTGGGGAGTAGGAGGAAGTAAGCTGTTGGTTAATTAGGATCTGCAGCTTATCTGTTAGGAAAATGGGCAGACTAGGTGGGCCAAGTGGTCCTTATCTGCCGTCAAATTCTATGTTTCTATGTGGCTGGGGGCTGCCATCAGGGCCAGCTATGGGGGGAGGAGAGAAAAAACTGGATAGGAAAAACAATTTAATTGTGGGCATCTGATAGTCCGGTGGGTAGAGCATCTTACATATCACATGATATCAGGCCAGCAACCCGGGCTTAGCAGCGGACTGGGGTGCTGGGTCAGGCAGCTAATGGGGCTGGTAGGGCAGCAGTCCTAGCTGGGGTGACTGGCACTGAGTTCTGCCACTGCGGCAACACCTGCGGTGGGCCAGGGAGCCTGCTCCTCCACAGGACATCACCGCATGAGCACAAGTCCTGTAGGGGCCGTGCTTGGAGTCACACGGCCGTGGCCATCTGTAGGATGGCGACGGAACACTCAGATCCCACGCTGGACCCCCTGCTGGATTCTACTCCAGAGGAAACGTGGAGACACGTGCCTCCCTCTCTGTCTCTGCCATGGGGGAACAGGAGAGAAGACTGTCTGGTGGTGGGGCTGGGTGACTGCTGCCTGAAACGTGTGGAAATACATGGAAGACATTCAAACAAGAAGGATAAACAAATGATGAAAAAATAATTTAAATTCCAGTCCATTCTATTTATTTTTAAGGATGTCTACAAGAAAATTGAAGCACTCTCCCTTCCATGGAGCAGACTGCACTCACCCCTCTCAAATCAGGAAGAAGCAGGAAGTTCGACACTCGTTCCTTTTAGGTGCATCTATTCAGCCATCAAAAAGCGTGTCATACAGAAAGACCTGTGGTGCCATGGGAGCACCACTGATCTCTCTGTATGACACGCTTTTTGATGGCTGAATAAACACACCTAAAAGGAACGAGTGCTCGATTTCCTGCTTCTTCCTGATTTGAGGGGTGAGTGCGGTCTGCTCTACAGACCTACACAGAAGTGCCTTTCTGGATCGGCAGCACCACCCAAGTGCTTGCCTGCTTTTACTTTTTTCCACTCTCCCTTCCAATTCACTCAAGAGTGGTGACTGAGTCTAGAGTGTGACATCACAGTCTGTTGCTGTCACAGGCGAGGCATTATGACTTCGGCCTCATCTCTACACAAAAAGAAAGGCTGGAAAATTTGTTTTTTTGGGGGAAATGTAGTGCATCTGCATTCTGCTAATGCCAACTGCAATTTTTGTTTGCTGATGGCAAACCTCCAGTTTTTTTCTGTTAGTGACTCTCTTTTCTCCCCTGTCATCGACAAGCCCCCCCCCCCCATCGTACAAGCCTGTCCAGCCCCATCACCCAGCTTTTTCTGGATCTACCCTGCAACTCCATTTAACCAGGGGTTTACTCCCTTCCCCGGTGGGGGTGGTGGGACTCCCCAGCTCCCGCAGCAAACAGGATCCAGTTGGAGGAGGTGCCAGGGTCACTAGTGCAGGTCCCTGTGGGAGGCCGGATTGTTCTCCAGCCTGGTTGGGGTAACTCTACTTTCTGTTCCACCCCCAGACCCACAGGACACTAGCCATGAGGTTGTGTATGTGCTTGCACTCAAGTGTAAGTAGGGCAGCACTAGCCGGCAGCCTCCTTTCCTCCCATCAAAGCTGCTCCCACCTGCACTGCCACCAGTGGTCTCTTGGGTGGCAGTACCGCAGCGGAGCAGGATGCCCTCTCTCCCTGGAGGAGTAGAGCATCCTGAACCCTAATCCTACTCCCTCAACCAGCCAGCATCAAACAACTCAGGCTTGGTTTGATTTATTATGCTTTATCCCCCAACCCAGACCGGCTCACATCGGCCTGACCGCCGCTCCCAGCCCCATCACTCATCCCCCCGGACTTACCTTCCTTGTTTACACTTCCCCCAGTGGGGTCTTCGGGGGGGGGCAGCTTCCCCCATCGGACCTCTTGCTCGGTGTCCGAGGAGTACCACGGGGCGATGGTGCGAGACCTGCAGAGTGAGGTGGGCGGCACACTACACAGTCGGCATTTTCCCTCTTCTGTCCCTAGGAGGCGGAGCGTGCAGTGATGTTTGTGGCAGTCACCCCAATGCCTTCCCCGCCTCCCCAATCTAGCAAGCTCTGGCTGTTGGATACTTAGCTTCCGCCAGGGTCCATCGAGAACTGGCAGCTAACCCACCCTCCACCCTGGAGGAGGAGGAGAGCAGCCCTTAGGACACTCAATTCTCCTCCCCCCCCCCGGCCAGCCCTCCGACTCCCAGGCTTGTTCCCAAACCAAGGTCATCGGCATCACAAGCAGTAGCTCTACTGCTTCGCCAGTGGACCAGCACCCAAGCTCGTTTCTAAACTGGGGTAACCAATATTGTCAGCTGCACCCTTATGGCTGCAGGAATGGACTCGATGTAGACCTCCTTATTAATACGGAATAAAAGTGAAAGATAAATAGAGAAAAACATGAAATATCAGCTAAAATGTACCTACATTTCTTTTTCCAAGTTTTCAATGACCTGACAACCCCATTTTCAGGGTGATTTTTCCTATAAATGGGGAATAATCAATTTAAACAAAGAACTGTTTACTGCCTTACCTACTCCTACCCAAATTGCGTGACCCCATTACCACGAGTACTGCTTTCTGCCTTACTGAATTGGGGGTAATTAGTCCGAAGTAAAAATATAACAAATATTGTGTTCCAGTTTCAAGCACTGCTGTTGGTTGATTTTTTTATCATCAGAAAAACATTTTAAATTCTTAGAAGTCGATGACAACAGACTCACCCTACGCTTTCAAGTGTGTTCCTTTAATCAAGTTAAATAGGCAGAGGACAAGTGTGCTGCAAATTAGCGTGAACAAAAACCTGAACGCTGTGGGAGATCGCTTTCTATAGGTAATGACCAAAAAAACCCAACAAAAACCAAAAAAAGAAGCAGGAGACCATAAATCTTGATGAAATGCTATTACAGCCAATATCAATCACAACTGAAAATGTAGCTGCAGTTTGAGCACTGCCCGTGATTTCAGCCACAGTGTGGGTAATTATGTATAATTTCCAGCATAAACAATTAGCGAAAATAGAAAAGAAAATGCCATGTTTACATCTTTATTGATTTTTCTTGGCCTGGTCATCCAGTTCTTATTATCAGTAACTATTGGTCGCATCAAAGTGATAGATGGCAGTGCTTGGAAAGGTTATGAATGCCCTTCAAACTCTATATGGCATTTAATTTCTAAAAGCCCTAATTGCCAGCAAGAAAGCAATGACGTCAAAGCGCAAGTACTGAGACAGCACCATGAACGGTATTTCAGACGCTTAAGTCAGGCACAATTCCCAGTTTATGGTTAAGCAACTGGGCAAGTCAGTGAAACTAGGTATATGAATTTACCCTTACATTTGTAAACTAAATACTAATTTTGGTAACTTGCTTGCAAGCAAACTGTATTAAAAAAACATTTCTTTGGTTGGCATGATGGGTACAGTGGCAGTGGGCGGCACTGTTTCACAGTTTTTTTTCTCTAGGACTTTCCATGGGTTTTCTCCTAAGGAGGCTTCATGTATTTTCCTTAGCTTTGCTGACTTCTGCTTTGGAGTCTCTTTTGTCTCCTTAGGAGGTTCCTTGCGTTTTTCCTTAGATGTCGCCATGGATTTTTCCTCAGGAGGTTCCATTGACTTCTGCTTTGGAGTTTATATGGAAGAACTATGATATACAACAGGCACTTATAAAACAAAATGGCGCTTGAGAATTGAAAACGAGATTCTGTTTATCCAACGTCACTCTGAGTAATCACAGAAAATACAAATGACTATTAGTTTATGATGCCAACACAAATCCCTACCCCCTGCCCCACCTTCACTGAGACTACTACACTGACAACCACTACTCCACTGATCAGCAAGTTCAGTTTTTTCACTGTAGTAGTGTAACAGCGTCAGATACGTCAGTATGTAATCTCGTTTGTCAGACATGTAACCTTGCTGTAAAAACCTGCATGTCATACAATGCAGAACTATCCAGTTTGTATTTAGGAGGCTCCTTTGGGGGTTCCTTTGATTTTTCCTTAGACATCTCCACAGGAGGCTTTTTGTCTTCTTGAAAGGCTCCCTGGCATTCTCCTCTGAAACACTCTTCAGGTTTCTCCTTGAGAGTCCTGGTAAGTGTGTCTCTGGCAGCTGCTTTAGACTCTCCCTATAAGACTCCATAAACTTCTGTTTGGGAGGAAGAGGAGACCAAGATGGGTCTAAAGTAACAAAGAGACTTATTTGAGGATGAAAACTATCCAAGACCTTGCTTTTGGAAATGCTCAATGAAGACCTCCACAGAATCTGAAGAGTATGTCTCTAAACTCTTCGAGGCATAAGACCAGAATCCATTCTTCCACTTCATTTCTAAGGGGCTGACATCAGGGATGACTAATCTTCTTCAGCAGAAAAAACACTTGTTTATTTATTTATTTTTTTTTTTAAATTTACATTTCACCCCCTCTCGGTGTGGTTTCCTCATCCTTCCGGTTGGGCCCAGCTACATCCCTCCATGTCTGCAACTCTTACCTCCGCACCCTAACTTCATGGTTTACCTCCACCCCCCCATGGTGGAGCCTGACCACAGCCAAGAATCATCTCCTACTGCAGAGTTAACACGGTGGAAGACACACTCTGTGGGTCTGGAGTGACTGGTAGTGGTGAGTGGGATCCGTATGCTGCTTGATCCAAGTATTTAGTTTTTGTATGCCCTCCCACCTCCCCAGCATGTAGCCAATGAGCACTGTGGCAGTAACCTGAAGGCATGGAGCTGCCGACACTGCAGGGCCACCCACAACACCAAGACAGTCCCACTTCCCTCTCACCAGAGGTCGGTGCACAATGCCTCCACACCATGATTCAGACCCCATCAGCCCAGGTGAGGAAGTTGGGACTGAGGATCGATCCCAGGTCTCTCACATAGGAACAGTGCTCCAACAACCAGACATTTTTATGCAATGAAAAATAGAAGATTTCTGCAAAAATGGAAGCACTTCCATTGTCATTAAAGGAAGGGTCCTATTTTATAGTATACGTCTCTGAAACAGTATAATTGTTAACAAAAGCAACTTGCCCAGTTTTCGGTTTTAGCAAAACTGAGCCCTGAACCAGACTCCCAGCACCCACACAAGCATATCAGTTCTGGCCACGTGCTTGCCTTCTGCAGTTCTCAGCAGTACTGCTGGACAGGATGACGCGGAGTCATTACTATGTCCCACAGAACTCAATGGGACCTAGGATACCTCAACGTTACCCTGTCCAGCACTGCAGCATTCCTGGGAGCTGTAGAAAAGAAACAATGAGCTAAAAATAGCATGCTTGTATGGCTGCCCAGTCTGGTTTGGGGCTCAATTCTGCAAAAAACAAATATTTTCAAGTTATTCTTTTAGCAATTTCACAGTTTCAGAGCAACGTAACTCAAAATCGGGTCCCATTTCCTTTAAATTCATGCAGCATTAGAACCAGCAGTTCATCCCCATTTTATTTAAGCAAGAAGGCATGTCACGGTGTGCCTATAACAGCATGCTTTAGGTGGGCTGAAGCACAAGGCAAAAGGCAGAGTGCTTCACCAACTGAGAAGGGCCATTATCCCAACACAAAGTGCACTCTAGAGTGCATGATTGGGATTATGAAATGGGTTCATTAGGCTTAGTAAAGAAATAATTTTAAAAATATTTTTTTAGTTTAAATAAGTAAAAATTAGAAAAAAGGTAAAAGGAGAAAAAAATAGTCCTATTGAGCCATTGTAATTTAGCTGTTTTGGCCAGTAGATGGCAAATGCCACATTTTTTTTAAATACAACTAGGTGAATGGAGGTGCACTGATACAGCTGTGCCTGCTTAATGTAAACAGGTCAGTGAGTATGGATCTTTTTCCAGTGCTGTTGTGTTGGGATATCACCACTGGGGTCCGACCTCCTGAGCCAATCAGGTTTCTGCATTTTTAGACCCATTTCCTAATAAGGGTTTTCCCCACTATTTTGGGTCCCCTAGTCCCTCCCAATGTTCCAGAGGGCCATGACAGCACCCTTCCTCCAGCACGGAAGGTGGGCTGGCGAGCGCTTGCCTTCCCACCTGACACAAGTGCTGCCCTGTGATCAGCAGACATTTGGGCACTACTCTGGACCTCTGTGGTGATGGACAACACATTTAAAACTTCTTTCTGCCTGGATTATTGACTCTGCGAGTGCCAAGCCATTTTTCTCTTGTTTGAGGCAGGTGGGGTGTGATTGGCTAGCACCTCATCTCCACAAAGTGCCTGGACCCAGACAGCCTCCGAGTGGCATTCTGGGGCACATGTGAACCCTGATTTCTCAGTCGGCTGTGCAACACACCTCCAGCACTCCACCAGGCATGCACATCCCCACTTTTTTTTTTTTGCATTCAACAGTTTTGCCCCGATCCTCTGCCTTATGCCTGCTATCAGTAAATTCCACCAAGCTATAGTCCCAAATGCTACTTTTCCCATCATCTTGGCCTGCAGGGATCCACACAAGGCAGGACCCAGAGCACTGGTGCCATCAAGTAGGTGGTTGAGGGCACACAGTATTTATACATTTACCCCCCGCCCCATTTTCTCACAAGCCCTACAACCTCCCTGGTGTCAATCTAGCTTCAGTCACCATTGCACACTCTGGACATATGCCACACCTTGTGAGGGAGCAAACTCCTGGCCCTCTGTGAGAGGTTACTGCGGCACTGCGTGTTAAATACTGCCCTCCCTGGGCTCGCTCGCCCTGCTCTCACAGCACACCGCCATCCTAGGATGCTCCAGTTCTAGCTCCCCGGTCTCATTCCTGAACCTGGGTCTTGAGTGCGGAAACTCAATGCACCCCCCCTCCCATCCCCATTTTGTAAAACTTAAGTTAAAGACAAAAGTTATTGCCTCAGATGTATCAGTTCTTTTCTTTAGCTGCAGGAAGCACTGCTGGAGTTTTATAGCAAAGACTTAATGCAATTTTTCTGCTTCACCTGAATCTGAAACATTACAGACTGTCTCATGTGACAGGCGCTGTCTGCTTGCAATTTCTGATGTCCTCTTTTCCCCTGCAGATCAATGGTGCTATTTTTAATCCCTAAACGGACCCTCCTTGGGGGCAGAGTTGTCCTAGTCTGCTATCTTACAGGCTTCAATGTCGATCCCATTTACATGGGTCGTAGTCATGGGTCTTACTCACAGGAAAAGGCACATGGCCCATTTCTGAAGCACGAAATACCACATCCCAGTAAATGACACATAGTACAAGCAGTTGCAGCCTGCTGTTATACAGGATCCATTGAGACGTGTGCCAAAGAAACCCAGGACTCATGGGCGTCAATGAAAAATAACAAGAGTTCTCTGCCAGACAACTAGCGCTACTAAGCCAATTAACTTTAGCTATGTAGTAAATGTTTAAAGAGCTGCTGATACCGTAAAAAAACTTTGAAAAACATAATAATT
The DNA here is from genome assembly GCA_016271365.2 of Neoceratodus forsteri. Classification (NCBI taxonomy): domain Eukaryota; kingdom Metazoa; phylum Chordata; order Ceratodontiformes; family Ceratodontidae; genus Neoceratodus; species Neoceratodus forsteri. The sequence goes on from JADMNL010000032.1 coordinate 38,105,033, forward strand.
AGGTACAATTCAGCTTCCATTCCATATACAGTATATTCTAAAGATCCCCCCCGTATTTATTACTAAGGATATTTGCATAAATGCATGATCTTTATCCCTCAGGGTTCATCTGACTCTACAGCTGACTCCCTACTTCAAGTCATAATCCTCTGTTGTGACGTCACAGTTTGTTGCCACGGGAGTAACTGTGATGTCACAAGCAGTGCATTATGACCTCAGGTAGGGAGACAGCAACAGGAATAGATGAACTCTTCAGGAGTAAAGATGCTGTTTTCATGCAAATGACCACAGTAATAAATAATAGGGAGGAAGGATACAAAACAAATGTGAAATACAATATGAACTGCATCTAAATATTACATTGTAGTAGACCCACTATGATGGCAGCTGGGCTGGGCTGGGTGTGCTGTTAGCTGCTCCGTACCAGTCGCTAACCGTTAGTTGCTCCGGAATAAGCTTTTATTAGTTTTTATGTTTTTAAGTTCTTTTTAAGTTTTACATACGTTTGCGAGCGGTTTTATTTGTTTTTTGTTTTGTTGCTCCATGCGTGGGTCTTTTGTGTGGAATTCCTGGATTACTTCCTGCGACTGTGCTTGCTGTCGGCCTCTTGCTTGTTATCCTCGTGTTTTTACTTGCAGTGGTGATTTACTCAGGGAGAATTAGTCGAATATGCTAGTAGTTCTGTACTCTGTATGTTGGTAGTTCTGTACTCAGTGCACTGGACTCCTGGACTACTCCCTGAGACCGCGTTTGTTGCCGGCCTGTGTACTCTCCCCAGATTGTTGGTGGAAATTAAGTGAGCACGTTTGCAGTGCATTGGAGCCATTTAATGGCCCCCCTGCTATTGTTTTCATCTTTGGCGGAAGTTTTGCTATTCTCCTTTCTTCTGGGACTGGCTGGTTACATCAGTGGATGCCTCAAGTGTGCCGAAGGTGAACTGGATAGGGAATACCCTACTGGGAGCCTGAGGAGTGTTCGAGGTTGGCCAATATACTAGGAGAAGACTGGAAAGTATAACTTTTGGTTTTCTGTAGCAAGCCCAATCTGTTGGGTGGGCTGGGTGTGGGTTTACAGTGGTGTGGGGTCTGCACCCTATCTGTTAGGGAGCTGGTGGTTGGGGTTGTCGGCCTCTAGGGATCCCCAGGGTATCTACTTATTGGTGGGTTTGCTTGGGGACCCGTGTTAGCTGCTGTGGATTAGCACCGGCCGCCCACAGATTTTTTGGGTTTACTCCCAGCCCAGAGCATTCTATCCTTAGAAGATTTTCCTCCCTGACTTTCTGGATTATGGTTTAACTGTCTAGCTCATCTATTCGATTGGCGGTGAGAGTGGCATATGTTTATTTCCAAATTACAGTCGGTGAGAGCATCTGAAGTTTGGAGTTTATCCTTCCATTTGTGGGTGAAATCTTCCAAGATATTTTCATCTGTCTGTTTAGGAGGTGGGAGCTCCTGAAGGTTCTCTTAGTCTCCACTGGTGGTGAGAGAGACTTAGGTGGGCCTGGACAGCCAAATTCTTCCCCAAATACTTCGATTTTTCTGTTATAGTGACATTTATTTGTTGATTTTGATTGATATTGTTGTGTTATTTTGGATTTTATGATTTAAAGTTTAATACTGTTTATCTACTGGGGCTGTGGGAGGGCCGGGGGAGGTAAGGATTTTGTTGATTTATTTTGTAGTTTGTTTTATTCTTTTGTTTGTTTTTTGGTTAATTTTATTTTATGGGGGTTGGATTTTTGAGGAATTTTTTCTTTAATAAGTGATTTGTGTAATTTTTATTCTATTTTGTGTGTTGTTTTAGGTTGATAGTAGACTTTCTGGGGAGTGCTGGTTGACATTTTAGTCACCAGAATGTGTTGGAGCCCTGCCCCATGGTTGTGCGCTATTCACCCTCTGTCCGTTTTTCTCCCCTCCTTTGCAGTTTATATCTTACCAGCACTGTAGGGCGCTGGGTATTGCTCGCGGGGGGAGGCAGGGGTTGCGAACAGTGGAGGATGAATGAGCGGAACCATCGTATCGGGGTTGTGGGATCCAGAAGATGCCCTGGGGTGAAATGGAACCAGGATCATGGTCCCCCATGTCTGGTTTCCATACCCAAGGGCACCACCAATTTTGGTGGGCAGGTGGTTCGGGTGGCCAGGAGGTTCATTCAACTCAGGTGGTGTTATGCAATGCCAGGTCCACTAAAAATAAGACTGCAATTATTGCAGATCTTATTAGAATGGTGGATCTGGCTTGCATCACCGAGACCTGGTTGGATGAGAATTCTGGCCCCATTTTGGAGGCCTTAACTCCAGCTGGATACACGGTGATTCACCACTCGAGACTGGATCGCGTTGGGGGTGGGGGTGTTGCGGTCTGTTTCAAGACCGAACTTAACCTAACGAATGTACCAGTTGAGGAGGCTGAGTCATTTGAGTGTACTGGGGTAGCAGGTGTAGGCTGTAGGATCACCCTCATCTACCATCCACCCAGTGATGAGAAGCGGATCCTTCAGGAAGTTGAGGACTTCGTCATCGACATGGCATTTGAGTCACCCAGGCTGATGGTCCTGGGTGACTTCAATGCCTGGGTCGATGATGAACTCTCGCAGTTTGGACAACACTTCCTCCAGCTGATGACTTCTCTGGGCCTTACACAGATAGTTTCCACTGCTACCCATAAACACGGTCACTCTCTTTACTTAGTCTTCCTCCTGGGGATCAATGCCTCTGACTAGGGGGTGGAACCAGTCGGATGGTCCGATCATTACACCGTGGGGTTTAGTTTTAACGCCCCCCTCCATAGGCCTACCCCTGTGGAGATGGTCAGGTATCGCCCTTTACGAGATGTGAGCTCTGATGGCCTGGCGGTGGTAGTTAACCTATCGACCCTCCCAGTGGCAAGCAGTGACCCAGAGACTCTCGTGGTGGCCTATAATTGGAGAACCATTTGACCATCCATGACATCTATGAACTCCTCCAGTCCGGATTTCATAAGAGACACAGTACCGAGACAGCGTTGGTTCGGGTGCTCAATGATCTCCTGATGGTTAGAGACCGGAAAAACTGTTCCATCTTGGTTCTTCTGGATCTCTCATCGACGTCTGACACTGTGGACCATGGGGTGCTACTTGATTGCCTGAGGTTCATCTGTGGACTGTCAGGGACAGTCCTCAGGTTGTTTTCATCTTTCCTCACTGGAAGAACTCAGAGAATGGTGTCTGGGGTTTATTTCTCGGACCCAGTTTCTCTGTCTTGTGGGGTTCCTCAGGGTTCAGTGTTGTCTCCCATGTTGTTTGCAGTGTACATGCTGCCCCTCGGAGACATTGTAAGAAGGTATGGGCTGAGGTTTCATTGCTATGCCAATGATACCCAGCTCTACCTATCTCTTGCACCTGACCAAGATAGAACTCTCTCAGTTTTTAACAGCTGTCTCACAGAAATCCAGGAGTGGATGGATTCCAGCTGGCTAAAGTTGAACTCGGATAAGACCGAGGTGTTGGCTGTAGATCTGGCGTGCCGGATAGGGGGGTTGGGAGTGGGTTCGCCCTCTGAGCTTTTTCTTGGGGGCGTCTCCCTCTCGTCCTCTGAACAGGTGCAAAACCTGGGGGTAAGTGTTGACAAGAAGCTGACTCTGCATTAGCAGGTGTCAGCCGTTGTCAAATCCTCCTTTTACCATCTGAGGAATATCTCCAGGGTTAAACACCTTGTTCCATCCAATGATCTTCCTACGATGGTTCACACCTTTGTGTCCTCGCGCCTGGATTACTGCAACTCCCTTTACCTATGGCTACCTGGGGTGGAAATCTGCCGGTTGCAGCTAGTGCAGAATGCTGCAGCTCGGCTTTTGACGGGAACTTCTAGATCCTGTCATATTACACTGGTGCTGCGCGGACTGCACTGGCTGCCAGTACAGGGGCGGATCACCTTTAAAGTCGGTCTTTTGACTTTTAAAGCCCTACACGGACTTATTTATTAGCTTTTGGTAACCGGATAAGTGCACTAGGCAACAATCCTGCCTATTTTCAGGCACGACCCAGGAGAGTACACCATAAAGAATACAGTGATGACAACAAGACAGTTCGGAAACAATGAAATAGGTACATTCATTTACAATCCGGGTGGACATACATCAGAGAATTGGTCCCCTTTACATTTATTCAAGCACAGGTAGTGGTAGACAATAATGTAACAATTAAGAAGTGAGATAGGCGAGAGGAGGTCATAAGTCAACTAGGGGAAAAAGGAAACACAATAACTAAGATACATCAAATGAGTTATACCTAGACATCTACATAATCTGGAGAACTTGGGAGGAGAACTTGGGAAGTTGGGAGGAGACTCCCTGTTACTTGCAGTTACAGTTACCTAGGGCACAGAGGTGAGAGAACAAAGAACGCTTAAAGGAAAGGTGGGAGGAGGAGTGTTTAACCTGGGGGGGAGTGAGTTCTAGAATTTAGGAGTAAATTAGGAGAAGGCCTGTTCTCCCATTTTTGTAGCACAGGGCCTTACTGATAGCATGGGGATGGAGGAGGACATGAGTGAGCGGACATGAGAGACCGGGGTAAGCATGTCACCCAGGGAGGCCGGACTGGGTGGTCTAGTGAGGGAGTCAACGAAACACCTAGGGAGTAAGAACGGAGGTCTTTGGGGGACAACCAGTTTAAGCCAGAGTAGAGCAGGCAGTGATGAGTACGGCGAGGTGCTGATAAGGCAAACCTACATATATTGTTATAGGACGTGTCCCACTTACAGAGCACACTGACATTGGCTTGGTAGAGAACTGGAAGGGATAAAGGAGTTGAGGGAGTAGTACGCCTCTAGCTACCGATATCCTTGCTGAGGGGGTGAGTGAGTGGCGCACTCGATAGGCTGCGCCAATTCTGGCATTGACAGACTGACACACATCATCGACATGCGTGGAAAAATCAAGAGCTGGGTCAAGCGTGACCCCGAGGTATTTGAAAGTCGATGTACTAGTGACAGCATTACCCTCCCGACAGTGGACAAGAGCTTAGGGGATTCAGAGAGCACTTTTTTGATGACCCGAACAGCATGGCCTGGGTCTTACCTATGTTAAGAATTTGCTGGTTAGCAGAGAGCCAGGATTGATGAGATTGAAAGTCATGTGATAGGTTTAGGTTAATGTCGGCAATAGACTTGGAAGAATAATAAAGCACAAGATCGTCAGCATACATGAGTAGCCTGCTGTGAAGGGATTGAAAGAGCTTCTGGTGCCCTACTGCCCGGGACATAGAAACATAGAATTTGATGGCAGATAAGGACCGCTTGGCCCACCCAGTCTGCCCATTTCCCTACCTGATGGATAAGCTGCAGATCCTAGTTAACCAGCAGCCTACTTCTTCCTACCCCCACCCCCTAGAATTGCCTTATGACTGTCCCATGCATGCTTGAATTCCACCACTGTTTTTGACTCCACAACCTCCTCTGGAAGGCTGTTCCATGCATCCACAACCCTCTCTGTGAAAAAATACTTCCTTAAATTACCTCTGAGCCGCCCCTTCTATCTTCAAATTGTGCCCCCTTGTTCTTGCACACCTCTTTTTTTGAAAGATGCTACCCTCTTGGACTTTGTTGATTCCCTTGAGGTACTTGAAAGTTTCTATCATGTCCCCCCTCTCCCTCCTTTCCTCGAGGCTATACAAATTAAGCTCCTTAAGTCTCACTTCATATGTCTTCCGGTGCAGACCCTGCACCATTTTAGTTGCCCTCCTCTGGACAGCTTCCATCCTGTCTATGTCTTTGCGGAGATTGGGTCTCCAGAACTGCACGCAGTACTCCAGATGTGGTCTCACCAGCTGTCTGTACAGAGGGATAATAACTTCTTGTTTTCTGCTGGTGATGCCTCTCCCTATGCATCCCAGTATCCCCCCAGCCCTCCTTGATGCCCTCTCACATTGCTTGCCCACCTTTAGGTCATCTGATATGACTACCCCCAGGTCCCTTTCCATTTTTGTTGTTGTTAGTATCTCACCCCCCATTGTGTACTCTTCCCCTGGGTTTTTGTTTCCCAGGTGCATTACCTTGCACTTCTTAGCATTGAATCTAAGCTGCCATACATTTGACCATTCCTCTAACCTTGCCAAGTCCCTTCTCATCCTTTCCACCCCAACTTGTGCATCAACTCTGTTGCAGATCTTTGTGTCATCTGCAAAGAGACATACTTTTCCTTCCAGTCCCTCTGCAATGTCGCTTATAAAGACATTGAAGAGGACCGGTCCTAATACTGAACCCTGTGGTACCCCACTGCTAACCCCCTTTTTCAGAGTGGACTCCATTTACTATTACTCTCTGTGTGTCCTATTCTCCAGCCAATTCTTTACCCAGGCTGTCATCTTGGGACCCACTCCCAGGCTGGCTAATTTGTATATTAATCTTTTGTGTGGGACTGTGTCAAATGCCTTGCTAAAGTCTAGGTAGACCATGTCACAGCCCCTCCCTGATCTACTACTTTGGTCACCCAGTCAAAGAAATCTATCAGATTTGTCTGGCATGACCTTCCGCTGTGAATCCATGCTGCCTTGGGTCCTGTGCCCTCTGGCCTCTAGATACGTAACAATTCTTTCCTTCAGAAGTGATTCCATCATTTTCCCTACCACTGAGGTTAAACTTACAGGTCTGTAGTTTCCTGCTTCTGCCTTGCTCCCACTTTTGTGAAGGGGAATCACATCTGCCCTCCTCCAGTCCTCAGGTACCACCCCATCCTCCCATGATTTGTTAAAGAGGGTAGTCAGTGGTGTCACTAGTTCTATCCTTAGTTCTTTTAGAATTCTGGGATGAATTCCATCAGGCCCCATTGCTTTGTCCACCTTCAGTTTTAAGAGTTCTTTCAGAACTCTTTCTTCTTAAATGGGCTGGTATCAACTTCTGTATCTAGAGTGTTTCTACTGTTTGTTTTAGGTACCTCCCTCTTCCTTTGTAAATACTGAGCAAAATATTTGTTTAGTATCTCTGCCTTTTCACAGTCACCCTCTGCCCACCCTCCCTCCCCTTTATTAAGCCTCACTATCCTCCTTGGTCTTCCTTTGCTCCCTGATGTACCTATAAAAGGTTTTATCCCCCTTCTTAACTGAGTTGGCTATCTTTTCCTTGGTTTGGGCCTTTGCTATTCTGACTGCCTTTCCAGCTTCCTTTTGCTTTAGCTGATACAGTTCTCTGTCCTGTTCCTTCTGTGATTCCTCGTACTTCCTGAATGCTTTCTTTTTCTCTTGAACCTTCACTGCCACTTCCTTTGAGAACCATAGTGGTTTCTACCTCGCTTCGTTTTGTTTTTGCTTTACACAAAGGCTTGTTACCTCTGTGATGGCAGTTTTATTATTCCCATTGTTCTTCCACCCCTCCTTCCTGCCCATTTGCTAGTGCATTCCTTAGGCACTCACCCATTTTGGCAAAGTCAGCCCTCCTAAAATCCAGTACCTTTGTCTTTGTATGGCTTGACTCTATTGCTGTGTTTATTGTGAACCATACTGTCGATGGTCGCTAGTTCCCAGATGGCTACCCACTTCTACATCTGTGATCCTCTTCATCTCCGCTTGAGAGAACCAGGTCTAAGATTGCTCCCTCTCGAGTGGGCTCCAGTACTAGTTGTCTAAGGCATGCCCCTGTAGGGCATCCAGAATAACCCACTCTTAGAAGTGGCTGCTGCAACTGCACTCCAGTTAACATCTGGCATATTCAGATCACCCATCAGTAATATCTCCCTTTATCTGCCATTCTAAGTATACTTTCTATCATTTCCTTGTCCATTTCCTCCCCCTGAGAGGAGGGTCTGTATACAACCCCTGTGCGGATTGTGGTGCCATTGCCTGCCTCCAAATTGACCCACAGTGCTTCTTCACCTCCCTGTTTACCCTTTTGTTCTGTTGCTTTGATTTCTTCTCTTGTAGAGAGCTACTCCTCCTCCTCTTTTACCCTCCCTGTCCCTCCTGTAGATAGTGTATCCTGGTATGTTTACGTCCCAGTCATGGTTCTGTGTGTACCATGTTTCTGTGACTGCCACAATATCCAGATCTTCCTCCTCCATCAAGGCCACTAATTCAGGAAGCTTGTTACCAGACTATGGGCATTGGTACTCATTGCTCTCCATTTTTTGATGGCTTTACCTTCTGTAGCGGCAACCCCCACTGACCTTTCTACCTTGGTCTTTTTCTCATTTAGTACCCTGTTTTGTAGGGGGAGGCTGGCATTTTCCTTCTGCTTATCAGTGCCTCCCCCCTTGACTAGTTTAAAGGCTTGCCAATGAAGCATTTAAACCGATTGCCCAAAAGACTTGTTCCCTTCCTGGACAGATGCAGACCATCCTGCCAGTATAGGCTGGTGTCCCTCCAGGTGGAACCCCAGTCCCCAATGAAGCCAAACCCCTGTGCTCCACACCATTTTTTTAACCATTTGTTAAACTGCATGGTGCAAAGTACCCTCGCCTCACTCATGCCACTGACAGGCAGCACCTCTGAGAAGGATACTGTGTGTGCTACTTGTCTTAAGCCCCTCCCCAACTCTACAAAGTCCTTTTGCACTGCTCTAATCTCATGATGAGCCAAGTCATTTGTCCCTAGGTGGACAATGATGTCCAGCTCAGACTCCCGTGCAACTGTTCTCGTGATCCTAAGGATGCGCTTCCTGTCCCTCCAAGCCATGGCACCAGGCAGGCACCTTACTTCAGTTTTCCCAGCTCCCCCCAGTTCTATCCCCCTAATAACTGAGTCCCCCACCAGGAGCTGCTTTCTTTCCCTGTGGTGCCCTCTGCCTCCTTCCTGAGGGCCTCCCTTGTGACAGTTGTCTGCACCCTCCTTAGTCTCCTCTGCGGATGCATCCACGATTACTTCGCTCAGCCCATGAGGGGTTGCTAGAGATCCCGAGGGTTTGTTTTAAATCTTCCGGGGCCTGTGCATTTATGCACACGGCCTCGACCCTCTGGAATTTTCTACCCCGCCGGTTACGGGAGTGCACAACCGTGGAGGGATTTAAACAAGCCTTAAAAACATATCTGTGGGCCCAGACCTTTGGTGAAGGCTGATTTTGTAAAGGTTTATTCTGTTATATTTATCTTGTATTTTATGATCTGATAAATACAGGTTACTCACCTGTAACAGGAGTTCTAGGAATGGTATATGTTGTTCATCCACACTCATTGGCAGTATCCTTGCCGCTTTAAATCTTGCCGGAAGGTCTTCAAGCTTGCTCCTCCCACCCACCCGGGTGGTATAACTCTCGGCTCCGCCCCATGACGCCAGATCTGGCCCGCTGGAAGCTCAGGTTGTGCGTCGGGCCGGGAGGTGGGTGGAGTGTGTGGATGAACAACATATACCATTCCTAGAACTCCTGTTACAGGTGAGTAACCTGTATTTCTAGGGACATGGATATGTTGTTCATCCACACTCATTGGCAGACTCCTAGCAGTTCTCCGGGAGGAGGGAGGCAAGACGTACCCCATATACTTACTTGGAAAGAGACTGGAGAACCGAGGCCCCAAAACCAGCATCCCAGGTGACTCAAGGTCGATGTGGTAGTGGGTAATGAAGGTGTTTGCTGACTTCAGGTAGCAGCCCTGCAGATTTCCTGGATAGGGACGTCCCTGGAAGCAGCCACCGTTGCAGCAGTATGGCGGGTAGAATGAGCTCTTATCCCTCTGGGAGGCTCCATGCCCGCCAACTTATAGCAGAGATCTATGCAGGAGGTTACCCACCTGCTTATCGTCCGCTTGGCTGCAGGTCTGCCAGATGCGGCTTCAGCGTAGGTGACAAACAGCTGGCCTAACCTCTCCCGAATTTCAGCCCGCGCTCCTTATAATAAGCGAGCGCCTTCTAGGGTCCAGAGTATGGAGCCTATATTCGGCCCTCCGAGGTGTGATTGGGGTAGAACACCGCAGAGTCAACACCTGGTTAAGGGGTGAAACTCCACACCACCTTCGGAAGGAATTTCGGTGGGGCGCAGGACAACCTTGTCCCTGTGGAAGACCAGGTAAGGAGACTCGATGGAAGCGCCTGGAGCTCTCCCATCCTTCTGGCTGACGTGATAGCCACCAAGAAGGCGGTCTTCCACGACAGGTGAGAGAGACACACTGTGCATAGGTTCGAATGGCTTGCCCATGAGCTTTGCCAGTACCAGCAGTAGATCCCACGGAGGTGGGGTTCCCGACTGAGGGAAATGTGATCAAGGCCTTTGAAAAAGCGCCAGACCACCTCTCTCCTGCCATCGACTGCTTCCCGCCCGCGCCGTAAGCAGAGATGGCTGCCAGGTGCACCCTTAGGTCGCGACCTAAGCCCTTGACTAGAAAGGGACCATAAATAGTCCAAGATGCTTGCCAAGGAACAGGAGGAAGGGTCCAAGCCTTGTCCTGACACCAAATGGAAAACCTTTTCCATTTGAAGGCATAAGCATTTTCTGGTCGACTCTTACGGGACGCCCAACTACATTGAGGACCTCGTCGGAAAGACCCAAGGCCTGGAACTCTGCAGCTCAGGAACCAGGCGTCAGGTGCAGGGATTGAAGGTCCGGATGGAACACCTTCCCTGATTGACTGAGAGCAGGTCGGCGAGCTGGAAGCTGCGCGGAGTCCTGGAGCTGAGACTGAGGAGATCTGGGTACCAGAACTGGCGAGGCCAGTCTGGGGCTATCAGAATCACCTGCGCCTTGTCCCTCCTCGCCTTGAGAAGCACCTTGTGGATCAAGGGAAATGGGGGAAAGGCGTAAAGAGGCCCGGGGTCCATTGCCTCGAGAAGGCATCCCTTGCAGCGAGCCCTGCTGAGGGGGCGGCATGAACAGACTCAGCTGCGCTCTCCACGGAGGCAAACAGGTCCACCTGAGGTGTGCCCCAAAGGGAGAACAGATGCTGTACTACCTCGGCAGGAGAGACCACTCTGGGATGCAGCCCCTATCCGGCTCAGGGCATCGGCCAGGGTGTTGGAGGCTCCTGCCACGTGAATGGCTAGGAGATCCGCCTCCAGGCTGCGCCAGTGACCAAATGCGGAGAGCTTCCTTGCATAGAAGCATGGAGCGCGTCCCCGCCCTGGCGGTTTAGATAGTACATGGTCGTGTATTGTCCGTCTGGACTCGGACCACTTGACCCCGGAGGAACGGAGCAAAGGCGGTGAGAGCTAGGCGGACCGCTCGGAGCTCCAGCAGGTTGATGTGGCATCGGGACTCCCGCGGGGACCAGAGGCCATGAGCCCGGTGTTCCCCCAGATGGGCACCCCAACCCATCAGAGAGGCATCGGTCGATAGAGACCGTCGCGGCTCGGGCGGACGAAACGGGATGCCCTCCTGCAAATGATCTGGAGCGGTCCACCACTGGAGGCGTTCCACATCCCTGTGTCACCGACACAAGCTGGTCCAAGGGATGCGATGGCAGACCACTGGCTGGCCAGTCCCCACTGAAGGGGACGCATGTTCCAGCGGGCCCAACGGACCACGCTGGTGCAGGCCGCCATGAGACCCAGGAGGCGCAGGAAGTCCCGGGCAGGGCGCAATTGCCCAACCAGAAATGATCGGGCAAAGGAGGAAAGAACCTCGGCCCTGTCCGCCGGGAGCCGCGCTCTGGCTCGAAGAGAGTCGAGCTGCGCCCCGATGAATAGAATCACCTGCTTCGGCTCGAGTTCCGACTTGGCCTCGTTGATAAGGAGGCCCAGTTGAGAGCAGACCTGGAGGGCCAGATCTCTGGACCACTCCGCCTCCTTCCTGGAGGGAGCTGCTATCAGCCAGTCGTCCAGGTAAGGGTACACCCGGACCCCTCGGCGCCGCAGGAATGCTGTCACCACTGCCATGCACTTGGTGAAGACCCTGGGAGCTGGAGACAAGCCGAAGGGCATGGCTTGGAACTCGAAGAGGGATCCTTCCGCTCGGAAGCGAAGGAATCTCTGGTGAGACGGACGGATAGGGACGTGAAAAAACGCGTCCTGCAAGTCCAGAGAGCAGAACCACACGCCGCGTTCCAAGGATGGTATTATCTGAGCCAGAGTGACCATCCTGAAGGTTCGAGACCTTAGGAACTTGTTTAGGTCGTGTAGGTCGAGAATGGGGCGCCAGCCCCCCGTCCGCTTCGGAACCAGGAAGTACCTGGACACAAACCCTGGGTCTGAAGGAGGGTCCACCACCTCTCTTATCACCTCCTTCTGGAGGAGGAGAGCGATGTCGGCTCGACGAGCCGCCAGTGAGGCTGGGGATCCCGAAGCCCCAGGCGACGGCTCTGAAGGGTGGTGCCTGCTCAATTCCAGAGGCAGGCCTCTTCCCACCACCTCCAAGACCCACCTGTCGTGGTAACAGCGGACCAGGCGGAACGGAAGTGCGGGCCGTCCCTCACGGGGACCCAGGGGTAAGGTGACGGGGATGGGGGCGACACCCCTCAGCCCGTCACTGGGCAGGCTTGGAGGAGGGACCGGCCGAGGGACCTCCTGGGCCCTTTCCTCCCTGCCTCCTGTTAGAGGAAGCCGGCGGCTTGGGTTTGGGATGCCAAGGCCGAGCCTGCTGGCCCTGACGTTGCTGGGCCGGGCGCGCCGGGGGCACAGAAGGACGAAAGGGCTTAGGCTGTGGTTTGCGGCCTTTGTCCTTCTGAGCGGAAGAGACCGAGTCCAAGGTAGCATTGGACTTCTCGATCCTCTGCAGGTGACCTTCCACCCCAGGGCCGAAGAGGTCAGTCCCCAAAAAGGGAACATCCGCCAACTTGTGCTGGGTATCCGAAGTAAAGGTGGATATCCTCAGCCAAGCCAGCCGACGCATAGCCACTGCGGCCGCACCGATCTGGCACATGAGTCCCCTATATCCAAAGCAGTCTGGAGCTGCTGTTTGGCCACTGCCCTGCCCTGGTCCCGCACCTGCTTAACCGTAGTCTGCAGATCGGCGGGAAGATGAGGATGACCTCCTCCAGGGGCCCAACAGGGCATGAGAAAAATGTGCCATGAGGGCGGCCGAACTGGCTGACGAAGGCCGAGAGAGGCGAGCGTAGACTTTTAGCCCGACATGTCAATTTCTTGGACTCCTTGTCAGGAGGTTTGTCCACATCCCTGGCGTTGCCGGGCGCGAAAAACGCTGTCGGTAACCAACCCCTCAGCAGAGGGTGTTCAAAACCGGACAAGGAACCGTAGGGACCGCATACTTCTGGCCATCCTGGCCGAAGGCGCAGGGCAGGAAGCAGGCGCTGCCAAAGCTCCAGTGCCGGACCCACTATGGCCTCGGCCACTGGAAAGGCCTCCGTCGGAGAATCCCCTCGGTCCAGAATCTCCGTGAGGGATACCTGGCCCGTTTGGAAGCGGGTTCGAGCTCCATCCGGTAGACTCGAGATGAGCGAAGCAGTCCTAGGAAGGACGGCGGGCCTCGTCCATTGACTGACCTCCTGAAGACTCCAAGTCCAGTCGCTTGGAGAAAAGGAGGAATCATCTTCGGACTCGGAAGAGTCCTCAAGAGCTGCCTCTGGCCTGAGCCACCCTTCACCTGCCGAGGTCGGTCGGGAGTGAGGGTAACTGACAGCCGATGGGTAGACCCTTAGCGACCGAGAATCCTTGGTCGGAGCCCCAACTGGTGGCGCTGGGCGGAGGTTCCACCGGAATCGGTGGAGCAGCTGGTTTTGGCACACAACCGGCCTGGGTATGAGCTCCTCGGATAAGTCGAGGGGTTGTGTCGGCCGTCCGGTGACAGCAACTTAATGGCGGGGAAGGCGGACGGTCCGGCTTATTCCCGGCCAGGAGGCTGTTGCAACATAAGGTCCTCGTCCGTCGACGTAATTTACGCTGACCTCCCTCATCCGAGGAGGGGACGAGGGACAGCCAACGACGCCGCTTACGCGATGCGAGACGAGACCGCCTATGGCGGTGGGATCGGCTGGACCCGAAGAGGTCGAGACCGAGACACCGAGTTCCCGGAATTTCCGAGGTCGGTGCGGGAGGTGTCGGCCGGAACCGGCACTCCCTCCGGCTCGGATGGTCCATCCGAGGGCTCGAACGGAGGCACAGGCGAGCCCACGGGATCCTCAACTCCTCCGGGGAACCGGGAGAGGAGATCTCGGCTGCTAAAGGCGACAGCCCGTCCAATGGGTGAGAAAAATCTCGACTTCATCGGTGGAGTCTCGGTCAACTGACCTGGCGGGGGACACCGTGAGGCCAGTGGCGAAGCGGCAGTCGACGAACCGGACGGTCGACGGCCCGGGAGAGGGACCTTTCCCGCTCCCAAGAGCGCCGACGGAGGGACTTACCCTGTCCCTCTTTTGGACCAAAATAAGGTCCAGCAGACGAGGCCCTTCTCCTTTAGTGGAGAGGGACAGACAAAGCTCCTTAAAAGAAGCCGTGTAGGAAGAACCCAGAGAAGCGGGATAAATGCAGCGCCGAGGAAGATCGGCCCGCCGCCTCCTCTTCGAGGCGACCATCCGCCGAGCTGATCCGCCGAAGTTCGGGCCGCCGCTGACACCGCCAACCGGGCCTCCTCGACTTCACCGAAGGGAAACGCTTCTCGGGACGGCCCAGTTGCAATCGGGCAGCACGGTCTTCGAGGACGTAGGCCGAGAAAGATGAGCACAGGTCGCAAGCCTGCGGGTCGTGCTCAAGGCCTAAGCAGTAGACACACGTGGAGTGTGGATCCGTCCGAGACATCTTCTGCCCGCATGGGCATCTCCGAAATCCGGGAGTCGATTTGTCCATCGCAGCCGCGAGGGATAGAAGACTGAAGTCTTTTGCAAAATTTATTTTTAAATCCGCAAACGGAGAAATAGGAACCAGTCACAAACACAGAGCGTTAAGGAGGGAACCTGAGCTTCCAAGCGGTAAGGAAGATCTGGCGTCATGGGGCGGAGCCGAGAGTTATACCACCCGGGTGGGTGGGAGGAGCAAGCTTGAAGACCTTCCGGCAAGATTTAAAGCGGCAAGGATACTGCCAATGAGTGTGGATGAACAACATATCCATGTCCCTAGAACTGATGTGTTTTAAAATTTGTTAGGCGCCTTGACATTTTTGAAAGGCACCCTAAAAATAAACTTATTATTATTATCATGTTTTGGCAAAGTTCTCATGAAGGTGTTAGCTACTCTTTAAGTTGTAAAATGTGTTGCAAGCTTTTTGTTTTATTCCCAATTTTACTGCCTCCCATGATGCTGCCCTACTTTCTGTGTCAGGACACTCCTGTCCCACCCCACCCCGATGTGCTCCTCCACAGTCGGGGCCTGGACCAGCCCCTGTAAACTGCACAAGGAACTCTCGTCTGCTTGTGCTGGCAAACGAGAGGAGGGGCAAGTGGAGGCAGGCCTAGCAATGTAAGTGGAGGGGACAGCCATCAAGGAACCCAACAAATATTTTCTTGCCACAGAAGCCCCCACCCATTTCTCAGTGATGGCATGCATCAAACGCTCTGCTCATGATGGACTGTGGGGGAGGAGACAATGTGGAATGAGCATTCCATGGCTTTGAGGATCCCCACCGTCCACGAGAGCTGTTACAGAAAGAGCGATCACAACCCTCCCTCCGTGCGGTCTGTGCACACAGCCTTTGCAGCATGCTAGAGCCCTGCAAGCACAGAGTGTAGGAGCTAGGACTGGGATTCAATCCCGGGCCTCTCTGCATGGCAGTGCAGAGTATTACCAGTCAGTGCCACCAGGCTGGCTTTGCTGCAGGTATTTTAAAATCAGATTTTGGATTCAGACTCAAGTTACATGCTGTGCTGACTTCCATACTGTCAGAATGCACAATGCCTAAAACAATTATCCATGCAGGCCCAGTGGTGCTGAGGGTTGAGGCGCTGGACGCCACACCTCACACCACGTTGCGACCCGGGTTCGGACGCGAGCCCGGGCCACCAGAGGTTGGCAGGGGAGGGTCAGGATCGAGCATCCGGTGGACTGCTTTCCTATCCCGGGGAGGGATCCAGTGAACCACTGCTCTGTAGCAGCCCCTGGTGATGACTTGGGGCACTACCAGACTGGTGGCAGCGCAGGGGGTGGAGTGCGGCAAGACATCGGCATGCTGTGCCCGGAGGTCATTGCACACCGCACTCCGGGGTGGAAAAATGGCGGAAAAACACAGGAGGCAATTTCTGTGGCTGATGGCCACATCCTGCGCCCCCGGACCCGAGAGAGGCACCTGTCCAGGATATGGCATGATGTTGGCCTGTCCCTGTGTTCTGTGGGTTTGTGTGGCCTGCGTGCACGACCGGGTCCAGGAGGCACAGGCGATGGTGGCGGGGGATCATGGGGTTAGCTCCGCCAAGGAGGCGGAAAAATAGAATAAAAAAAACCCACAAAAAACAATTATCCACTAAAAATGTATGCTGCTTGCATGGGGGGGGGGCTTTGGAAACAAACATTATCTTTGTATAATTTGTTTTTTTCCTCCTATCTGGGCCCCGGGTTCTCTTTTTCATTGGGGCCCTGAGGCAAGATGCCCACCGGACTTACTTCTGACTCTGATACACACCTCTAGATTCCTTCAGTTGGTCTGTGGTCCAGACCTTTCCCTTCCTTGCCACCAGAGGTGGGAAAGAGGCATTTCACTAGGACCACTATTGAAGGATGTGTGCGCAGTGACACAGACGGTTGGGTGGTGTGGGGGGGGATGCACTTGGAAGGCCACTGTCCGCAGCAACCATGGATGGGCATGCTGATTCGTTTTCTTTCTCCCACCCAGAGGCACACACAGTTGTTGTTGGCTTGGGGAGGTCCTGGATGTGCATGATCACCTACGCCTCCAACGGCACTCCATCGTGCCACCACCAGAAGTTAACATAAGAGCTGCGCACAACCCAACATTCCCAGCAGGACCCTGCCTGCTGCTGCTCCTGATGTGTCGAACACAGCACACAAACTCCGCTTGTTAGCGTGACCAGTGCATGCCCTACTGGGCGGAGCCTTGGAGCTAGATGGAAGCACAGTTGAATTGTCACAGCATGGGGGCACTTTTACAAGTAGCGAAGGCTGAGCTTACGTACAACTGTAAACAACTAAAATATCTGCCAGGACCAGGAGTGGAACTTTCAGGAAGGCTGGTATCACCGCAAACCACTGATCTGCAGCAGAATAATGGTAACACTTCCATTAGCGCAGGTTCTCTGCTGCATTGAACCAACTGCTGGCCTTGACTGGAATCAAACAGGTTGTGTGAAAGGCTCACTACAACACACACAATCCCAAGCCATCCAGTTCTCCCAATATCCAGAGAGCAGAACTGTTTATATACAAAAGAATCTGGCCTCTTTTGGATCACTTTACATTTGAAGAGAAATGAACAAAAAAAATAATTTTGTTTTTCAACCGGAGGCCTGTTACTTTGTCCAGATTCGATTTTAATGACACAACACTGGATATACCCCAGAGATGGGCACCCCCTGTCAGCTCTTTATGCTACGGCAACACGTGCTGACAGATATTTGGCAAAAAAAAAGAAACTCAGAGTTTCCATGTCACAAAAAATGAAATACTATTTTTGGTATAGCCTCCCCATGACCACGCTAACCCTTTCAAGGTCAATTTAAAAAATGTAACGCAAGCACACAATCCGGGCACATAATGTTCCAAGAGTCTGAGTAACTGACAATCGACCAACTTCACTCTGTCCACTGAAAAATTCAATTTCTTTTCAGCCCAAGTCTCTTAATTTCCGTTATGTACCTCAGATGGGTCTAGAAAAAGCTCATTTGAGTTCCTGAAGCCTCCCTAAGGAAGCAAAAAAACGAAGGATCATCAGAAGTTTGGAAAATATCCCAGACACTTATCCTTGGCTTTACAGTCTGTTTACAGCTCACGTTCTTATAATTCCATGAAAGCCAATTCAATCAGCTTTGCTAACTTAAAGAGCTACTGACGCCTCAAAGAAAACTTCAAAAAGCATAATAATTAGGTACAATTCTGCCTGCATTCCTTTCATATGTTACATATTTCTTCTCCCCATAATTTACTGCTAAGGAAATTTGCATGAATATATGATCTTTATCCCTTAGAGTTTCTTTAGAGCCCATCTGCCTCTATAGTTTACTCCCTATTTCAAGTCATAATCCTCTGTTGTGACATCACGATCTGTTGCCACTGGAGTAACTGTGATATCACAAGCAGTGCTCTGTGACTTCAGGTAAGGAGAAAGTAGCAGGAAGAGGCAAACTCTTCAGGAGCAATGATCCTATTTTCACACAGATGACCTCAGTAATAAATAATGGTGAGGAGGAATACAGCACTAATGGGAAATACAAGCTGGACTGTGTCTAAATATTAGGTTTTGTTAAAGTTCTCCTGAACATGTCACCACCAACTCTTTAAATATGTTACTCCAAATATCCTAGAAGTGCTGGGGGGGAGGGGAGCACAGAGGACAACATGGGGCACCTGGTCCTGGAATAAAGGCGAAGCATAAAACTAATCTGCATGTATTAAAAAGCTGACATAACTTCTCTTCTCCATCCCATACTTGCCACTTAGTTCTGATATCCTAGTCAGCCATGTTTGAAAAGTGAAGATGGGACCCTTACAGAAATACAAGTGTGCAGCAAGCATAATAAGCTGGCCGCATGCATGCTGTGCGCTTGTATTTCTGTAAGGGATATTTGAGCTGGAAAGACAAGGGATGACTTTTTTTTTTTTTTTTCGAAAAAAGAAACATTATTTCTTGGAAGTTCTCCAAGACATATTTTTTCTTAGTAGCCTGATTGCCCAAACAACTCTGACCAGGGCAGTCCTAATGGCTAAGCGGTAGTGCACTGCGCCACCATTCGGACAATCCAGGTTTGGGAGTTAGCTCGGGTCCCTACTTGTGTAGCAGCCCATAGGTGGGGCAGGGGTGCTGCTCTATGCAAATACACACTGCCAGACCTGGCACAGAGACCACAGAACTGGCACACATATGCTTTACAGCCTTGAGGCGATAACAGGGAACAAGATCCACTGCAAGTTACAAAGTAATGATTTATTCGGTATCCCGTGAAAATCACGACTACAAAATGGCAGCGTAAAAAATCGCGAGTCAATCACAGCGACTCCATGTTCCGCGACTTTAAATAACAGCGCGGAAGACATAACAGCGACAATCACTACCATAGTGATACCAATAATCGCGAAAGAGAAATAATAGCGATTATCAGTTTCAGAACTTGCCGCTGAAGCCACAGCATCCCTCCATGCAGTAGTTCAGCATGGATCAGCACAGATCTGGTTGCTCTACAACCCAAAAAACTACTCATTTTGCAGAAGTGAAGATAATCAATCTCACCTAAATAATGTCCGATGTACTCCAATATGGAATAACCTAGCTCCAGAAAAGGGGCTCCTCTGTTTCAGGCTGAACTACTCCATAGACAATGGTCCAAAAGAATTAGAGTGTAGGGTGCCATCATAAAATATTAGTCCTTGTCTAAGCTATTAATGAATTGTAGTACTGGCGACTTGACATTCTATAAACATGTGCTGATAAAATCAGATCAACACTAAACGGATCAGGATGCTAGTGGGTTCCAGACATAAGGAATCTGAGAAGGTCCCTGAAATTAATGTGAACAGCAGTGTATGGTGTAAAACAGGAAGGTGTTGCGTCTAGTTGCCTGTTCGGCTTACAAAATGACATTGACAATCCCTTATATTCTTAAAGAGAAACTGCAGACTTACAGCAATTATCAGAACAAAATGTTCATTTCATTTAATTACTACCAAAGTAATCTACATCTCAATAGTTTCTTACGGAATATTAGTGTCAGGAAGTAGTTGCCATCCACTGCGATGCAAGCTTCTCAGCCCCAATCCAGCTCCGGGAGCTTCTGGTATAGGCGGGCGCGATGTGGGGTGTGGTCATGTAGCTAAGAAGGCAAGTTCCTCCCAGGCTGAAGGATCGTGGAGGTGCCAGGGTCTGCATGGGATTGAGATTAAGGGACTAAAGGCAGCAGGGAGAGACATTGAGCAACAGTAGACAGGAGCAGAGCCAGAAGGCAAGTGAGGAGGAAAATAAAAGAAAAAACAAAAGCAGTCTTCAATCCTTTAGAATGCAGGGAGTTGCTTAATCAACTGTCAGACCGATATGCGCTGGTAGGTCTGTGGCATCCCCTCCTGCCCCCCCATTGCATTCTTACGTGGGCGCTATCAGATGCCACTATTATGTATGCTCGCTTATTAGATTATCGCCAATAAAACCGTGCTATTTTGTAAGTCACGGTTTTATAGTCACTATTTTAACATGGAACCATTTATTCAGTGCTATGAAAGTACAGCATTAGGTAATGGAAAAACTTTTTAATGAGAAATGACTGGGCGTTTTTAAAAATATTTGTGCAGTTTTCCTTTAACACACAACAAAGAAGTCATGTTCTCGCATGCCTGTTTAAAAACTTTAGGCCATCGCTCACTATTTAAATCAATATCTGAAACTTTCTAACTTCATTCAACAAGTGAGATCTGTTTGAGTAAATTACAACATGTATTTGCATGCTTCAGTATTGTTTAATATTTAAAAAAATAAGGCCGGCCCATCGCGCAGCGGTTGGGGTTCCGCCGTGATGCCGGGCGAACTGGGTTCGGGAACGAGCCCGGTCATCGGAGGGTCAGAAGGGAGGAGAAAAGAATCGAAAGTGTCCCAAGGACTGCTCTCCTTCTCCGGGGTGGGAGGGCTTCAGTGATCGGTGCGAGGGTAACACCTAGTGGAGGCTGGGTGTGTAGCCCTGAGCACCGACACACGGTCACTGAGGGGAGGTACTGGGGTGGGACAGATGCTGGTGTCATTGCATGTCTCCGCCCCAGCCAATAGGGGGAAAAAACTCTCTCCCTCACCAGACATCTCCATGACGCCCTGCTCCCAGCTTCAATTAGCCGCCTGGCCACATACTCCCCAACCAGTTAAAAACACATGGCGCCGATTCCTGCCACAGTGCCATGCTCCACCTACTGGGGGGCAAGCCAGGAGTAATTGGGGAGGAACAAGTGGCTAATTAGGCGGTGGAAGTTCGGGGGCACCGTGACCAGGACGGATCCTGGACGGAAGGCGAGGAAGGGGCAAAAAGAGGGGAGAAAATATAAAAAAATAATATTTAAAAAAAATAGTGCTTGTATAGTGGCAAATACTTTCATATTTATAGACCTGTATGTAATGCCCCCCCAAACAGGGGCTTACCTTAAATGCCCCAAATCTCCCATTCTGTGGAGCGCCTCCCATCTCTGCCTGCTATCCTCCTGGTGTCCCCCCGATCTTCACCACCGCAGCCCGGGTCCTGATGTGCCCCAAGGGCCTCTGGATGGCCCCACTGTTTATTTTTTGCTCGAAGTGGGTTTGGAGAGCAAATGTGGAGCTGACGGCTTTTCCCTATCAACTTCATGACCAGCCGTCAGCTCACGCATGCATGGAGGCGTACTCTGGGTCCTGACAACATTTGTGGTAAAAAGAATGGCTTCTCGGTAGTCCCGGTCCCATGGACAGGCTAGTGGGGACTGGTGACCAGAACAAGGTCAAAGAGAGCCCTCAGAATGTTGTAAATAAAGAACGCTAGAAGCGCTGTCACGTGGGGCTCATGAATATTAATAAGCCAAATGAATATTATTGAGGATTCCCGTCTGCTGCAGGGGACTGTGTATTTCGGCGGCAGCAATAGACAGAGGGTGGCAAACAAATGTTGAATGTGGGCAGTGTCTGTGAGAGCACAGGAGGGGCTACTAAACTATGGGGCACTAATGTAAATAAATCTACTGGCTGCACCAGAACATTTAGTTTGGGACTGCTATGCACTGCATGGGGACTGTGAGTAAGAGCAGCCACGTTTGCAGCCAGCCAGCCAATCGGAAAGCCAGGATTCAGTGCAAAGACGTTTGGGACTGTGCCAGAGACTTGTGGGACTTTGCAAAAGGCTTGTGGGGAAAAAGTAGGGACCTAATTTAGGTGCCTAAACAGGGAGCCTATCAGGCATCAAAGGAGCCTAATGAATATTCATTTTCAAGATGGCCATAGAGATTTAGCCAATCAGGAACCTTAGCAGAGCTCCCAAAAACGAGATACGCTGCAGGCTGAGTTCAGTTCGGCACGAGCCCCTCCAGAGGAAGGGGACTCTGGCCCTCTGCTAAAGAGAATGGGCCTAGTGTGTTCAGCGGGAGCCCCTCACCAGGGGGAGGGGGTCTCTGTCCTCTGCCAAGAAAGAGTGGCTGCCAAAAATTGAAGTTGTTGGCCTGGGAGTTGCCAGTCATTGTTCCCCAGAGCTAGCAATTGCCTTTCCACATTTTGGGAAAAGTGTGGGAGAAACCTGAACCATCTTCAGTTGTGAGAAAGCTGCATGAACGTTTTGCCTCACAGTGAGAGTGCTGATGAAGCCTGAACCCTCAGAGAATGAAAAGCTTTCTGAATCTTTCTGAGTGAGTAAACTTTGGCTCACAAGTTCAAGTTGTTTGGAAACCTGCTTGGGGCTGAGAAGCCCAGAGAGCCAAGAGGTACTCAAGTCTTTCTGCACCCAACTGAGTAGACACCTGCTGCAAGTGATCATGGAATGGTCCAGGGTCTGAGAATGCCTGAAATGTGACTGTTTGAAAGTGCCTACAGGACTGGAAGGGGAGTACCCTAAGCACGCAGAGCTTTTCCTGACAGCGCCTGTGAGGCCAGTAAACGTCCGAGTTGGAGCTGCAAACGCCAGCATAGCCAAAAGGAACTTGGTTGTTGTGTCAAAATGTCATGTGGAGCTGCAAATGCCAGCATAGACAAGCGGGGCTGTGAAATTGTGATCTGGCTGGAGAGAAGCCTGAAAGAGCTAGTGAGAATGCTACAGGGAACCAGTTGCTAATAAGTAAAACTGAAAGTGGTTGGCAGCCATGCCTTAAGCTCCGCCTGAGATCTGAGACAGAAAAGAGAATCTGTCTTTGCAAGGACTGTGCGAGTCTGGGTCTGCCCTACCCTTAGGGGAAAGAGTAACCAACTGTGAAATGCCCGTGACCTGAAAGCTAAAAGGACCATGCTGGCACATGGTTGAAGGGATGTGACCACTTGAAGCAATTAACCTGTGTTAAATATAAATTTGCTAAATGTAAGGGACTGTGTTTTCCGGATTGGCCCGTGAGTGTGCCAGCTATGCCACTGCCATATGCGCTTTCCCCTGAGGGGCATAGCCTAGACATGGGGGTCTGAAATGTGCAGGCCGCAGTCCCAGCCTGGTCTGCACCAAATGTGACTGCAAGCCCAGAGAGATAGGGCAACCATCCAGAGCTGAGAGAGTTTCCAGTCTACAAGCTGCAAGAGCCTGGTAAAAAGGGAGTCAGCCAAAGCTCCTGCCTGCCTCTCAGCTACAGCTTCTCTACACCAATGATAACTGCAAAACCGTGAGTAGGCAGAGCCACCCTCTGCCAACCAAAAAGGGGAACTGTAAATAGTTGGAAAATGTGTTTGCAAAGATTTTGATATCAAGGCACAAGCTAGTACCACCAGGGGAAAAAATTGTTTCCTGCAGAATTAAAGTTAAAATACAAGTCAAGGGATAAAGAATGTTAACTTGATTTTCTTTCAAGGGCCCCAACCAGCTGTAACGCCGGCCACCTCAGCTGCAACATTAACAGGCCTGCACCTTAAGAACTTAGTACTGGGTATCGAGGGTTATGGTATAGAATTGCAGGGTTCTATATTGGTCTAGGACTGGTACCAGTGTGGGCATTTGGGTGTATGAGCACCCTTCTAGTGCAGCTAGCCAGATAGGTCAGATATCCTGAATTCATCAGAAGGTTGGTGGGTGGCCACTGTGATTAATGTTTGATTCTGAAATGCAAAATAATTATTCTACGCCAATCCAAATGCCAATCAAATGTAAACATTTAACCCCTGCATCCAATACACCCATCCTAATCCTCAACCCTTGTAAATAAATTGTTTACTTGTTTTCATAAATACTGATGTCATGAGCATATTATTAGAGTGAGCCTTTAAATCTAAAATATTGAAATGTGGGGGTTTGGTTATTGGGTCATGTGTGGGGTGCCATTATGGTAATGTGGGTGGGTACAGCATCTCAGGGGGTTGTACCAGGTATTATTCTAGCCCACATAAATGTACACTCTGGGTGAAGGCACTGCTCAATAATGTGATCTTTGGGAAAGAACCAGTTAAATCTAAAGAATAGGAACCCAGGCCCCTCAACCTGGTTTGTGGCCACCCAGGCAGGGGTAGTAGCCCTTGGATACATGGTACCAGGGTTACATGTATATTCTGAAGCCAAATGGTTGAATTTCAGCACCTCCAGGAATCTGCGTTTGGTGTGAGTCTTCTAACATAGGTAGGTCATTCCTCTGATAGGGCTTGCATCCACCACAGGGGATGGGAAAACTGGACGATGGCGACATGCTACCACCCCTGGCAGATGCAGGTGTCAGATCAATGGGGTGCATGAATGTCAGATAACTTGTGCCCTGCCATGCCATGCTCGGCCCCCAAGTCAGCACTTGGCATGGGATTCCAGGGCTCGCTTGCAAATTGTGGACACCAAGCCACGCGGTCTGGCAGTCATTTCCCATTTTAATCTACCTCAGCTGCACTAGGGCTTTATTTATTTATTTATCGAAATGTTTCACCAGGAAGGCATGCTGAGCAACAAGTTGCTCATCTGCCGGTACAACCTGGGGGGTAGGGGAACATGAGGATAGTTTACTGAGATTTGGCACACAATATAAATTTACAGTACATTACATTCAAATAATTTGAGCCGACTGTACAGGAGAATTGAAATAATGGGATGCTAACAGTTTTGAACTACTGTAAATAGATACTATGCCAACACTCTTGGACTAGATAGATACAACAACACAAAATAACATTTAGACATACACTAAATGACACATAACTGCGTAGCTAGAAAATGGCTGAATATAATTTAACCACCTGGTCTCAATCTCTTGGTCTTAAGCATGGGTTTGAGGAGCCTGTTTCCCACATGACGTCAGTGAAGCAAGGAATTAAAGCTTTTCCCATAAGGATAAGGAGCACAATTTTGACTTGAGTGTCACTGAATTGCAACACATTTTTCCCACATCTTGGCAAACTGGCATGGGTGGTTGAAGGGATGGTGTCAGGAGGAGGGCACCACTTTGTGGGGGATGGGGGTGATCCTGGCACAGGAGGCTCTTCAAGGGTGACATCCATCACCTGACCATAGAGGGTGCCAGTGTTCTGGGGCAGAAGTTTGATGTCTACATTGGACGGTTAAACTGACTGCACTGGAGACGGAGGCTAGGGGAACCAATGAGAAGGGAGAGTGGAGGGGGAACCTAGCTAGGACTCCCCCTGAACAGGTGACTAGTAGCAGCAAGGTGGGTAACAGTAAGGTTGAAGTTCAAATTAGGTTAGGGGAACAGGCCAATGAGGGATTAAGGAGACATGGGAAGAATAAGGGAAAAGGAATAGGAAAAAGCAAGATGGAATCAGGAGAAAGATGGAAAGGGGTCTGCCTTAACTCCAGGAGTCTGGGAAATAAAATTGGTGAGCTCCAGACAATGGAATGGTGGTAGACATTGAAATGGACCTAGTAGACATTACAGAAACTTGGGCAACAGAGAATAGAAACTGGGACCTGGCAGCCCCAGGCTACACCATGTTTAGATAGGATAGAGGACAAGGTAAGGGAGGAGGCATAGCCCTATATGTCAAAGAGGGCATAGAGGCAGTGGGGGATGGAAACATCAGGGGAGGTAATGGGAAAACAGAATAGGTGTGGATTCAGCTCACGGCATCCTCAGGAAAGAAACTACAGATAGTGTGATCATCTACAGCCCTCCAGGATAGGGAAAAGAGAGATAAGGAGCTAGGAATAGAACTAGAAAGGGGGTAGCAAAGGGGAAGGTGGTGCTGGTGGGAGATCTAAATCTGCCAGATACAGACTGGATCATTCTAGTGGGCAGGAGCTCCAGAGGTCAAGTCCTGTTGGATATACTGCAGGACTGCCTGCTGGTGCAGCTAGTTAAGGAAACCACTAGACAGGCAGCCATTCTCAATGTGGCTCTCACCAACTTGAAAGTGGCAGGAGTAGTGAGGGTAGGGAAGCCACTAGGGTCCAGTGACCATAACGCTATATGGTTCGACCAGGCCCTTGGGACAAGTAAGCCCTCACCAAAACACACACAAGTGAAACATCACATATCACCTCCAAAGGCTGAAGTGCTGGATTCAGAAGGGCAGACTTCAACCAGATGAGGGAATTGGTCTGGGACAAATCAGTCAGAATGGACAGCATCAGGGATGTGGGGGAAAGATGGGGAGGGGGCAATCAAGGGGGCCATCCTCAAGGCAATAAAATATTGTATGAGAACACTAATCAAAAGAAACAAGTACAAGAGACCAATATGGTTCTTTAGAAATGTGAGGGAAGCAGTGACAGCCAAAAGGAAGGCCTCCGCCAGATACAAGGAAACACAAGGGGAGGAAGAATGGGGAGAGTGCCAAATGAGAAAAAGGGAAACCAAGAAGGCAGTCAGAGAAGCAAAGGCAGATACAGAGTTGGGTACTGCAGAGGGTGCCAAGAGAGGGGGAAAAACAGTTCTTTAGATATATTAGGAAAAAAGAAAGAAGGGAGGAGGAAGAATTGCTCGGCTAACAGAAGGAGGTAGGGTAACTGAGGAGGACAGGCAGAAAGCTGCCATTTTTAAATATTACCTCTGCTCTGTATTCACAAGGGAAGAATGAGGATCTCTGCCACAGAGTGGCATTAAGGCAGCTGTTATGAAGATCTCTTAAATGAGGCAGCAGGTATTTACCAGTGACAAGGTTGGAAGCAGTCCTAAAGATAGGTAAAGGCCTTGTGGCCAGATGGGAGGCATACAACGGTGCTCAAGGAACTGGCCATGGAACTAAATGAACCCCTGGTGGGGCTATTCAATATCTCAAGTCAGACAGGGGTAGTTCTAAAAGACTGGAGCGTAGCAGACGTAGACCCGCTCCATTAGAGGTGGGTAAGGAAACAGAAACATAGAATTTGATGGCAGATAAGGACCACTTGACCCACCTAGCTTGCCCATTTTCCCAACCTACTGTAACACTGCAGACCCTACTTAATCTCTGGCTTTACCCCCACCCCCCCTTTCCTTACCACTAAGGTTCCCTTATGCCTATCCCATGCATTCTTGAATCCCATTACAGTTTGTGCCTCCACCACCTCTGCTGGGAGGCTGTTCCAGGCATCCACTACTCTTTCTGTGAAGAGGTACTTCCTCACATCTCCAGAGTCTTTCCCCTCCAGCTTCATAGCATGATGCCTTGTTCTTGAGCATCTTTTTTTCTGAAAAATGCTTCCCTCTTGAACCTTATTTATACCCGTGAGGTATCTGAAAGTCTCTATCATATCCCCCCTCCCTCCTTTCCTCCAGAGTGTACATATCGAGGTCCTTTAGTCTCTCCTCATAGGGCTTGTGATGCAGACCCTGCACCATTTTAGTTGCCCTTATCTGGACCTCCTCTGCTCTGTCTATGTTATTCCGGAGATGTGGTCTCCAGAACCGGACACAGTACTCTAGGTGTGGTCTCACCAGTGATCTATACAGCGACAATACTACCTCCCTCTTTCTGCTGGTGATACCCCTCTATGCAACCTAGCATCCCACCAGCTCTCCCCCCTGCCTTGTCACACTGTCTGGCCACTTTCAGATCATCTGAAATGATTACCCCCAGGTCTCTTTCCTGTTTGGAGCAACCAGATAACTACAGACCTGTCTGTCTTACCTCTACTGTGGTCTGTGAACTAATGAGCTAACTGCCTACGTGCCACGGATCCGCAACATGTAGGCAACCTTAAGTGAGAATGCCTACCCGGGGAGGGGCTGCGGACACCTTCTGGCATTCATGGAAGGGACACATGTCCCTTCTGTACTCAATCCCCCAGTGGTTCACACAGCTGTGTGCACAGATGATTAGAGAGAGCATCGGGGGGGCTCACCCGCACTCCGTGCCATTCACGAAGGTGCAGAGAGCTGGGCAAGGGGTTGCAGGCTATGCAGGCAGGTACCCTGCCAAATCCGCTGCGCGCCTCTCTCACAGCACACCCTCTGGACATGGCAGGACCTAACCCCATCACCATGCCCCTACCCTCCGGACTGGCAAGGAGGGCTTGGGGTGACCATTTGGGTACTAATCTGTTCTTTATTAAAATACTGGACTGGCAGTATTCCCCAGTTTCCTGTTCTGTGTGGAGCAGGGGATCCAATATGGGACCAGGTTGGGCATCCCACTGGACACCTGCTTGTATCCTTCGATCTGCTCCACCCCCCCATGCAGCAGAACACTCGGGGTGGGGGCTGTGGATAGGCTTTGCAGGTGGCATGTGTTAGTGCATGCCACCATCTGTGCACCTTTCCACTTGATGCAGAGCTGCGTGGTCGGTTACGTGCCTCTTGCACATACCAGACTTGAATTCGTGCATAGCCCCCATTGTGGATAAATTGATGGAAACACTGGTCAAAGAGGACTGTGTGGACTACCTGGAGAGCAACGGACTCCAGAATAGAAAACAGCATGGGTTCACAGTAGGGAGGGCTTGTCAGACCAACCTGATAGTATTCTTTGACTGGGTAATTAGGGTAGTGGATAAGGGCCACACTGCAAATTTACTCTACTTCGATTTCAGCAAAGCTTTTGACTTGGTGCTTCACAGAAGGTTGCTGAAGAAGCTACAGGATCTGGGTGCCCATGTTTGCCCATGCCATAGCAGCATGGCTGAACTTCAGTTAAGCAATAAGGCACGACAGGGTGTGAGTTATTGGGGGATTTACCCACGCCTTGTGTGGTGTGTCACAGCGCAGCCAGTGACCTTCCACAAGAGATGAGTAAATCTAATATCCACCCCTGTAGTGCTATATTCTGATATCTAATGGACCCATGTGTAAAATAAATTTTAAATGTGTTTAAGTATGTTTTTTATAAATGCCATTTCTCAGCTGTGGGTTATTAAAAACTATGCACAAGTGAACTCCAGCCATGTACAACGTGGTCAAAGCCAATATACCAGGAAGTTCTCCGCTCAGTCTTGACCCTCGCCTGGGTGGCACCCTGATGATGCAGCTGAAAACATAAAGCTTTTATCTTTATCTAAATATTTTATTGTATTTGTCACATAATATAGATCCACAACAAATTAAGTTATACATAGGATCTGTTTCTGAATGAATCATAATCTTCATCATTTGCAATTTTCATCAACTGAACTTAGTGGCAAACTATAAACAATTGAAATCTCCCCTTCCCCTAATTCCCTTCTTTCCTGAGGGTAATTTCATGATACTGTCAATAAAGTATTAAATTCTCATTAAAGGTGGAAACAATTGCATAAAGCCATTCCATGCTGTAGCCATTATGTCTTCTGGATCCTCTATTTGGAACCATAGTTTCTCAAAATTGAGAGTTTCTTTAACGTTGTGCCACCACTGGTGTTTGATAGAAAAGGGAAGGGCTTGGGTTTTCCAGTGCTCTAATATTAACCTTTTTGTTGCAATGGTTCCCAAACGAATCCTTTTTTTCTGATCTTTTGATATATTTAAAGTGTCATAGTTATTTAAGCAATAAGGCATGACTAAGGGTTATGTTAATGGTCTGTTAATCACCTTCTAGGGGAGTACTGTGGCACGAGGTGTAGCCGAGTGCCACATGCCCCTAGAGGGTGATTAACTGACCATTATCATAATCCCTGGGAGTGCCATATTACTATTATAATAAAAAATGTTTTTAAACAGTGTTAAACCTTGTTCGGCATATGGCTAAGCTCTACATGTATGTTAATAAAAGATTAACATAAGGCTGTTAGAATGTTGGCAACCAATCAGAAAGCTCCATTTCTTAGACCCTTTTTATAATCAAAATTAATGTTATCAGGGATATAGGAATATGTATCCCTGTCAGTTGCTGGAACATTTTAACTGTCTCCACCCACCACCAATACCTCCGTATTCCTTGGCAGAACCAAAAATTATGTGCTATATCTGCCGTTTTACCACATCCATGCCAACATGTATTTGCTGTACTAGGGTTCATTTTATTCAGTGTAACCAGTGTAATATATGCTCTATTCATTATTTTTATTTGGATAGATTTATTTTTAGTCGCTGTATAGTTTTTATTGGCTGCTACTTGTAGCAGTTGCCATTGCTGATTGGTTAATTCTGTTGTTAGTTCAGTTTGCCATTTCTGGTATATTTTTCCCTACATACTAAAGGTTTTCCCAGGATGTATTTATAATTTTTCGATAGTGGCTTATTTCTTAGGTTATCATATTATTTTCATAAACCAATCTTGTTTTAATTTGATTAGGTGGCAATCCTATGTTTTTTATTTGTTTTTAAAAGTATTTTGTAGCATACTATAGTATATGAAATTCCTGAGTGAATTTATTTTGACTCTTTCAGTATATTGTGTATAGATAATACATCCATATTCATTTAACAGATATTTCCATGTATTAATATTTTTTCCATAGCTTGTTACACATGTTCTTTTAATTAGAAATATTGCCTTCATCAAAAAGTGAAATGTTAGCATGGAGCCAAGGAATGCTTCCTTCTTCCTTCCTCTCAGGTTTTTAAGGCTTGTTTGTCATATACAAAAAATCCATTTCACAAATGGTATTTCATTAAGTTGTTTCAAGGATTTTTGATATATCATAATTTTTAATTGAGTCCTATATCCCATTTTAATAATATGATTTTAATATCCTTATCTTCTTCTTCTGTGGGATTAAATGCCCATTGTCATAATACTGATATTAAATTTGCCTTTGTATAGTTATAACGGTCTGGACAGCCAAGCCCTCTGACCGACCTATCTCCCACAAGACAACTCCAAGCTACTGTGGGCTTGCCCCCTCTCCAGAGGAATTTGGAACAAATCTGCTTTATTGAGGAAAACCACTTGGCATCGGGTAGTTCCCATAGAGATTGAAGGACAAATATAAAATGAGGGAGAGCCGTCATTTTAATTACTCTACCCCAAAGTGAGATGAAGAGGTTTTACCAAAGTGCTAATTTATTTTCTTTTGCTATTTTATAATTTACTTGTATATTGTCTTCTAATTTCCGGGTAAGTATTAATCCCAGGTATTTTATTTTTTTAAAGAAATATAAATTTTCATATTTGGGGTCCCTGCCTTCATATAAGGGCATTATAACGGATTTAGTTACATTTAACTTGTAACAAAATCTGCTTACTCCCTGAAACCCTTAACCTAGCTGTCACAGCATCGGTCCTCTCTCTTGTGGACTACGGGCTAACCATCTACTCAGCAGCTGATCATACGGCGTTGAACAAAATTCATCTGGCCATAAATAAAGCATGCAGACTTCTGTCAGGGGCAGATAAGAGTACCCACACCTGCACGCTGTATTCCCTTACAAACCTCCTAGACCTGGATGAGCGAATATGTTACCAAACCTGTCTCCTTACTAAGAAAATTCACCTGGGACTCTCCCCCACTGGGGGTATCTGCTGCTCTCCAATCCCACCACTCCACGGTAAATACCCGCACCTCCAGCAAACAGGTAAGGTCGATCCTGAGGGTCAGGACCTCACTAGCACAAAGGTCCTTCTCCTTCAGAGCAGCAACTTGATACAATGAGCTCCCCCTCTGAAATTTCCTCCATTTCCAACCTAGGCCCCTACAAAGTAGCACTCAAAGAACATTTACTTGCTTTTCAGCAGTGCCTTTGTACCCTCTAGTTAGGCTCTACCTTACGGCTACCTCATTGTCAATCTTCCAGACAACGCCTTTGTTTGGGATGCTGCATCTGTTAGCTGCGCTAGTCTTCCACTCCACAAAAGTACAGTCAGAGCCAGCCTGTGCCGAACGTATGATTATAACAGTTCGATATCTGTTAAGACAAATACCGTACTCTGCCTAACTATTCAAACTGTTTCTATGAAAAATGGCTGTATGTAGCCATAATCATGTACTACTGCGGTTGTTATAATTTTGTGTGTAACCCCAGTGTAAGTCCATCCTGTTGTTACTATGTATTCTGTAAGTCCTGTCTTCTTGTACTCTGACGCGGAGCCTTTGTAAATGAGTCCCTAATTCAAAGGTTGTAATCCTAAAGTCTGTTAAATAGATAAATAAACCCGCAATTCTGAGAATTGTTTACAAGGTTCATCAAAGCAGTTACTGAAGAAGCAATATTTTTGAATATTAAAAGAATATCATATGGCTAGACACTTACTTTGATGCTATCCTGTTGAAGCTCTACTCCTTTTATGCAATTACTACTCCTTATTCTTTGCAAAAGCAGTTCCGGGCAAAGTATAAATTGGGGGCAGCCCTGTCTTACTCCATTATCCATATGGATAGCCTTTGTTAAATAACCATTAATAAGACAGTGTGATCTTGCTTTGCTATACAATTGTTTAATAACATTCCTCAATCTCTTGGGTATTCCCCATCTCTGTAGTACATGTAACATATGATATCTGTTAACTAAATCAAAGGCCTTGCTCGCATCTAGTACATAGTATTTTTCATGCTGTAATTTAACCAATTCCAACAAGGCTTGTACTCTTCTAGTTGCCTGCATTAGTGTACATTTATTTATTTATTGTATTTTGTTGACCCGGTAAGCCCACTGGGCCTAAAAGTCCCTTTTTCAGGGGCGACCAGGGGGAGAGGGGATACAGATGGTAAGCAACTGAAATTGAACCAGATTAAACTGTTGGTATTTTTAGTGAATGGGAGAAATTTGGCCAGGACACTGGAGAAATTCCCCTACATCCTGAAACAAAGTCATATTGAGCCTGATGGACAGAATGGGACAACTCAGACAACAACCTTGATACTACATGTTCAGCTATAATCTTATAATCTACATTCAGTAGGGCTATAGGATGATAATTTTCTATATATTCTTTTGCTTTCCCTTCTTTATGAATCAATATTATTTTAGCTTCATTCACTTTGTCTGGGAGCCGGCCCACTCCATCCATCAGGTCATCAGTCATTAATTTAATCCATCGACATAAATCTATTATAAAAGCTTGATAGAATTCTATTGTAAATCCGTCCATACCAGGTGACTTATTTTTTGGTAAAGATTTAATGACTTCTGATATTTCCTCTATTTCAAAGTTACTTTCTGATATCTACATCTATGAAAACTGGACCCCTTGCAGAAATTCTGACATTACATTACTGTCATTTTCTTGCTCTTTTGGGTAAATATTTTTATAAAAATGTAATATAATTTTTTCCATTTCTAAAGTTTACATTACAGGTATACGTTTTTTATCTTTTAGTACTTTAACTGTATTCCTTTCTTTCTTTTTCTTAAGTAAGTTAGCCAATAGCTTCCCCGATCTATCACCCTGAAGCTATCTTAACCCTTTTACTCTGAATAAGTTCTTTTCTGTTTCGTTATTAATTTGTTGTTTTTCTAACCTACATTCTATCAACTCCTTAGAATAGTTTTCATTATGTTGAGTGACTAGCTCAGCCAATTGTTTTAATATTTTTTTCAGTTTTTTTGCTCATTTTCTTTCTTCTTTTGATTATACCAAATTTGGTATGACATTATTGCTCATTGCAATACCGCCTTAAAGGGGTCCCATCGTTTTAATACTGTATCCTGTCCTAAGTAATTGTAATACCAGTATTCCTGTATCACCGTTTTGATTTTATCCACAAAGTCGTTTTTTTCAGAAGTTCACTGCTAAATGTCCAACTTTTTTGTTTTAAAGTGTCTCATATTTATATTGAAGTACAACTTCTACTATTTGCATGATCTGATACAAGAATGGATCTGATTGCTGTAGTAAACATGTTAGCATATACATTTTTTGATAAGAAAATATCTATTCTTGAGAAACCTTAGGTTTTATCATAATGGGTATATTCTTTAGATTGGGGTAGTGCGTTTGACAAACATCAGTTAGTTCTTGTTCTTCCAAAAAAAATTAAGTATGTTGGCGGTTGTCATGTTAGCTTATGTACCTGGAGTGGTTTTATGCAGATCCACATCCATCAATGCATTCATGTCACCCATCATTATTATACCTTCAGCTTCTATTTCTATTAAAGCCTGATTTATCGATGCTAAGAAAGTTGAAAATCTTTCAAAAGGTGCATATAATTGAACCAAATGTGTAAATCTACCCCAGCACTTCTGCTTTTATCAACACTATTTGTCCTTCCATATCTGACCATTTTTAAATAACTTAAATCCAATATTTTTCCTCATTATCAATATTACCCCTGCTCTCTTTTTAGATCATATTGAATACAAATTCTGTTGTATCCAATTCCTATGCAGTTTATTTCTTTTCACTCTAAATGAATTTCTTGCAATGCTGTAATGTCAGCTTTATTTTATTAATATATGTTAAAATTCTGTTCCTTTTTATTGATGAGTTAATACGGTTCACATTGAACGTGGCACATTTCAACATTTTATTATTAGCCATATATTCTCATTTTATTGACCAGTTTCACCAATTGGCTATAGTTTTTAAAAACCTTCTTGATAATTCATTCAATCCATTCGAATAACCATAGTGGCTGATATCAATTACCCTCAATAGCTTTATAATAATTCCTCCATGTCTCCACTGATCTCTTTCTTCCAGCATACATATGTCTGTATAAACATTATTTTCTTGCCGGCCCGTTGGCACAGCGGTAGGGCTACCGCTTGCGACACCAGCGACCCGGGTTTGGGAACGGACTCAGGCGGCTGGAGGGCGGCTGGGGAAAGTTGAGCACCCATGGGCTGCTCTCCTTCTCCGGGTGGGGTGGGATGCAGGTCCCGCTGCAATATCGCCACCTGGGTGACTACAGGTGGAGGTGCAGCGAAGACAACAATACAAAGGGAGGGAGGATGTCTGCTGGGGCTGGAGCATTAGCACGTTCTGACGTGCGTCGCTCCTTGGCCCCCCTTGCGTGCAGACGTCCTGTGGGCTGGAAGAAAAATGGAAATACCCTGCTCCAGGTTCCGGTAGATGGGACCTGGTCGTCCCGAAAACCCATAACGGGCTCTTGAGATGGGACCAGCTGACCTCCGGCCTTGAGGTGTAGAGAGGGGTAAGTGGAGCCCTCTCCTCCCCGCCCGGGGAGGGGGTAAACTGTGGCAGGATGGGGGCAGGCAGCTGGTTCCCGGAATGGAGGTACCCGGGGTGGGACTACAGGAGCACACGACCTTGGGATCCCGGAAGAGAGGTTCCTGGAGCAGCGAGAAGGGGGCATAAACAGTAAGTATATAAAAAAAAAAAAATTATTTTCTTTTATTAGAGTGTCCAGCTGTATCAAAAGTTTTCCTTCTCCCCTAGCTCAATGGAACTGGACAATTAATTTTGATTTCCTAAACTGTCCCACCCCTTCTCCTTTTTAAACAAGCCCAATAGTACTGACATCATCCAAACAGATCAGGTAGTTTTTTTGTTAAAGTGTCCAATGCTTCTTTAGGTGATGAAAAGATGTATGCTTCATTTTGAATAAAGACTCTTAATTTAGCTGGGAAAAGCATGGATGATTTGTAGCCTGCTGCCCATAGTTTGTTTTTAATGAAGTTAAACTTCTTCTGTTCAGTTATTATCTCTGGGGGCAAATCATGAAATATCTGTATATTGGCACCCATCAGTGCAAGTCTTTTTTTCTTATAGGTCTGAGCCATTAAGCATTCTTTATCCTCCGATTTCATGAATTTTGCTATAATAGCCCTAGGCAGCACGGTGTCCGCTGGTTTAATTCTTAAAGATCTATGTTTTCTATCAAGCTCAAAAGTAATATCCTCGGAGATGAGTCCATATATGCTGCTGCGATTTTTTTAAAGTTTGGCGTAGTGAGGCACCATTGTCTCAGACTTCTGGCATGCCTACACTACATATGTTTTTACGCCTCGCTCTTGTTTTGAAGTCCGTTACTTTTTCCTGTAGTTCTTTTTGTATAGTTTTGATAGTTTTAATTTGCTTCTGCATGGGTGTTTGATGATCCTCTAAATCAGAAATCCTCTGCTGCATTTGTATAATATCATTTTTTGTTCGACTGTTAACTTTCTAGTAATTCAGTTACGGTGGTGGATATTTTGTCAACTTTATTCTCTAATGTTGTTACAATTGTTAATTTGTCATTGATCTTTTCCAGCTGTGTTAATACAGATGATGCCCATCTCAGGCTTTTCTCCTCCTGTTCGTCTTCTTCAAAGGATTCATCTTGTGATTCGTCTGGATAATTTTGTCCTTTTTTTGGAATGTCCTGTGCACCAGCTTGATATTGATTTATTTTCATGCTTTCATCCGTTTGAATTGCAAAGATTAGAGTAGCTCTGTTATTGCTGATTCTTATGTTTTGGTTATCCACCGTAGATACGTTGACCGGATTGGTATTATATTTTATTGATTGAGTCTGCGTTATTTTGTCAGTTGGTTGTTCTTGCCTTGGTTCTTCTTTCTCATCTTGGTCAGACAGTTCTTTCTCTGAAGTTTTTTTTCCCTTTGAGTCCATGAACTTGCATCTTGCAACTTATTTCCTGGATTTGTGATTGTCTGATTTTCGGAGACTTTGGGGTAAAGCATCTCAGGCTCCTCGTTGTTATCTCTCAGAGGTTCATTTTCCTCTGTCACTACTTGATGGCTTCTGCTCTCAGCACTTTGCAGTTTATTTGTTATTAAGGCATGCTTACAAGTGCTTAATTCCATTGCACAGTAGTTTGAAATATTTATTCCCTCCATTTCTCTGCTGCTTGTGTTAACTGTAGTTATAGTATCTGCTTCTTTCTTAGTGGAAGTTTTGCTCCCTTCAGGCACGGATTCGGGTATTACGTTATTTTACTGTGCCTTTTCATTACAAATTTCAGTCTCACGTATTGCCTTAGTGCTGTCTCAATTCACTTCTTCATTCGTCATGTTCCTACATTGCTAGCCATTACTATTTTCTGAGCCTTCTTGGGAATGCCTCTGTGCCCCAACCCCCTTCTCCCATTAGTGTTTTTCACTAAGCCATTGTGCCAACAAATCAGGATTAGTTTTATTCACTAATTTGTTCCTTTCTTCTGATAGCTCAACCAATTTTTTACTTTCAATACATTCTTTGTTAAACAGTATAGTTCTAAACGGTATGTCTTGTAAAGCAACATTTTTACCATCAGTCACTGTATCTCTAGGAAAATATTTTACAATACCTTTCAAGTTGGTTACTGATGCTGTTAGATTTTTTTCCTTGTTTCTTTACTGCAGCAGGCTCCTTCTGTGTGCTTGGGAGAAGGGAGGTTTCATTCTGAATTGCTGCAATTTCTTTCACTACGGATACTCCAGACGCTGATGGGGGATGGCAATTTACAGCAGGGTTGGCGTCTTGCTCTGCCGAGTTGGTCGCTTTAATGGCCTTGTTGGAGTCTGTTTCTTTGGTTTCTGAGGAGGAATCTCCCTTTGTAAGTTGTTGAGCCATTTGTAGCTGCCACCTTGTAATAGCTTTGGTTTTCCCGTCACCAGCAGTTATTAATAGTTCACTTAACTTCTAGTTCGCTCACTACTTTATACATAAATTCTGGCTTTTTTTTTTTATATTCTTCTAAATATCAGGGAGCGGAGTCAGGACGTGCAAGTGCTCACTCATTCGCCATTTTGCGCATCCCACAGCTGAAAACATAAAGCTGTATCATCTTCCTGCACGTTACTTCTCCCGCTCCTAAGCCCCCAGATAGCTTGACAGTGACCTTTTCACTACATCTGAGACTTCCACTGGATCTAAAACAGGGTGACATGCAGCATTTCCTAGTAAACTGTTACTGAAAAGTTCTGTGTTCTTTTATTAATTTAAGCTTTTTCTGCCCTAGGGTTGGCACTGCTCAGCTCCAGCCAACCCCCCAAATAGCAACTGCCTCCTCAGTACCTACCTCCAAATACCTCATGGATTTCTCTCCCCACATTGTGTAATGAGTGGTAACGGGGACATAAGATTTTCCTAGTTTTCCCTCTCTAACTCCCTGGGGCCATTCCAGACACGGTCAC
This sequence comes from Neoceratodus forsteri, assembly GCA_016271365.2. Taxonomy (NCBI): domain Eukaryota; kingdom Metazoa; phylum Chordata; order Ceratodontiformes; family Ceratodontidae; genus Neoceratodus; species Neoceratodus forsteri. Next base: position 38,142,888 of record JADMNL010000032.1, read on the forward strand.
ACATGCGCATGGAAGCGCGTATGTGCTGCAGAACCAGTTGCCCTGCTCAACCCACCCAGCCCAGTACTAGCCCCCTGATCTTGATGCTACCACCGGACCTCCACCCAGTGGCAGCCAAGAGCCAGGAAAACTCATCACCCCAATCTGGGAGAGGAGCGCTATTCGATGGCTGCGCGATCCTCTCCCAGCTCGGTCACCGGTGTGGGAGAGGTAAGGTTCTTAAGTGCCTCATCCCTCTACGCCACTGGGGTGGCAAAGTTATTCATTTTTAAAAGCAGTTATTACTTTTAATTTTTGAAGTATTTTCCTTTTTACTTCTGTTCATTAGAAGGTTTTTTGACCGGATAGTATTAGGCGTGATGGAAAAGAGCAGTACTTTACCTGGAGGCTGACATGTCTAGTTCTACTCCTCCTCTCCATACCTCATCAGCATTGTAACCTCATTTACTGTGACATCACAAGTCAGGCAGCAGGTGATTGGCTATTCTTGGTCAGTTATGATGTCACAGACAGTGAGGTCACAGGGCTGATGATCCATGAGAAGGAACAGAACTAGCTATGTCAGCCTCCAGGTAGAGTACTGTTTCATACATCACACTAAGTATTGTCAGGTAGAAATCTTTAAATAAGCAAAAGGGAAAAGAAAAACAAAATACTTCAGATATAAGAACTAATAGTTCACTACTTGTAATGGTAAATTTCAGAAGTACATTAGCTCTTTAACTAATGGCCTCAACATAACGTGCAGCCCTTCACTGCTGCTCTTTAGAATATTGACTTCCAGGAAAAAGTGCAGCATAAATTGCCAAAACACAGATCTGTGGTTGGGATCATCGGGTTTTATTTTTCTCAAGCTATATAGTGCTTCTAAGAAAATGAACTCTCTTACATGAGCCCTTAGTGTTCATTCTTTCTTGTTACATATTTCTATTTATTTATTTGATAGCTGGGTAGGTACACTGGTCCGAGGGACTGTTTTCAGCAATGACCTGGGCCATCGATATGGCATATAGAAAAACATGAGATTCAGCATACAGTATGTAAGTAATAACTTACAATTGTACATAATCAAATGTTGCATCTTTACTGTTCTCAACAGATGTCCAATTCTGTCTGAATATATGCTTGCTGTACCATTGCCATGAATTATAAACCCTGTGTGTGTGTGTGTGTGTATATATATATTTATTGCTCCCAGGTTGCCCCTGAAAACAGGCACTTGTGCCTAGTTGGCCTTACCCGGTTACCAAAGACTAAAACAAAAAAAAATGAAAAATATATACACACACACACACATATACACAAGATATGAAGGTGGGCTTACACGTATAGCAGTCAAGGCACGTTCTAATCTAATAACTCAGATACTGATTTATTAGTGTGCTTATATGTTCTGCTGACTCCTTTATAGCTTCACTTGGCTCAGTTCAACAAACTAAAATATGTTTCAATATATGGACAATGAAAAAGATGGCTTATTAGATAAATTTGCTGAGCTTTGTGCTTTATAAGATCGAATGAATGTGGGACGCAACTCCATCAAAGCAAAAGAAGAGAAAGTCATACGCTGAAGCCCTGGGGAGCAGGAGAGACTGCAGAAAATCCTTCTTTAGTTGGAAGGTAGAATCCGTATGGTACAGCCTATCAGAGTCGATAGTTGTTACCCTGCTCTTTAAACGTTCAGCAGGACACTAAACAGCCATCTCAAAGCAGCAGTGCAACGAAACTGTGCAAAAAATGTTACCCTACTTTTTGTTTTTTTGTTAACAATAAAAGACTGCAGGCATCTTCCAGTTTTATTTGGTGGTAAAATTGTCTAGCTCTACTAAATTTTGAGAATTTATAAATGTTTTATTGCTATTTTTTTCTCAAGAAGAAGAAAAAAAAGCAGCTGCATTTGGTTTAGAAATACCACTGTAGACCTGGGTTAGGACCAATAAATAAATAAATAAATAAATAAATAAAACTCATGGTTTGCAGTATAGGAGGTTCTTAGAAAAGTAGATTTGAAAGGTATGTTAATATTTTTAATAATGGTAGATGAAAGTAGCTTTTTGGAAAAAACATTTTTCATTGGACTGCTGCTTTAAAAGAAATGTCCATTTCCAAAAGCCCCCGGTTAGTGTTTTCACACATAAAAAGTACATTTTGTTCAACTTACTGGATTAGGAATTTTTTTATATTTTATCTGTTTTTTCCTGCTGTCTCTCTCGTTGGCACTGTAAGTCAAGTGCCACTAATAGCGCATCCCACAAGCTCCTGCAGCTGATGTCAGAGCCGGGGAGGAGCCACGGGAATGTGTACTGTACGTTCTGATAGACGGAGCTATTATTAGCTCTGACTTGCAGTTCACTGGTTCCAATGCTATATCATGCCAGGTATAGACTGGCAGTCGACTGTTAGTCAATACCTGGTCTCAGTATAGGTCCGGGACCAGTAAATCGCAAACTGGCTCTATTAATATCACCAGGAACATTTAATTGGGGTGTATAGACAGAAGTGATGGTTGGATTATTAATTTACAGATCTAGACCAATACTAAATTCTTAACGACAGACTTAAGTTTGTTGATTTCTGGCACCTGGTTAAAGCAGAACTCTTTGCTCGCCTCGTTAATCTAGTTCTGAATAATAAACGGAAGCTTCTGTAATAGGATCACCTGTGCAGGATGAACACTGATAGTGTAGATTTCCAAAGGGAATCACTTAAAAACTGTAGCATGACATGGAGCAGGCAGGCATGTCATGCTGTGACTGTGCCCACCCCCGAGATTGCACTGGATAAGTTTGCTCATACTGTGCTATGATGACGCATGATTGCCACTGCCACTTCTATTACAGCATAATTAACACTTTGTTTATGAAGCATCCTATCCCTGAGGCTCAGGGCGCTTTACAATATACAGAAAAATACAAATAAAATAATGAATCCACAATTCATGGCCAAAACAATGACAATGAGCTAAAATACAGTGCCATACGTATGGAGATTTTACATGCTTTATAGCTCTTATTCCTTGTTGTACTTGCCAAAAAGAAGCCTAGGTGCCACGTTTACACTTAAAATTAACAAAGACTGCTGCTGGCTCGCTGGGGATCTGCTTTAATGCCTTCTTTTTTTTTTTTTAATTATTCATTTTTCTATGCCCCAGAGCCTGGCGGGCGGATGGCCGTCCCTTGGAGGACTCATCCTCCGGTCCAGCTTGTCTCGCTCAGCCAACCCGGTAGTTCCCCTGCGACTCCCCCACAGCAGTGCAAGAAGAGTGCGGCTTTCTCCCCCCCACGGGTACAGATCCAGAATCTGGGGTGGCGAGGATGTAGGGCCATCATCGAGCCCGCCAGCTCCCTTTTCCTCTTTTCTCCCGTCCACCCTCCCCTACTGACATAAGGACATCGGCACGTGTCTCCCGACCTGTACTGCCCTCCAGTTACCACCAGAGAGCAGTCAATGAGCGGGACGACAAGCCCCCTTCCCCCACCACCACCCGAGAGAGGAGAACAGCAGTCCTTCGGATGCTTGATTCTCTCTCGTCCCTGCTGACCCCTGTTCCCGAACCCGGGTTGCCAGAGTGGCACGAGGTGTAGTGATCAGCGCCTCAACCTCCAGTGCCACTGGGCCAACCTAACTCCTTTTGAAGACTGTTCAATTATAAGGGAATGCTAGCAACCAATAAGCAGTTAAGTCGTATTACAACCAACAAACGAAAACAATCTGAGAATGTTTGATCAATGTTTACAGCTACTTATCTGGAGAATAAATCACCTTAAATGCAATCTTAATTTTTATGTCTACACATATAAACTAGGATATGAATTTATTGTTTTGTTTTTGTATATTTTAGTTATTGCATTTTAAAAAAATAATGCAGTTTCACAAAAATCCATAACATAAGACAGGATGGATTTAGACATGTATCATCCAAACATATCATGCTAGGACAGAAAACTTATGCGTAGCAATTACACAGGAAAGGTATTCCATACAAATTTTATCACAGCATTTGCTACGTTCCACTAACAGTAATCAAAAAGCCATGTTTGCCACAAAATCAAATAGAATCAAATCTTATTTATAAATTGGTTTCCAAAAAGCCAAAGCACATATACAATATAAAAACAAACATTCAATCAGAAAGGACATACAAAGTAAAAAGGCAGCAATAATAAAACTAGACATTGTCCCCAACCAATAAACAAATCAATGACAAGAGTCTAAGCATAAAGTCCGATGTGGACAGAAGGCAAAACAGGGCCATAACAGTCACTGTCCCAAATATATCTGAAATTTATAACATGTTCAGAGCTGTACCCACAACAATCTTTCTTCCCTTTCACAGGATCCCGGTACTTCAAGCAGCAACAGTAAACCTGTGAAATAAATGCACAAACCAAACTGTTGTCTCTCGTTCAGTTAACAAAGGAGCATTTCAAACAGGGCTCCAATGGTCTTATTAAGCTAAGCATTTGTCCTTTAGCATTACAATGTAATAAGCCATACAGTAAGTAGTTAGAGAGAAAAAGGAGTCCCTCTGTTCAGAACAACAGATTTAAACACATTATATGGTGAACTGCATACTTTTAACTACTAACCAGAATTAAGTTTACAGGCTCCAGGGTATAGAAAACGGTATCCAGCCAAGATCGCAGCAAAATAAACTCATGGTCGAAAACCACATTGTCATCATAGTGGGCGCAGTTTTGGAGTTTATTTTTATTACTGCAATTTTGGATCATGCCCGTTTTTGGTGTTCCGTGCGGCAGTTTTTTTGACGGTGCGATTATGTCCCATGTAGTTTTGACACGGACCTCAGAAAATGCAGCAGATCAGTGATGCCATTCTCTCCCTAACGGTGTCATGAAGGAGAACGTTGTCTCATGGTGGCCGCCATTTCACCATAAACTCCCCACAGCATATATTATTATTTAAGAGTACTTACCACCCACCCCAGGCAGTAAGAGTCCCTAGAGATACAACAGCGCCTGTTGACAAATCCCCAGAGTTACATCAGTAAGCTGAAACCAAACTAGAAAAACTAAATTAGAGTTCACTATACTTAAGTTCAAGTGTTCATTTCTTCGGTTGAGCCATCTTCTCCCCTGGAACCACACTCCGATCTGATTTTCTGCAGGAGCTTCCCCGCACCATGAGGGTTGCTGAACAAATAGGCTTTCCCAGCGTAGACCACTCTCAATTTTGCGGGCATCTGGAGTGCATGGATGATGCCAAGCTCTCAAAAGCCAGACTTGACAGCATCACATTTTTTCCGTCTCCCCAGGGTTGCAAAGCTCAGAAAAAGGTGCAAAAAGTTTATCCCCTGATCGCAACTGTATTTGTCCCAAAGATTTAGCCACTTGTAATATGTGGTATCTTTCCACCGAGTTCCCTGTAACCAGGATCATGGTTCTTGGCCCTGAGGCCAGTTCCTGCCGCCATCTCAGGATAATCTAGTATGCCTTTAGCAGTGGTATCTGAGCATCCAATTGTAAAGTGTTTGCAAGGAAAGATTTCATGGTAGTAAGCACATCTTACCCCTCAAACTCTTCAGGTAAGCCAGGCAATCTCACATTCCCTGCTCTTGCCACAGTTTCCATATGCTCTAGTCTTAGTCTGAAAATACAGGTTACTCACCTGTAACAGGAGTTCTGGGAGAGGTATATATTGTTCATCCACACCATCTGGCAGGTTCCTTGCAGCTTTAAATCTTGCCGAAAGGTCTTCAAGCTGGCTCCTCCCACCCACTTGGGTGGTAAAACCCTCGGCTCCGCCCCATGATGCCAGATCTAGCCCGCTGGAAGCCAGGTTGCGTGTCGAAGCCGGGGAGGTAGGGTGGGTTGTGTGGATGAACAACATATACTACTCCTGTACAGATGAGTAACCTGTATTTCAAGGACGTGGATATGTTGTTCAATCCACACTGTCTGGCAGACTCCTAGCAGTTCTCCGGGAGGAGGAGGAGGCAAGGTGCACACCCCCTACTTAGGGAATAAGGACTGGAGAACCGAGGTCCCAAAACCAGCATCCTGGCGTGACTCAAGGTCAATGTGGTAATGGGAAATGAAGGTGTGTGCTGACTTTCAGGTAGCAGCCATGCAGATTTCCTGGATAGGGACGTCCCTAGAAGCAGCCACCGAAGCAGCCGTATGGCAGGTAGAATGAGCTCTTATCCCTTTGGGAAGCTCCATGCCTGCCAACCTATAGCAGAGATCTATGCAGGAGGTGATCCACCTGCCTAGCGTCCGCTTGGCTGCAGGTCTGCCAGGTGCGGCTTCAGGGTAGGTGACAAACAGCTGGCGAACCTCTCCCCGAACTTTAGCCATTTGCTCCTTATAATAAGAGAGCGCTCTTCTAGGGTCTAAAGTATGGAACCTATATTCAGCCTCCGAGGTGTGATTAGAGTAAAACACCAGCAGAGTCAACACCTGGTTAAGGTGAAACTCCGGCGCCACCTTCGGAAGAAATTTCGGGTGGGGGCGAAGGACAACCTTGTCCCTGTGGAAGACCAGATAAGGAGACTCAATGGAAAGCGCCTGGAGCTCTCCCATCCTTCTGGCTGACGTGATAGCCACCAAGAAGGTGGTCTTCCACGACAGATGTCACACCTGTGCATCGGTTCGAATGGCTTGCCCATGAGCTTAGCCAATACCAGCAGTAGATCCCACGGAGGTGGAGATTCTCGCACTGGAGGAGATATGTGATCAAGGCCTTTGAAAAAGCGCCCGACCACCTTCTCCTGTGCCACCGACTGCTTGCCGGCCCGCACCCAGCAAGCAGAGATGGCTGCCAGGTGCACCTTAAGGGTCATCGACCGAAGCCCTAGCTGAGAAAGGGACCACAGGTAGTCCAGAATGCTAGCCAAGGAACAGGAAGAAGGGTCCAACCCCTTGTCCTGACACCAAATGGAGAATCTCTTCCATTTGAAGGCACAGCATTTTCTGGTCGACTCCTTACGGGACGTTGAGGACCTCGTCGGAAAGACCCAAGGCCTGAAACTCTAGCCGCTCAGGAACCGGGCCGTCAGGTGCAGGGATTGAAGGTCCAGGTGGAGAACCTTCCCCATGTCGACTGAGAGCAGGTCCGGGTGGGCTGGAAGCCGCCTCGGGAGCCTGGAGCTGAGGCTGAGGAGATCTGGGTACCAGAACTGGCGGGGCCAGTCTGGAGCTACCAGAGTCACTTGCGCCTTGTCCCTCTTCGCCTTGAGAAGCACCTTGTGGATCAAGGGAAATGGAGGGAAGGCATAGAAGAGGCCCGGGGTCCACGGCCTCGAGAAGGCATCCCCCCTGCAGCGAGCCCTGCTGAGGGGGGCGGGCATGAAACAGCCTCAGCTTCGCATTCTCCGTGGAGGCGAACAGATCCACCTGAGGGTAGCCCCAATGGGAGAACAGATCTTGTACTACCTCCGGCAGGAGAGACCACTCGTGAGATGCAGTGCCTATCCAGCTGAGGGCATCGACCAGACTGTTGGAGGCTCCTGCCACATGGATGGCTAGGAGATCCACCTCCAGGCTGATCACGAGAGATCAGAAGTGGAGAGTCTCCTTGCACAGAGGCAAGGAGTGCATCCCGCCCTGACAGTTGAGGTAGTACACGGGCGTAGTGTTGTCCGTCTTGACCTGAACCACCTGACCCCGTACAAACGGAGCGAAGGTGGTGAGGGCTAGTCGAACTGCTCGAAGATCCAGCAGGTTGATGTGGCATCGAGACTCCTGAGGGGACCAGAGGCCATGGGCTCTGAGCTCCCCCAGGTGGGCACCCCAACCCATCAGAGAGGCATCGGTCGTTAGAGTGACCATCGGCTCAGGGCGGACGAATGGGTTACCCTCCCGCAGATGAGCCACCACTGCAGACTGTCCCACATCTCCTGGGTCACTGTCACTGGCTGGTCCAGAGGACCGGAGCGCTGTGACCACTGGTTGGCCAGCCCCCATTGCAGGGGACGCATATGCCAGCGGGCCCAACGGACCATGCTGGTGCAGGCTGCCATGAAGCCCAGGAGGCACAGGAAGTCCCGGGCAGGGCACAATTGCCCAACCAGAAATGATTGGGCAAAGGAGAAAAGGACCTCGGCCCTGTCTGCCAGGAGCCAGGCTCTAGCTCAAAGAAAGTTGAGCTCTGCCCTGATGAACTGAATCACCTGCGATGGCACGAGTTCCGATTTGGCCTCGTTGATGAGGAGGCCCATCTGAGAGCAGACCTGGAGGGCCAGATCCCTGGACCGCTCCACCTCCAGACGGAAAAGAAGTGGTGGAGCCGCCCCACCCACGGGGGGAACCCGGGGAGGAGTGACAAGGCTGGGGGCGATACCCCTCAACCTGTCACTGGGCAGGCTTGGAGGAAGGGCCCGCTGAGGGACCTCCTGGACCCTTGCCTCCGGGCTTCCTACAAGAGGAAGCAGCAGACTTGGCCTTAGGGTGCCAAGTGTGAGCCTGCTGGCCCTGATGTTGGTATTGCTGGGCCGGACGTGCACTGAGGCGCAAGGCGAAGAAACTACGCTGCTGCTGAGTGGCCTTTGTCCTTCTGGGCAGACATGACCGAGTCCAAGGTGGCATTGGACTTCTCGATCCTCTGTAGATGGCCTTCCACTCCGGGCCCGAACAAGTCGGTGCCCAGGAAGGGAACGTCTGCCAGCACTTTTCTGATGGGCTTAGAGCATAATGCTTAGAGATTACAGGGGTAATAAAGAATCGAGCCAAAAGCTTCCACTTAAACTCCCTCCAGATTAGAGAATTAGTGGTTTGGTGGGTATTGGACCATATCTTCTCCCACTCTGAGTCTAGGATGTTCAGCCCAGACTCCTCTCCCCAGTTTTGCTGAATCTTCTGAAAGGATAGAACCGAAAGCCCATCCTCCACCAATCTATAAAACTGATGTTAAGTGTTTCAATTCAGAATAGTGTGCCCTATTCCACACTATCATCACCCTCTCCTCTGGATTCTGGGTCAGAGTGCCAGTCCCCACTGATGTTACTATATAGTGCCTATATTGTAGGTATTTATAAAAATCTTTATGTGGGAGATCAAACTCTGTTTGTAATGTTTTAAAATCCTTCATTTATTCCCCTACTAAAAACTGAGACACAGAACATAACCCCTGTTCGATCCATCTGTTTATGCTAGTATCTCCCTTCATCACTGGGAAATTAGGAAGGTATTGCAAAGAAACATAAGGCCAGACATAATCTGTTTTTTCCCATTTTGCCCTAACCTTCAGACAAACCAATAAGGTGTGCCTCGTCCACCTATTACTAATATGCCTTAAGGTATTGGGAAGGATTATCCAGGGCAGTTCCTGAATTGGAAGGGTTCTGTGAGCTTTACCTTCAAGTTTGCACCACTGTATATGTTGGGTTTGACTTAATAATTTTACCAGGGGGGACAATCTGCGCTACCCAATAATAGTGTTGCAAATCAGGAAGTCCCATACCTCCGTTCACTTTATGTGCTTGCAGAAGTACTCTACGAAGCCTGGGTTTGCGACCTGACCAGATAAACTGCTTTATTTTCCATTGCAAGTTCTGCAAATCTTTTCTGGGAATATGTACTGGTAATGTTGAGAATAGAAAAGGAAGTCTTGGCAGAATGTTTGTTTTTATTGTTTCAATTCTACTGGACAGCGACAGTGGCATTTCTTGCCATCTCTTCAGGTCTATCACTATTTGTTTAACTAAGGGGTCATAGTTATAGGTGTATAATTTGGAGACATTCCTAGGGATCCAGATGCCCAGGTATCTTACTTTGTCCGTAACCCATTTAAAAGGTATTTTGGCTTTCAAATCAGAGTCTAGTCTACCCTTTGTTAGTAATGCCTCTGATTTTTCTATATTTATTTTGAATCCTGAAATGGTCCCGTAGGCCCCGAAGCATCTTCAGCAGGTTTGGAATTGTGAGTAGAGGATTGTCCACTAGGAGCAGGGTGTCATCTGCATATATAGACACCTTACAACAGCTCTCCCCCACCTGAACCCCATGAACGTCCCCCGATTCTCTAATTGCTATGGCCAGAGGTTCCAGACTTAGTGCAAATAATAACGGGGAAAGTGGACACCCCTGTCTGGTTCCTCTTTCCAATTAAATTTCTGCTGATAGGGTACCGTTTACCCGTATTCTAGCTGTGGGGTTATTATAACATAAGAAGACCCATTTTATAAAGTTGGCTCCCAGACCCATTTGCTCCATAACAACCCTTAAGTATTCCTGGTTTAGACGATCAAACGCCTTCTCGGCATCTAAAAAAAAGAGCCAACTGAGCTGAAATGGTGGGGGAGCTGTAAGCCAAGACATTCAATAATTTATGTACAGTATATTGTCTGCTAAATGTCTGTTAGGTATAAAACCCGTCTGATCGGGATGTACCAGGTATTCCATGTACTTCTGTAGTCTGGTTGAAAGAATTTTAGAAAGAATTTTCAAGTCTTGGTTTAACAGCGAAATTGGTCTGTATGCCCCACAGGTGTTCTTCGGTTTCCCAGGTTCAGGTATAATGCTGATTAGGGCCGCCTTCCAGGAATGTGGAATACATCCCTCATCCAGACAGTTATTAAAGACCGTCGCTAGAATAGGGGCCAACACATTTTTAAATTGCTTGTAAAATTCAGAAGAAAAACCGTCCAGACCAGGAGCTTTGCCTGACGGTAGGGATTGTATTATTTGTTTTACCTCTTGCAATGTTATTTTGTCATTCAACACTTTCCTGTCCCCTTCTGACAGTTTGGGAATTGGTAGATCCTGCAAGAAGTCAATCGTTTGATTTTGAACATCCAGGGTACGAGTCTCTTCCTTATATAATTGTTGATAAAACTGTCGGAACTGATCTGCAATATCGGTGGGTTTAGTACATGGACACGAAGAATCTAACTTATTAATCAGTGTAGTCACTGTTCTGCCTGCTTGGTTCTTCCTTAACCTCATTGCTAATATTTTAGAGGCATGACTATCCGTGTCGTGATATTTTTGACCTATGTATCTTACCTGGCCCTCCGCTTTATGATATCTAATTTTTGCAATGCCTCTCTTTCTTTAACTAAATCTTTCAAGACTGAACTATGTGTTCGATTATTTTTATGTTCCCTTCCAGTTCCTGAATTCGGTTTAATATTCTTGTTATGGAAAGTTGGGCTAACTTTTTCTGACCAGCCGCTATACTTATCAATTCCCCTCTAATGACTGCTTTCAACGTTCCCAAGTTGACATTGGGGAGCATTGTTGTTCAATGTTGATATGATAGATCTCCTACATTAAATTTGTTAATTTTGTAATAAGCCCCTTATCATTCAATAAGGAGACATTTAGACACCAAATGGACTGTCGCTCTCCCTGGGGTAATCTCCATTTTATTAGGACTGGGGCATGATCTGAAATAGTGATGTTTAGTATATGCGTTGTAGTCACACAATGTTCGTGAGCTTTGGGGATAAAAAAAAAAAAGTCTATTCTAGAGTAGGACTGTTCTGCTGACGAAAAAAAGGAACAGTCCCTTTCTTCTTTGTGCCTTTGTCTCCATATGTCAGTCAGGCCCATCTCTTCCATCATGGCTACAAGCATTCTAGAGGCCTGTTTGCCATACACTTCTGAGTGCGAAGACCTATCCAGAACCGGTGAGGGGACTGTGTTGAAATCTCTTCCCACAATCAACTGACCAGTAGGCAGGGTTGCAATCTTAGGCAGAATTCTTTGTAAAAAGAGATGAGGCTGGGTGTTAGGAGCATATAGATTCACCACGTGGAGTATATCCCCATTTATCGTGCTGGTGACCCTTGAGAAATGCCCATTCTCCCCTTCCCCCCCGACTGTTTTTGGAAAGGGCACCCTCTCCTAAATAACATAGCTACCCCAGCTTTTCTACCATCCGGGGAGGAGGCAGCTTCCACCCTATCTACCCAGTGCCTTCTGAGTTTTAAATGTTCGGCTGGACTTAGATGGGTTTCCTGCAGGAATGCTATAGAACATCTTATTTTACTTAATTCTCCCAACAATCTCGTTCTTTTTATCGGTGAGTGTATCCCCTTTACGTTATAGGTGACAATCCTAAGATCACTCATTTGTAAAATATAAAAAGTGTGTGATTCTTAACCATACTCTTATGGTGTTGCCTTTCTTGAATCAAGTAGACTCCCATCAGACCCATGTAACCAACTTGTGAAGCTTGTGACAGACTAATAGACAAACATTTACACCTCTCTATACCGAACTCCGAGGTGAGAAGTAAAATATGGTTAACTGTAAACATTTTAACAAATTTAATAAACACCCAAATATATGTGTTAATAGCAATGTCGTATTGCCATAAAATAAAGCAATACCGTAGGAGTTTAACAATGTTCCAATATAAACCTCCAAGGTGAAACATAACTTTAAGTAAACGCACCTTTGTTGTTAGTAGAGAGGCTGTGCCCAACCCCTCAAGGTGCAGCATGTATTGCCTAGTACTGATCCAAAATCACAGGATTGGCAAAAACATGCTAGACAAAAACGTCACTACCATTACACTCGGTTCAGGTGGCCCTCACAGCATATATTCTCCCTTCCCTCCATAACCCCCCCCCCCGGTGTCAAAGAGCCCTATAACCCATTATAACTTCATTATTTCCCCATTTATAACATTAAGACTCTACCCATCTCTCTTCTAATGAGTTACTTGTTCTCCCGTATTTACTATGTTCACTGCCTTCCCTCTCAATCCAATTACTATAAAAGACAGATTAAGTCAGGGGTGTGCTGACTAGCACTCCCCCTCTCACCCCCCCCAATGACCATATATTCCCCCAATTTACTGGGGTGAGATGAGTTACCTGGATTAACATTCAAGAGAAGGGGATGAGATGCCCCCACATGTTTCTCGTCCTTTTGGATCACCTCTCAGACATTTTAAATGCCAATAAGGGAAACCCGGTCCTCAGGGTTAGCAGATTAAGTGTTCAAAAGTAAGGCTTGATGCACCTCAGTTACTTCATAGATTTTGCCGTCTGAGAGTCATTTATTCAAAGTCACCTGGGGCACGGGCTTCCGTCACCTCTCTCCGCTGTCGCGAAATCCCATGATTCCAGTTTCTTCATCAGCATGACTACATCTGGGGCTGTAGATTGAGGCAAGATCCAGGGAGGCATTCGTTTGCGACCTTTATTCTGTCTATTCCATGCACTGGACAGAAGGTTATGTTCAAGTCTCTCGGATTCCAGATTACGGACAGATATTTTTTGTTCCGGCAAAAAGGGGGCTGCCTCTGCAAGTGAACTGAACACTCTGTCGTCACCTTCAAGAAAAACTTTCAATTTAGCTGGAAAGTTCAGCTGAGCTTTAATATTCTTCTTTTCTTTCAGCTCCTTCACTATCTGTACGCTCTTGGCTTGCAATTCCGTGGAAAAATCGTGTTCAAAGTGATATGTTCTGTCCTTCAAACTGCAAGTCCCTTTGCTGCCAGGCTTCCTGTAAAATATATTCTTTCGTTTGACAGTGGAGCATACGAATAACCCAAGAGCGCGGATGAGCCCTGGGCTCCGCTGGTCGCAGCCCTAATGAGCGATGTGCTCTTTCAATGGTCAGAGGCAGATTGGAAGAAAGTGATAACTTTGATTTTAATAAATGGATTATAAAATCTGCCGGGGAGGGGAAACCCTCCTCAGCCCCTTCCTGCACTCTGTGCATGCGAAAATTATTTCTGCGGGCACGATTCTCTGCGTCCTCAAGCCTTGCATGGGTCTGTCGATCTCTCTGTAACAAATAGAGGAGAATCCTATCTCTACTGTCCTGGGCCTCCGCTACCTCGGTTATTTTTTTTTCATTTTGTTGTACCTTATTATTTATTTACTTCAGGGCCATACGAAGGTCTGTAATAGATGACTCGATTTTATTAACCGAGCGTAGGATTTTTTGAAGCGCTCTCTCCGTGCCCTTCTGTGATTCCTCCTCATCCATTTCAGGCTCCCACAAGGATTCGAACAGAGAGCGAGTCCTTGCTGAGGCCGCAAAGCCCTCAATGTCCGCGTTGATTGTCAGTTGCTTCATAGCACCTTTATGAGCTAGTTTCTTGCTCCCTTTTGATAGCGGTGGTTTACCCGCCATTTAACGTACCAGGTACACAACTGTTCCGATATTATTAGTTCTTTAACTGGGGAGATTACACGTAATTGCCCATTACGTGGTATCTTATCAGGATCCTAAATCATTCATCCTAGGTATATCCCTATATGATCTATCATCACCTAAACAACAGACTGTGCTCACATGACATAGACATTATTAATCTAGGCCTGTATCATACAACACACAGGCATATGTGCCCCTTAACTGATTTCTGGTTTCTTGTATACCGTAGCAACAGTGAAATTTCTACATTGAAGACCATTACAGTGACAACTTTGAACAAATTTGAGAATGTTGCTGTAATGGTCCCAATGTAGAAATGTTGCTACTTTCACTGGTGTTTCGCTCCCTTCCAAGTCAACTTTGACTCGGAGTTGGTTATTTAAAAATCGGGGGGACGAAATGTCACCTGTTGGCATTATGGATTTCACTGTGCCGCATGTCGACAACTTTGTTGTCGATGCGGCTTGGTGGAACCCTCATTTCTGGGGTCCAGTCATTAGCTTAACAAGCAGCAGTATACTTCTTTATCTTGTTTTAGATGGCCCCTTATCTCTTGACTTGTATTATGGTAACCTTTTTCTGCTTTATCACTTTTATTTAAGGCTGAAATAGTAAATACTTTGGTAGAAGCCATACAGCTCCTTATTGCTCATAAAGCAGCATATGATTGCTGGTTTCCTCCAATGTAGTCATAAAAACAGGAGGCATGATTTTTTCCTCTGCCTTAAGTGGCATTTCTCACACAGTGCATTATTCTGATTTGTTCTACCAACAGGAATGTATCATCAAGTTTCTGATGTTCGCAATAAAAACAAGTTTAGGAAAAAGTCTAAATTTAACTTCTGAAGCAGGCTTTGCCAGTTCTAAAAAGGAGTGACAGGAGCTCAGAATCAGCAAGTGGCAGTGGGGGGTGGGGAGGGGTGGCTGGAATGCAATGAAATCCCAACAGTCCCTTTTCACTGCACTGCTACTTTAAAGCAGCTTCACCCCCACAGAGATGCAAATAAAAAAAACAACAACAAAAAACAGCATGCTACGGGGCACTGTGGGGCCTTGAACAGGTCCAGGCAAAGCCCTCACCCAACTGAGAGAAAGAACAGTTATGTAAGAACTTACCATAACAGTAGATCTTTAAAGGGATCTCAGTCATCAGGTCACACCATAGGAACTTCACCGTCGGTGAAGCAGGATCCACATGGAAGATTTTCAGCAGTACAACTGGGGCCACCCATGCCATTAACATCATCAACCCTATAAAGACGTGAGCAGCCCCACTCTCTCCTCAGTTCTTTCCCCCGGAGACAAAGGGAGCATAGCTTTAGCCAAGGGAGACCAAGGAGAGAGAGAGGTGTGCCCAAGCCTAAATGAAAGGCTGGATACACCAGACAGCCAGTTCCAGTACAACAGCCCTGAGAAGGGGGATGGTGGGAGGGAAAGCAGACCTGATGAGTGACATCCCCTCGAAGATCTACTATTACAGTAAGTTCCTACGTAACTATTCTATCTTCTTTGGGGATATCTCAGCCATCAGGTCACACCGTAGGAACAAGTCCCAAGCAGTTATAGGTGCAAACAGTCTGGGAGGAAGGGCAACCATAAACTTAGGACAGGAGGCCCTGCAGCACAGCCCTGCCAAAACCTGCACGGGCTCTTGAGGCAGTGTCCAGACTGCAGTGCTGGTGAAAGTATGGATGGTACTCTAGGTGGCAGCCGCACAGATGTCAGCGGCTGACACCCCTCGGAAACAAGCCACAGAGGTAGCCATGCCTTTTGTGGAATGAGCTTTAACCGCTCCAGGCAATTCTTTGTCGTAGCAGAACACAATGCAATTTGCCAACCATTTCGATAAACATTGCTTGGAAACTGGAGCGCCCTCTCTACCTGGGGCGAAGGAAACAAACAACTGTTTCGACTTTCTGCATTCTTTGGTGCGAAGCAGGTAGTGCTTCAAAATTCTACATACATCTAATCTATGAAGCAGTGCTTCCCTTGGATTGGCATGCTCAGGAAAATAAACAGAAGAATAAGAATCAGCATTTATATAGTGCTTTTCATACACAATGTATCCCAAAGTGCTTTATAAGCAATGCTAGACTGGTAGTGAAGTGACTGAATGTGTAGTGGCGGCCATATCGCACATCAACACCCACAGACAGCCTGGACAATTGCATGAACCGGTTTTATGGGAAGGGGAATGTTGGCCAGAACACCGGAAATGTCCTCTGCTCTTTGCAAAGAGTGCCCTGGTTCTTTTACTTCCACCTGGACACCCACCAGGACAACACCAGGATGGGTAGAAAGGACCTCGGTTTAACGTCTCATCTGAAGGACGGCACACCCTAGCAGTACATCACCCCCCTAATACTGCACTCAGATGCCAGCATTTAGGTGCAAGTCCAATCTCGGTGTGGGACGAGAAACCATGACCTTCTGGTCCAGAGGCGGATGTGCCACCAACTGAGCCACAAGGGGGACAGACTGACTGGAAGGTGGAACAGACTGACTGGGTATAAACTCAGAGACCACCTTAGGGAGAAACTTAGGATTCCTGTGCAAAGACACCCTGTCTTTGTGAAAAATCAAATAAGACTCCTCACACCAGACGGCCTGAAGCTCGAAATTCTTTGAGCAGAAGTAATGGCAACTAAAAATAACACTTTTCAAGAGAAAAAGCGTAGCTCGCAAGTTGTAGCTGGCTCAAAAGGAGACAGGGTCAATTTCTCCAAAACAAAATTCAAATCCGGAATAGGAGAATGGATTGGGGGTTTCGGATGCAGGATGCCCCTTGAAAAGGTGCAGGAGACATCCAGCGGAGCTATCGTGTGGTCACCCATGGGCTCATGAAACGCCGAAATAGCCGAGAGGTGCACCTTGAAGGAGTACTGGAGACCTGAGTCAGACAGGGAGATCAGGTAGTCCAGGATGTGGCTCACCGGGCAGGTGAAAGGGTCCAGATTATGTTTGGCAGCCCAGATGGCAAACCACTTCCACTTCATGGCATACGTGGCTCGAGTGGAAGGCTTCCGGGTGGCCACCAGGACGTCCGCCACTCTGTTGGAGACTCCAAACCTGGCAATGGCTATGTCCTCAAGAGCCACGCATGCAGATGGCGGGACCTAAGGCTGGGATGGACGTGGTCCCCTGAGCCTGGGTCAGCAGGTTCCTAAAAGGGGCAGTGGATCCAGAGGTTCCTCCGCCAGCTGCTGTAGCAGGGGAAACCATATCTGGCGTGGCCACAATAGAGCTATCAGAATCATGCTAGCCCCTTCCAGCTGCAATTTGATGAGGACCCTCTGAATTAAGAGGCAACGGAGGAAATATGCAAAGAAACCTCCTGTTCCAGGAGAGGGACAACGCATCTTGCCAGGACACCCCAGGCCCTGGATCGAGCGAGCAAAACTGCAGTTTTGCACTGAGTGGGGATGCAAAAAGGTCCAACTCTGGACAACCCCATCTGTCAAACTCTTCTGCATGGATGAGAGGAGCTCCCACTCATGCATGCTGGACTGAGTCTGGATGAGGCCATCCGCCAGGGTGTTTAGCATGCCTGGGACGTATAGCGCAGAAAGTCAGACAGTGATCAAATGCTCATATACCACACTCTCATGGCTTCCCTGCATAGGGGGTACAAATGAGTCCCCCCCCCCTTGTTGATGTAGTACACCACACTGAGACTGTCTGACTGCACCAGCAGCTGACCCACAGCAAGGTGGTTCTAAAAGGCTTGCATGGCGCAATGCACCGCCTTCATCTCCAGAACACTGATATGCAGGGAGGTCTTGACCTGAGACCAGGAGCCCTGGGTTTGAAAGGGACCCAGGTGAGCTCCCCAGCCTGACCTGGAAGCATCCGTGGTGAGAATCTTCTGTGGCGAAGAGATCTGAAAGGGGACTCCTTGCAGCTGGTTCAAGGGGTCCATCCACCACTGGAGCACTTTGCAAACTGGGAAGGAGACCAGCACCAACTGATCTAACTCATCCATGCGTTGCTCCCATTGCACTCTGAGAGTCCACTGGAGGATGTGCATAAGAAGCCTGGCCAGTGGGACAGTGGGAATGGCAGCTGCCATTAGACCCAACAGTCTCAGGTACACCCTGGCAGGAATGAAATAGCTCTGGGCCACCTCCTGAGCCTGGGCAATAAGGCACTCTGTCCTGTTTTGAGGAAGGAAAGCCTTCCCCTGCGCTGAGTCTAGAACCTCCACTATGTACTGCAGTCTCTGGGATGATACCAGAACCAACCTGGGTAGACTGACTGTAGTACCCAAGGAGTGGAACAACTGGAGAGTTCTCTCCAGAGTCCACAGAAACTGCTCCCTGGACAGGGCCTTTAGGAGCCAATCATCCAAGTAAGGAAAAACGTACAGTCCTTTCCCTCTGAGGTTGCTGCCAACCCTTAGGCTGGGTATGGTACAGGTAGTGGACAGACGATGTAGCCCTACCAGATGCCTGCAAATCATTAATGATGTCCTGGATATCAGGCCCAAAGAGCTTTGTGCCATTAAATGGGGCCTTAAGCACCTTCTGCTGAACAACAGCAGCAGCAAAGCCAGAGACCCTCAGCCAGGAGTGCCTACGTAGACAGATGCCAGTGGCATCAGCCCTGGCAATAGTGTCCGAGATATCATAGAGGGCCCTGAGGAGGTGCCTGCTAATGTCCTCAGTGGTCTGCAAGCACCTGAGAACCTTCTGCTTCTGTCTGCCATCTGGGAAGGCCTGAGCAGCTGCTTTGCTCTTTTTCCGGTTGCTATTCTGGTATTTTACCATATGAGACAGGTAACTGGCAATCCTCAGCCCAAGGGAGGAGGAGACATAAACCCTCTTACCCCAGAGGTTTATCCTGTGAGACTCTTTGTCCGGGGGAAGAGAGTTAAGGTGCTAAGGCGCCTTGGACCTATCATGAGCTGCCTTGATGACCACTGAATCTGTCTCTGGCTGGGCAGCATAGTAAGGAAATCCCTGAGTGGCATGGTAAAGTTTACCTGCCCTGTGAGGCATAGCTGGCACCATTTCTGGCCTGTGCCAGTCTGCAGTGGCAGCATTCCTCAGAGTGGGAAGAACTGGAGGAACGATCTTTGGGGGAGACTCTGGGATCTCCAAAAGGTCCACCAGATCTTTTCTGGTGGCGTCCTCCTCCTCAGTGTGGAAACCCATGGCTGAGGGCAATTGTTTCATCATACTGGAAAATGTGGAGTCCTCTGGAGGAGACCTGAGGTATGCTTGACAGAGTCCTCACTAACAGAGGAGGCTGTTAGGAATAAGATCAGGGTAGTATTCCTCTTCTACGTCGACCTCTTCCAAATCCAGGTCTGACATCAGAGGTGCCTCCGATGGCTTGCGGGGGGCTTCCCACAGTCGACGAGGTGTTGACGCTGAAGCTGCCGTTGATGGTGCTGGAGAAGTAGGCCTGTATGTGCCCAATTGGTGAACGATCAGTGAAGTAAACTTGGTGAGGATTTCATTCAGGTTTACAACCATCGAAGGTTGCCTCGACGGAGGGTGAGTCGACAGCACAGGGACTGATGACCCGCCTGAAGGACCCTGCAAACCTGAACAGCCCATAGCCCTGGAAGGAGCAAGGGCATGCCTTGATGGGGGCCACTGATAACGAGCCCCTAGTAAATGGAAGAGGGTCTGACAACCCAGAGGTCGACGACCAGCCACTTGACTGAGCATCGGGCAGAAGTGCTGTCATTATGGTCTGGAAGGCACACAGACCTGGACAGCGACTTTGTGCATCGGTGCAGCAGCAGCTGACGATGAATCCCCTGGACGAAGGAGGAGAGGCCGTCGGGGAAGGAGATCACTGCCAGTGGGGATGACCCAGATCTCGGTATTTCTTTTCTTTTTTCAGCTTTTTTCTCCTCTGAGTCCTACCAGGGGCTTAGGCCCTCCAGAGGAGAACTCTCTCTCGGGTCCCACCGCTCCCGCACTTGCCGACCCCGATGATTCCCCCATGGATCCTGCTTCATCGGCGGTGAAGTTCCTACAGTGTGACCAGATGACTGAGATACCTCCAAAGAAGATCTTTCCTTTTTTTTAAATCGTACTTTATCTCCTCCCACTGCCTGTCAGCCCCGACCCTTCAGGGCATCCAAGGGGTCATCCTCCTACCACCTGCTCATCGATACTTACCTCCAAGTCCCCCATGTAGCTTCGGTCTGCCCTCCGAACGGGGACGAGGTGGGGCAGACCCCTGTAAATCTTACTTTCATCGGGTCTGGAGGTAGTCAGCGAGCAGTGGTAAATTGGAGGCATGCCCCAGGAAGCCCATCCTCCCGGAGCCGACAAGAGTTTTTCCACTTTCTCCTTCCCCCACACAGCGTTAGCCCCTGACATCAAGGTGCTAGACGCCGACGTCTACTGCGTGCCTGGGCCACCCATCTCCCTTCTACTGGGAGCTTGCATTCCCCCGAGCCTCCACCTGGAGTCGCACAAGAGCGGTGGGCATCGACCTCCCACCCGACCCTCCCTGGAGACGGCTAGCTGTCGTAAGACGCTTAAGCCGTATTCCCCCCTGCCGACCCACCAGCGACCTGAGTCTGCTCCTGAACCCGGGTCACCAGCGTGGAGCGAGGTGTGGCGTCCAGCGCCTCAAACCTCAGCGCCACCGGGCCGGCCCAAAGAAGATCTTTTCAATTTCAAAAGACTTGATTACGTTTGGACAGTTTTCATCATATATTTACTTGAAAACATTGGGGGACAATACTGGTGGCCAAGCTGAAATGGCATTATAAATCCGTGGTAAGGGGTGGATCTACTACCCCACCTATAGATCCATACTTAAGCCACACTTTGTGGAAAGTTACAATCAGCTGTGCATTTTTTAACATGGCCATTTAAAATTTTCATTTGCTACTTAAATTTTTTCTAGAATTGGAGGCAGCTGTTAGCCGCACACTCGTGCAGAGATAATAGACACTGGCTCTGTATTAGCAGAAGGGGCAGATCTTGATTGGCTTTCCAGTCTTCTCCGATCTCAGATACTTTGATATAACATATTTAGCCAGCCTGGCAGTGCTACAGCTCACCATGCTGGTGACCTGGATTCAGGAACAGACCCATGTTGCTCACGGGCGTGCCAGAGAGGGAGGACTGAGTGTCCAAACGGCAGCTCTCCTCCCGGGTGGGGGGGGATCTTCTTTTCTGCTGCTTGTCTGTCACCCAGCAGAAGCTAGCTGGCAGCGTAGTCAAGACTAACGCTCTGTGCCTGCCCTTGGGTACTGATATGTGTGTGTGCGCTACTGTGTGCACTTCATGTTTATCACTGCACGACTGGCAAGCCTCAAGGGCAAAAACCAGACTGCAGCTAGGTGACACCTCAGTCCCTCTCAGGTAACACTATGTGTGTTGTGTGTGTGTGTGTGTGTGTTGGGTTAATCCATGGAAGACTGTTGAGGAGAAGTATGCCCTAGGAATGACACATGACTGGGCTTTAGGGTCCGGGGCTGAAAGGGGCAGGTTGGTGACAAGGTGGAATAAAGAAGTGATGAGGAAAGAATAATCCCACATTTACAGGAATAACCAGCTCATTTAGTGTTAGGCATCCTAATCTGCTGCTTTACCACACTAAGGTAATGCAAAACAGCATTACCCCCCATGGCGTATTATTCCAGGTGCCACATAAGCTGAAAGGTTACCTTATTGTGCTTAGTGAGCACAACACTTCAGCTAATGTGATGCTCTGAATGATACCGCCATAAGGGAAAATATATTTTATTTTTTTATTTTATTTCAATAGTTCGGAAAACAACTTTGAGCAAATGCTCTTTTTACAAAGGTTCCATGTCTGTACAACAACATACAATCACGTTAAAGGAATAGACAGAAGATACAACAAATGCTATACAATTAGTACAAAGACAAATCGCATGACTCCTACAAATATTTCAATGATGCCTGGTGATTACAATATCAAATTAAGGAAAGGTGAAAATACATTCTGCGAGTAGAAGAAAAAAAGAAAAAAACAACCAGTTCCTGACATCCATCAGGAGATGAGCGTTAAAGGAACACAGTGCAGAAAGAGGGGTAGCAGCCTGGAGGCCAGGCTTAGTCAAAGGTCCTAGAGAGGGGGAAGGAGGTCATGACCATGCTAGTGGAGAGTTGGGCATGGGTCGAGGGAGCTGGTGCCGGGGGGGGATGCTTGATACGAGTGGGACCCGAGATAAGGGGAATGGAGAGGTGCAAGGGAGATGCAGGTACAGTATTGGAGGCACTAGTCAACAGGAACAACAGTGTAAGAGCAAAGAATGAGCTGGGGTGGGGGAGGAAATGCTTTATTGTAATACAGTACCTTAATATGATAAACTTTTCTGTGGTGAAGTGGAAGATTAGGATGGCTAACCCTAACTTTTCTTCGTTCCTCTTTTGAATGGAATACCTAAAGAACGCCAACAGGAGAGTGTGCGCGCTCTCATCTAACTTGCCAAATCACTGGTCAATCAATCAATCAATCTTTATTTAGCCAGGTGAAACTCCATTGAGCAAGCTCATTTTCAAGGAGGGCCTGGTAGGTACAGAATAAATAATACAGTAGCACAATAGAACATATCGCTCAAATGGGCACAGTAACACAACACATAGCAATAAAAACAAGGTACAGGGATAATCAATGAAGCCCGGTCATAAGGTGAAGCCTATAATAAAAAAAAAGCCCACTTGTGAGGTTAAAAGAAATAGAAGCCTTTAATGAAATACTTTTGGGGGTTCAATGCATGCATATATGTTTATAAACTTGGACAGAATCCATACCAGCCTTGAGAGAAGTGTTTTTGACACAAAACGACCCAGATTTTATGCAGGATATGGGTAATGGTTTAATAAAAATTACTCAAGAAGATGAAGTACTGAGTTGAGTATTTTTGCTTTAATTCTTTTGAATGTCCCGTCTTTGCACTGTTGACTTTTTTTTTCTCACTTGGCTACATTGGTACACTGCAAACCATGTTAATTTTGATCAGACAGGAATCTAAAGTGCCTTTTCGGATCTGAACTGGTATTTTGGAAAAGTTTAGTAGTTCAGTGTGGACCACTTTTCAAGGCCCACCAGCTGTCTGTAGATGTCTAGCTCTGGACAACAGCAGCCTATAAAGCTGTGTTTCTGAAACTGTTTACTATGATGCATCACGTTCCAAGGTCTGTTTTTAAGGCCTGGCTCATTTATTAGTTCTATAAATAATTTTGTTGTTTTTCCCACTGGCATGATTTAAGTCTGAAACTATGAGGCCCTGGACTAATATAATCAATACTCCTTCTGCGTGTATAATGCTGCACGTCCAACTCAAAGCTACTATTTTGTAAGAAAATCAATCAAAAGTTTTATAAAAAATAAACCGCAAGCAGCTGCTCTGTGGCTGCTGTTTACTCCTTCAGTCTCTCTCTACCTGCTTCCTATCCTTCATGGAACAGCAGCAACAAAGCTAATGAGTGTCCCCCCCAGAGGGGAATGGGGGGAGAGCAAGATCACCCTAGAGCCCCTGCCCTGGCTTACACTGGGCTTTATTCGGCTGGAGGGAACGGGAGTCCGCCGGGGGCTTCGTGGCACTCGTGAGGAGTTTTCTGCTTGGGTGTCCCCGATGTATGTAACAGGCACGCTCCCGCACTCACCTGCAGGACATCTGCCACTAACTCTACCCCGTTCTTGGCATCCCCGCTCAGACCCCCCCCTCCATGACTCCACTACTGCTCTGGGTTGGGGGTCTATTCTTATCAGGGCTGACTGTGATGACTTGATGTGAAAAGTTAAAACTGAATGACTCAGCTGGCTCGGTGGCGCTGAGGGTTGAGGCGCTGGTCGCCACACCTTGCGCCACGCCGGCGACCCGTGTTCGGGAGCAGGCATAGGTTGCCGTGGAGTCGTGAGAGGAGATGGATTAGTGTCAAGGACTGCTCTCCATCTCCAGGGAGGGGGATTTGGGCGGCGGGCTTGCCTGACCCCCAGAGGCTGGGGGTCGACAGCATGTAGCTGCAAGCTATGGGGGTGGGACATGGCAGGCAGCAGCCCAGAGCGCACTTGCAGGGGCGTCGTCTGCCAGTCGCTAGCGTCATTCACGCCATGACCCGCCGAGGGAAAAACAGCGAGCCCGGCAGCACGGTTGTTCCTCAGGCGCCGTTCCTGGAAGGGCACCTCCCTGGCATGGATCTGTTGGGGTGGGTTGAGTTGCTCCCCACCACCCTGCCACGAAGGGTAAGTCGCGGGGTGCACAAGGGAGGGGGTCTGATGTCCGGGGATGGCGCTGGGGGGAACAACGGGGGGGGGTCATAGCCGGAGCTCTGGAGGAGAGAAAATAATACCCCCCCAAAAAAACTGAATGACTCTCTAGCTCTTGGCTCATCAGCAGCAGTACACTGGTCTGTTTCAAAGGAAGTCTGCGGAGTTTCAAAACAGCTTGAATAGGAGATGTGGCAGCACCCTCTGCCCCGCCCGTTAGATCTGGGATTCCAACACTGTTAAGTGTCTGGTAGCAGAGGGATGGGGGGTAGACGAGACGTTGAGATGCAGTCATGCACAGCAGAGAGAAAGACAGCAAGTTGTGGCTCACTGTGTGTAAAAAGACGGGAATTGCGTCTGCGTCTTGTGGGTTTCAGACTACTCAGCTGACTGCGGGGCTCCCTGAGAGTCGGGGCCCTGTGTAGATGCACAGTTGGCACGATGGTAAGGCTGACCATGGCACCAGTGTAGGATTCTAGGAATCGCTCGGGAACCCTGGTCTCCCACGTGGCAGGGCAATGGGCTGCCATCTAATCTTTACACGATCCCCTTAATCAGCACGTGGTAATCTGCCACTTTTATCTACATAGTAGCATGTGATCACCAGAGATGGGGATGAAGCTGAAACATAAATGCTGAATGTACCAAGCAGTGCTCCAGATACGCTATGCAACAAATGGCTCTTTTGTGCAGTTTTTAAGATGGTTACACTAGCTTTTTTTTTTGGGGGGGGGGGGGCGCACTGTGCACCAACACACAATTCCTCCAATCTCAGAAGAACAATACTGCCAGTGCATTCTGTAAAGCATGTTGTTCCAGATTTAAAAAGCTGTGGGAGGCAGTATAGCGCAGTGGTTTAAGGCTCTGAGATGCAAATCTGGTGACATTCAGCAGACCAGACCTGGGTTTGAATCCACAGCTTCCACTTACATACTGTGTGACTCTGAGCAAGTCACTTAACTTCTGAGTGCTCCCAGGTCACGCCTGTAAAAGAGCTTTCAGCTTAGTGTGCCACTCCTGGTTAAACACAACTAAAAAAAAAAGAACATCAATTAGGGTGTGTATTTTATTTTCAACTTTGACGTTTGAGATTTGTGAACTTATCTAAGGTAAATGGTCAAGTGAATTGGCAAAACATACTTATTCTTCTATTTTTGTTTAGATTAGTTTAATTTTACAGTGATAACTTTTTCATTTACAATATACAGCCTCAAGGGTGTAAGCGCCATTATTAAAGAGATGGTGCACTAATTTTTGTATTAACACAAAGTGAATGTGGATTAATTTTGAACACCAATTTTTCCTTTTTGTTCATAAATTTAGTAGTTTTTACACACACACACACACGTGTGTGTGTGTGTGTGTGTATATATATATATATATATACACTGTATATATATATATATATATATATATGTATATAAAAATAGAATGTGATAAACAGTTAACTGCATTTATTCTCACTGATGTTAAATAAACGGTGGATCCAAGATTTATTTAATACCCTAACGCTAATCAACCACCATTTATTTAACACCCTGATGTCAGTCAGAGCACCCAGCACCCTCCCTTCTCTGCCAGCCTGTCGGTACTACTTACTCACCAACTTGCCACAAACAGCAGTCCCCCCCCCCCCCCAGCCACTTGCCTGCAGCAACCAGGTTTTGGCTCTGGAAACAGAGGCTGAATTCACCATCCAACACTCTCAGAATGTGTCCACAATATTATAAAGCTATTTTATTTCTGTGTGCCTCTGCGCTCCCCTTACCACAGCACTGTCAGATGACATAACATCTCACAGCATTCTCCTCATAACACACCCGATGCCCGCATGTTCAGTCAGTCACTCGCTCACGAAT
This sequence comes from Neoceratodus forsteri, assembly GCA_016271365.2. NCBI lineage: Eukaryota > Metazoa > Chordata > Ceratodontiformes > Ceratodontidae > Neoceratodus > Neoceratodus forsteri. The sequence continues at coordinate 38,169,037 of JADMNL010000032.1, forward strand.
TAAAACAATGCACAAAACGCAGCGCTGGCCACATAAACAGGCAGGAACAGCCAGATAAGTAAAAATCCATCTCCACGCTACAAGGACTACCTTTCACTTTTGCTAAACGAGAGACGAAGCTGCCATCTTTTCGAAAACCTCTGGCCCCCCCAAAAATCGCTCACAACCAATAACACATACTCTCAACTTATGCACGTCCTCTCCCTAGCAACCAAGTACCCACCCCCCAGCAACCTCTTGCCAGCCATGCAGTAACACACTGGAGACCAGAAAATAATCCCTCGTATTTCATTTAAAAAAAAAGCCACAGAAAAGAAAAAACAAACATAAATAGCTACACTTAAAAACATCCCTATTGCATAAATGAGATATGCAATGGGGAACTCGTTGAATACATGAAATATATATGTATAAAATATGCAGACAACCACCAAGTTTCGAAGGAGTGCTAAACTCCGAAACGTTGGTGTTTTGCTATTTTTATCTGTGAATACAATAAACTACGGATTAATGAATAAACTGTGGTGAATGGGCCGCTTTTCCAATCTTCTGCTGTTACTTAGCCTTGACTGTAACAAGCCTCTCCAGGGAATCTATACGATTCCCTATATAATTATTGTAAAGGTTACTATGAAAAGTCTGTATGTAAACTGCTGGGTTATACTTTGAAAATGTCTTCAGTAAGACAGAAAAATACTTTTAAAACTGTGATGTGGAAGAATGCATTTTGTGGACAAGAAAGGTGCTGTGATGATGTCACTGCCTCACCTGCTCTAACAATGTGCAATGAAGCAGGTTAAAACAAACTGCTCCTACAGACAGAGATCCTATTAAATCATGAAGCAAAACATTGCAAGAACAAGGGGGCACAATTTGAAGATGGGGGGGACAGCTCAGAGGTAATGTAAGGAAGTATTTTTTTCACAGAGAGGGTTGTGGATCATGGAACGGGCTTCTGGAGGAGGTTGTGGAGTCAAAAACAGTATTTGAATTCAAGCATGCATGGGACAGTCATAAGGCAATTCTAGGGGTTGGGGGTACAAAGAAGTAGGCTGCTGGTTAACTAGGATCTGCAGCTTATTCATTAGGTAGGAAATGGGCAGACTGGGTGGGCCAAGCGGTCCTTATCTGCCGTCAAATTCTATGTTTCTATGTTTAACACTGGATTATGTCGTTACACTCCGCCAAACATAAAATCCAGAGTGTTCTTCAAAATATAATAGGATCCCTAACAGCACAGCTGAACTGTTCTCATCTACTGCACTGCACACTGCTAACACTGGTGAGGCAATGACATCATCACAACACCATAACTGTCCACAAAATGGATGCCTCCACATCTGTATTTAAAAAGTAGTTTTCAATGTTTTATTAAAATTATTTTCTAAATGTAACTTTTTCAATCAACTCCTGCACAACTATGGTAACTGTTGAAATACTCATATAGGGAATCATACGGATTCCCTTTAACAAGTCTCTCTCTCTCTATTCTGAGATTGGTTGGGTTGCCGTCCCTGTTTTGGGTTCTGTGTTGCGTATTCACCCCCCTAATATTTTTATTTGCCCCACTGGTACATTCTTTACTCTTGTTTTGAAGCTGGCATATTTTGGGATATTCAAGTGTAAGATGGGGATTGGAGTAAAACTGCAGCTACCACATGGAGCACAAAATCCTATCAAAAAGGTCTTATTACTTCCCTGGCAGTTATTACCAGGCATTGTCAGGGAAGGGTTGGGGGGTGCTTTGTACCATAGTGAGTCACTGCAGAGATGGAAATATATTTTCTTCTTTTTCTTCCATTGTTTATCCCTGCAGTAGCCACTTACCTCCTCTTTCCTTCTGCCATCAGTCCAGGACGTGGAGCTGCTATCTGTCATGACATGTGCCAACCCCCAGACTGTCGGACGTGACAGCCATCCTCTACCTCCTCACCCTGAGAAACACCCACTGGCTGGGCTTGGCCAGGGCTGAGAAACAGTACTGTTGGAGGAAGCAGCAGCAGGGGGAGCAGAGTGCCGACATCGTCCTGATGATGGAGGTGCCCATGTGTAAGATGTCATTACCCAAGACCCATGATATTTTTCCCCAATTTTACTCACCTGCCACCCCTGTGATAACCTGACCACTAGCATCTGACCTCTGCTGGAGGAAGGCCAGCATTGTATGGTCCCCCATGATGCGAAGGCCAACACAATAACCCACCAGAGAAAGTGCACAGGCAGCAAAGTGAACTGAATCCTCCTCCAGAGTTTGAGTGGTGTGGAGGGAGTCAGGCACAAGCTACAAAGCTCTATCAGCACCAGTGGGTTGGCAAAAATAACTGTATTTGATTGTGTGGCGGTGACTGCTACATCAGATGACGTCTGCATTTCAGACAACATGTCTGCCTTGTCAAAACAGCCAGCAAACCATTAGAAAATGGCAAACACAAATTAACTGCAAGTTTGACTTTGGAACAGGGAACTTGTCATGCTGTCTTATTGTTGACAGTCTGTGGTGAAATACTGGTTACTTGTACCTTTCACAGTCAGTAAACATTAAGTTTCTATTTTTTTGAATTAAGATTCTCATCCTCCAGTACCAGTCCACCTAGGCTACAAACTAATTCCAGCATCCGCTACCCCTCGCCATCCTCCAACAGAGGTCCACAGGGAGTAGGACCAGACAGTGCATGCAACTGTCATATACAGTAGATGGTGCTCTGGGGTTTCTTTCCCATTCCTTCCCTTTTACCCTTTTCCCTCCACCCACTAGATGGTGCTGCCATAGCCACTAGTGACCTCAGAAGCAGCATCCCAGGGGTTGTGTGGTGCTGGAATTAGTGTCATCCCTTCCCAAGGCTGGGTAACACTATTTCTCACCCTTGTACACCCACCTGAATGTACCAAGTTTGTGCCCAAACCCATACCTCTCAACTGTCTCTGATTAAGAGGGGCATCCCTCATTTTACCCTTCAAAGTTACTTTGCCCTCACCGGTCCCTCATGGAAAAGGTACTGCCCACACATAAAAGCTTCTATAAATTCAAGTTTAAAAAAAATACATATATTTTAAGATGCTAAATAAAAAATAATTTTTGCACAAGTACAGTCAATGGTTTCCACAGTGTTCCGAGTTTTTAGCTCAATGTCTGGGGATTGGTCCATCATTATGAGGGTCAGTGTCCCTCCACGTCCCTCATTTTTTTTCCTTTTTTAATTTCTTTTTATTAGTTGGATGTGACAGACAGCAAATGGCACTGTCATCATTGTATAATATTATTACATCCTTCATTTCCAGTAAAACCTTGTATAGTTAACATATATAGAACTCTTTTCCTTTTTTTTTCTTTTAAAGGCAGTACATTTACAAAATGACTGGATTTCTAGCATTGCAGACACATAACCCCCATAAGCTCATTGCCAATTAAATTTCTCTATGGGCTAATAATTTATTATAACAGATGTGATGGCTGCACCCCGAGGTCCTCCCAAGACCTTGTCACCCTCACTACTTTCAGGGTTTTTATATGGAGAGGGTCAAGGGACAAAATCTGGATCATGTCTAGATAGATACATCACCCATGGCCTCCATAGCACCTCGCACGCGTGGTGTTTATTATGGAGTTTAGCCGTAAGGAATTCCATATAGTAGATATCGGATACCACCCCCCGCCAGTCTTTGATAGTGGGAATAATAGGAGAGCTCCATAGTCTTGTTATTGCCTTTTTGGCTGCCAAAATATAAATAGGTAGTAGGGTTCGATACCAAGGTGGTCTATGGGGTGGAGATAGAGACAGCAAAACCATCTCAGCAGTAAGTTTGGTCGCCTCTCCTAGGCAATCCAAAATTTCCTCTTGTAATATATACCAGAATGGTGTTAACTGTGGGCATGTCCAAAAAACATGGCCAAGGTTGGCCAACAAACATGAACATCCCTGCCAACACCTGCCATATGAGGAGGAAAGGTATTTAGTTAAAATTGCCGGTGAGAGAAAAAATCGATTGTGGCATTTCCAGGTGAATTCACAGCATTTAGTAGAATGGGTTACTCTGCATACCAAGGAGGAAGCTTGTAACCACTCCTGTTCTGAGATATCTAACTCTAGATCCCTGCACCAACTATTCAACACAGAGACAGACAAGCCACCCATCCCATCCCGAAGAATTCTGTATAGGTGCCCCACCAGGTGTCCCCACATATGACCATTAACATTATCCTCAAAATATTTCCAAGACATCGGAATGGGGTCTGGTAACTTAGAGGTTACATCCTTTTGTCGCAGTAAACAGTTTTTAACCTGGGTATATCTGAAAAGGTTGTTGTCAGATAAACCATAACTTATTTTAAGAGTTTTGAATGGAATAATGCCTACTGGAAAAAGGAATTGCTTAAAAAATTGAAGCCCCACCCTTCTCCGTTTTAAAAAAGTGTGGTCCAGGGCTGCCGGAAGAAACCGCTCGTCTTCTGAGATGTGCGTGTAAAAGAAAAAGATTTCCCTGAAACCCTTACAGAGTTTTAACTTGTACCACAATTTTAGAATTTGGGCTATAAAAGGTGTAAAATCCCACATGGGTGGTATCTCGTTTACCGAGGCCAAGGTTATCTTAGTGATATCATATAAGTAATTTACTGCAAATTCCAAGTCTTTCCAAGGTGTCGAGTATATAGGAGACAATCACAAGGTCAGTATTTTGAAAAAAGCTGCCATTGCATAGAGTTTCAGGGAGTGTCCCTCATTTTGAGTGTCCACATAACTCATTTCAATGACAAAAGTTTGAGAGACATGCCTGAACCCAGGTCGCTGTCAGAGCTGTGCAACCCACTGCCGCTGGGCTAAGAGACGTCCCTGAACACCAAGTTTCTTATTGTATATCCTGTATATTGTACATGCAGGAACACTGAAAGCCTTGTGAATGCAGTTTTTATTTTTGTTAGCTTGTCAGTGGATCACAGTATTTTCCACATCTTTGGATAGCCTAGGGCCTCTGGAAGGTACATGGATGCCTTCAATTTGCCACGGCCTGGCAGACTGTGAATAAGCTTGTTGCTAGGCAATCAGCATTTTTAAACAACAACATATTAAATGCACTGCCAAGGAGACATGGTTCACGGAGGGCAGTTTTTTTTTATATTCAAACAGTTCCACATTCTGGATGTTGGGGGACCAAACGGCTCAGAAGACTGACTGTGCTATGGAGCCTTTCATGTCACCAGTCTGAATTCAGTCCAAGTGACTTTATTTATTTGTAATTTATTTATTTATTTCAAGATTCGGACATTACCTTTGAGCAAAAGCTCTTTTACAAATGTTCTATGTCAGGTACAACAAAATGTGAACAACTGAGAACAAGAAAACATAGGAGGATGGAGCCCCAGTGTAAGCAAGTTACAAGGGTGAAACATTACTAAGAGACATAAGCTATCTGGTAAGTGCAAGGAAACATGACAAGGCCAAACACTGTCAGGTACACAGGTATAATTTACCACAGCCAAAGAAAGGCTAAGCACAAAGGTATAATCTTTAGTAGTCAGGGAGCTAGATCTAGCTACGTAGTGGAAATGATGTAAAGAGTTGGGGGTGAGGGATCCAGGATGTGGGCAGTGGCCCTGTGGGGGCTTTGTTAAAAAGGGTGTGAGAGGTGACTTGATCCATGTCGGTTGTCCAGGACATTGTGTGTTAAGACTTGCATGGCTGGGAATGTAATTACTGCCTACATCAACAGGCCAGACTTCCAGAGAGGTACTTGTTAAGCTCGGCCTTAAAGGCAGGTAGGCTCGAGTTTGTTAGTAGGTGAGTAGGGATCTCACTAAGCCACAGGGGAGCACAGTACACAAACGACCGCTGTCCCAGTGTCATTTTTCTGAAGAGGACCGCTAGGGAGCCCTGGAAGTAGCCTCTGGTCTGGTACCCAGATCTACAGGCAGGCAGCAAGCTGCTGAGGAATGGAGCCGCTTTGCCTAGTAGTGATTTTTTGCCTAACAGGCAGGTTTGGTATTTTATTCTGTTGGGTAGGTTAAGCCAATTGGTCTGCTCAAAGAGGGAGCATGTGTGCGTAAGGTTGTCTGCCCCAAGTGTTAGCCTTCACGCCTTGTTAAGGGCCGCTGTGCAACTCTGGACCAGGAAAGGTACTTACACAGGCCTGTTTTGCTAACAGAAGGAATGTTGGCAATGACACTGGGGAAACTCCTTTACTCTTCGTCTTCATCACAAAGTGCAGTGCAGCCAGCCTGCAGGCACAGCAGTAATGCTACCATTTGCGGCGCGGACGACCCAAGTGTACCCCTACTCGCAGACCCAGTGTATAAAGCCAGAGCACCCACATCTTTAGCACTGGCAAAAAGGAGGGTCCCATGATATCCAAATGCTGAGCTGGGGAAGACAGAGATCTAGGTTATCAGAAATGCTTTAATGGGTTGCATCATCAGGACTCTCTACTGACTTACTGTGCTATATGTTCACAAACTGCTGGAATTGTATGTACTGCACATATAATACCGACGTATAGTGAAGCGATCCATGGTCTAAAAGCAGGCTTACACTGACTACAGTCTCAGGATACAGACCAGATAAAAATACTGCAACTCCGAAACCTTATTTCTTATGCAAGGGACGCTGCTACCCAAAAAAACAAAATAGACGAAAATCACGGGTTATCTGCAACCGGGTGTCAGTGCCTGCTTTACAATGGATTACATCAAGTGACTGTTTTTTAAATTTCAGATAAGTCTAACAAAGCCTGATACTATGTTAAAACATGAAATAAAGTTAAACATTTATTGATATTTCAAGGTTTACTGTATATATTTTTTTAAATGTAATACCGATGTCAGTTCCTCATGTGCTAAGTGCTCCCTTGATATAACGAACATGCCACTATAACAAACAGAAGTCTTGGCTCCCAACACATTCATTACAGCAAGGGAGCACTGTAGTACATAGCCTGGAACCCTTAAGTCACAATTGTTATGTGGTGTAGCCCACAGTTCCATAATTTCCATAATGCCTAGTTTTCGCACCTCCACTAAGGCCTGAAGATCAAATACCAAGTTGCCAAGGCTTCTGGAATCTATACTTACTACTTTCCAGATATCATGCCTCCCACCCTTTCCATCTCTGCGCTTGCTTTCCTTAATATCACTATTCTGCACCAATGTTTTGCCCCCAATCCCTTCCTGAATTTTCTGCAACTTATATTAACGACTTCCCCAGTCCTGCTTTGGATCACTTTTATAAATTCTACTTATAAAACCAGTGAAACATAAAAAAAAAAAAAACTAACACAAAAATGGGGATTAACGTCTAACTAGAATCAAAAGGAGGGGTGGGATAATTCACCTATCACATGGCCAGCAGTATAATGGATATATAAGGTGGTTATGCATATGAAGATACCTTGGCCGAAGTCTACGACCGAGAAAGCTCCACCCTCATGAGAGATACTAGAGGGATTCGGCCCAACTGACTCAAGGAATGAGAGGGGATGTACGAGTCAACACCCCGTCAGATCAAAAACAACAAAGGCGGAGGAGGGGAGGATGGAGCTGCAGCAAGAGTCTAGCGTGACAGGACAGTAAAGCTGGTGCCGTATATAATGGTCAGGGGGGTAGGGGGGTGGGGGGCCAGGGCTGGGAATGTCCTGGCTGCCCAACAAAACCCCAGGCGTAATCTGTTCAGTTCACTGGTGCTGCAGGCAAATGGATCGTGTAAGTGCTTAAGCATACGCAGGTACTTTGACCAAAGTCTCTTTTGGTCTCACAACCAAAACTTTGCCACCTCTACAACAGGTGCCAGATGGGCCCGACTGGATCCTTGGCAGTGACAAAAAGTGAATACAACACATAATGTGAAAAAGTGAAAGAGGAATTCCAAAACCGACTGTACAAGGACGGCAGACTAACTGAAGCAGTACAAACAGCAGGCAACTTGGCAAGAGACACTTTCTTTAAACGAAAGTTGCCTCCAAGGCAACCCTTTACTGTTGCAGTTTTTCTTTCTCACAGCTAAGTCCGTCTTCTCATATATTTACTATTCCAACATTACACTGCCATGGATCACCACTGAAGTGAAATTCTGATAAAAGAGAACTGAAAGGACCTTGTGTGGATTTGAACTGTCAACCTGCTGTTTATCAGGCTGTAGACCTGTCCACTACACCAGCAACCTGGCACAGCAATGAGCCTCAGGTCTTTAGCTGTAGAGGATAAATTCCTGCCTTGGAGGCAGCTCTAGCCATACCATCTTTGAGGTAGGGCTGCGTTGGAGGCAACTTTCATTTAAAAAAAATAAAGTGCCTCTTGCAGTAACATGAACAGGGCAGCTCTTATACCACAACAGTCCCGTAAAACAGAAGCAACGAGTAACCTAATAATAGCCTTGACACAGTTCTCATCACACTCGGAAGAAATAAATAGGATATTACACAAGAACTGGGAGATTTTGCAATGTGACAACAAACATAACAACATTTATTAAAAAATAAAACAAAAAAACACCACTGGTAGCAAATAAAAAGGTACTACATTTAGGGATGGTTTGCTCCATACATCTCATAATAATCAGAAAGAAAAAGAGGAAGCAACGCAACACCTCTTGGAACTTTTAAAACCGGGAAACAACCCTGTGGAAGTTGTGGTCAGTGTAATAACATCACATGGAAGGAAGTCTTTATCAACAGTTACAGTATGATCATTGGAGATGCACAATGAAGGATCACGTAACATGCCAGAGCACACATGTTGGGAATCTGCATTGTGCCCATCTGACAGAATTTATGTTGGGAAGACTAAAAGAGGATTGAAAACTAGATTTACAGAGCACAAAAGCTCAGTTAGGTGCAGTGAACAGCGTTAGTCACAGCACACTTCAGTTCTGCTGAGGTGATACGATAGAGACCGTCAGATTCCCGAAAGGAATAAATAATGTCAACTGCAAGGAGTTATTTAGCATAAACACAGGTTTGAGATCATGGGGGCATGAGGAAGGCTCAAGAGGTATATGAGGAAGCATTATTATATGGAGAGGGTGGTGGAACCCTGGAACAGGCTGCCAGCCGAGGTGATAGAAGCCAAAACCATAAATGGTTTCAAGCACGGTTGGGACAGAGGGAAGGCTATAGTGGCTACTCAGGGCAACAGTTGCAGGGAGGAGATTGATGGGGAGGATAGTGAGGGCTAGTACTCTCGATGACAATTACGTCCCGGGGATAGATAGGGAACCATGGGCAGACTGGATGGACCATCTGTCTTTTTCTGCCAGCATTGTGTAGGTTTCTATGGACACACACCTGTGTTCATTAAATTTGGAGGACAGGTGCTAGTGACTGAATTGGTGGAATGGTGTTTCTCAGGGTTTGAACAATCACGGATGCAGGGCTGGCCTTACCCTAATTATAGAGCGAGGGAGCACTCCCGACCAATCGGAGCGCTCCTTTCCACTGTGCGTGAGACACTCTTATTCTGTGAAGAGCATCATACGTGCAGATGCCCTGTAAACAGGCGCATTCTGGGACAATTTAAAACCAAACAAATAGTAACATTGAACCGTCACTCTATAATATATCAACATGTCCCACATCGCCACTCTTTGCGGTATAAAAGAGTGGGTTCGCTTGCGTTCTGCTCAAGTCAGAACAGCTCAGCTTAGCTTTGCTGATCTCTCTCAGGCAGAATGCGCATGAAGCCACTCTTGTACCACAAGTGGCTCTGGACATATTTATATATATATATATATAGATACTCTCTATGCAAGCATTGCCAAGGCTGCCCCCAGGCATACTCAAGTAGACACTCTCCGTACCCTACATCTGTCAAATGTGTTGAAATTAAAGGCTGGCCTACCAGGCAGCAGACAGCCAGGCTGCAAACTGTGAAAATAATTTCTTGTGCGTATCATTTTAAACGGTCTGGGGGTAGTCCTGAGCATTGCTATATTGTGGAACAAGAACACTGCCGATATCAGCGTAGCACCAGCACTCCATGGCATTATCTTTCAACCCCCATGGAACCCCACACCACCGATTCACCAAGGTTTCAGGGACTCTTAACTCCAATTTTTTTAATTTCCTAAAATTCTACACTGTAACCCTACTAGATGCTTTAATATGTTTTTTGCAATGTGCTTCCTACACTCCAGGATGAGCACTGCATAGTGACATTCACTGGGCCAGATTTGTGGCTTGCTTCGCAGAGCAGACATTTCATTAAATGCATGGGGCCACACCACTAGCAAACTCAGGAAGTGGCCCTACAAGCTACCAGCAGTGGAGCTACACTATCACGCGCATTGCCGTGGCTCTACAACTCGCTTTGCACAGGACCCTGCAAAGCCATTTACAGTATACCGTTTGTTCTGAGACTGTCAGGAAAGCGGAAGTTGTATCTCATGAAAATGGGTTTGTGAGTCACAAAAACAAGTTTTCAAGCCATGAAAAATTGAAGTGTTCATTACTTGCAATAAACTGAAGAAGAACCAAGTTACTCAGCTGTAACAGTAGTTCTAGGAGTGGTGTATGTTGTTCATCCACACTCTCTGGCATGTCCCTTTTCCCGTAAATCTGGCCGGAAGTCTTCAAGCTGGCTCCTCCCACCCACCTGGGTGGTAAATACCTCGGCTCCGCCCCATGACGCCAGATCGTAGCCCGCTGGAAGCAAGGTTGTGCGCCTAAAGCCTGGGAGGTCGGGTGGGTGCGTGTGGATGAACAACATATACCACTCCTAGAACTACTGTTACAGATGAGTAACCTGTTCTTCTAGGAGCGTGGATATGTTGTTCATCCACACTCTCTGGCAGACTCCAAGCAGTTCTCCGGGAGGAGGGAGGCAAGGCACACACCCCCTACTTGGGAAATAAAGATTGGAGAACCGAGGCCCCAAAACCAGCATCCTGGCATGACTCAAGGTCGATGTGGTAGTGGGTAATAAAGGTGTTTGCTGACTTCCAGGTAGCAGCCAGACAGATTTCCTGGATAGGAATGTCCCTGGAAGCAGCAGTATGGCGGGTAGAATGAGCTCTTATCTCTCTGAGAGTCTCCTTGCCTGCCAACTCATAGCACAGACCTATACATGATGTAATCTACCTTGCAATGGTCCATTTGGTTGCAGGTCTGCCAGAAGCGGCTTCAGGGTAGGTGACAAACACCTGGCGAACCTCTCCACAAATTTCCTCCGTTCTCTCCTTATAATAGAAGAGAGCACGTCTCAGGTCCAAAGTATGGAGCCTGTACGCGGCGTCCGAGGTGTAATTAGGATAGTATACCGGCAAAGTTAACACCTGGTTAAGATGAAACTCTGACACCACCTTCGGAAGGAATTTCGGGTGGGGGTGCAGGACAACTTTGTCCCTGTGGAAGACCAGATAAGGGGAGTCCACCGAAAGCACCTGGAGCTCTCCTGTCCGTCTGGCTGATGTGATAGCCACCAGGAAGGCTGTCTTCCACAAAAAGTGTGAAAGCTCACACTTGTGCATGGGTTCAAATGGCTTGCCCATGAGCTTTGCCAAAACCAGCAAGAGATCCCATGGAGGTGGAGGTTCACGCACCGGAGGGGATATGTGATCCAGGCCTTTGAAAAAGCGCCCGACCACTGTCTCCTGCGCCAACGTCGGCTGACCGGCCCATGCCCGGTAAGCAGAAATGGCTGCCAGGTGCACCCTAAGGGTCAATGACCGCAGACCCCCTTTGGAGAGAGACCAAAGGAAGTCGAGAATGTTAGCCACAGAGCAGGATAAGGGATCCAGACTCTTACCCTGACACCAAATGAAAAATCTCTTCCATTTGAAGGCATAGCATTTCCTGGTCGATTCCTTCCGAGATGCCTCCACCACGGTGCAGACATCCTCAGAAAGACCCAGAGTCTGCAACTCTAGCTGCTCAGGTACCAGACTATGAGGTGCAGGGATTGAAGGTCCGGACGGAACATCTTCCCTTGGTTCAGTGATATCAGGTCCGGGCGTGTACAGAGCCACTCCGGGGGCCTGCAGCTGAGGCTGAGGAGAACTGGAGACCAGAACTGGCACGGCCAGTCTGGGATTACCAGAATTACCTTTGCCTTGTCCCTCCTCACCTTGAGTAACACCTTGTGGATCAAGGAAATGGAGGGAAGGCGAGGAGGCCTGGAGTCCATGGCTCGAGAGGCACCCCCCCCTGCAGCGAGCCCTGCTGAGGGGGTGGGGTGGGCATGAAACAGCCTCAGCTTGGTGTTTTCCCTGGAGGCAAACAGGTCCACCAATGGTTTGCCCCAGTGGGAGAACAACTTGTGAGCTACCTCTGGATGGAGAGACCACTCGTGGGATGTCTGGCCTATACAGCTGAGAACATCCGCCAGCTGGTTCGAGACTCCTGCCACATGAATGGCTAGGAGATCTGCCTCCAACAGGCTGACGAGGGTCCAGATGTGGAGCGCCTCCTTGCAAAGCAGACAGGAGTGTGTGCCACCCTGTTTGTTGAGGTAGTACATTTTTTATTTTATTTTAGCTTTTGTTAACCGGGTAAGTACACTAGACAAGTATTATGCCTATTTTCAGGAACGACCCGGGAGAGTACAACATAAGGATACAGACAATTGTATACAGTAGCGAGTAAGTACAGCTTAACAACATAATTGAGAGAGTTGCATAGTCCAGGGATATATACGAACATAATGCAACTTATATCCCTGAGGTAACAAACCCCAGGAAGAGTGGGTCACACACAAAATTACAACAGAAAGCATTTGCACATTTCACGTAAGAGACAAATTGGAGAGGCAGTGACCAGGGAACCGTGGCGAGGACAATATATCAGGGGTCAGGTGGCCTGGTGTATGGGAGACAGGGAGTGCCGCGTAAGATATCGGGTAGTGTCAGAGGGAGGCAAGCTTTGAAGCCGGAAGAGCATCTGTATAGAGGAATACTCTAGGGAGGCTTGGGACAGTCACACGCAGATGCAAGTTTCAGGAAGCCCCTGGAGGAGAGTTACGGAAGCACAGGTGGGAGGACGACAGCCTGGTCGGCTCTGGAAGGGAGTTCCAGAGCCTGGGCACATACACAGTAACATCCCAGCTACCCATGAGGGTGCGGGAGGGAGGGACCTTGAGCAACCCCGGGGCGTTGGACCTAAGGTGGTAGGTAGAGGTGTCTGATGGCAGGAGGAGCAGGGCCAGCTCCCGGGGGGTGCCGGTTCTGACCACTTTGTCGGTAAGGCAGCCCACCCTGAAGTCCAGGTACCTCGCGGGGGAGAGCCATCCTAGTTTATCGTATAGCTCACAGCGATGGGTGAGGCGGGGGACAGCAAGTGCAAAGCGACAGATGTTGTTGTATGTCATGTGCCACCATGCAAGGTGAGTCTGGGGGGAGCGGGCGAATAGGTGCAGTCCATAGCTCAGGAAGGGGAGAAGCACGCCTTTCGCAAGGGCTAGTCTGGCCGCGGGTGTGAGGTTGAACTGGCCCTGTAGGCCAGGCCCAGCTTACAGTTAACTGCCCTACAGATGTTAAGGAGGTGACCACCCAGTAGAGTTGGGAGTCAAGGGTGACCCGAGGTATTTGGCAGAGTTCACTACAGGGAGGAGGGATCCGTCAGGACAGGAAATCTTTAACAAGGCCGACGAGGTTTTGAGCCTGGCTGTGGAGCCAAAGAGCATGGCCTGAGTTTTTTTCAGATTCAGGACCAGTTTGTTCTTGGTGATCCAGGTTTGAACGTTGCAGAAGCCTTCGGACAGAGCTCTATTTAGAGTTGCAACGTCTCGGGCATGAGCCAGGATCACCAGGTCATCAGCATAGAGGGTGGCACTGCAGGAGGAGGTCACCGTGGGAAGCTGGTTGATAAAGAGGAAAGGAGAGGGCCCAATACAGCCCTGAGGGACACCAGACGACACAGGACGGGACTCAGAGAGGACTTTGTTGAAACTGGTCCGCTGGGTTCTGCCATGCAGGTAGCCCAGATCCAGTTCATGGAGAGAGGGAAACCGAGTGACCAAAGTTGTGAGCAGAGCAAAGTGTGGTCGACAAGGTCAAAGGCCTTGGACAGGTCGATGAATATGGCTCCCGGAGAGGTTGCCCAGATCCAAGGCTGATCTTATTTTAGATGTGACCGAGATTAGGGCAGTGGTGGTACTGTGACCCTATGCAAACCCATGCTGAGCCGGGACAGCAGCTCCTTGAACTGGATGTGCTCCGAGATCTGTTCGCCACCACCTTTCCAGGAGCTTACTGAGGGATGAGAGGATGGCAATCGGGCGGTAGTTGTCCGGAAGTTTGGGATTGCCTTTGTTTCAGGACCAGGACAATCCTGGTCTCTTCCAGATATCGGGAAGGTACCCCTTCCAAGGGATAGATTGAAGACGTGGGCTACAGGATGGGCAAGGTGAGTGGCTCCAAGCTTGAGGAGCTTTGATTCAAGGTTATCTGGGCCAGGACTGGAGTGCTGGGAGAGGCAGGCCAGGTGCCTCTGGGTGTTCAGCACAGTCACTTCCCTGAGGTTGAACAGTGCCCGGGGGGGTGACCCTCACTCCAAGCCGAGGGGGGAAGTGAGGGGGCCAGTCCATGCTAGATGAGAGGGGAGCCATGAAAGCAGAGAGGTCGGTGAAATGGGTATTGAGGGAGTTGGCAATGGTATGGGGGTTCGTGCAGGAGACCCCATTGATGAGCATGTCAGACACTCCAGGTAGGGAGGATCCATTAACAATAGATTTTATGCTCTTCCAGAAACTTCTGGGGTTGCTGGCAGAGCAGAGAAGAGCGGACTTGCAGAAGTCGCTTTTTGCAGCCCTGATGGCCTTTTTACAAGAGTTTCTCAGGTGTCTGTATTTTTGTAGGGAGGTGGGATCACTGGAATTTTTGAAGTGATCCCAGCACTTGTCTCTCTCCCGCATCTGGGCCAGGAGATTCCCATGTAGCCAGTGGGTGGCGGACCCCCTCACCCTACGGGTGACCATGGGGGCGTGCTTATCTTGCAGGATCCCGAAGGTGGTGATGAATGAGGAGGTAGCCACTGAGGGTCAGTGGCAGCATGCACCTCGGACCAGTCGTGTAAGCGGAGGTCTTCCAGGAACTCCCGGGTTAAACCTGGAGTAGTTCCTGACATGCAGGATTTTGTGAGGGATCTTGGGGGCGATTTTCCAGACACAGTAGACTGAGAGTGGTGGAGATAGACTCCAGCAAAGTGCCTGCTGAGGAGATTCTATCCGGCCGATTTGACATGATCCAGCCCAGCAGGGTACCAGGGGATCTGTTTGCGGGCCGACTGGTGGTATCCTGGATAAGCTGGGTCAGAGAGGAGGAGGAGGAAGCGAGTAGGGCCTCATAATGCTTTGAACTGCCTCCAACCCAGTTGAGGTTGACGTCCCCCAGGATGAGGAGTTCATTGTCCCCAACACTGGGACCGATGGAGTCAAGGAGGTGGGACAGGCCAGGGAGTCCTCCCTTGGGTGGGTTGTAAGTGCACACAGATGCAGTTTCTTGGTGTTCCCAAGTAGTAGTAGCACGTGGAGTGCCTCACACCGGGACTCGAGGGATTGGGGAGGGCAACTGGGGAGACGTTGAGGTGACGCTTGTGGTAGATCAATAAACCTCCCCCCCTTTTACCCCCCGCTCTGTCTAGTTGAGTAAACACGTACCCAGGTAGACTACAGGCAGAGTCAGGGGTCGTGGGTTTTAACCAGGTCTCGGTCAGCCCGAGGATGTCGGCAGACTTGTGAAGGCCATCACTGTCACCAGCTCGTCCCGGTTGTGTAGCAGGCTCGAATGTTGAGGTGTGCTACTCTTAAGCCCTTGCCCACGCCCTAAGCTGCGGGGTGTTCTGAGGGTTGAACGGTCCTGGGTTTGGTGCAATATCACCCGCCAGCAGCAGTGTTGAGAGAGGGAGCCAAAGGAGGTGCCTCTTTGTAGGAGTTCTGCCGGCTGGGGGGATTATGCCCGGGGAGCGGGGACACACGGCCGGGAGCAAAGAGCCCTGAAGGACAGGGCAGCGTATAGGACAGCATTGAGGCATAGGGGTCCAAGGGAAGGATTGGGGGGAGATATAAATTAACTCACAGGAGAGGGACCACCCGCAGTGTGCCCCAAGTGATAAAGGGGGGGAAGTGGCTGCGTGGAACAGGGAGAACCCTGGGACAGGACCTGTTGGGGCCAGCATCCTGTAGGGGGCAGACAACACACCCGGGAGAAGTGTCAAGGAGATACCACAATCACGCATGCAAGGATGGAAAAAAATCAGCAAGGTCCCGTCAGTAGAGAACAAATATTGACAATGATGCGAGTAAAACTAGGCAATAATCACAAGCAGTAGTAAAAATCCAGGCAAAAGACCAATAGACCAGCCTAGTCAGGGGAGATGGTCTCGGTGAGAGGCAGTTCAGAGGAAAGAGACCATAGTACAGCACTGACTGGTGGGCTGAGTGTAGGGATGGGCTGCATAGAGGGAGTCTGCAGCAGAGCCACTAGGCATGCAAGGGAGGACCACCCCCGCAAGCTGATAGGGTGAGGTCCTCACTGAAGGCAGGGTCAAAACTGGCATATAGGACAGCACACAAACAGGGGTGCGTGGGAGGGCTCAACCAACCCTCTCCCTAGGCTAATGAGCTGCCGAGGAGGCCCACCGAAGCTGCAAAGCCCACGGCACCTCAGACTCAGCTAGCACGGGGGGGGGACCTTCCAACGCCAGGTCACACACGCCTCCCCTCCAGCACGAGCAGCGGCGAGATCACTAGCACTGAGTGAATTGGGGCAAGCTTGCCCAGTTGTAGGCCTCCGAAGAAAACGTCATAGCAGCCAGGGACCAATCGGAAGCTGCGGTTTGTTCGGCGCCAAGATTCAAACTGGAGCCAGAGTCTAAGTCCAGGATGGAGATCAGCGGTGTGGTAGCGGGGGACCCCGGTTTCACTCGGTCAGGCGAGACGCTCCGTGGCGTGGACAGCATCCGGAATCAAGAGTGGAGCGCAGTTTGAGGTAGGAGAGCTGTAAATGTCAGTAAATGGCAGTAGGAGGGTGGCCGGTCTCTCTAGGAGCAGCGACGAGGTCGGGACCCAAACAACCTCTCCCTAGGCTGAACGAGAGCTGCCGAGGAGGCCCCCGGAGCTGCAAAGCCCACGCACCTCAGACTCAGCTAGCTGGGGGGACCCCAACGCCAGGTCACACCGCCCCTCCAGCCGAGCGGCGCGAGATCACTAACACTGATGAGTTGGGGCAAGCTTGCCCAGTTGTAGGCCTCCGAAGAAAACGTCATAGCAGCCAGGGACCAATCGGAAGCTGCAGTTTGTTCGGCGCCAAGATTCAAACTGGAGCCAGAGTCTAAGTCCAGGATGGAGATCAGTGGTGTGGTAGCGGGGAACCCCGGTTTCACTCGGTCAGGCGAGACGCTCCGTGGCGTGGACAGCATCCGGAATCAAGAGTGGAGCGCAGTTTGAGGTAGGAGAGCTGTAAATGTCAGTAAATGGCAGTAGGAGGGTGGCCGGTCTCTCTAGGAGCAGCGACGAGGTCGGGACCCAAACAACCCTCTCCCTAGGCGAACGAGCTGCCGAGGAGGCCCGCCGGAGCTGCAAAGCCCACGGCACCTCAGACTCAGCTAGCGCGGGGAGGGGGGACCTTCCAACGCCAGGTCACACACGCCTCCCCTCCAGCACGAGCAGCGGAGACATCACTATGGTCGTGGTATTGTCCATCTGGACTTGAACCACTTGACCCCGGAGCTAAGGAGCGAAAGCTGACAGTGCCAGTCTGACTGCTCTGAGCTCCAACAGGTTGATGTGGCATCAGGACTCCTCGGGGGTACAGAACCCATGGGCTCCGCTGTCCCTCATGTGGGCTCCACAGCCTATGAGAGAGGCATCGGTCGTAAGAACGACCGTTGGCTCTGGACGGACAAACCGGATCCCTTCCTGCAACCGGTCTGGGGCAGTCCACCACTGGAGAGCGTCCCCACATCTTCTGGGTCACAGTGAACAGCTGGTCTGACGTGACCGTGGGCAGAAGTCCACTGAGCGGCCAGCTACCATTGGAGGGGGACGCATGTGCCATCTGGCCCAATGGACCACTGAGGTGCACACCACCATGTAACCCAGAAGGCATCAGGGTGCAAGTGCCCAACCAGAAATGATTGGGCAAAGGAGGAAAGAACCTCCGCCCTGTCCACCGGGAGCCGAGCTCTGCCCTGATGAAGCACATCACCTGAGAGGGCATGAGTTCCGACCTGGCCTCGTTGATCAGGAGGCCTAGTTGGGGGCAGGTTCGAAGAGCCAGATCCCTGGATCTCTCCACCTCCTGGAGGGAGGAACCTGCCAAGAGCCAGTCGTCGAGATAAGGGTAAATCTGAACTCCTCAACGCCGGAGATGGGCTGCCACCACTGCGATGCACTTGGTGAAGACCCTTGGGGCCAATGACAGGCCGAATGGCATGGCTCGGAACTCGTACAAGGTCCCCTTGACCCTTAAGCAGAGAAACCGCTGATGGCATGGATGGATTGGGACGTGGAAGAATGCATCCTGCAGATCCAGTGAACAGAACCACATGTTTTGCTCCAGGGATGGTATGATCTGGTTCAGAGTTACCATCCGGAAGGTGCAAGACCTGAGATATTGATTCAGGTCGTGGTGATCTAGGATGGGGCGCCAACCCCCCGTCCGCTTGGGCACCAGGAAGTACCTGGACACGAAGCCTGGGTCTGTAGGAGGATCCGGCACTGGAGCTACCGCCTCCTTGTGGAAGGGCTGAGCAATGTCGTCTCGAAGAGCCGACTGAGTGCAAGCTGAGATCCTTTCCTCCCGAAGGGCACGGGCTCGGCTGGGAGGGTACTGCTCGAATTCCAGAGGCAGTCCCTGGCCGACCACTTCTAGAACCCACCTGTCCGAGGTGATATCAGACCAGGAGGAAAGAAAGTGGCGGAGCCGGCCCCCCACGGGAAGACCAGAGCTGGCGCGACGGGTGTAGGGGTGGCAACCCCCAACCCGTCACTGAGCAGGCTTAGAGGAGGAGGAGGCTCCTGGACTGGCCCCTCGGCCTCCTTTACGGGGCTGTTGAGGACCCTGCTTGGGCCTGGGGCACCAAGCTTGAGCCTGCTTTTCATGCTGTTGCTGCTGGCCTCCTTGATAGGAGGGCTGCCTAACTGCAGGGGAAGAGTGCCGAAAAGGCTTCTTCTTGCGCTTCTGCTGGTTCTTGCCCGAAGAACCCTTCACAGAGGTAGCATCCAAGGTGGCACTGGACAGCTCTATGCGCTGGAGGTGACCAGCCACTCCTGGACCGAAGAGGTCAGTGCCTAGGAAGGGCACGTCAGCTAACTTATGTTGGGTATCCACCGGGAAGGAGGATAGCCTCAGCCAAGCCCTGCAGCGAGTACCCACTGCGGCTGCCAAAGAGCGGGCACAGGAATCTCTAATGGCTAGGGCTGTCTGGAGCTGCTGTTTTGCAACAGCATGGCCCTGATCACGGACCTGCTTCACTGTGGTCTGTATGTCCGCTGGGAGATGAGGGAGGACTTCATCCAATGACCCTAGGAGGGCATGAGAGAAGTGTGCCATGATAACAGCTGAGCTGGCCTGACGAAGGCCTAAGGAGGAGGCCGCATAGACCTTACGGGCAGAATGGTCCATATTCTTGGACTCCTTGTCCGGGGGTCAATCAGTGTCGGCCGAGCTACCAGTACGTCTGAACACAGAAGCAGTCACTAGGCTTTCGGCCGAAGGATGCTCTGTGAACCCCGCCAGGGACTCCATGGGCACCGTATACTTGCGGGCCATGCAGGCAGACGGAGCTGGGCAGGAAGCAGGACACTGCCAAAGCTCAAGGGCTGGGCCAACGATGGCATCGGCTACTGGAAAGGCCTCCGTCGGGGTATTCTCCCTTTTGAGGATATCCGTAAGGGGGTACCCCGCCTTTTTCTGGATGGGCTCCAGGGGCATTCCGGTGGATTCTGAAATCAGGCGGAGAATGCCCTGAATGGAGGAAGGACCTTCCTCCAGTCCTGCCACAGATGACTCATCATTCCCCAGATGAGAGTGTAATCCAGTGTCGTCAAGAGTCCGAAGAGTCGGGGTACAAAGGTCTCCCGCCTAGGTCTCCCTCGATACACCGAGGGCGATCGGGGATGACCGTGATTGACAGACGTCGGGGAAGTTGGTGTCTAGTCGGTCCTCTTTCGAGGGAGCCCCTCCCTGAGGCTGCTTAGGCAGTGGCTCCACCAAAATCAGTGGAGAGACCGGAATAGGCCGAGCCGGGATACGGGCCGGCCCCACTGGCAGTGGAACCAACGCCTTCGATTCCAGAGGGGTCAGCGTAGGCCTAGGAGGTGGGAGCCAAGTGATGGCCGGGCAGCCGGCGGAGCCGGCTTCTGCCTGGTCAGAATCAGCTGTTGCCACATCAGATCCTCATAGTGTCGATGGAGTTTCCGTCGAAGCCTCTCCTCGTCTGAGGAGGATGAGGATCGGTGGCGGTGCCTCTTTTTTGAGTGTTTATGACCCTTTTCCGGCCATTCGACCGAAGGGGTCCTGGTCCTCGATTGATACCGACAGGGTCGGTTCGGTCGATCAGGAGACACCAGAGTCGCCGAAAACCGAGGTTCCGGCACCTTTTCCCCAGCCAGGACACCCAAGGGCAGTGTCTCCTCATTGGGGAAGGAAAGGACAGGAGTCCTCATCGACTGGAGTCAGTGATAAAGGTTCAATTGGGTTGAGAGTAATCTCGGCCGGTTCAGCCGTTTCCTCGTTCTTGGTTCCTTGGCCAGACGGAAGGTCCATAAAGCCGGTGGTCAAGGAAGCGATCTCGACTGAAGTCGAGACCGCATGTTCCTGGGACTTGGACCTCTCCTGGTCCCAGGAACGTCTCCTTTTAGAAGAAGACTTTGGGTCCCTATCCCTCTTCTGATGGCGGGAGGACTGTGAGCCTGAGGGTGCCTCACCCCTTGTGGGGAGAGACTGGCACAACTCCCTAAAGGAACCCGTAAAAGCAGAGCCAAGGTTGAGAGGTACGAAAAAGCTTCAACTGGCCGAAGCTTGAGCAGCTTCCTCCTCGAAAGCCTTCATCTGTTCCAGCTGCTCGGCGGATCCCGTGGCCGTGGAAACCGCCCACCTTGCCTCTTTAGATTTCACCGGTGGGTTTCTAAACTCCAGTCTCCCCAATTTTAGGCACACCTTGCGGTCGTCCAGAACGTTGGGATGGAAGGCCAAACAAAAGGTACAAGACGTGGTGTCATGTATGACACCTAGGCAATAGACACACGAGAGGTGGGGATCGGGCTGCGACATCTTCTGGCCGCAGGTACACCGGCGAAATCCAGGGGACAATTTGTTCTCCATGTCCGATGCGCTGTAATCAGTGTCGTTAACTCTGATGAGTTTAAGAGTAATTTGAGGTGAAATCCGACGTTGTGAATCCAGGGCCTACGAATTGCTAAAGTAGCACGAGGGAACCTGAATCTTCCAGCAGAAAGGAAGATCTGGCGTCATGGGGCGGAGACGAGGTATTTACCACCCGGGTGGGTAGGAAGAGCCAGCTTGAAGACTTCCGGACAGATTTAAAGGGGACAGGGACATGCCAGAGAGTGTGGATGAACAACATATCCACGTTCCTAGAATTAACCTTACGCCCTACTGTCGACCACACAATTTTCAGACTACTCCTCCAAGGATTTTTGTTTTTGATGTGTAAAGGTTTCCTTTCTAAAACATGTTTTTATGACTGCTGAGACTCATGACAACAGATGTCTTATCTTACAAAAACAGACTTAACTTAGTGAAAATGGATACTGTCGTCACGAAAAACACCTTATGAATAGAATGCTGAAAAACATTATCTGCATGCACAAAAACAATATTTTATCTTTTTAATAATTTCAAATTACAAAGTTGTCTGTAAAGCCACCTATCAAGGAGTCATACTTGGGCCAAACTCTACCTAACCTGAAAAGTTCATGTTTGAACTCACAGTGAGCAAAAAAAGTCTTAAACAATTTTTTTATATGTAAATTCAACCTTCTAGAGCCTTTACACTGCTCAGCATATTGTGAGGTGACGTGTAGGTCTCCTAGAGAAGGCCGGCACAAGGCCCCCAGCATCATGCACCCCCACCAGCTAATTGTGGCGAGGAACTGGTGTTGACTGCAAAGGCAGCTGCTTGCCTGCCTGCTGGATGGAGGAGAGGTGCTGCTATGGATATTCCATTGTCTGTGAGGCGGACACGGGGAAAAGAAGAAAAATAAATCAAAATAAAGAAATGGGTTGGGTTAAAAGGAACAGGGCTTGCTCACATTTATGCAGACTAAAGGCATGGTCTGATTTTCTGCATGGGAACCCACTTGATTCCTGCTGAACTGGGGGAGGGGGGAGAGAGATAGAAAGAGGGAGGGGGAGAAAGAAAAGATGGAGAGGAAGTTAGAGAGAGAGTGAGAGCATGAGAGAAAGGAGGGAGGGGATAAAGAAGGAGGGGACGGAGAGAGAGACATGGAGGGAGAGAGAAGACAATGGAGAGGGTGAGAGAGAGAGAAAGGAGGGAGGAAAGGAAACATAGAATTTAAATTGGCCCGCCAGCACAGTGGTTGGATTTCCGCTTGCAACGCCAGCGACCCAGGTTCAGGAACGGACCTGGGGAGTCGGAGGGCCAGCCGGAGGAGAAGGATCGAGCGTCCCATGGACTGCTCTCCTTCTCTGGTGGGGCGGAGGGGTACAGCATCTGGTGCCCAAGGAACCCCTGGCGGAGGCTGGGGGAACCACAGGCGACCGGTGCCAGTACGCAAGAGGGGTGGAGCAGACACTGGATGTCATTGCACGGCCCCTGCCCCTGGGGCAGTCTAGAAAAGCGCTGCTGGCCACCCCTGATGAAGCCCTCCCTCGGCTTCTATTACCTCTCAGGCCGGCTCCCTGACCTATCCCGTTGGATGTGGCACTTAGGGCCGGTGCCGCAACCCCTCCCTGGGAGGTAAGCCAGGGGGTATCAGGGAGTTGCTGCCAATGTGAGAGTAGAAGCCGTGGGGTCTGTGACTGGGCTGAGGTACCAGGCAGTTGGTAGCAGGGAAAAAGTATAGTAAATATAAAAACAAATGAAGAAACAGAATTTGACTTGCAGATAAGTACCGCTTGGCCCACCTAGTCTGCCTATTTTCCCTACCTACTGTAATACCGCAGACCCCACTTGATCTTCGGCCCTACTGCCCCCCCCCCTTTCCTAACCATTAAGGTTCACTTATGCCTATCCCATGCATTCTTGAATCCTGCTGTTCCAGGCATCCACCACTCTTTCTGTGAAGAAGTACTTCCTCATGTTTCCCCTGAGCTCACCCCCTCCAGCTTCATAGCATGACCCCTTGTTCTTGAGCATCTTCTTTCTGAAAAATGCTGCCCTCTTGTACCTTTTTTATACCCATGAAGCATCTGAAAGTCTCTATCATATCCTCCATCTTCCTCCTTTCTTCCAGGGTGTACATACCGAGGTCCTTTAGTCTCTCCTCATAGGGCTTGTGATGCAGACCCTGCACTATTTTATCTGCCCTCCTCTGGACTGCCTCTGCTCTCTCTATGTCCTTCTGGAGATGTGGTCTCCACCTGGGGATGTGGTCTCCGGAACTGGACACAGTACTCTAGGTGAGGTCTAGATGAGGTTTCTCAGGTGAAGAAAGTCACTGCTAGGGCTAGCCTGTCGATGCATCAGTAGGGCTACCGCTCCTGGCACCAGCGACACACAATCAGGAATGATTATGTGTTCTTGGGGGCCGGCCAGGGGATGTAGATTGAGCATCTGCGAGGACACTCTCCTTGTCCAGGAAGGGAGGGCCGTGCACTCCGCTGTGCTACTACCACATGGGTGAACACAGGTAGTGGTGCAAACTGGGCACCACTTGAGTGCAACGTAAGCACACAGGTGTACTCGTGTCACTGGCAGTCAATGCCCATAAGGTACCCAGGCAGGGAGAAAAACGTGGAAATACTGCATGGTTGTAGCAGTATGATGTGCCATACTTCCACAGGCCCTGCACCGCAAGCTGGGCTTCCTGCCTAGAAAACCGACCCAAACTCTCCTTGAGGCTTGGGGAACCTTGGGGAGCTCCATCACAGAGGGCTAGCTCTTGGGCACTGTAAGGCAGGTAAGTAAGTCCCAGAGATGAGGTGAGGGGTTGATGGGGTGGGGGGACGCTGCAGATGGGGGTCAGCTGGGCAGAGAAGAGAGCAAAAAACCCACTAAAGACTACTGTTGACACCTGATGTTCTAGTGTCAGCCTGTAGTCCACAGTGACCCCCAGATTCCTGACCCCATCCACATCTCATAGCATACTCCCACCCAAAGATAGTAATGTTGTAGAACTGCCATTCACTGCTGCCCTGAGTCAACCTGGTTCCACTAGCTCTATGTTTTTGATGGGCTGAGGCAGAGGTTTAACCAGAACGTAAAACCAAAAAGAGCCACGTGCCGCACACATCTGTCTTTTGGCGAAGGCCAGTTTAGACGATCATGAAGTGTGCAGTAGTGAGCCCAGGTGGGGCAGGGGAGAATGAACCTGCAGAGGGCATTTAGTAAGGTATCAAGTTTGGATAATTGGCAATCGGGCAATGTCACAGACCTCATCACTCTGTATGATTATACAATATATTCTATACCAGTCCTTGATTGTGTATACGTGATACACAATTGTCCAACTCTGAATACATCATTTTTCTTTAGATGTGAGGGGGAAGGACAATAACTCAAGAGTGGCAGAACCACTGAGTGAGTTATATAAGTTCTGCCCACTCACAAATGGATAGCTTGCAAAGTCTTATTCTGAGTCAGGCCATTGTGTGTTCAATTTATACTACATATTATACCCCGAACGAGGCTGAAAATAGGTGGAACTGCCTAGCCCTCCTTTCCTGGTCACAAAAACTAAAATAAATAAATAAAAATAAACTGTAAAACTTTTAGAATGTTTTATAAGGATTTGACTGTGTGTTTAATTGAATTGCTCTGTTTGTGTTCAGCAGAGACCATTCTGATGGCATAAGGCATTGCTGAAGCTGCTCTCTCATTGGTTAGGGTTCCTCTGTGACCCATCTAAGGTGAGGATAAATGATTTATATGGATATATTCATCTTTTTTTTTAACTCATGTTTATTGAAAAACAGCAATATGACATACAGTACAAAGTAAATTAAAGTACTGTCAATTCTCATACCATAAACAATTACAGAGTATGAGTCTTCTGTTGAACAGGAATGTCTAACTGGAAAAATAAGGCATACAAAGAGAATAATGGCTATGCAACTGTGTGTTATGGAGTTTTATTTTTACACACCGAAGGACAGTGGCGAATCCAGGATTTTACAATGCGGGGTGCTGTGATAGTGTGTGTACTTGATATGCAACTTTCTGACATTTTTTAAATCCTTTATATTATCCTTTCCATTCAATTTTAACTGAAAACACAAGCATCATCTATTATTTTTATTGTAGATTTTCTTACAATCAATATATTAGACTTCTCCAGCAAAATGAAATGCAGCAGCAGTAGCAAGCAAAGTTACAATGGGGGGGTGCGCCTGCACCCTTTAAAATCCCCCAGATCGGTGAGGTGTGGGATGACCCATAAACTTAGAGAGCCAAGCTGGAGAGGTTTATGAGGTCATCACACACCGAGGGTGTCTTAACAAAAAAAATGCACAACACACACAGTTGCATAGCCTTTACTGGTGCACGGAGCAGTTCTGTCATTCACACACACACACACACTCACCCAGACACACACTCTCTCCCTCTCTCTCTGTTTCTCCCTCTCCAGTCAGCGACGGCCCCCCACACAGCCTGTTCTGATCACAGTTGCAGTCTCCCGAAGCCCTGCCTGAAGTTTACAAAACACCAAGATCAACTAAATAGATTTTTCTCATTGTAAAGGCAGGATCAACCAGATGAATACTGAGAAAGAAAAATAAGTTACCTGTAATGAGAATGACAGGAAACGATCAGTGCGGGTCCTCAGTAACACAGAAACAGAGTCGCCATGTTTGCTGAGGTATCTGGACCACCCACACAAAAATAAGGACCAATGAGATAGCGTGATTGACGGGGGATTAAAACAAAATGCCATAATATCCAGGTTACCTGGTTATTATGGCGTTTGAAACACTGCTCGAGAACATGCATAGGGGTGGGGGTCACCAGTAATTATAAATAGAATAATAGATAGGTTCTGGTGTATTACAAGGCAGTAATCCCATCAAGAGGTTCTGGCGCTCTCGAGGTTTCTTGTGTCCCCAGAACCTCAAGATGGGATTTCTGCCTTGAAACACCAGAACCTATTTTTTATTTTTTGTAATATACGGATGCAAGGAATTTTTAAGTTCTTACTTGTGCCTGCTGTATGGCGCTGCGTGGCAGAGTTAGTAAGATCAAACCATTCCTACCTTCCTTATCCATTTTATTCTGCTTGTCCCATCTGCCAAAATGTATGTATTGCAAATACCATTTACCATGTTTCAATTATCAGTATGCTATCTATAAGTCGCTTCCCTGTGTCACATTAGCTGACTACTACCTGCGGTCATCCTATGTGGTGTCCTTGTATGTATAGCTTGCCTGTATTATGTGACACTTGCATTTATGTATATATTGTTTATTAACGATTTATGTATGTATGTTGTGTAAGTCTATATGTCACAGGACCTCCTTGTGAATGAGCTCGCTCAATGGAGTTTTCCTGCAATAAACTTGAATTTGAGTGTTGTTCCTCACTCGCACCCCCGCCCCCCCGCTCCTACTCCCGCTCCCAGTCCCATTCTGCTTCTTTCTCTCACAAAAAACAAAACAAAAACAAAACACGGTTCACACAGTAGTTGCATCGGTAATCCCAACGGTACTATTACGCTATTACGAGGACCGGAAGTATACTATTATGGGACTAATATATTACAAGGAATTTTTTGTATGCATTTTGGGGGTATTATTGTCATTATCCATATATTACAAAACAGTACTAGCCTTAATAACATTACAAATAACAGAAAAAACAGTTAAGGTATAATAAATACATACAGACTGGCTCCCTCAAGCCCATTTATAACCTCCCCCCCCCCATTGTCTAAGCATAGTGTAATCAAGTGCAATCATGTCAAGGAGCTTCACTGCAGGAGATCAGCTAGAAAATAACAGATCGGCCCAGGTGATGCTAGGGAAACATTAAATCCCATGAATATACCCTAGTCTCGAGACAAAGCGGGGGAAGAGCAGTCACAGGTTGCAAAGAAAAGGGAGCAAATGAGGATCCTAATGCTATAATCCAAGGGTGTACTCCTCAGGTGTTAGTGGTGCACCACATGTGCCAAGGTTGCCAGAGTTCCAGGAATTTAGGTAGTCTGAACCCAATGACTGCTGTGATGTGCTCCACTGTTTTTAATTCGGAAACTTTTGGTTTCCATTGAGCAAGTGTTGGGTGCTTAGGGGACAGCTACTGTACTGTCAGGCATTTAAGTGTGACAACCTGCAGGATTTGGCTTAGGTTCTACCTATAGATCCTTGAGGGAGGTCAGAAAGCCCAATACATTTTTTTTAACCAGGTGAGACACACTAAGCTGAAGCTTATTTACAGGTGCAACCGGGAGCACAAGGAAGTTAGGTGACTTGCTCAGGGACACACAGTATGCAAGTGGGGGCTGTGGGATTCAAACCCAGGTTTGCAGCTCAGAACCTTAAACCACTGCGCTGTACTGACTACAAAATTAGAGACTGTAAAGGGGATCTACGAACATATGAAAGAGCCAGCACAAGAAGGCCACACTGGTCTATTAAGTCTGCTCGTTAGTGATGCAGTGTCCCTGGCTTATGCCACTGACCCTGCCCCTCCCCCCCATCACCCTTCCCATCCTAATTCCTCCCCAACCCCATGGTCCCCTGGGTTCTCTTTCCCCCCACAATGTCTCCAACAGGCATCTGAATGGGTAGCATCAAAATGCTTGGTGACTGCAGGAGTTTGAAGATATCTCACCAGAATCTTCCAATTATATTCTTTCCACTTCGGAGATGCAGTGACTGCCCAACCCCTCTATAATTGATGTTTCTAGTATTCTATATACTTATCTTTTATAAAGCTGAGTTAAAAAAAAATGAATGCAACTCTTTCCTTTCTACAATGGAAACAGCAACGACATAAGCACACAAAAAGAAGAGAGAGAGAGACAGACAGACAGACAGAGAGAGACCCATAGCTGCGACTGTTGTATCACCATGCTACCTCGCTACTGAGTCATGACTGCAGACTTACGGTAACCTGGGTGCTCACCTGGGGACTGGAGAATGTAATACTGAAATCAGCATACAGTTTCATACAGGGAAAGACTGACCATAGACCTATGTAAGCTGTTCAGGTTTAACTTATGTACAACCAAGTAAATGACCACATTGTGGTCATTTCAATGCATGCAGAAAAAACATCTGACCGAGTGCCCCTTTCTGTTTGCTGCTATGGAAAAACTGGAGCAGGGATGGGGAGGCACTGTTACTTCTTGGGTAAAGGTCCTTTACGCTTCTCTGCACTGTAAAGACTCAAACAAATGAGTACACGTTGGACCCATTCCCGTCACACTATGGGACAAGACGGGGGCCCCTTCTTTTTGTTTTAATTATTGATCCATTAACCATACTATAACAGTGAGGACAGGGTAAGATTATACTGGGGGGGATCAATAGATAAGTACTTTCGGGGGCAGAAGAATGCCACATATATCTTGGGATGGAAGAGGAAAGGAAAGGGGTGAAGTGAGGGATTGGAGTCCTGTTTCTATGTTCTTACAACATCCTTGTCACTTGAATTCTATACATGCTCAGAATGCTGCTACCTGCCTTCACATGTGAACACATACCTCCACTAGCTCCCTGGTCATTTCCTACAAGATTCAATGAAAATTGCCCCACAGGCCTTTAAAATCCTCTATAGACTTGCAGCTGCTTCTTACCCACTCACACTCCTCTCTGTCTACCCGTTTGGTAGGGATGCGCAGGCTGGCGGACAGACTTGCTATACTGTCTGAGTGCGGGCACATTTAGAGCAAGCCCCTGACCCTCACTGAAGAAAACTGTCCAGTTTAACTTCACCCAGCCACTCCATACCCTTACTCAAGTGCACACAAGTGGTCCCCAACCCCATCCGAAGAATATGTGACCCTATCCACTCCCACCACGCTACTCATCGCAATATGAATCCCCCTTAATTGCACTGCCTGTAATGGCCATTACAAATCTAATTAATTATTCATGAGGCCAGCCCACTTTCTGATAGGCTGCTGTATTGGAAGGTATCTTCTAGAAACACCCAGTCATACTTCTCAACCTTTTGTCCCCCAGATGTGGAACACTGCCCCTCAAAATGTGGAACAAATGAGCAAAATGTGGAACACTTAATTAAATCTTTACCTAGGAAACTCAGAGCACTTAAAATGTTTGCATTTATGTTCAGAAAGTCTGTTATTAATTGAATAATATATTTTTTGCATCATTTACTATAGATTTTTGCTTTAAAATGTTAATACTGGATGTAGGACAAGACCTCACAATGTGGAACAGGGAGCTTTTGTGAAGTAAAATGGGGAACGTTCCTCGTAATGTGGTACAGTTGAGAGGTATGCACCCAGTATAGCACAAAGCAGTGTGGCATGTGATTGTGCAGTGCGATGTTTCTTTTTTGAAATGCCATTTTACATACAATTAAACTTGTAATGACAATTACACCTTCAAGCAGGCAGTACCAGGGATTAATATCTGGACTACCCCCCTCCCCAGCCGGGTGTTAATCTCCAGGAAAATCTGTTAATAAACCTGGCTGACCCTGCACCTCTCAGTAACTTTCCCAATGGCATATGGGCCTATATATATATATATATATAATCAGTATATGAATGAGAATTCTGTATTTGCCTGGCGTGCCTTTGTTTTTGGCAGTCTCTGCCCAGCTGTTTCCCAATTTAATAACTGCAGTTGTCAGCACTATAGTATCATTTTGAATGGTCATGAGGTCTTTAAAACAGGGTTGCTAATTTTTTTCTCTTTATGTTAAACATACATTTTTTCCATCAAATAAATTCCATGGATGGAATCCTAGCAAAAGAGCAAAAAGTGGCTCGGACAGCATTTGTTGGAGAAGTTTAAACAATCAGCTGTTGGCTGGCTCCATGGCACTTCTGCTTGACACAACGACCACTCAGGCCTGTGCCCTGAGCCCAGAGGTGGAGGCATGCAGGAGGGGGAAGGAGCGTCTGCGTGGCTGCTCTCCTTCCTGGAGTGGGTCGGATAACTGCTGCTCACGTAGCAGTTCCTGGGGGTGGTTTGGTAGAAGTACTAAGCAGCACACTCCTCCCCAGGACCAGCAATATGCTAGTCCTTGAAGGTGACAGGCGGGGCTAGTGGGAGAAAGGTCATCAGCTGGGCAGTGGACCTCCGCCATCCAAATCAGGCTCCTTCCTTCCTTCTGACTCCTGGAGAAAGTGGGCCTCAGGAGTGTCTCCATCGTAGGCGACTAGTAGAGGCAGAGCTCTACTGGGGGGGGGGAGTAAACTAGAGATGGCAATGCAGCAGTGCACGCAGGTGCTCTGAGGTCCCTAGGGTCTGGGTAAGCATAGAAACATAGAAGTTGACGGCAGATAAGGACCGCAAGGCCCATCCAGTCTGCCCATTTCTTTTTCTACCTTATGAATGTGCCATCGGCCTTTGCTCTGTCAATGGCCTATCTATTCATTCTCATCTGTATTGCTCCCTTATGCCTATCCCATGCCTGTCTGAAGCCCTGCACTGCATTCATATCCACCACTTCCTGAGGTAGGCCATTCCATGTATCAACCACCCTTTCTGTGAAAAAGAACCTCCTCACATTACCCCTTAATCGGCCTCCCTCTAATCTCATGCTGTGTCCTCTTGTCCTGTTATTTTTCTTATATTGAAACATGTTAGACTCTTTCACCTTGTTAGTGCCCTTAAGGTGTTTGAATGTTTTGATCATATAACCTCTCTCCCTCCTTTGCTCAAGGGTATACATATAGAGCTCCGTTAATCTGTCCTCATATGTTTTCTGATGCATTCCCTGCACCATTTTGGTTGCCCTTCTCTGGACTGCCTCAATTTGGTTAATGTCCTTGTGAAGGTGTAGCCTCCAGTACTGCATGCAGTACTCCAGACGGGGCCTAACCAGTGTCTTGTAAAGAGGGATTATTACCTCCCTCTTCCAACTTGTGATGCCCCTACTAATACACCCCAGAGCTTTGAAGGATGGGCAGGTGGCACTGACAATTGTGTAGAATGGCCTGGTAAACGGACCATAACAGCAGGAAGTAAAGAAAGAAAACAGGCCGCTACTAGGCAGCATGTTGGTAGCCACAAGACAGTACAGGCCCTTTGGCAACCTTATGTAAAGGAATGGACTGACCACAGTATTAACAAATTTAAAAAACAATTTCATACTTCATCCACTAAAAAAAAGAGCATACAACAGATTTTTGTGCCTTTTGTACAAGCTTTTACCTGACATACTCGTTCTCAGTGAACATTCACTGTTCTTTCTTTTACGTTTGCCATCCAGCCACCTACAAAGCACAAAAGAGGAAAAGAGAGCCGGCATTAATGACGTTGTGAGATTCCTGCTGGAAACAAGACTCGAGAGCAAACTATGACCATGGTCTGAAATTGGTATTAGCCCACTAGTCAAATGCTGGTAGTTTGTACTGGGCTAGTAAAGCTTTCTTTTAACTAGTCCCGCTCATCCTGTTGTCATGTACTGGAGGAGGTACTATTTCAAAAACGACATTGGTTATAATAGTGGAATGTCTGTGGATCCAGTGGATATTCAATGTCAATATCCCTGCTGTCTACTCTTTGTAAACCTTAATTTTTTATATTTTATATATTTCAGTTTGGGAATTCTTGACTGGAAAAGGAACACTGATGCAAAGCTCATTTCCAGGTGCATCTCTGGAGTACAGGGAGGTTAAGTGACTTGCTCACTGTCACACAGTGTATGAGTGGTGGTTACGGGATTCAAACCCAGGTCTGTTGGGTTTCCAGAGAGTCACAGCTTGATGCTCTAACGTCTAGGCTATACTGCCTCCACTGGTATGCCATGTTCTACCCTTCCATAACCTATGTTACCATAGCATACTTATCATACCACACATACAACACTATTTCATTCTATATAGTGTCTTTCACACAAACCAGTATCCCAGATTTCCAAAATGCTTTCACATACACAAAAAACAAAACAACACAAAACAATGATTTTAAAATCAGTGAAACCAGCAGCCCAGTGGTAACCCATTACACTATCATACAGGTGACCAGTTTCAGGAGGGTGCCCAGGGAGCTTGAAACTGGGTGATAATGATGGCAGGGCTCCTTGACTAGGGAGAGTTGGCACTGCACCCACAGCACCAGAGACCGCTATGGCAGCTTGCAGACCTGGGGCTGGATTTTCTAAGGCAGACGCAGTGCCTGCAGCCAATTTTGCGGCTATGTACTTTGCTGCTGCCGGTGCGCCAAGTCCAAGTGCCACAACTGCACCCTATTATCCAAGCCAGGGTGCATTTCTGACACTTGATGTGCTTTGTGGCAGCTTGCAGTGAGGATACAGTGCAGGCTGCCACAAAAGGCACGCAAGAGGCACCAACACTGACAAATGGTAGAGCACAGAAATGTGTTCTACCGACGGCCTGGTGGCACTGAGGGCTGAGGAGTTGGACGCCTTACCTCGTGTTACGCCGGTGACCTGGGCTCAGGAATTACCTTTGGGTCGCTGGGGAGGGGAGGGTTGGAGCGGGCCAGAGTTGCAGGAGGCAGCTCTCCTTCCTGGGTGTGGTTGTCCACTCCCCCCATAGTTCCGCTCCCACCGGGTGGAGGTCTGCTGGGAAGCGTAGGCAAGGGGGAGCAGTGGCAAATGCCAATGGTAGGGTGGAAGATGCCGAGCCAGTAGCCAGCGTGCACCTCCATGCATGCACACATATGTGTCTGGGGTACGAGAACGGAAAAAAAACTAATAAAATAAATATAGAAAAGAAATGTGGTCTACCAGGTGTCACTTCAAATCAAGGGTAGAAAATACTGAGACTTTGCCACAAGTCTTGACCATTATATATTCAATGCATCCAGCGCCTAGGACATTCAAATAGCTATGAAAATTTGACCCATAGCCTCCACCCACAGGGGACAATGTGTGCCGGCTTAGTCACAGATTTACATAACTGAAGCACAAGCAGGTCAAGAGAATCTGTAGTGTTCGCATGGAGGGTCAGTGGCTATGGTGAGATTTGAACCCGGGTCTCCAGATCTACCATTTTGTACTCTAACCAGGGGATCACACTGCCCACCTTTCAGAGTCTGAATCAGAAGAACTGGAATGCTGGACCAAGCGTTAGCTGTGCCTATCCGGACTAGAGAAGTCACAATAACTGTGTTTTGCGATAACCACAAAAATGTTCAGTGACGATAGTGATATCATATTTCTTTTCCTACATTGTGAGAGCTGTTTTTTGTAGCGTAATATATCACAATAAAGTGTGACAAATTTAAGTTTTTTTAGTTTGTCGGTCTAGTATCCCCTTTTCCCCAAACAATTAAGGGTGCAGAGGGTCACTCCCACAAAACCCAAACTAGACACCACGATACTGAGATACTGCGATAGCCATGACAATTTTTTCAAGGTTATCATACCATAAAAATGTTTACATCTTGGTACCCCTAATCCTGACCTTCCATACACTTTGCCCTGTAACATCCATTAGATTTTTTTTCACTTACTGTATTTTCTTTGTTGACACATCATATCAGTTACATTTAAAATTATACATTGCAGTTTTTAATACTCACGCTACACTTTTCACATGCCTCCGTTCTGATTTTTTTTTGCCTCTATTCTGATTTTGAAATTATTTAGTTTCTCCCTTTCCACTCTGTGAATACCTGACAACTTAAGACATATTTTGATCTGCACTGCGCCCCATGCCGCTCTCAGAACAGTTGCACTGACTAGCGTACTCTGTGACATTTTCTGGGTGTGCTTTTG
The DNA here is from genome assembly GCA_016271365.2 of Neoceratodus forsteri. Lineage (NCBI taxonomy): Eukaryota > Metazoa > Chordata > Ceratodontiformes > Ceratodontidae > Neoceratodus > Neoceratodus forsteri. Next base: position 38,202,977 of record JADMNL010000032.1, read on the forward strand.
CATATGAATTACCAATCTTCTGGTTCTACGGTTATATCAGCACTCCACACCATCCTCTCATTAATCTTCAATTAATCTGGGAGTTTTGCATCAGACTTTGGAATGATCTAGATGCTCATTTAACAACTGCATGCAGGACCGTGCATCCGGATTCCTTGGGGGACAGTTTCCTGAGCCACTTTTTGCTCTTTTGCTAGGATTTCATACAGTCTTCTTAAACAACAACAACCTGAAACCAAGCTTTAGCTCGGGGTGGTGGTTAAAGACTGCATTTTGCTCAGAGGGTACAACTGATGGCTGGCTTGGTAAAAGATCCAATGGAGTCGGTAAAGGCAAAAGGGGAAACAGAGACCCAAGTTAAGTTAGCTGACTCGGAACGAAGGAAAGCGTGTGAAGGGACATTCACCACAATTGCCTCCCCCAGTTGGAGGGATGTCAGATGGAGGGTGAACCTCAGGTACTTTCGTACACCGGTTATAACAAAGCGCTACCCTTCAGACAAGTGCTGGAGGGGATGCACAGAATTGGGGACACACATCCTTATTTTTTGGGCCTGTCCAATTTTAAAGACCTTTTGGAAATTGGTAATTTCAGAAGGGGCAAAGATATTTGAAACTAACATGCCTATGGAATTTCAACACTGGATACTGGGATTGCCCCCTACAAGTTTAAAAACAAAAGCAAAAAGGTACTTATACAATATTATTGTGGCATCCGCCCTGAAAGCAATTACTCAAAAGTGGTTAACCCCCGTTCCCCCTACTATAGACTCCTGGCATAATAACTGCAATCGTATTTTGGAAATGGAACAGCTGACTGCTAAGGTACGGCTGAAAAAAGATAAATATATTAGTCACTGGATGCCCTTTTTTCATTACATGGCAACAGCCCACTATAAGAATATCCTTGAGGTATTGGCAGACCAAGACTAGGTAAGATCATTGATGGGCACTGTATAAAAAGATGGTATAGAGGGCTGTGATAAGTCTAGAAGGCATTATGGGCCTCCCCTCTGTTCTGTGACCTCCTCTCCACCAAGTCATATAGTCATATAAAATAATGAGATTTAAGGCATATAAGGGTTTCCTTCTAGCCTGACATGTACTTCTGGGCACTGTTATATATTGTTGGGTTGGGGTGGGGGAGAATTTGTTCTGTTCTTTTTTTAAGTCTGCGTTATAGACGTATAAGTTGACGTATCTTTATTTTTATTTGTGTCTTGTATGTCTGTAAAATGGATTGTTTGGAGCTATAATTGGTATGATATAAAAAACTTGAATAAAGTATAATTACGAAAAAAAAAAAAAGACTGCATTTTGCTATGAAAGACGGCGACTATAAAACAGTTCCCTAATTTATGGCACTTCGAGCCCCTTAACAGCATTCTATCAGAAAGCTTTTCCTAACAAATGTCTAATAAAGGCACAGACTGCAGTTAAAACTGAAACGTCTCTCATCTAAAAGCTCTGGGGCAACATTTTCGAAGCTGGCGCAAAGTGCAGGGCAAAGTCCCTAACTAAGAGCAAAGTTGCCTGATGTGCACAAAGTGGTGTTAACGAAACAGGTGAGGAGCCACGTTTGCACATAGAAACAGAATCTGTCAGCAGAAAAGGACCGCTTGGACCATGCAGACTGCTCAAGTCTGCACATGCAAAGTCTGTTCCATTATACAGCCGTGGCAGTGTGGGGCAACGGAGGAGCAAAGTGCAGCCAAAGCCCCCTGCTGGCCTGGGATGGAAGGACAGATGCTGGAAAGGCACAAGCAGGCTTCAAGATCAGAGGAGCAATCAGGGTTTTGCACAGGCACAGCGGTCTGTTCCTGGGATACATAACCCCATCATGGATCCATGATGTGCAAATGACCACTCTGCCCATGGACAGGGCAAAGAGGACATCTGCATGTCTGGATACCCTCATTATATCAGGAGAAGCAAACATTTGCTCCCCCAAACCAGTGCTGGCCGAGTGCTCCACACTGCAGCCAACAGTGATGCTGGTCCCGCCACAGAAACAGCACTGGTCGAGGGCACCCCCATTGCTGCACACATCCCTGGTGTCCAGTGTCCCCCAACTTGATCCCTGCTTCACATATTATAATGCTCTCTGGTGTCCAGTAGCCCCTCCCTCCACCCTGACCCCATCCAATCAGTGCCCTCCACCCTAGACATCTACTGGAACCCAGCACCCTCCTTCCCCCCCAACCCCAGTGGATATATGAACAAGTACCTGTAATAAAAGACACTGTCCCCCTGCAGTGCCGATTCAGTCAAACTGAAGACTCTGTACCGACGTGAGTAGTAGCCTCCGAGTGGTTTGTATTGTCAGCCAACCGACAGTAATGTCAGCCAGGCAAACAATGTTCCAGATTCTGCTCTCAATTTAAAGATTCAAGTAAAACTTTAACACTGTCCAGCCAAAACTTCAGTTCAAGACCCAGTGATCCTTTAGCAATAAAGTCACTGCAACATCATATTAACGGTGATCTGTGTAAAGCCGTCATGCATGAAAGCTTTCAGAAAGGGCTACAACAGCTGTGACTGGACAGGCATTTCTATATTAATGTGCCACTATATATATATATATATATATATATATATATATATATATATATGGACCGACCCAGGCATTCGAGGACATCTCCATGAAGGTGGAGTTCATTGCTATGCCACTACATAGAGAGGGTTCAGGGGGAAACCCAAGGAGGGAAAACCCCTCTGGATGAAGGATGATGTCTGGTCCCTCGCAGACTCCGAACCACTGACCGGGCTCCCGCCACAGTCCAGCTAGCCAGGACATCGATGAGAGGGTAAGTCCCAGGGAACCTGGTTGACGGGGCTGTGGGAACCAGGCAGAGAAGGGGGTGTGCCAGGGACAACCGGAGAATAAAAGTCTCTATGGAAAAGAAATGTCTAAGTACTGGTCACTAATTGTTTTTGTATTGCTTGTATACAGTGATGTGCCTTGGATTCTAGCTAGAGATCAGATATATTTACTATATATATATATATATATATATATATATATATAGCCCTCATCCCCATAGAATAAGCCATCATATATTTTCTCCATATATGATGGTAGCCAATTAGCATATTATAATACCAATTAGCTAATTAAACTGCATTAATGTGCTATTAACAGCTTAATAACACATTGATACCTAACAAGCACAAACACAAGATAACCCATTTCAGGATGTTTGGTTGTGTTTTGATATATGCACACCTTGGGTGTGGTGTGAGGCACGAGGCCACAGGCTGAGTGTATTTAACCATCCAAGGCGTGTGTATATCAGAGCATGACTGCACTCTGTGTAGTGGATTATCTGTCTTATACAACTGCTTGTAAAGTGCTTTGGGATACAATGTGTATGAAAAGTGCTATTTAAATGCTGATTCTTCTTCTTCTTCTTATATCATTCTTCTGCTTCTTCTTCTATCCCTATCCCAGTATAGGTTCTGAGGGATGAAAAGAAGTGCAGGCTTGCGGTCATTGTGGAATAATGCATAGACATGTGGTGTGTTTCATCCAATTAGGAGACTGATTTTTCACATATTTTTCTTATCCAATTTATAAATACATAGTTATATACATAAAATGGATGAAACAAAACAGAAAAAAATGCTGTCTCCTGATTGGATGAAACACAACATATGACCGCACATTATCCCACAATGACTGCATGCCTGCACTTCTTTTTATTTTTCACCCCCTCCTCCAAAACATTTGGGTCATTTTATAAGACAGATAATCCACTACAGGGTGCATGGTCCTGCTCTGATACATAAACGCTTAGGGTGGGTGAACGCACTTGGCCTGTGGTCTTGAGCCTCACGACACACACCAAGGTGTGCGTATATCGCAGCATGATCACATACCCTGTAGTGGATTATCTGTTACGTATATATACATATATTTATAAAATGGGTAAGAAAAATCTGTGAAAATCCAGTCTCCTGACAGAATGAAATACACCACATGACCGTGCAGTATCCCACAACGACTGCACATCTGCACTTCTTTTCATCCCTCAGAACCTTCTGGACATTTTATAAGGCAGAAAATCCACTACAGGGTGTGCAGTCGTGCTCTGATATATGCACGTCTTGGGTGTGTTAAACGCACTCAGCCTGCGGCCTTGTGCCTCAAAACACACCCAAGACATGCATATATTGGAACACAACTGCACACCCTGGATATGTAACGGGGAACTGTTAGATACACGATTTATTAATATGAGTACTGCTTGACTTCAGGTAACCTCACGAGTGGCATAAGCCATGAGTGATGTGTCCAAGGTCAAACAGCACAAATATAGATAAATCATGTATCTAATAGTCACCATTACATATTTCATTTATGCAACAGGGATAGAAGAAGCAGCAGAAGAATCAGCATTTATATGGTACTTTTCATAAACACTGTATCCCTATGCGCTTTACAAGCAATGAGAGACTGGTAGTAAAGTGACTGAACATGTAGTGGAAGCCATTTCACACATTAACACCCACACACAGCCTTGGACAATTGCATGAACCAGTTTTTTATGTGAAGGGGAACGTTGACTAGGACACCAGTGAAGTCCCCTACTGTTACAAAAATTGCCTTGGGTTCTTTTACTTCCATCCAGACAGCACCAGAGATGGGTAGTAGGGACTCAGTTTTACATCTCATCCAAAGGATTTCATATCCCAACAGTACAACACCCCTCAATACTGCCACTTGGATGCCAGTATTTAGGTATGAGCCCAATCCCGGTGTGGGACAAGAACCCACGACCTTCTTGCCCAGAGGCAGATATGCTACCGAGTCTGCTGACACTTCGGTAGTGACAGGTTAGGGTAGTGGTAGTGGATTAATTCTGAAATGCCTTTTGTTTAAAAAAAAAAAAAAAAAGAAAATGCAGTGGAGTTTTTGGTGGTGAGGCCATGTGTTTACTATGCTGGACAGACTGGTTGCTAGGGGTTTCTACACATGCTCTGACATCTGTTGCTATTGGAGAAGCAAGTGTGCTAGTCTGCAGGAAAAATGGTGGCTGGTCTTCGCAAGGGAATCTAGTCGAGGGAGTCTCCTTCTGAGCTCCCTGTAACTGCACTTCATTGCAGAAGTTTTGTTTTATTTTGTATTGCAGTTTGAATCAGAGTGTGAGCATTAATTTGCAGCCAAGTTTTTGATTTATTGAGTGAGTGAGTGGCTTTGAGAACTGTAAGAGGAGTGAGTGGCTGTAGTGCTGTTTTAGGGAAGAAGTGAGCGAGAGTAGATTTTGATTTTTCTGAAGGAAGAAAGCAGTGGACAACAGCTTCAAAAAATTGTACTAATTATAATTCAGTGGGCTGCGGTGCAGTATGGTGTGCCAGAGAGGGTAGGCAAGAGGAGCAACAGTGTTTGATGATGACGAGAAAGTTAAAGAAACTACTGAACTGTTGAAAACATGCACTGAGAAAAACGAAAGCATTTATTTAAAGGGGCGTGAAAGAATTGTTTTCTTTTGTTTGTTTTCTGTTTGGGTGTGAGAGAACTGAATGTTTTTTTGGTTTGAGGGGGAAGTTTAAGATATTGTGAGGATATGTACATTAAGGCACACTGTAGAATGTTGAAGTTTTACTGTGCAAGTAGTGCTGAAGGGTGGTCGATGGGGAGCTTGAACGACAGCACTATATGAATAAATCGGTGACGACAACAGTACTATACTAATAAATTTGTGGCCATCGATTCATTCATGTAGTTGGCCTGATCAATGTGCTTATCAGCAGTCATCCGAGTCTCACACATACTGTGCAAATTATAGTGGCACAGTAGTGTCACTATAGCTAGGGTTGAGCAGGAGTTTCTGTGTTAAACCTCAAACTTTGCACCTTAACAGCTTCGTAATCGTTCAACAGAGCTGCAAGACGTTTTGCACGCACGGTCTTGGGGGCTAGGTCTCTTGATGTGCCAAGTTTCACTGTGGTTGAATGTGTGGATTCCGAGATGTGGATAGCGAAAAAAGTGAACAATTGTGTTTTTTGCTGGTTTTTTTTTTTTCCCCATCACATAGCACCCAGGTGGCTTGGAATTTTAGTTTTAAATTTTCAGGGTAGAAAGGGCTTATCTCACAGTGGTGCCTTTCCGCTGGTTTGGTGAAAAAATATTAATCTGAAGTTACTCAATTTTGAAATTTCGGTTCTGAGCATGCTCAGTACAGTCTTTTGGATAGCTGCTTGGAACAAAAAAAAGAAATTGGTCCACACGAAAAAGGATCCTTTTTTCATGGGGGGCAATCCTTTTTTGCGAGGAAAAAATCTTTTTTGTATGACTGCCACCTTATTTCTGTTTAAAAAAAAAACATTTTCAAAACCCAGAAAAATGACATACTGCACACACACCAACACATGTATCTTGTTAATTGGGACCCCGTTAGGTGGACTCTGCACTTAGTTTGTAGAAAAATGACTGAGAAATGTCTTTTTAATACATTAGAAAATCCTTTATTGTGACTTGTTTTCCTTTTTTCATATGGCCATATGAAAAAGGATCCCTTCATATGAAAAAAGAATTTGGACTTACTTTTTTTCCAATGCTTTGTTCATATGAAGGCATCATTTTTTGTATGAATGAAAAAAACATACGAAAAAGGATTACTTCATACGAACAAATAACGGGGGAAAAAGCCTAACTCCACTTTCTTTTTTTTTTTTTTTTACTTTATGTTCATTGGAGTTCACAGTAAACATACAGTAACTGTTCCTGATATAATACATTAGGGTACAGATAACATCCACAGGAGGGCGCCACCCCCTCTTAATGCAAGCAGATAATAAAGCCGTCTTATATCTATAAGATAAATCATAGGAGGAAAAGCGATAAGACTATTTAGTCCTACAGTTTAAAAAAAAAACATGATATAGGCTGTGTTTTATGAGCCCATGAGCAGCACGCTTAAGCAAATTAGTCATTAAGGTCCATAATTCAGTTCCTACACAGGAAACTAATAAAGCAGCATGCATAAACGTAAAAAGTGTACCAAAAAGGTACTATATGTTAGGAATTGTGTGAAACCCACTCATTTAAACCTCAACAAAGGCAATAGCCCTAGAAAACAATGGAATTCAAGGCATTATACCCAACAAAATCCTTGCTGCTGAAGAGCTTAGATACTGAAAAACAGGAAGGTAGAAGGACCCCCCCCCCAAACTCAAAAACTTACGTTGCCTTGTACCAGCCCCACAATGTTAATAAACACAATTAAAATGTCCCGATAATAATTATATGCCCGGCTGGAAAAAGAAACTAACTTCACATTATCAACAATGTTAGCTATCAGACCTGGAATCGGCTTAACAATAATATCCCTCTAGGAATCTGCTTCGTCCTCATCTTCTGAGCTAGACTGGGAGGGTTCCTGTCTTCTTCTGGTCGGCTTTGCATATTTTTGGGTCCAAGTAAGAGTGCCCCGCTGCATCAGAAAAGATGAACACCTTCCCCTTATGTGTCAGTCTAAGTCTCACTGGGAACAGCATATTATTCGGGATATTTGCTTCTCGAAGCATTGTCTGAATGCCATCAAAACGTTTCTTTTTCTGCCTAGTTGCAAAGCTTAAATCAGGATATAAGGGTACTTGTTCTCCGTTGTGAAGTAGGGTACATTTTCGCCTGGTGAGAGATAAAATTAGATCGCTGGTCCCCATGCTGTCTAAGACCACCACAATCGTCCTTAGCGACTCCGTGTTGTTGGACCTGCACCTAAAAGTGACTCTGTACGCTTTCTGGATCGACCAAATCCTATCAAGAAGGGGCTGACCAAGCTGTTGACCCAGCCAGTCCTTTAAAAAAAGATTGAGATGATCCCCTTCACTGCGTTCCTGGATGCCAATTATCCTTAAGTTGGAGGCCCTGGCTTGGTCTTCAAGATTTTCAAGCCAGGCCCACAGATGGGTATTCTCCTTTACCAGATTTGCAGCAGTGCCCATCGCCACCTCTGACTGCTTTTTTTTGCATCACTCGCCTTGGTCTTAATCGCCCCAGTATCTGCCTCCAGAAGGGTAACTCTGTTGGTCAGGGCATCAAAGCGATCCGAGAGACCTGCCATGACGCTGACATTTTATTCATTTTCTGGCTTAGCATCTGCAGTGTCTCTTCCCCGCTGTCCACAATGGGATCCAGAGGAGGTTGGCCATGCTTCGATCGCGTTGCTGGAGGGCTGGAGAACATTTTACTACTAGCGCTCTCTCCGCCCATTTTATCTTTTTTTGGGATTCCTCATCCTAGATCTATAGCAATTCCGATGCCCAAATATGTGCAGCTTAGAGGATTTGTCTCAGTTGAAACTCGAACAAATATAACTTTTATCTTAAGGCTTCAAGGAGCTCCAGATTCCTGCGGTCTTATTGCCCGTGCTCCACAGCAACCCCCAATTTATTTTTTCGTATGGAGGAATCCTTTTTTTCGTATATGCTTTTTTCATTCATATGAAAAAGGATGCCCTCATACAAAAAAACATTTTGGACTTGATTCTTTTTCCGATTCTTCTTTTGTATGAGGGGATCCTTTTTTGTATGGGTTTTTCGTTCATACAAAAAAAAAGACACCTTCATATGAAAAAGATTTTGGACTTATTTTTTTCCTGATTCTTTTTTCATATGAAGGAATCATTTTTTTTGCATGGGTTTTTCATTTATATTAAAAAGGATCCCTCTATATGAATAAGATTTTGGACTTATTTTTTTCCCCTACATTTGAACTTCCACAAGTCATAATTCCTGCAATATCTGTAGTTAAGGGATAATCTATATATGAAAACAAAGGTCTTAATGAGTACTACAAGAAAAACACATAATACCCCCCCAAAAAAACAATGCAGCAGGCATATAAAAAAAACAAAAAACTAAATTAGAACATCAAAATTCCCATAGGATAACATTGGAACTTTAACAAGCCATACAACGAAGCAAATAAATTGCTGTTTTGGCAGAAATGAAAGGGGCCCTGCGCTTCCACACAAACACAGTTGTATGCATCTATGGATGGTTTCACCTCTCCTGCATCTTCAGAAATCAGGTGTGAGGTGAACCATGGGGTTGTCAACCCTAACACTCACCCCATTTTCATACACGCTACACATCTCAGCTTATTTACTGATGGAATGGGGTGAGCATTAGGGCTGACAACCCCAAAGCACACCCCATACCTGATTTGTGAAGAGGCAAGAGAGGCAAACCAATGGTTTTTCCTGTTGCTGCCTGCTGGTGGGGGCCATGAGAAACCCTAACACCACATTTCCCTACTCTGGTTGATTTAACCCTAACAGGTGCATTAACAAGGTTTTTTGCAATTTTATATAATAATATAACCACCATATTAATGTGTTATTAACATTTTAATAACACATAACTACCCAATACATTAAAAAAAAGAAGAAGAAGAAGAAGAAGAATCAGCATTTATATAGCGCTTTTCATACATCCAAAGCGCTTTACAAGCAATGCTAGACTGGTAGTGAAGTGACTGAATGTGTGGTGGCAGCCATATCGCACATCATCACCCACACACAGCCTGGATAATTGCATGAACCGGTTTATGGGAAGGGGAATGTTGACCAGGACACCGAGAATGTTCCCTACTCTTTGCGAAGAGTGCCCTGGGTTCTTTGCTTCCACCTGGACACCCACCAGGACAACACCAGGATGGGCAGAAGGGACCTCGGTTTAACGTCTCATCCGAAGGACGGTACACCCCAGCAGTACAGCACCCCCCAATACTGCACTCGGATGCCAGCGATTTTTAGGTGCAAGTCCAATCCCGGTGTGGGATGAGAACCCACGACCTTCTGGTCCAGAGGCGGATGTGCTACCAACTGAGCCACGCTGACACCACTCCAATAACACATGCACCAGCACACACACACACACACGGCTCAATAGTAAACACAGGACACAGCAAAAAGTGTCCAGCAACCGGCCCGGTGGCACTGAGGGTTGAGGAGCTGGATGTCACACCTCACGCCACGCTGGCAACCCAGGTTCAGGAATGAGCCCAGGCTGTCGGGAGTCAGTAGGGGAGGGAAGTGACTGAGCATCCTGTGGACTGCTCTCCCTTCCCGGGGAGGACCAGGGGACAGCGCCGCTCTTAGGTGGCTCCTAACATAAGTTGGGGGCAGCGCAGGAAGGAAGGCGGTGCTCACAGGAGTGTGTGGGGGCAGAACTGTGGTAGACGTCAGTACGCTGTGCCATCTGGCGTCAATGCATGTCCGAGTTCTGCAGGGGGAAACTCAAGCACCAGAAAATCCCCCGCAGACCAGGGAGGTGATGAGGGCTCCAGTAGCCGGCCCTCACATCCATAAAACCGAGTCATCTCTCCGACAGCACAGCCGACCGTCCCACTGACAGACCTCTAACATACAGAAAGGCTGCCAGGTAAGAAGAGGAGGCCATCTCCGGAGGGTGATCTGGGGGGCTGGAATGTCTGGGTGGGGTGGGAGCTCAAGAGAGAGAGAGGCTTCAGGTGTGGAGCGGAGAGTAGCCGAAAGTGGGCACCTCTGAGAGATGCCCTGGCCGGCATGTGCCAAGAAAAAAAACAGTTCAGAAAAAAAAAGTGTCCGGCCTAATGTATTATATAAAATAAAAGATGACTAAGTCTGTTATACTCACGAAATAATACCATCTCGGGCTTGTGGCTTTATGGCTTTTTCGACCCCTCAGTGGTATGATTTCCTTATATAACACACTTTGCCAACATTCATAGTCATTCTATCTATCTATCTATCTATCCACACACACACACACACAGGTAAAACATGTCTAGGCCCTCGTCCCCATATATGATAGGTAGTCGATTAGCATACGTAACCCATTAACCACTATTGCTGTATTAATGCGTTATTAACACCTTAATTACTAATGAACACACTATGAACCACCGCATTACAAACTTATAAGCACATGAAAAGTTATCTTATTAACACATGTAATAATTAACCTAAAAGCTCTAAACCTCTTTCAGCTATAGCCCCTGAAAACAAAAACATAGTAATAAAGCTGTATTGTACCTAAAAAAAACCTGCCCTAATCTAACTTCCTAAAACTCATCTAACACTTCCCTACAGCCTCACTCACCAAACAGCCATGCCCTTTTACTCTGCAGCGCTCTCTCACTGACACAGGCTCTCCAAGCTGCTGCTGTCTCCGCATTGCTTCCAACTTCCATGACACTCTTGACTGCAAACACCATGGGCCTGATTCTCGAAAGGAGCTGTGGCAAACTTGTGCTGAAGCCTGGTGCACCAGGAACCCTGCACCAGATTCTGGTACAGGAGTGGTCTCAGCGCCGAAGTCCCCACACTTGTGGCAACCTCTCCCATGCGGCAGATACACGGCACATGGAAGGGTTTGCCACAGGCTCCTTGTGGCCATGGCGAGCGGTTCCCCATCCACGATCCCCAGTTCAACACCCAAACCACCCGACCCTGGTGGTCTAGTGGCCCCCCTCCCCGATGCCACCCTGTAAAATCAATTATAACTGACAGCCCATCCATTGCTAGTATAGCAACCCCCTTCCCCGGTCCCCGATGCCACCCTGTAAAATCAATTACAACTGACAGCTCATCCATTGGTGGTATAACGGCCCCGATCCCCGATGTCCCTCATATTATGATATGTACAAAAAAAAAACTGGTGATCGAGTGGACCCCCAACCCCGATCCCCCATGCCTCTAATATATATTATCCAAAGCTAATTCCCCAGTGTATAAGCACCCCCCAAAAAGCCCTGCTCACCTGTTCCCACATAAAACAGCATTGGTGGTCTAGTGGACCCCATCACCCACCCCGGCAGACACTGTTCCACCATACTGCTCCCCCACGACTGGCACAGCCCACCACTCCACACCACGGCCAGCCACCGACTGAGATCTCAAGCAACGCTGTACTGTATACAGTACGCACCCACTGACTGACTCCTCGCTATCAATCAATGGACGTGTAATGTATACAGTACAGCGCTCCTTGAGAGCACAGTTGGTGGCTGGCCGTGGTGTGGAGCGGGTGGGCTGTGCCAGTCGCCAACTTGGTTCGGGGACGGGGAGAACGGGGTGATGGGACAGTGTCTGACAGGGTGGGGCCCACTAGGCCACCAATGCTGTTTTATGTGGGAACGGGTGATCGGGGCTCTTGGGAGGTGGACGCTCTTACACCAGGGAATTAGTCTTGGATAATATATATTAGGGGCATGGGGATCGGGTGTGGAGTTCACTGTATCATCAGGTGTTTTTGTACATATCATGAGTATATCATAATGTGGGGACATGAGGAGCGGGGCCGCTATACCACCAATGGAAGGGCTGTCAGTTACAATTGATTTTATGGTGTGACATCGGGGATCGGGGCTGCTATACCACCAATGGATGGGCTGACAGTTGTAACTGATTTTACGGGGCTGCATCGAGCATTGGGGAGGGGGACGCTATACTACCTATGAATGGGGTGTCCAGTATAACTGATTTTATGTGGCAGCATCGGGGAGTGGGGACAGTGGCACATTGCCTCAAACTGATCATCTCTCCCTGAAGGGAGTTTTCTAATTACCCTTAGACCAGCCCTGGCTGGTCTAAGGGTACTTAGAATTTCTTCCTCTGGGAGTGTTCTGTGAGTACCATTTTTGGGGATGTGGCAGCTTGTGTCTGCCACATGCCTCCTAACATTAGGCTGCAGCCCATTGTTGGGCACAGGGACGATGCAAGCCCTGTGTGGGGCAGGCTGCCAGCAGTTGACATAGTCTGCCATTCAGAATCACTCCCGGCACACAGTTTGGTGCAAAGGGCACTTTGCACCATTCTTTGTGGCACAAGCCCCTTGCGCTGTGCCGGGGGCTTTGAGACTCGAGCACCATACCTCTCCTGCCACTGCTGCAGACCGCACTCCCGACTATGCTCTGCACACCACCCCACACTACATGCCACAACACTCCCCATTTTTTTTTTTATTTAGTATGCTTTCTCTCCTACCAGCTGGCCCCAACTGGTCGAACTCAACTCATTCAGCTCCATCACCCACCTTCTCCGGGACTTATCATTTCCCTCTTACACCCATGCTTAGCTCCAAGGGGCAGGGATGCCAAAAGGGCCCCCCTTTCCTCCTGATGGAGACTGGGTAGGTGCTTGAGGCACACACCATGATCGGCGGTATGGAGCCTGCGATGAGGGGTGGACGTCTCCTGCAGTGGCTGGTGCTCCTTTTTTCATTTGGTTTTCTCCTTATGGACGTCAAGAAGGGTTCCTGGTGTGCGTGCACGCATGCATGTGCGTTCTGTGTCAGAGCTTATCTGCGTCCATCCCCAGATTCACAGTTCTGCTTGCACTGCCATCTGTGGTCACCCAGGTGGCAGTAGCACAGCGGATACCGACTTTCCCCCCTCCCCCCAAGGGGGACAGCATCCTCTGGGATGCTCGACTCACCGCCACCATCTGGCCCTCTGATGAGCCACGCTCATTCCTGAAGTTGGGTTGTTGGCACCGTGAGCAGTAACGCTACCTGCTGCGCCATCAGGCCAGCTACGCCATTCTTCATTCTAGAAAGACTAAAGGAAGGACTGCTGGAGCCATGACACCTTTTATAGCACGCCTTACACTGTGGAAACACTACGGGGCAAAAAAGTAACAGCCCCAAAAATGCCACTACACTACAAAAAAACAAATGCCACTGTACGACAGAAAAACTCTACATTATGGAAAAACACTAATATATACTCAGAAAATTCGAAACCCAGAAGAAAATCCCAACCTCATGTAGCATATGAAATAAACGCTGGTTAAGTCGTATTTGGGGGAAACATACTCATGGCCTTTAAGAGATTTTATATATATATATAAATAAATATACACACACACACACACAGACAGAAGGGTGGGGGGGGCAAGGACAGTAACCCTGACTAGACAGTAGGTCCTGGGAGATAGGACAGGGTATAACAAGGCAGACTGGATGGATCAATGGTCATTTTCTGACAACATTTTCTATGTTTTTATTTTTAAATATAGGTTTTATCCTTCGTGAGCCCTGGCAGGTGGCTGTGGTCCTCCTCACGGAGGAACTCATTCTCCGGTCCTGTACGTCCCCGCTCTGCCAACCCCCGGAAATTCCCCTGTGGACTGCCCTCTGTGGCGGGGCCAGGGAGGAGGGCGCAGGCCTCCCCCCCCACAGACCCAATCCAGACACTGGGGCGGCCCTCGGGGATTCGGGGCCATCATGGAACCGGCCAGGCTCCTTTTTCCTCTTTCTCCCATCCCCCCACTCCCCTACCGATACAAAGACGTCGGTACGTGCCTCCTGACCCGTACTGCCCTCCAACCGCCGCCAGAGGGCAATCAACGAGCGGGACGACAAGTCTCCCTCCCTGCGAGAGAGGAGAGCAGTCCTCTGGATGCTTGATCCTCTCTCTCCCCTGACAATCCCCATCAGCTCGGGCTCATTCCCGAACCTGGGTCACTGGCGTGGCGCGAGGTGTAGCAACCAGTGCCTCAACCTCCAGCGCCACCGGGCCAGACCATTTTCTATGTTTCTATGCTGCATACTGTGCCTTGCTAGGAGCTGTAAAGCTGCCTGATATAATATCTGTAACTCGTGATGTACATTTCAGTGACCAATGTGTCCCATCTGCTTGACATCTGTCCCGCTCCCCACAGACAGAAGTGACAGTTTGCCAAATCCCAAATTCTTTCCACAGGAATGTTTCTGATTTCCTTACAGCTATCTAAGCAGCTGAAGGGGAAAAAAAAAAAAAAGCCATTTATAGTCACTCGTGATATCTGAGCTTTTATAAAAGGGCTGGATTAGTCCCTTCCCCGCAGTAACTATGAAAACAATTTCTCAGGTCAGCCCCAAATGGAGCCCCAGGTTGCCGCAAGGTCACGACTGCACAGCCCAGTCTCTGGTTTTGTTGTGGGGATTTCTCTCCAAGGATAGATATCTCTTGGGGGGTGGTTCTCACAGAGGTATGCAAGGTTCTCTTAGGAAAGGAGAGTACAGATACCACCACAGTTGTTCGGAATCATTATTTATTCAAATGTAAAACAAGGCAGCATAGACTGTCATGAATGAGGGCTTCCTTAAGACAAGTATTTTTCACACACAGTGTGGTACTCACAGTATAGTGAGAGAAGCCAGCAGAGTGAAGTTTTCACAAGATGAATGAGTCTACAAATAATCTACAGAACGGTGGTTCTAGACGGACAGCTACTGGTCATTTTCCCTCTTGAGTCAAGAAACAGAGATTCATTTTCGATAAAGAGAGAAGGCACATCTTTTTTTTAGTTCATATTTTAAGTCCCCTCCTTGCTGGTGTGGCCCTGTTCTCTGAGGTGGGTCCAGCCTCATCCTGCCACATACCCAGCATTTTTCTACTATACCCCCTGTCCCCAGCGCATTGCAGTGTTTGGGAGAATCTAACAACACTTTCACTGCTTTCCTAACTCAGTCTCCATGTTGTTCCATGCAAAATTAGGTTAACGGCAAAATTAAGCAGCACTGCCACTAGAGGCAATGATCATGAATACAGGCCACTGAATCTCTCGCAGCTGATCCCTGGACGCTGTGGGGGACTATGGGATGCTACAAAGTGATTTTGTTTATATTAAGACGCTTGGGGATGTCAGTATAAATTTGACTTAAAATAAAACAAACTGAGTAAAGGAAATTTCAGCCCCACACAGCAGGTATGGAGCAGACTTTGCAGACATTTCCCTTTAAAGCAGCAATGCAACTTTTTATTTTTCAAGCTTAGTCCAGTATCAGGTGAAATTAATGAAAATATTAGGATACTGACAGGGTATTATACTCACATACCCTTAAACCTACTTCGACCACCTTATGACTCATCTGAACAAGTATGGGGTCATTTCAACGTTCAAGATGAACCAGGATAAATCGGAGGTTTTCTGGGTGGGGGATAGGAAGCTGGTGGGGGCTGTAGTGAGATTTAAACATCACTGGGTCAAAAAAGAAATGAGATATTTGAGGGGTGCTAATACCTGTCCCGCTAGGCAATCTATTTCAGTTTAATTATGGTAAACTCCTGAGGGAAACAGAATCAGATTTGAAAAGACGGAGGATGTCACCCTTGTCTTTATACATTAGCATCAACACAGTAAGGATGAATATCCTGCCCAGACCATTCTTTTCATTCCAAGTGCTTCCCCTACCCATCCCAAATCATAGCTGGAAAACGCCAGAAGCGATGTTTTCAAGGTTTATTTGAAACATAAATCATGACATCATGCTTAGCTAATCCAGATGGTTTATTTCGAAACATTCCAGGTCGCATGCACATAGTTCTAAAATTCTGAAGTTCTAAGTTGAGTCAGTACAGATGACCATTTTCCACAAAGAGGATTCGCTAACATTCTGCAAAATAAAACATTTTTATTTTAAATAAAAATTCTATTTTTTTAAACAAGGGTGTTTAATGTGATTTATAATATATTTATATGTGGAGATCCTATGTCTCTAATGGTAATAAGAATTTCTTCTCAAGTCTTTCATGTGCCAGAACTGATCTGCTGCACTTCGAGACACAGTAACTGTGAATATAAAAATATAACAAAAAGCTGAGGGTGAATAAGGGCATGGCCTGTTATCCTAGCGCCGAGGGAGGGTTAGGAGTCCCCCAGTCTAAGAGCACATTATAGGGTGGCGCAGCCCCAGGCGTTAATTTCTTTTGCTAAAAAGACTATGGCACATGCTGGTTCAGGATGTGGCTGGGTAAGAGGTAAGTAATGAGAAGCTGGGTAAGAGGGTAAAAGCAAACATTTCCAGCAGATTGTTACAGACCCCACTGGATGTCTGGTACCTAGCAATGTGTAAACTGGGTCTCCAAATGGAAATGAGTAAACCACCCCCAATTCAACACCATCCAGGGTTCAAACCAAATCTGTGGGGTAATTCATTTAAATGGTGGGCCAAGAAAGGCTTATGCACCGTGGGAAAGCTCATGGAAGGCACGGAGGTAAAGTCTTTACTGCTCTTAAGACAGAATTTAACTTTACCCAGAGAGAGAATTTTTAAAAAACATATTTGCAACGTAGAAGTTTTATCAAAAAGGAGGGAGTCCAAACCATGCTGAATTGGAAAACAAATCCCTTTCTGGCTTACTGTATATCCAGGCAATTATGGATAATGAGGACAGTAGGAGACCGATAGTATATCAAAATAATACAATATTTGTCTAAACAAAATATCTAACTCGAATGACAAAATCCAAGATAAATTGGAGGTTTGGATCCCTAACCTTATGAGTCAAAAAGGGAAGCACATATGGGAGGCAGCTAGTTCCATCACGGCCTCCCCACACTGGAGAAAATATAGGTGGAAGCATGTCATTAATTATTTCAGGATCCCCTCAATAACAAGCCATTTTAAAACCATGTTTACAGATAAAAGCTGGAGGGATTGTGGGATGAGGGGAGCCCACCCACATCTTGTGGCTTTGCCCAAAATGAGAGTATTATAGAGGTGAAATCTGCAAAGCTATGCAGTAAATACTAGACATCACCACCCCTTCAGACGTTAACAGCATCGTGCTAGGCCTGGGGCCTACAGAGGTCCGCAGTAAGCGAAAAAGGTACCTCTATAAAAATCCTAATTTCAGGGGCATTGAAAGCCATAACTGAACATTGGCTTATAAATGTCCTCCCAAACTTGCAAGGGTGATGAAGTATATGTAAACATATGACGCTAGTGGAGGACATAAGAGCCACGCTCAGGCTAAGACAGAATAAACACACAGCTGAACGTGTTCTGTTTCTGAAGTATCCTGAATCAAAAGAAGGGATCGACATACTGGATCTGGACTGTGGGCAGGAACCAATAAGCTAGATACAGTAAGGAAGGGCTCGGGGTCATAGTGTCATTGCAAACACAGCATAGCAAACAATGCAGCAGTCAAAACATTGCCACAAACAGAGTCGGTGAAAACACCAACCAAAACAAAAATAGCACACACCACACAAGTCAATGAGAGAAACTGAGATGTTGCCCATCAGCACGATGGTGGGGTTATCGCTTGTACCGCCAGCGCCCTGGGTTCAGAAACAAGCCTTGCATGTCAGGGGTCCACTAGAGGTAGGAGGAGTGAAAGTCCCACACGAAGGCAGACTTCTCTACTAAAATGTCGTTACTTGGTGATTGCAGGTGGTGGTGCAGATGGAGAAGCACATGGGAGACAGGACACAGTCTGATTCCAGAGCGCGGCCCATCAGCTACATGCACACGCCCACCACGGCACCACTGTCAGCTGTGCCATGTGTAAAATGAAATGAAAAGAAAAACCCGGAGCATGGCTGTACGGCACAGTCACACCCAGGCCCCATCACTCCGACTAGCCACTATCCTCCACACTTGACAGACCAATGCTGGGCATTTTCTGCCACGCCTACTGATGGAACCACCCTCATGGGGCGGGACACCCTGTGCACCCTGTGAGGACAGATAAGCACCAGAGAAGGAACTGTGTGGAACTGAGCAGTATACAGAGGCAGATGCAGGCAGATCTAGTGCCAGAGGATAAACAAATTAAGGAACATCCCGATAGCCCAGTGGTAGCATGTTGCACCACTGTGCTGATGACCCGGGTTCAAAACGAGCTTGGGAAGTCGTTCTGGGGTCCAGGCCATGGCTGAGACAGCTGTTACTCAGCAGTGTGTCTCAGCCGGGGAGGGTAGGCAGTGGGTTTCCCATCACAGCAACTCCTGCAGCTGGTCCTGGGAGCTTTCTACTGCAAGGGGGTAAGTTGCAGATGGTGAGGCTGACAGAGGCACCATCCCCCACCTGGGGAGGAGGGAGCATGGGGACAAAACAAGGAAGTAAAACACCCACCGTCCAAATGACAGCATACATTGTCTGAACAGGGTATATCCCTTAGGTTGACAGCTAGGCGAGGGTGTAAAAACCTATATGAAAAATAGATAAATAAAATATTACGGTGCCTGCTATATTTGCTTTTCTGATTGCTTCCTGCACCGAGTACTGTATTTTTCCTTATCTTTCTTTTCCCACACCCACTAAGGCATAACTAAGCCAGCTGAGGATGGAGTATGTCTGGCAGACATCTGGGAAGCCTGGCCTCGATGTGGACGATGTGTGGGTTATGTACAAGCGAAAGTCAACCAACAAATTGGACCACAGGATAGAGAAAGGCACCCAAGGCCAGGAATAACTTTTTTTATAATTATTTTTTCTCCCCGTTTTCCCCCTTTGGTTCCCGTCCCCTACCTGATGGTCAGGGTCATTATGGCTATACCCTTTCTCCAGCTTGGTAGGCAGCAGCCGTCATGGCTGACACCAATGCTGCCTCCTGATTGGCCAGTGGGGGATGGGGAATGCTGAACAGCTTGCTCCAACCCTCCTCCGGAGCCGAGTGTCTCACCTCAGCAATGTATATTATTTAGGAAAAAAATACATTTTTGACACAAAAATAATACATAAATACTAACAAAATTTAAAGACAGCACAAGTACATTTCAAAGGATGATGACTATTTTATAGAAACAAAAGTCAGGGGTCATAGAAAGTGTTGGCAGAAGAAGCCTTATTAGCCCATCTAATCTGCCCAAGTCTGCCTAGTTATGTGACTGTGCCTCTCTTAGTCTTTTTTCTTCCTCTTACTCCCCAGCTGCCCCCATACATGCTTTTCCCATGTGCCACTGTAAACCCCTTTTCGTCCATCACCCATTGGCCGACATTTTCCCAATCTGAGCGGCACAACTGCTGTTAGGGATTCAATTCTAAATCGACTCAAATGCACTCAGGCCACCTCAGGAGCGTTTCAGTTTGTAATCCATATTTTTCCAACCAACTTTCGTCGAACATGATTAACTGTGTGCTGCTACTGTAAGTGACATAAGCTGTCACTTGCCTTCATCCTTGTTCAGCGTGGCATGAGTAGGGGTAACCTTCCGGCTGCTAAGCTTAGATGTTTGTTTCCATACTCAAAATGGGAGCAGTCACTGCAGTGTGGCCGGAGCAGCAGATGAGTAATAACATGCAAAGGGGTGCCAGTTGTACTATGATAACATTAGATGACACCACAAGGTTTCGACCAGCTGAAAGTGGGTTTATCAGTCTACAATCCACAAACCCTTGAATGAAACAAATACTTTTGGACTTTATCTTTAAATATATATATTTTTTTTAATATTTTTTTTTCCTGTGTGAATTATTAGTGCTCATGAAAAGTGCTGGATTGACAGCACTGGAACCTGTTTATCCACGTGACAGATACAGCAAGGATGATCACCGTGCAAGATTCCCACACTGCCCCGCTGATGTGTCAAGCCTGCCTTGGAGGGACCACCAGATAGGTGAGAGGGTAGTTCACACTCCCTGCCTATTGAGCTCTTAACCTCTCATGTGAGACTGTCACAAAGGGTGCCAATTAGTGCTAACTGTGTTGGTGGTTTTGTGATGTAGACACCTGATCAATGGGAGCTGGGCTGAGACCACCACAGATCATTTCACAAAGGCCAGTGAACAGCCTGCAGGTGACAATGGCCTTTGGCCACTACTGACCCTGTCCGCATCTGAACCACTGACCTAGAGGTGAAAGGCCCCCTAACCCACTAACGATCAATAATAAAAAGGTTAAAGGAAAAAAGTTCCTCCAGTGCCAGAAAGATCCCCACCTGTGGGTTGTTCTCTGATACTTTCACTGTGCACGACGTTCCCTGACCAATCAGAGTGGAGGATTCTGGGATTATCGGACCATCGAGTTCCCCTGAAGAGCTGCATTTTGTCAGACAGAGTTATCCTCTTCAGATATTTGAAGGCCATGATCATGTCACCTCTCAAGTCCTCTTTTTTCCATCAGTTCCTGTTTTCCTTCACCCCATTTTTACAGCTGGTTGTGCTGAAGCACACGCAGATCAAGAGACATGTTCAAGGTCACAAATGAAGTGGCTCTGGTGAGATTTGGACCTGGGATCTTCTGCTTCACAGTTTTACACACTGACCAGCAGCCTGCAATTGCTACATTCAGTGCATTCAGGAATTTTAATTTAATGTTTTAATTAATTCTTTGGTAAGCGGGTGAGGCCCACTAGGCACAAGTGCCTGTTTTCAGGGGCAACCTGGGAGCACTGGGGAGGTTAAGTGACTTGCTCAGAGTCACACAGTATGCAAGTAGAGGTTGTGGGACTCAAACCCAGTTCTGCTGGATGCACCAAGCTCATTAACAGCTTATTACTCTAACCTCCAGGCTATACTGCCAGACAAGAAGAATATGTAGGAATGTAAATTAGGAACGTGACTAGTCAACACAATAAAAAGAGCTTAAGTGTAAATGTTTGTGCTCAAGTCTGTAGAATGCATCTGGGAATAGGGGTGTAATAAAACATGTCTCAGCTCATAAACAAATCAATCTTACTAATGCCTGATTCTGTAATAAACAGCTTGTACCCCCCTCCCCACACACACACACACACACACACAGATATAAGAGACTTGTCAACATCTGCAAACTACAAGCAAACAGACTCCCTGTGGTCCAGAGGCTAGAGTGCTCAGAACTGTGAATCTGGAGACCCAGGTTTAGAATCCCACCACAGCTATTTGCACATTGTATGACCCTGAACAAGTCACATGACTTTCATATGCTTAGCCAATAGCTGAGTTGGGCAGAAGCAGGACCCCACAGAAAACAAGATGTTGCATCTCACTTGGCCCATCCTGGGTAGTAAACTGTTAAAAAGAAAACTATATGCTTTGCAGTAGCAAAAGTTACAGCACTCATCATTAATAAGGTCTTAATGAGCAACTATTATAATAAAACACTTAAAACACTAGATTTACACCAATTATGTTTTAACTTTATTGTTTTCTAGTTCTTTATTTTTGTTACTTTCCCTTGCTGTTGGTCTATTAAATATTGTAGATAATGCAGCAATTATTTCATTAAGTCCATCAAAATGCATCTGACTCTTCCCTGCTAACCACACTATCACTGTTTGTGACATCACAGGCTGGTGTCATGGTGAGCACTGTGATGTCATAAACAAATGCACCGTGAGGTTAACAGGGGAGAGGCAAACATTTTCTATAAGACTTTTCAGATGGAATACCAAGACGGGCTGTAAACCGTGGAAAGGAAAATTGAAAATGAAAAACATTTATTCTCTAGTAATTTGCAACAGCTGAACTCTCTTATTTATGAAAGCACATGCTGAAGAGAAGAGTTGCTCTTTAAACTGTTGCGATACAGCTGACGTGAGTGGTACTAGAGATCTGCTGACCACCACTCCCTTCCTGGCCCCATGAGACACTCCCAGTTTCACTGACCACCCCCTCCAAATAAGAAATGTCAGATTACAGTTTATCTCCTGCAACAGGCGTCTGACACACACGTACATGCTTGGAAAGGTGTGTCATACAGAGGCCAATCGGAAGAACTTACAAAGGGGGAGCTTCTCATGAAAAACGAAGGAGGGGGAGGGGTAGGATATACAGGGTGGCAACCACTTTCCTCATTTTCACATCACGTTCCTAACGACTTGCTAGCCAAGCATCATCAGTAGCATGTCATGCATCTTCCCTGACAGTAAATACAGTAACTGCACGTAACATTGGTAACGAGTTTTGGGACTGTCCCTGATTAAGAGATTTAAAGTAAAATCAAAATGTTTCCTTACATGTAATGTCTGTAATTCGTTTTCAGTCTGGTTCTGCATCCCAGAATATTCCCTTGATTAATGTCAGCTATGGGAGATTCAATTGAGTAATGTGTAGCGGAGCTTTTCAAAGCTCCGTTTGATGGTCCCCTTGTACTCCTGACAATAAGTTCATGTCACACACGTTACAAGTAAAAAAATCTTTTCAGTATTATTTTTTTGATCTGCACTTTTTCTATCCTGTGCCACTGCCCCCTGGCAACCACCTTCCCCCACTGCCCCATCTGCGGCCCTCATCTTCCACCCCAAGCTGCTTACTCCCCAAGGCAGGCCCAGAACGAGGCAAGTATACCCTTTACGAATACCCTTATGGGTAGTGAGGGGTACAGTATGTGGTGTGGGGCCAGTGTGTATCGGGTGTCATACTGTGGCGGCAGTGAATATTTTTCCTCCTAATCTGTCCTGCCCTGGAGACACTCGCACACAATGGCTACAGTGCATGACCGGCAAGCGGCCCCCCTACCCCTGCATCTCCGCCTGTGGTCACCCAGGTCCCAGTGCTAGTGCGGAGTTCAGCAGACTCCCTCCCAAAAGAGGGAGAGCATCTACTGGGATGCTGAATCCCACCTCCCTGACTGCCCCTCCACCGACCCACGCCTGAATCTGGGTCGCCGACATCATCCTGAGGGTCAACTGTGCCGCTGCACCAGCAGACCAATTTTGAATTTTTTTTCATTTAGTGCTTCTCCCTGGCCATGCTCCGCCAGACAGATACCCTGGTCCCTGGGATGTGCCTCGATCTGGCCTTGTTAATCCCGAGTTCTTCCCCGTGACCTCATGCCCCGTTGATACCCCTCACGTCCCCTTCCCCATGGTGAGGGCTCTGGGTAGACGGTCGTCCCCTTCCCCCGAGGCAGCACACATATTGTGGGCTAGGATCCAGAATCGACAGGCACTCGGACCCAGGGGGAACTAGGAACCCAGGTCAACAAAGAGGTGGAGCCTGGGTTTTTCTCTCTGTGTTTATCCCCGCCCACCTCCCTCCAGCCCTTGGCATGTGCTAACCTCTTGTGCCTCAGTTACCTGCAGCGATGTCCTGCAGAGGGAGCTATCTCCCTTGACCTACCACAGGGGTTGTGCGGCACTGGTAGCACAGCGCCATCACTCCATAACCAAAAGGCACTGCCAAGCAGCACCAGTTGCGGTCAGACCCAGCCCCAGAGGTGGCGTTCCAAGCTCACTCTCAAACTCAGGTTGCCTGTACATCGGGGGCAGGTCCACACATGCGGTAGGGGTGGAGCTTTACATGAGCATTCCCCTTGGACTCTTGGGAAGGCAGTGAGATCCGTGGCTGTTAAAGAACTGCAAAAGCCAAGATCTTTGCTTTGAATCCCAGCGTAATTATCAAGCCACAGTTTGACCTTGAGCAAGCCCCTGCCCTTCCTATGCTAAATACTTTCCAGTTGTAAAGCTAGCCAGAAATGTGACTGCTTCTGTACTTCTCTGTGCTACCTGAGCCATGTCCATTGTTATGAAAGAATGCTGACCCATCTCTTTTCATGACATAAAGTTGTACTGCATGGTATATTGTTTTTTTTCCTTTTTTTATGAAAAACTTAAAGGATATTAAAGAATATGTGATGTTGCATCTCAGCTGGGCTAACCCCTGTAGGAATACACCGATGGTTTCAGAATCGAACCCCTAAGAGGTGTGGCATTCTAGATATTAAGCCGGCCTTCCTGACTGCAGGATTTGGTTCTCTGTAGTGCCTTAACTCTAGCCAGTGGGACAGTTAACTCAAGTTTCTGTGACCTTGACAGGGACCAGTACTTCATTCACTGTCTGGACCGCTGACCGTGGGGTAGGGTGGGGTCCCTGATAAAGGCTTTCAAGCCCAAGCATGCCAAACGTTGGTTTGTCTGGTATTTATTCGTTTGCTTCTCACCGACATGAAGGTTACGACAAGTGAGTGAACTACACAAGTAAGAGGGCGTGGTATTTATCAACACAAGCAGCGCATAACAATTTCAAGGAAAACTGGGCACTCACTCCTCTTTAGCAATGATGATGCTGCTCAAAGATAATTTGCTGTGCAACACTTGTCTGTTTTATTCGGTGCCAAAAAAAACAAAAAACGGATGCCTTTCAGAATACGACTCCTTTATCAAAGATCTGGTTATTGATGATTTTATTGCAAGCACCCCAGCCTAGTGCGACTTCCGATTACATGTTTTACTGCACGTAATGTATGCCTGGGAGGAATACAGGCAAATCCACTGAACCATGGGCTGTTCCCAGAGGTTTCCGCCGGCAGACTCCCTCTCCTCAGTGCTAGGGTCATAGGGAAAATAAAAACTTAATTTTTTACATGAGCAAATGACAGCTATTAATTAAAAAAAAAAAAAATTCACCTATTGGGAGCATGTATTGAGATGCCAGGTGGATGGACTAGAGAAACCAACTTGTCTTTTCTGTCCCTTAAATTCTCTGTTCCTATTTGTTTTTTTGTTTGTTTTCATTAATTTGTTTATGCTCCTATTCTCCAGTTGGCCATCCTCTGCTTGGCCGCCCCAGCCCCGTCACCCTGCATCTCCTAGGACTTTCCTTTGCCTCCTGTGTGTCCCCAGAGCTTCTCCCTTCTGGCAGGAGCGGAAGGGCACCCCAGTTCCCACTGCAGAACGGATCTAGTTGTAGGAAGCAGTGCCTGAGTAGCCAGGAGCGGGGCCTGTGATTGGCTGGCAACATTTAGCTGGTCGGGATTATCCTGCTTTTCTCCCATTATCCCCAGGCGACTGGCAGCAAGGAAGCACAGGCATGCATGCAGGCGTGCGCGGCGCAGCACCAGTCATCATCCTCTCACCCACGAGCAGCTCCCAGCTGTACTGCCACCTGCGGTCAGCCAGGTGGCAGCATAGCAGCCAATGCAAGGAGAGGCGGCCATCAGGAGACTCCAGCCAAGCCCAGGTCATGTAAAGTCCAAGGCAAGTTGAAAGCAGACCAGGCTAAGGCTAACACACTGCTACCCCCTCTTGACTAGAACTAATGGCAACGCCTCCTCTTTGCTGCATTAACATACAGGGTGTGAAAGCCTATGTTGAGTCTCTCCTCCTCTGACTTTATATGAAATAACAACAAAGCCTCCCACGGTTACTTTACCTCCTGCTAAATTAGTTCCTTAAACCCACAGCACTCCGGCTCGGTGGTGCTGAGGGTTGAGGCACTGGATGCCACATCTCGTGCTACACCAGCGACCCGGGTTTGGGAACGAGCCCAGGCGCTGGGGGTCGTTGGGGGAGGGAGTAGGACTGAGCGTCCGAGGGACTGCTCTGTTCTCCCTGGGGTGGGATCCAGGGACTCTCCGATGCAGTAGTGACCCCCGGTGAAGACTGGGGTTTCACCTGCTAGGGGTTCTGGTGGGGATGTGCGTGCGTGGCTTCGGTGCACCTGCATTGTGGCGCCATTGCACTCGTGCGTGAGGAGGGGAAACAACAAGGAAAAAAGCCTCCTCACCATCGGTGAGATGGCCAGTGGCCCTGGTGGATTCACCCATATCCCATGTTGGCCCAGACATGCCCAGGATCCCTCCTGGGCGACTCCCATGACAGCAGGTAGCACTCACACTTAGGAGCTTGCCGCCAAGAAGGGCGGTAATCAGCCCCGAGATGGTTCCAAGGTTGGGCCTGCTTGCGTCATTTGGGGAATCAGGAGAAGTGGGGGGGTTCAGGCTGGGAGTAGGGCAAATTTCGAGTGGGTACTCCTGAAGGATGCCTGGGGGTGTAGGAGAACAAATATAGTTTAAAAAAAAAAAAAAAAAACACAGCACTCACCGTGTACCTTAGGGCTGTACTAACTGCAATACGCTGTACCTGTATGAGATAGCTTACAATTGTAAATAGTCAGACCAATTGCTGTTATTTCTTGTATTTTTTGTCTCTGTACTTGTGCACCCATACTCTGTAACTACTTTTCTGTGTTGTCCTCCTGTCAAGACGTGGACCCTTTAAAAAAAAAAAAGCATTTTGCTCAAAGGTTATGTCCGAATGACGAAATAAATAAACCACAATCCTGGTTGTCAGATACACAATTTATTTAACAAAAAAACAGTCGCAGCACTCACCCACCCACACCAATGTTTCGTGAATATCACATGTGCTTTGTCAAGGCATGATGCGAGATTTGGAAACCACCCCCTTTATACAACATTTTTTAAGGGTACAGTTGCAATATTTGTGCAAAAATGTAGTAAGGTGCTAGTATGTGTACTTGTGCAAAGCTGCAGTGATCCCCACCCAAACAATAAACAGTTTCATACATTCACAGTTGAAAATTAATTTTAAAACAGTCACAATGGGGGGCGTGACCAGAAGCCAGCACGAGCAGATATGTCCCTGTGGAGCTCCTCCTAGCACTTAAAACAAACCTTATAAAAATACTTATCTGCTTGGTTTAATTTGATTCTTTGGATAACAATAACTAGCCTGTGTGGACTACACTAATATTTTCATCCAAGCAAACAGCAGAACAAGATTCGGGAAAGGGTGAGGTTCAGCGTCAGGCAGAAACTGGAGCACAGTGCTTAGCAACTGGGGAATCATATAAACCTACCAACAGTGCCCTTTAACAAGCAATTCGGGATCTCAGTCGGAAAGTAGAGTCTTTGGGCACATGCTTTACTTCAATGGAAGCCAGAATGGACTCCCTCATGGCGATGGACACTAAACAAGCAACAGAGTCGGCAAATAAATCTGCCGTGGCAGGCATTATTTCTGAAAATAAGCTGCTCCGTCACAGATTAGAAACTTTTGAGAATGGAGCGAGGGCTACAAATCCTAGGCTGCTTGGCATCTCCAAGGAGCAAGAAGGAGCTGATTCAACGGGCTATGTACAGTCTTTGTTTAAATGATGACTGGATTTAGATCTTCAGCCCTTTCTGATCAAAGCCTACCACATTACTCCACTGAAAGCCTCGCCAGAGAACCAGCCACGCACCATTATGCTCCTTACCAGTGGACTACACGTGCAAGATCAGGTTTTGGGGTCTACTAAATCGAAGGGACCTTTAAAACTCCAGGATGGCACTCCAATCTATATCTGCCCTGATTTAAGCTATGCAACCCATCAGAGAAGGAAAGTGTTTGACTCCGTTCATGCCGGACTTCAACTTTGGGACTCACACATACTCTACAGTTATCGGCTTGCCTCAGGATACAATATGCTGGTAAAACTTTTCTTCACTTGGGATCCTACTGACGCTGGTAAGACTTGGGATCTCATTAAACAGGATTTTCAGCAATCTGTGCAGGTACAGCCTTCGGAGGAGGAAGACTGAATGTACTATAGTAATTTAATACAATACATGTTAGATCTGTATCATTTTACTCTGACCTGTATTACTGGTTTGTTCAGGCTCGTCCCATGTTTAACTTTTGCCTGCATAGGTGTTCACCCTTTCTGTAGCCAAAAATGTTTTTATCATCTTGTCACATTTTAAATTGCGTAGATGTCGCTTTTTTTCTGTACCCGATACTTGAACGGAGGTTTGTTATATATCTACTCCTAGCAGATCGTATGCAGAGACATGTCCTACTTTTGATTGTTTGATATTATCGTGATGTTGATTTACATAGACTATAAAACAACCTCTGTGGGTGTTAAACGGTGAACTTTTGCAAGGACTCTTATCGTTTCAGTCCATGAACATGCTGCAGAGAGTAATTTCTGATATTTTGTCTTTTTTTCTTTAAAATACATGTTATTGCCCCAGTATGCAGTAACAATGGAAGAACACTATTATATCCTATCATTGCATTTCTAACATTGATGTAGGAGGCAGTATAGTGCAGTGGTCTAAGGCTCTGAGCTACAAATCTGGTGGCATCCAGCAGACCAGACCTGGGTTTGAATCCCACAGCTTCCACTTGCATACTGTGTGACCCTGAGCAAGTCACTTAACCTCCTTGTGCTCCTTGTGCTCCCAGGTTGCTCCTGTAAAAAAGCTTTCAGCTTAGTGTGCTAAACCTGGTTAAACAACTAAATAATAAAAAGAAAAAATAATAATATATCTTATATTTGAAACCAAGGATGTGCATTGCTATGTAATGCACACTGAGAATGAATACATACAAAGTAAAAACAAACAGTCATGAAGGGTTAAGTGCAAGCAAGAAGAAAAACAGAGGGGGGAGGGGGATCAAATAAGGCGGGGAAGGAAATGGAAGGAAAATGGGTCAGGAGGGGGAGGAAAAAAGACCACCGAGCAGCATCCCATGTGAAGTAAGTACAGTACATGCTATAGCAACTAGTTCCAAATTTGGCAGAAGGACTACAACATACTTAAAACACAGCATCTAGTCCTGTATTTGCACATAGAACGATGGTCATCTAATAATACTAGTTACTGAACTCTACACATTACCCACACAAATGAGAGTTATAGGTGACACCACACCTATGCATCATATTAGTACAGACAATTTATATAGACTGCTTCAGCAATATGGCACGGGGGGATTATGGTGGGATAACAGCCCGTCACGGGTGGGTTGAAGCACGAGATGAAGCTGAGTGCTTCCACCACCCAAGAAGAGCCAGTATCCCACCATAACGCCCCCTCTGTCATGCCTAATTATTAAATGTATCCCCATACTATTAATAAATAAAAAAAATTAAAACATGTATCTCTGAGTTTTAAAATATTGAAAGATAACAAATGTAAACAATTAATGGAAAAAAGAAAATGTAATGCCTTCCCGCTCACTGTTGCTGAGTGCCCGCTCGCTGCTGACGAGTTCTTGTTACAGTATTTTCAAGTCCCAGTCCTGCTCCAGTTTCTGTCACTACTGTCCACTGCAGGAATTAAGAGGAAAAAAAATAACGTTTTTGACTGGTGGCAAGTGTGTGAGCCTGTCTATTTTTATTTATTTTTTTAATCTTCGTTTTAGATCTGCGGTTACGGTGCGGGTGGGAGCTGCCAGGCTAACTGTGGAAGCACAAGCATGTGGGAGCCTATGATTTAAATTGCAGTTGGCAGCTGCGGTGAAAGAAAGGAACTTTACTTTTTTTTAATTTTGTGAAATGGATCGTAGTGACAGAGACTGGAGCTGGGCTGGGACTCCAAAGTAGTGGACCAGGAAGTCAGTGACAGCGAGAGTGAGCGAGCAGTCACTGACAGCAGGGAGTGATATGCCACACCTGATTGGTAAGAAGGTCTGAATGCAGGCCCTGTTTTCACCCAGGCCGCTGTACTGGGATAACGACCCGCTGAAAAGAGCTCTTGACCAATTAGGACCCGTTTTTCTAAATACCCATTTCATAATTTAAGTTACCATATACTAATATCTAACATTATCTGACAGTTCATCTTATTACAGATTACCTGAGAATACACAACATCAATACATTGTCAGAAACGCTTTTAGGAGTGTATAACAGAAAAATAGTTCAGTGAACTGGGTTGGGAATCAAATAAACGGGGACAATTGAAACCGTTCAGTAAGTCCAGGTCTCTGCACGGTTTTTAATTCTATTGCCAACAGCTCTCTTGTTTGAGGAGCATCTTGTCAAGGTCTCTGCCTCTGCTGGATAGTATGGCCTTTTCCAGACCTCGGAACATAAAACTATGATCATGTCCCTGTGCTGAAACGTGGCCAGCCAAAGCATTTTTTTTTTTTTTGTTGACTCTTTTTTTCTCTCTCCGGTCACAGATCGGGGGAACTCTCTCAGGCATCCCAGCCTTTATGCCTGCCTGCCTGAAATCCTCTACAGTCTGTTGCTCTCGTGTCCCGCCCACCCCTGCTGCCAGCACCCCCAGTTTAACCCACCCGGGGAGGGTAGCCCGACTCCAACTTGAGCTCCTTAGAAGGCAGACTCTGGCAACGGGTATGGCCGGAGGAGGAGCTATGAGGCCCCAGCCGAGTTGGATCCGGCGCTGGGCGTGGAGGATAGATGCTGTCGCCTATCCCTCCGATCTGGGTTTTTCCATTTTCTTGGCTAATGTACGTTCCCCAACGTGGGACGTGCAGTGCCGCTCAGCCAAGCAGCTGTCCCAACGTCAACCCCACTGCTTGCTAGCTCGGTGCGTAGCAGTGCCGCCGGTCTCCACTGGGGGCCGCTGCTGCACCGGGCTACCCCTGGATCCCTCCCCGAGAGAGGAGAGGAGAGTAGTCCCTCGGACCGCTATCCTCTCTCCCTGCCAACCCCGGGTTTGGGCTCTTTCCCGAACCCGGGTCGCCGGCGTGATGCGAGGTGTGGTGTCCAGCGCCTCAACCCTCGGCGCCACTGGGCCGGCCAGCCAAAGCATTTGTGGGGTCCTATTTTTCTATTCCCCTTATACATTCGCCAATTCAAACTTTGAATTTTCTTATAGTCTTCCCCACATAAAAGTTGCCACAGTTGCAGGTAGCTTTGTATATGATTCATAGAAGTGTGACAGTAGAAAAGGACCGAAATAGGCCCACCAAGTCTGCCCATTTG
Source organism: Neoceratodus forsteri (assembly GCA_016271365.2). Classification (NCBI taxonomy): domain Eukaryota; kingdom Metazoa; phylum Chordata; order Ceratodontiformes; family Ceratodontidae; genus Neoceratodus; species Neoceratodus forsteri. The sequence goes on from JADMNL010000032.1 coordinate 38,234,074, forward strand.
CCCAGCTATCTGCTTGGACCTGTGCCCCCCCCCCAACACTCCCATATGGTTGTCCCATGCTCTTTTGAATCCCTCCACTGTTTCCTCTTCAATGACTGCCTCTGGGAGTCTGTTCCCCTTTTCTACCACTCTCTCTGTGTAATAGTATTTTCTAATGTTACCCCGGAACTGCCCTCCCTCCACCTGCAGGCCATGCCCCCTCGTCCTCGGTTTTCCTTTCATCTTGAAGATGCTCCCCCCGGCACCCTGTTTATACCCTTACGGTACTTGAAAGTCTCAATCATGTCCCCCCTCTCCCTCCTCTGCTCCAGGGAGTACATGTTCAGATCTCTCAACCTTTCTTCATAGGATAGATGGCCTAACCCTTTTACCATTTTTGTCACTCTCCTCTGAACCCTCTCTATCCTCCCCACATCCTTCCTGAGGTATGGCCTCCACAACTGGACTCCGTACTCTAAATGTGGTCTAAGTAAATGGGTGTACAAGGGTACTATGACCTCCCTATTCCTACTGGTGATCCCCCTTCCGATGCATCCCAGCATTCCACTCCCCCTGGCCACTGCCCTCCCGCACTGCCCTTCCACCTTCAGGTCCCCAGATATGATGCCCTCCGTATTTCAGTTAATAAATGCCTTTACCTTGCATTGTTTACCACTCCGTAAATCCCGGAAATACTCCCCAGGTAAAATGTACTTACAAAAGGTACATCCCCCACACCAGTGGTTTCTCCACGAAGGAAAACAACATTGTCAATAGTGTGGTCTGAAGCCTATACGCACCAGTAGCACAGGTAGACACCACAGGCAGACACCACAAGACTGCTCCCACCAGGAAACCACAGATAAATGTTTAAATTGGGATGCACAATGTCCCACAATCCTCTGCTCCACACGGTGCAGGGGATCCACTTTTGGACCAGGATGGGCATCCCACTGTATGCCTGCCTGTATCTGCCGATCTGTCTCCTGCGCACCAATGCGCCTGGGGGTGGGGGTGGGGGGCTGCAGCTGGTCAGCGGTTATGAATGCTCTGCACGCCAGTCCACGGGTGCAGACTGGGTACGTGCCTATCGTACACACCTGGCTCACACTGGTGCACAGGCACCATAGTGAGTAAAAAGAAACAGTGCCATGTTTCATTGTGAAAGTACTCATCTGTCTCTCCCACAGTCACATCAGAAAAAACACGTGTTTCAGACAGTCTCACTTGCTGACTGGCAGAAAGTGCTATGTTAGGTTGGGCTTACATAACAATTTACACAGTGACTGGCCTACAGCCGTATCACCTGGGAGTGCCAGTGCTGGACACAAGCCCAAATTATTGGTGCATGACTTCAACCCATGAACTGCTGGCCTGAAGGAAAGGGCGCTTCAAGCCTTGATGTACTCACAGTGGTATTCAAGGATTGTTTTTATTTCCTCAGACAAGATGCCCAGATTCTTTTGTGTCCAATTGCACCCACCAACAGAGTGCTCAAAGAGAACGTCAGTCAACTATGGCCAGCATAGCTGGTGTTCTCAGAGGCACTGCCGAGTCTTGCTTGCAATTTAGCTACAGGGGGCACTAGAAAGTGGCACAGTTTAGCTCCCCCCCCCAATCACAGAGACAGAGAGTTAGCATAATTTCCACTAATCCAATGAGCAAGAGACCCCAAGGTCCTTCTCGAACCCAGTTTGCATGGTAAAACAACATGCAGCCGCCAAACCACTGGCTCACACATATGGCTTTTTTTCATTATTCTTTTTTCCCCTTTATTCCCCAGTCCCCTTCTCTCTGATCCCAGTTGCCTTGTCTGCACAATTCCACTGGGGGCGGCTAACAGTTTCTTTTCCATCCAATGATACTGCCAGTCCTTGGCTGGCATGCCCTGGATGTATCAATCTCATATGACCTCAACCCTCTTTCCCTGTGAGTCAATCACACATGACCTCTGCAATGCCTCTCCCCCAGCCAGCTCTAGAATGGGTTTCCAAAGCGTGTACATTTTTTTCTATTTTTCCTTTCTTACTCAGTGCTCTGGCCGTTCCCAAGCCCTGCATTCCACTTCTACTGGAGCAGCAGCCACTGGGTCTTGCTTAACGGGAACATAAACCCTGTTGTTTACATTTTTTATATAATTGTAAAGGTGGGCATGTGTGAAGTCTAACAGCTCAGGTGTACTGTTTTATGCGCTTGTTTTAAAATAGACCTATTTTTTCCCATATTTAGGGCTCCATAATAATGCAGCCTTTTTTGCTGCCCAATATTTCTATAGTTGCTGAGCAGTTCTGGAACCCAGTGACATCCGCGGAGCTGAGGTTTTAGAACTGCCAAGTAAGCGCAAAATTAATATTAGACGGGGGTAGGGGGGTGAAGCTTGCACTAATATGGAGCCCTAAATAAATAATAAAAAAGCACTATTTCGAAACAAATGCATCAAACCAAATGATGGGGTGATTAAACAGGCTTTACAATGCCCAAACTTAAAATTACTGTATATTAAAAACAATGTAAACAACAGGGTTTATGTTACTTTTTTAAAAGTTTTTTCTCTTCATGTAGCCCCCCCCCCCCACTGCAGGTCCTTCCAGTCCCTCAGTGCCTGGTGTTGGGCAGAATTAAACCACTGTGTACAGTGTAGGGAACATCACTGAAAAGCAGTGCCACTGTATCAAAGCCCTCCCTGTGAGCAATATATACAAAAAATCTGTAATACTGATGTGAAGGTGGTCGTTATATAACAGTGAAACTGGTGAGCCAGTGAGGCCTGCTACAAAAATAAAGACTGCAACATAAAAAAGCAAGACGCTGGCCCAGTGGCACAGAGGGTTGAGGTCCTGGCGCCTTACCTCGAGCCACGCTGGCGACCTGGGTTCAGGAACAGACTCGGGATGCTGGGGATTGGCAGAGGAAGAAGAGGATTGAGCGTCCATAGGACTGCTCTCCTCTCCTCTCCTGGGGTGGGGTACAGAAGTGGCGTCGCAGTGCAGCGGCCCACGGTGGAGACCGGAGGCACTACAGACGCAATGTAGGAGGGTGGGACTACCACTAAAAAAGTGGAAATACCCGCTCCATGTTCATCCGGATGATGGCCGCCTGGCTGTCCGAGGCCATCAATGCCCCACAGAGCCATCTGTTCCAGCAGCACCCTGGGGCCAAGCATTGCGCTGGTCTGTCCCTTCGGCTGGTGCCTTTCCCCTCGGAGGGGGGGACCCACCCCGCGAAGGGTTACGCTGGGGTTACCCTGGGGTTGGCTGCTATACAGAATGGTGGATCGGGGGAGCGAGATGGGTCGGATTCAGCCTTGGCTCACGCCTGAAGGAGTGGCTAAGATGGAGCACGTAGGAGGGATAAAGAGATAACACAAAAAAAAAAAAAAAAAAGAAAAAGAAGCAAGACCATCCTTGTGGTACCAGTCAAACTGTGTTTTGTTTTTGTCCCTAGTGCTTCCCGGTGAAGACTGCTTGGATCGTCCTTGACAAACAGTCATATTCTGCACTTGCTCTTATGCACTAAAGTCATATTTAAGCAATATTTCTTGGATTACTAGCGTTGCACCGCACCCTTCAGTGCACGTGGGAAAACCGGAGAGTGAGAGTAAGAGTAAACTGCTCAGGATGCCAGTTATATTAAACTCTTTTTAAAGCTAATTTTAGGTGACTTTTGCACTGTACTGTTGCCCAGTTGGTTAGCGGCAAGGGCACAGTTTACAGCTAGCTTTTCAGAGCCAGGCCTGTGAGCACAAAAAAAACCTACGTAAACAGTTATTAAAGGAGCAGACTGTCCAAAAGCTACAAATACTGGAACTGCACAATTTTATTCTAAGGATCATTTTTAGAAAATGCTGTCCATTCACTATCGACCTCAAAATCTGGACTAACCTAACCACTGTACCCATTATAGAAAATTCTTGTCGTGGCCAGCTTCTTGCCCTGAGGAGCTGGTTCTGTTTTGAAACCGGTTGTTTTCTGCCTGCGTTCCCCACTGCGTTAAGCAGCTCACACTTTAATAGTGAAGAGGTTGGTGGCTACACAAAATAGCTCTTCCACAGCACTGATAGGCCGACCAGACAGGCATGTCTGCTACCCATCCCTGCAACGATCCCAGTAGTGTGACAAGGATTTGGATCTCTGCTTCCTGCGTGGGCGAGGTGGGCACTGTTGTGCTAGCATTGCTGCAAGATGCCACATGGGTGTAGCAGGCGTCAAAACTGGCACTGACCCACTAGCCAAATGCTGGTAGATTTTGTGTTGGGCTACTAACATTTTCCTTCATCTAGCTCTGCGGTCTTGTACTGGAGAAGGTACTATTTCAATAAGTACACCAGGTGAGCCAATGGAAAAGTCTGTGGGGTTAATGGATTTTCACAGTCACTAGCCCTGCTGGCTAGTGGCTGAAAAACTTAATTTTGACCCCTATGTAGGGCACAGGGTAAAACTGGATGGGAGAACAGTCCCCACCACCATCAGAATGATGGCTGATGGTGCTGCCCTGACGGTCCAATGGCATTGCGTCACAGTGCTGTGCACGGTTCAGGAGTGGAGTTGGGTCACTGCGTCTGGGGACTGGCCTGGTGAGGCAGCTATCGCTCAGCAGTACACCTCAGTTGGGGAGGGTGGAGCAAGCTCTGGTGCCACACTGACCCCTATGGCTGGGCCCAATGGTTTGCCTCTCGCCATAGGGATGTTGTGGCATCGAGGTCGACGGAGGCACCACATGCTACAAGGGTGGAAAGTGGGACCTAGAGGGCAAAAAGAAAAATACCTGCCATCTAAATAATGGCTCACAGACCCTGAACAGGGTATATCCCTGGTCAGACAGCAGGGCAAGGAGAAATAAAAGAAGATTAAAAAAAAAAAAATAAAGAATGAAACAAAACAAAGACAATGATGCCATAAAAAGACCATTGGTCCATCTAGTCTGCCCATAAATCCTAACAAACCCAAAACCTATTGTCCATATAGGGTTATAACCCACACTATCCACCAGCATGCTCCCTACCCTGCCACTGTCCCCCTGAGCAACCATTAAGCCCTTCACTTTGTCCCAGCCATATTTGAAACCTATGATGGTTTTGGCACGCACCACATCAGCAGGCAGACTGTTCCACAGTGCCAACACCCTTTCTGTAAAATAGAACTTTCTCACTTCCCTCTTGAACCCCCCCGCTGGTCAGTTTACATTCGTGCCCCTGTGTTCTTCATCCACTACTTATGCTAAATAGTTCCTCACAATTTACGTTGTAAATACCCTTCAGGAACCTGAAGGGCTCTATCATATCTCCCCTCTCTCACCTGGCCTCCAGCGAGTACATGTTCAGTGCCTTGAGCCGATCCTCGTAAGATCGGCCTTGCAGCCCTGAATCATGAATATTGGTTGATGGTACATACTCTCAGGCCCAGGGATGCAAGCAGGTATAAAAAGTTGGTGGGGGGGGGGGGAGCACAGATCTACTGAGACTTTCACGTTGATGACAATGTTTTTTTTTTTAATAATTTCATTTTTATTAACTTTTCAACATTAAAAGTCGACAGTTACAAGCTTTTCCAGATGTAATCACACTACACTTACGTATGATACTGAGAACCTGTATTCTGTTTGTTATACAGTTCTAATTAATTAAGCTTCAGTCAGCCAGTACCTCAATCATGCATTATTGTAGTTCATACGAAACAATCATCCCTATCTCGTAACAGGTATTGGATACGTCAGTACATCATGCATTTCAGTAACTTTTAGGCTAGTGCCTGTATTACCTCTTGTGTGCATCCATCCAGTCTCAGTCTTTAACAAGAGCCCTGGTTAAGTTTAAACTTGTACATTGTTGACACAGGAGTAGCTTAGACTAACTCAGAATGTTTCTCTAATAAAGGGAGGTGGGAGGGGTTACCAAGGGGGGGGATGACCCCGACAGTGTTCCCACATCCAATCCTAATAGAGAGGAAGTATTGTGAGTAGGGTCTGTAGTAAGCCCAGGGGATTGTGGGTAAAGTAGGTTGGCAGCTAAGAATGGAAAAGGAAATGGATAGTTTCCCGTTGCCTCCGGAGTCCCAGGGTCCCCGAACCTAGATTTATGGAGTAAAAGATTCATCCTGCAACATATAGTACAGCTGCCATCGGGTCCATCTGGAACTGAATTTGTCTTTTTGATCATTAAGGTTGTGGGTGATCTGCTCCACGTTGTTCATTTGTTTTGTAATACGCCACCAGTCCTGTATAGTTGGGGGAGCAGGAGTCAGCCACCTCTTTGTTATCGCTTTTGATGACAATGCTATTGATCTTTTTGCAGGGCCTTAAAAGTTGAGGGGGACTGGGCCCCTCTCTCCCCAGTGGTTGTGCTCTACTCAGGCCCCATGACACAAATGAAGTAGAACCATGGTTGTTGGGAAAGGGAGAAAACTGGTTGGGGCCGGATGGAGTAAGACAATAGTGCAAGGGGATAAAAACCTTGATAGATTAAAGAAAAAAGTCTGTATTTGAATATAGTGCTCAGGAAATAGGAGGAAATCACAGGGTACCCGGGGTGGCAGAGTATGTGGGGGATCCCTATGTTTGCACAACATACTAATTAAATTGCAGCTTATAAGGTGTGTATGTGTGTGTGTGTATGGGAGGTGGGGGGCAGACCTGAGGGATAAGATCAAAACAAATCCTGGCACTAGTCAACCGGAGGACCTGAAGGACCTATAGTCCCTTCTGACCTTCAATTGCTATGTTCACTATATCTGAAGGATTTGGGGGTGCTCTATCATCAGTACACCCATTATTGAGGCTACACCCAAGGGGGGCGAGGTACTGGTGTCTCCTTGCTCGTTCGGTCTTATGTTCTGTTTTTTGTTTTTAGCGAAGGTTGCCAACCATGTCAAATTGCATTTGACCTTTTTTTTTTTTTTTTTTTTGCTGCTGCGGTCTGTATTGTCGTTGGCTAGGAATGCTGCTGAAAACATCCAAACCTTTCCCTTTAAACCCAAGCAGAAACTGCTGCCTCCATCAGTGCTGAGAGACAGGCTGCAGCATTTTTAGATTCATATGGGCTCTCCCCAAAGTAGAATTTGTGACCTAGTACCCTTGTGCCATTTTACATGAGAAACACACAGACTGTCATCTGGGGTCAAGTCAACTAGGGGCAACAGATGTAAGTAAGCAAATCACTGATGCAATGTCAAAGTATGTCCAGGAGACATGACACCATGGGTCACTAAAACTGCTGCTACGTAAATATCTGAGGATACAGGATGCACCTTCCTTAGACTCTTAACCTTGGTTGTACGTCAAATAAATATATACATACATATTGCTGACAGCTAGCTACTCAACCAGGCAAATTTACATTCATCAGTTGCTGCCCTTTTACAAAGAAACATAAGGTCGGATTTTCAAAGCTTTGCGCCAGCATTTACATGCAGCTGCGCTACTTGCAACATAACTATTAGACCACATAAAATGTGTGCTAAAGTTTTATTACAAGTGACACAAGTTGCAGGTAAAAAATGCCACCTACATTAATAAAATGATGCATACATTGGCAACTGTCATCAAACCCGAGCATTTCCAGATTCTTCTCTATTCAGTTTTTCTAAAACTGTTTCTGTAACCTTACACAATATAGGGGTTAAACTTACTGGTCTGTAATTCCCTGTTATACTCCTATTACCTTTTTTGAGCAATGATACAACTACAGCCATTTTCCGATCATCTGGATCCTTACCAGTTTTAAAGGATGTATTTATCAAATATGATATAGTACATTTTATATAGCTTGCAATCTCCTTTATTAATTTAGAGTTAAGTTCATCTGCATCTGATGCCTTGTTTACTTTTAGCTTTATCAATAGGTCATATACTTCACTAACTTGAGGTTTCAAGTGTCAAGCATCCATATTCTTTACGTTTCAATTCACCTTGATCAACAGTTTCAGCATCATATACTGTACTAAAATACTCATTAAATATTACTGACATCTACTTAGGATCTCTTATTTCTTTGTTGTTATGTTGAACTGGTCCCAGATTACCCCCACTTCTTCTATGGTTAAGATAACCATAAAACCCCTTGCCTCCATCCTTAGTATGCAGTAATTTAAATTCTGTTGAGTATTTGGTCTTCTTTATTTCTTTTTTCAGTTTTTTCAAATATGTTTTACATTGTGTAATATTAACTTCAAGTTATTTCCTTTCATTAAGCTATGCTAACTCTTTGTTTAGGTAACCAAAGTAGTGGACAAGGGGTGAATTGAGAGCCTAACCAGGGCTTCAAGCAGGGGGAGCAGTTGATGTCGCCTACCTTGACTTCAGCAAAGCTTTTGACACTGTTCCACACAGAAGACTGTTAAATAAGCTGGGTAGGCTCAGGGTGGGTCGAAGTTGGTCAACTGGGTGGCAAACTGGTTGACGGACAGAAAACAGAGAGTAGTGGTAAATGGTATACAGTCAGAACAGATGCAAGTCTCAAGTGGGGTACCTCAGGGATCAGTCCTGGGGCCAGTCCTCTTCAATATCTTCATTAGTGACATTGCAGATGGACTAGAGGGTAAGGCTTGTCTGTTTGCAGATGACACCAAGATCTGCAACAGAGTAGATGATCCAGATGGGGTGGACAGAATGAAAGAAATCTAGATAAACTAGCAAAATGGTCAGAAGAGTGGCAACTGGGATTTAATGCAAAGAAGTGCAAGATCAAGCACATAGGGAAGAGAAACCCTGAAGCCACCTATAGGCTGGGAGAGGAGTTGCTGGCAGTCACAAAGGAAGAAAGAGACTTGGGCATCATCATCACCGATGACCTGAAATCATCAAGCAGACCTCTAAAAGCAGTAGGGTAAGGCTAGGGGTGTTAGGGGTGTATTAGTAGGGGTATCAAGTCGTAAGAGGGAGGTAATAATCCTCTTTACAAGACACTAGTTGAGCCCCATCTGGGTACTCGTGCAGTACTGGAGAGCCACACCTTCACAAGGGCATTAACCAAATTGAGGCAGTCCAGAAGGGCAACCAAAATGGTGCAGGGACTGCATCAGAAGACATATGAGGACAGATTAACGGAGCTCAATATGTATACCCTTGAGCAAAGGAGGGAGAGAGGTGATATGCTTGAAACATTCAAACACCTTAAGGGCATTAACAAGGTGAAAGAGTCTAACATGTTTAAATACAAGAAAAATAGCAGGACAAGAGGATACAGCATGAGAATAGAGGGAGGCCGATTAAGAGGGAATGTGAGGAAATTCTTTTTCACAGAAAGAGTGGTGGATGCATGGAACGGCCTACCTCAGGAAGTGGTGGCGATGAATACAGTGCAGGGCTTCAAACAGGCATGGGATAGGCATAAGGGAGCAATACAGACGAATATGGATAGATAGGTCATTGACAGTGTAAAGGTGTGTGGTACATTCATAAGGTAGAAAAAATGGGCAGACTGGATGGGCCTTGTGGTCCTTTTCTGCCGTCAACCTCTGTGTTTCTCCGTTACTCAATTTCAGGATCCTACTGGTGCACCATACAGGCCATTTACTTTTTTTTTGTATGTAATATCAAATTTGGCACATACTTATCTTCTTACTTATGTAGTTTGTTTTTAAATATTATCCACATATCATTTATATAGTTCCCATCTAACTCAGCCAACCAATTCCATTCAGACAGCTCTTTTCTTATGCCTTCAAAATTGGCTCTTCATAATTTGTTATTATAGTTGTGCCTCTAACTCTGTGTTGTACCTGTTGTGACAACATACATTCAGTAATGTTGTAATCATTATTACTTTGTTGTTCTCTAATTTTTATTTTGTTCACCGTTCTCCTACAATTTGTCAGGACCGGATCCAAAACATTATTTCCTCTAGTCGGTACATGAATTATTGTTGTAAACCAGCATTCTGGATCATGTCCACAAAATGATGATGCCCAGTATGTGTGTTGCTCTGCTGTCCCCAGTTTATCTCAGGATAGTTGAAGTCGCCTGTAATTAATATGACTCCCATCAGGGCCATTTCTAATATTTCACATTCGATGATATTGTCTACCTCCCCATTGGCTGATGGTGGTCTATGATACACTCCTATAAATAATTGTTTCTCTGGGGGTCTTTGGACAGTGAATAATACAGATTCAACTTCTTGTTTGGGTACTTTTGTCCATAATGCTATACTGATACTCTTTTTGCATATATAGCTATACCCCTGCCTTTTTATATCGCCTGTCCTTATGTAACAGGTTATAACCATCTATTTCTGTATTCCATTCAATGTTCTTGTCCCATCACGTCTCAATTATGCAAATATTGACATTTTCTTGGGATAGAAGTACCTCTAATTCAGATTTTTTATTATTATTTGGACTTCTTGCGTTGAGCGACCAGATTTTTGTTTTATCCTTATCGTTTGATAACCAGCTACGTCTGCATTTACTGATGGTCCTCAACTCCCCTCTCCCCATAGTTTTTAGTTTAAACATTTTCCTACATATCCTCTTAGGGTCACACCCAGTTTTCTACTACCATGTCTACTTAGGTACAGCCCATCAATGCTGTAGTATTCCACTTTATCACAATAGCCCTACCAATGTCTTATATATCCAATATTTTCCCTCAGGGTCCATTCTCTCAGCCAATTATTTATTTGCTTGAGTTTTTCCATATTTTGGTATTCTGCTCTGGGGACTGGCAATATTTCTGAAAACACTATATTACAATTCATGGTTTTGCTTCCCTGTATATGTCTTTGAATTCCAAAATCATTTCTGGTATGCTTTGCTTTCTTGCGTTATTTACCCCAGCGTGTAATATTATAGTAGCAGTTCCATCTTTCTCTTTGACTATATCTTTCAGCATGCTCTTAATATCACCTATCTTTGCCCCTGAGAAATAACTCAAGGTTACTGCTTCTTTGTTTACAGAAGTTGTATATCTGTCAGTGTACTTAATGATGGAGTCACCTAGGATATACACCGTTTTTCCACTGCTGCTATTTGCCTCATTTTGGACATTCCTAGTGCCGTTGTTTACGACATTAGTTTCGAAGTCCATGAGTAAGTCATTATTCCCTCCCACGTTTTCTTGAGTCGATTTTACCTTTATTCCGATACTGTTGCTATATGCATTCCTCTCATGTACTGTACCTCAGCCTGCACCATAGTAATTTCCCATTGCTGAGATGCTGCTACCTCAGAACTGCTATTATCTAATATAATGTCATAGTGCCCAGTGTTTGTTTCTGCTGCTGGACAGTTTGCTGTCTCATCTTCTCTCTCCTGTATTGCCCTTATTGGCTGCTCAGTTTCAGGTTCTAACAGCAACAGTGGCTCATATCTGCCCTCCAATATTATTTCCCCACCCATTGCCCTTCTCTTTCCTTTCTTTCGTTTACGTTGTTTTGTTTCATAGCTACTATCTTCCGGCTCATCTCCTTTACTTCTCTTTCTATTTTCTTGCATGGGCCCGCCATTTACACTCTTCTCATCTGCTAAACATGTTCCTATGCCGTACAACATTCTCTCTTGGTTTAGTGTGACTATTCTTAGTTCAGCCTCTAACAGTTTTTGTTTTTAATCCCTTATTTCCAGGCATTTACTACATGTATAAATTAACACTTCGTTGACAAGTTCAGTGCTGTATTTCCTACATATTATACATCTAATTCCAATGCTTCCCCCTTCTAGGTTTACAATATTTGGATCCATGCTACTGTTTTTATGTTTACTAGAAGATTGATACTTCAAGCGGTGCGCAATCCAGCAATGAATGGAGATTGGGGGCGACCCAGCTTCTGGTTGGTACTAAAGTCATACACACAGATTTTTTTTGTGTTGTTCCTAAGTTGGTTGGACTGGAACCAGTGCATAACATTGTGAAAGTCTTGCTGAAATACGACTTCCTGAGATAAAGCCATGGGACCGGAGAAGTAGAGAACTGTGTTATCTGCATACATACAGTATTAATATGCGAGTTGGCACAGGTGGAAGAGAGGTCATTTAGGAAGATGGAGAAGAGGATTGGACCAAGAATGGAGCCTTGTGGGACCCAGTCTGGATAGGGAGGAGAGGGGATATGGGATCTCCTACCTATACTGACTGTTGACGGTCCGAGAGGTAGAAATGGAACCACTTGATGGCGTGGGCTTAGAGGCCAGTAGAGTTCAGCTTATCCAGATGGAGTGAGAGGGATATTGAATCAGATGCTTTGACCCGATCGATAAAAAATTCAGTTGTGATGCTTCCCTGATCCATTACTGAGAGGATGGAGTCAGTGACCCTAAGCAGGGAGGACATGGTAGAATGATCGTTCCTAAAGCTAGACTGGAAGGGGGAGAGGAAGTTGGAGGAGTGGAGGAAATCTGTAAGCCATGAGTAGACTCATTTCTCCAGCAGTTTTGCAAGAGAAGGAAGGGGGGAAGATAGAGTGGAAGTTGCCAGAAGTGGAGAGATCACCCCCTCTGTGGAGGGAAAGAACCTCAGCAATCTTCAAAGACTGAGGGACAGTGCAAAGGGTGAAGGAGAGATTTAGGAGATGAGTAAGAGGAGAGGCAATGGCAGGAGCTGACAGATGGAGAAGTTTAGGGTCCAAGCCATTTGGGCTAGATTTCGAAGGGCTGAGTGAGGAAAGGTGAGCAGGGTCTCCTGGGGAGTGACAAAGGGAAAATCAAACCCCAGAGGGGGGACAGCTAGAGAGGGAGGAAGGAGGAGAGGAATGAAGTCATGAGGCGGGAGGGAGGGGAGAGCACAAGTAGTAAAAAAAAAAAAGTCATTGAAGTGAGCAGCAACAGAGGGAGAGACAGATATTGGACAGCCATTAACCAAGAGGACAGGGGGTGATGATAGGGCTGGGGGGGGTCAAAAAGGGAGTGAATCACATTCCAGAATTTGGCTAGGGAATTAAGATTATTCTGGAGGCTGGCCTTCAAGTAGAGGGACATGGCGGTATGAACGGCCTTAGTGCAAGAGTTCCTAAGTGCCCTGTAGGAGACGAGGTCCAACAGGGAGCGGAATAATTTATACCTGGCCCAGGCTTGGTCACGGGTCTTGCATAAGTTGATGAGATCAAAGATGTTCTAGGGGTGGTGAGAGGATATAACCCTGGATTTAATGATGTGGCATGCTTGTTAATTCACAATATGTTTCCAACGAAATGTGGAACAACCTAAATGAAGGGGGACTAGAATCTGTGACAGTTGAAGTTAAATGATCCTTTAGCAAACCAGCAATTTTAGTAGGGATCTATAAACATCCAAAAACAGACGTAAATGTTTTCAATGCGCTACAAGACTTCCTAAAGTTTATAAAAATTCACACAAAATTTTACTGCTAGGATATTTTAATGTTAATTGGGTTATAGCCGATACTACTCAAAGTTTGATAGACCTACAAGTTAATCTGGGACTTCTTCAATTGATAAATGAGCCTACAAGAATTAATAATAAAGATAATAACTAATCAACAATACCAGACCTTATTTTTACCAGTTCCCTAAATCTATACTCCTCTAGTGGGGTATCACCCGCTACCTTCTCAGACCATCAAATTACTTTTGCAATACATAATAAAGGGCATAGTAACAGCAACAGGCAGGCTACCATACACCTGAGAAACTTTAGGCACTTTGATTATACTAAATTTATGTTAGCGGTGGAAAGTATAGATTGGGATAGGTTCAATTTAATTCCGCATGTATCTGACACCTGGAGTTATTTTCATCAAGAATTTATGCAGGTCTGTGGCAAGCATGCCCCAACAATAAAAAAAAAGGTAAAAGACACAGGGATAAAATGGTATAACCCAGAACTTCGTAAGTTAAAAAGAGAGAGAGATAGAAATTGGCACAGGGAAAAAAATACAGCTACCAAAAGTGAATGGCAACCCAGCCTGATGGCACTGAGTGTTGAGGCGCTAGACGCCACACCTCGCACCATGCCAGCGACCCAGGTTCGGGAACGAGCTCGGGGAGCCGGGGGTCAGCAGGGGAGGGAGAGGATCGAGCATCTGGAGGACTACTCTCCTCTCCCTGGGGAGGGTTCCAGGGGCAGCTCGGTGTCCTAGTGGGCCCCGATGGAGATCAAGTGTCTGGATCGCCAGTACAAGTCGAAGGGCGGGGAGTGTGGCAGACATCAGCAGGGCAGCCGTGCGCAGACGTCATTGCACGTCGCCTCCCCGGGGCAACAAAAAGCTGAAAAGATCCCCGTCCATGGGGAAAGGTGACGGTACCACCACTCACCGCCACACTCCCCCTGCCAGACTCTATCCACCCCATGGCCGAGCCCAGCCCGGCCTGCCAAACTGTAGATAGAGCGCCCTGGGAGGAAAGGGCAGCCCTACCTCGGGGGGCTTAGAACCGGAGGGATTGCCGGGCTGGTGCCAGGGGTTGCAGAGTTTCAGGCACGGAGGTAGAGCAACGAGGTAGGTGGATGCCTGACAGAGTTCCCCGTGAGTGCAGAGTACAAACAGCATTAAAAAAAAAGTAACTGGCAAGCACATAGTCAGGCTCGAGATAGGTACAGTCAAGCTGTTAGGAAAGCTAAGCAAGATTACTTTAAAAATAAATTAAATGGTAAGAGCAGGAGCAACTCCAGATCCTGCTGGAATATCATGGCTGGAATGATGGGCGGTAATGAAAAAAAGCATTCAGGTAGCTTCCAAATTAATGGTCAGCAGACTCAAGTGGGTATTGAGGTTGCAAGGGCATTTAATGAATACTTTAACAGGGTGGGGGCTGCTGGCGGGATCTAAAACCCAAGGTTTTGTGGACTCAGAATTTGATGAGGCCGGGGGGCTGACATGCTGAATCTAGGGCTGGCTAGTGATTTCAAATTTGACAACATCTCAGTGGCAGAAGTTAGAACAGAACTGCTAAAACTCGATGTCCTAAAGCTGAAGGCCTTGCCAGAACACCATCAAGATTACTTATATATGCTGCCCTTTACATTGCCTATCCTATGTCTATTATCTTCAATGTGTCCCTCTCCAGTGGAGAATTCCCTATACAATGGAAAACCATCAAGGTTATTCCTATTCATAAGTCAGGTCAGAAACAAGACATTGGCAACTATTGTCAAATTTCGTTAATGCCTCAAATATCTAAGATTTCTGAGAGGCTGGTATCACGTCAATTTATAGCATACCAAAGACAAACTGAATATATATCAACCTGGGTTTAGATTACGCCTCAGCACCCAAACTGCCCTGGTTAAGGTGGTGAGTGACCTTCAAACGAGCCTGGACAGAGGATTAATGATTGGTGCTATTTTCATAGATTTTTCAAAAGCATTTGACATGCTGAACCATCACATTCTTCTGTCCAAGCTCGCCGGTCTTGGAGTATCTAGCCCTGCACTGAAATGGTTCAGGTCATATCTACAGGACCGAAGACAGCTTGTGGAGCTGGGACTATACAGCTATTCCCCAGTTTACATAAAATCAGGAGTGCCATAGGGCTCCATTTTGGGGCCCATACTTTTAAAAGTCTACATCAACAGACTTAGTTTCAATGACGTGGGATGCTTAATTTAATTTGTACGCTGATGACATGGTGGTATATGTTGAGGGAAGATCTGTTGAGCATATACAAACTATACACCAGGACACATCTGATCATACTCACATTTTTTTAAGGCTCATCTGATGACGCTTAATGTTAAGAAAAATCAAACAGTATTGTTTAATAGGACCCCGAAAACAGGTAGCAACCCCACCTTGGGAATTCAGACACATAATGGGAAAGTAATTAAACAGGTCACGAGTTATAAATACCTTGGAATGTGGCTGGACAGCTCACTAAAATGGGATGAGCACATTAATATGATCTTAGACAATACCAGTAAAAAACTAGGGGCACTCTATCGGGTAAAACATTATATGTCATCAGACGCAAGACTAAGAACGGTAAACGCCATGATTATTCTGGTCCTAGATTATGGGATATATTGTATTCAGGGGCATCTAAAATGTGTCTCGATAAAATGGATGTACTGCTTAACAGACTAGCTCAATATGTATTGGATGCCCCTTTAGGACACATCATTGCCATCTTTATCCCACTTTAAACTGGTCCAGATTACATATCAGGAGAGATCTTCATACTTCATTATTCATGCTTTAAAGAGCAGCTGACACCTTCAGGACAACTTTAACACACCATAATATTTAGACACAGTTCAGCCTGTGTTTCACGTTAGTGCTGTATTCCTCCTCCGCATTATTTATTACTGAGGTCATTTGCATTAAAACAAAATCTCTGTTCCTGAAGAGTTCCTCTATTCCTGTTGCTGTCTTCCTACCTGAGGTTATAATGCACTGCTTGTGACATCACAGTTACTCTCATGGCAACACACTGGGATGTCACAACAGAAGATTATGACTTGAAGTAGGGAGTCAGCTATAGAAGCAGATGAACCCTGAGGGATAAAGATCATGTATTCATGCAAATTTCCTCAGTAATAAACAATGGAGATGAGAAATATATAGAATATGTATGGAATGCAAGCTTAATTATTATGTTTTTCAAAGTTTTCTTTGAGGCGTCAGTAGCTCTTTAAAGTTTTCAAGGGTGATGTCCCCAAATACATCCAGGATTTGTTTAAAATCAGACCGGTCAAACAGTGTTTAAGATCTGCCTGAGGCATAGAATTTTGTGTTAAGAATTGCACGCTGGAAACTGGGAGGTCTTCAGTTCTGTATCGAAGTGCTGTAATATGGAATTCAATTCCATTAGGGTTGTGGGGTGTCAACAACATGATTAGGAAAAGTCAGTTAAAAAAGGGGTGCAGGGATTTGGGTAAAAGTCCTCTGTTATGCTGCCATACTAGAGTCACCTGAACGCGCTAATTGAGTCTTGCTGTCACCAGAAAGATATCTGTAAATATATTGTACTTAATATATCTATTTGTATTTCTTTCCTGTAGAGGTCTTTAATTATGTGTGTACTGTGTACCTAGCAATTTATCTGAGTAGTTAAGCTGTGATGAATAGAAACTGAATGTATGAATCTGGGACCTCTCTGAAAATGAGCATCGCTCAATGGAGTTTGTGACAGGGTTGAATAAGGACCTGCCCAATTTGTTATGCAGAAAGAGTTTAAATGCAAGGATCTGTTCTTTCCACTCCTTTTCTGTCTCTTGTATGTCTAGTTGTGCAACCAAATTTTCTTGTCAGACCTAGGAACTGATCACTCAGACGGTTTTGCAGTTCTCCACCTGTCGTTATCTCTCTGCCTTCACTTGCTGTTTTGTCTTTTCTTCACCCTTGCATATATCTGCAGGTATAAAAATATATGTGAATCTTTATGTGGAAATGTCACTGATACTGGGACCCCTTTGTTTAAAACTGTATAGTTATACTGTTGAAAATTGATTGCAAAAAATGGAATTCAATGGATTAACCTGAGATGCTGGTTTGAAAAACATTTCCAGAGCTGTCAACAAGAGGTCAGTTCTGCGTCATTATGTTCTTTTTGCTGCACCTGCAAGAACATTGGAAATTTACAAGAACACTGTGTGAGAAGCAAGCTGTTTTCTTAACGAGTTTCCCAGGCACAGACTTATAAAAAGATCAGCAATGCTTGTGCAAGACAGAGACAGAGCCAGAGAATGAGATTGCAATTTGAGAAGAAAAACTCAGAAGAAGGACTCTGTTTTCTATGTTTGTACTGCCATTGTAAATAGTTATACTGAACAATTTTTTTTTATTTTGCTGTTATTAATAATAAAACGCTATTTGCAAATTTTGAAACTGCTCCTGGTTTTCCTATGCTTTCTGACTGTGCCTCGACAGATGGTTTTTAGAAGTGGGATTTAATGATGTGCATACTCTAAGCCAGGAGTTTTGTGCGTGGGTATTAGACCTGGTACCAGGGAAGCATAGAAGAAAGGTATGGATTCTGCAGCAGCAAGCCCAGTAAAGAAAGACGGCACCTGAAGAAACAGTGTCAACAAAAGACTGATGGACATTAGGGGTTAAGATACTAAAATGCTAAAACTAAAACTGATCACTCACTGATTGTGATTTTCTTTCAGGACAAGCTAACAATGTTTCTCTCCAGGGTTATTTTAAGCAGCTGGGGGTAAAACCAAAACAGGGTGAACCTAGGTTTAAAAAATGTAATGTGCTACTGTACAGAGTTTAGGTTAAACCTCAGATGCAGGACCAGATTGAACAATTGGTTATACCACACAAGTATAGATCTAAGATATTACAGATAGCACATGATAGTCCTATGGCTGGTCACTCGGGTAGGGATTGCACCCCTGCCAGATTGCTGTACAGATTTTACTGACCTGGAATTCATGAAGAAGTTGCTACAGTTCCTGTGCGGAGTGTCAGAAAGTAGCCCCAGTGACTAAAAAAGACAAGGTGCCCCTGGTGCCCCCACCCTTGATAGATGTGTCTTTTGAGAGAATTGCACTGGATGTGGTTTGGCCCCTTAGACAAAAGTAAAAAGGGTGATCGATTCATTTTGGTAGTACGTGACTATGCTACTCGATACCCAGAGGCAGTTCCAATGCGTACTGTCACAGCCCCAAAAACGGCAGCAAAGCTTGCCAAAATTTTCAGCAGGGTGGGCATACCCAAAAAAATTATTACTGATCAGGGTAGTAATTTTGGTGTTGCATTACTGAAGGAGCTGTGCTGACTACTAGGTATCACTGCTATGAGAACCTCCCCTTATTACCCTCACACAGACGGTCTTGTTCAGCATTTTAATCAAATCCTAAAATGCATGTTAAAAAGGTTTGTAAAAGGGGAAGGGAAAGACTGGGACCAGTACTTACATTATCTGCTTTCTGCTTACAGAAAAGTGCCACAGGCATCAACAGGTTTTTCACCATTTGAAATGCTGTATGGTAGACAACCAAGAGGGCCACTAGATGTAATAAAAGAAACATGGGAAGATAACCCCCATTAGAAACAATATATCACACCTTAGATGTGTGCCCTGAGAAAGAAGCTAGCAAAATATGTTGAAATCGCCCAAAGTAATCAGGAAGAGGCCTAAAACCAACAGAAGGTGTATTATGACAATAGGAAAAAAAAAAAAGATTTTGAGCCAGGTGAAAAGGTCTTGCTACTGTTACCAGTACAGAAAATAAACTGTTAATGAAGTCGCAAGGGCCTTGTAAGGTGCTTAGACGTACTGGCACAGTTAACTATGAAACCGAAACTCCTGACAGAAAAAAAATTCTACTAAGATATACTATGCTAACCTCCTCAAGAAATGGGTTGAAAGTTTTACCAGAAACTGATAAAGAAGATACTGATGTAGCTTATGATAGACTGGAACAAACTGTAACTGCTGATGCTGTAAAGATGAATGTTTCCTTAACCTCCGAACAAACTGCAGAAATTCGTAACTTGCTAAAGACATTTAACAGTACTTTTACCACAGTGCCAGGCTGAGCAAAAGGGGTCAAGCACATAACAGTGACAAGCAATGCTTGTCCTCCTAATTAGACAAAAGACATGCACGTCTCAACTCTTCTATGATACCCAATTCTTTCATTTTTTATTTCCTTAACCCGTCTGCTCTTAACTGCTCTGGTGATATGTATGTCCCATCACGTCTCAATTATGCAAATATTAATTGTCTATTGGTGACTGTAAGCAAAAAAGAAGGGATATAAGAATCAGCCTTGATTTTACATACAAACATACATATGAAATGCCATCAGAAACAGGCCTCACGGTCTACTCGAGTCTGCTCGTTTGTGCAGCTAGCCCCTCAACTTGCAGCTGCCCACCCTCCCCTCCCATAACAACCCCCACTCTTTCCCAACCCCTCTGAAATCCCCCACCATTCTACACGAAACCATTTCCTCGGGCAGTGTATTCCACTTGTCTACCACCCTTTCCATAAAAAAGTGTCTCTGAATTTCCCTCCTGAATCTCCCCCCCCCTCCAGTCTCAGTTGGTGCCCTCTCGTGTCCCTCCCCTTCTGATCTGAAGAATCCCTTCTGTATTAGTCTTGTTTATTCCCTTTAAGTATTTAAAGGTTTCAGTCATATCACTCCATCACTCCTCTCATTCAGGGCATACAAGTTCAGCTCTCCCAACCTCTCCTCATAGGATTTTCCCTCCAGTCCCTGGATCATCTTCGTTGCCCTATGCTGCACCCCTTCCAGCAATCTGATGTCCTTCTTCAGGAATGGACGCCAGTACTGCATGCAGTATTCCAGGTGTGGCCTGACCAGTGACTTGTACAGAGGAAGGATCACCTCTCTGTGCCTGGAGGAGATTCCCCTTGCTATGCACCCCAGCATCTTGTTTGCCTTTGCAGTCACCTTCCTGCACTGAGATGAGTGATTCGTACTCCCTATTATTAGTACCCCTAGATCCTTTTCCTCCATGGTGCTTTCCAACTGAACCCCTCCCAACTGATATTTTCTCCCCTGGTTCCTTGCTCCGAAGTGCAGGACCTTGCACTTCTTGGCGTTGAACCCCATCTGCCATGTCACGACCACTCCTGTAGTTTGGTCAGGTCCTCCTGCAACACCCTCCACCCCCCTATGTCATCTATCACAGCTCTGATCTTAGTATCATTCTCAGACAGACTGATCCTACTCCGGATTCCATTTGAGATATCGGCTATGAATATCCCAAACAGCACCGGTTCCAGTAGTGATCCCTGGGGCACCCCGCTCATAACGTCCCTTGGTAATGAGAGGTCCCCCCCCCACTACCACCCTTTGCTGCCTATCCCTCAGCCGGTTGGTGATCTAATTGACCATTTTTGTTCCCACCCCTACGTATCCCACTTTCCCTCCAGCCTCCCATGCTGCACCGCGACAAAGGCCTTGCTGAAGTCCGAATACAGGACGTCCACTGCATGGCCCCTGTCCAGTTCCCTGGTAACCCAGTCGTAGTACTCAACTAGGTTTGTTTGACAGGATCTGCCTGAGACAAAACTGTGTTGATGACCGTCTTGGAGACCACTGTCTTCCAAAAAGGTCACCAGCCTCCCTTTTAGGATTGACTCCATGAGCTTCCCCATGATTGAAGTGAGACTCACCGGTCTGTAGTTGCCTAGATCATCCTTCGGTCACTTTTATGAATGGGCACCATATGGGCCATCCTCCAGTCCTGTGGCATGCATCCTGTGTCCAGAGATGTACTGAACAGGTCTTCCAGTAGTCCCGCCACAATCTCCGCTAGCTCCCTAAGTATCCTAGGGTGAATGCCGTCTGGTCCTGGTGCACTGTCCACCCTCAGCACCCTTAGCCCTTCCAGCACCCTGTCCTCTGTAATTCTGATATCAGTCACACCCCCCCGCCCTCCACCCTTCCCATGGGGTATCTGCCTCCCCTTTTCCTTCATGAACACAGAGCAGAAGTACTCACTCAGTGCCTCTGCCTGGTTCTCCCCCTTCTCCACCCCCACATCCTTCTTAATCCTCACACTCTGGTCTTTTAGGAAACTTAATCACGTGTCAGAATTTGACAGTTATCCTATATCCAGAATAGATGATTTGGTGGACAGACTGGAGAGTGGCAAGTATATCAGTACCCTGGATCTCACCAAGGGTTACTGGCAAATACTCATAGGTAAAGAATCCAGTGGCATTTGCCACTCCTGTAGGGTTCTATCAGTTCACCACCATGCCGTTTGGTTTACATGGCAGACCTGCTACATTCCAGCGGTACATGGATGTAATTTTATCTCCTCACACAGGTTTCTGTGCTGCGTACCTAGATGATGTCGTGGTGGAAGTCCAAACTAGAAAAGTCACCTGGAACACCTATGAGCAGTTATCCAATCGATCAAAAAAGCAGGCCTGACAATTAATCCTACCAAGTGTGTATCGGGCATGCAGGAAACCAGATATTTGGGATATGTTTTGAGAAATGGAGAAGTCAAGCCAGAGGTTTCCAAGATAGAAGCTGTAGCTAACAACCCTGTCCCTAAAACAAAGAAGCATGTCAGGTCATTTTTAGGGCTGGCTAGTTATTACTGGAGATTTGTTCCCAGATGTGTCAAGTTAGCTACTCCCTTCACTAAACTCACGAAGAAACTGTTCCCTAATAATGTGAAATGGACCCCAGAGTGTGACGAGGCTTTTTGGGACATTAAGACTGCATTATGTTCGATTCCTGTTTTAAGAAGCCCAGACTTTAAGTAACCATATTTGTTACAGACAAATGCATCAGAGGTAGGCCTAGGTGCAGTCTTGGGTCAGCATATAGATGGGAAAGAACATCCTATTCTATACATAAGTAGGAAATTGCATGACAGAGAGAAAAGGTACTCCCTCATTGAAAAAGAATGTCTGGTTGGCCCGTCGGCGCATCGGCTGGATTTCCGCTTGCAACGCCAGCAACCTGGGTTCGGGAACAAGCTCAGGTCGTTGGAGGACCAGCCGGGGGAGGCAGCTTGAGCATCTCACGACTGCTCGCTGTCTCCAGGGAGGGAAGGGATTGTGACCCGGTGCTGAAGCGACCACTGGTGGAGGCCGGTGGTAGAGCAGCACATCGAGGTCATTAGGGGGTTGTGCGTGACAGACATCGGCTCATGTCTTGATGTCCGGACATCACGCACCCTAAGAAAGCCAGGAAAATCACTCGCTGGCCTCCAGATGACAGCTCTCTGTTCCTGAAGGCCTCCAGTGCCTTCCCAGTGCCTCCTGTTCCCAGCAGCATCCCCGGGCCCTAGAAGAGTGTGCTGGGGTCATCCCCCCTGGTGCCTTCCCCCTCAGAGGAGAGGGACCCACCTGGTGAAGGGATACACTGGGATATCCCGGGGTCAGCTGTGATCTGGGGATTAGAGGAGGGCTGGGTAAGGACAGAAGGGGTCAGGGGAACTTGGTAGAGCCCAAAGGAATGGAGGACCAGTGAGCACGGGGGCGGAAAAAAATAGATTACACGAAAAAGAATGTCTTGCGGCAAAGTGGGCCAAGAAGTCCCTTACGTTTTACTTATTAGGAGTTGACTTTGTACTTGTAACAGACCACAATCCTCTCTGTTGGCTTAACCAAATGAAGGATACAAATTCTAGAATCATACGGTGGTACCTGGCACTACAACCACTTAAAGTGATGCACAAATCTGGGAAAGAGAATGCCAATGCTGATTTTCTGTCACGATATGGAACAGGAATTGAGAATCCCCGAAGGTTGAAAAAATGTGCGCTGAAACTTCTCTGTTTGCTATGCTGCAGCATGCATATGCACTGAACTGTAACAGTTATAAGCTAATGCTAGAAGATAATTAAAAGCAAGTTTTGGAAACCTGTTTTTGTAAAACAGGTTCCCTCTTGAAGAGGGGAGTATGTGATAGAGTTGAATGAAGCCCTGCCCCATTTGTTATGCAGAAAGAGTTTAAATGCAAGGATCTGTTCTTTCCGCTCCTTTTCTGTCTCTTGTATGTCTGGTTGCGCAACCACATTTTCTTGTGAGACCCAAGAACTGATTACTCTGACGGTTATGCAATTCTCCACCTGTCGCTATCTCTCTCTCTGCCTTCACTTGCTGTTTTGTCTTTTCTTCATCCTTGCATATATCTGCAGGTATAAAAATATATGTGAATCTTTATGTGGAAATGTCACTGATACTGGGACCCCTTTGTTTAAAACTGTATATATAGTTATACTGTTGAAAATTGATTGCAAAAAATGGAATTCAAGGGGTTAACCTGAGATGCTGGTTTAAAAAATATTTCCAGAGCTGTCAACAAGAGGTCAGTTCTGGGTCATTATGTTCTTTTTGTTGCACCTGCAAGAACATTGGAATTTACAATAACATTGTGTGAGAAGCATGCTGTTTTCTTAACGAGTTTCCCAGGCACAGACATAAAAAGAGCAGCAATGCTTGTGCAAGACAGAAACAGAGATTGAGATTGGAAACTGAAAAGAAAAACTCAGAAGAAGGACTCTGCTTTCTATGTTTGTACTGCCATTGTAAATAGTTATACTGAACAATTTTTATTATTTATTTTGCTGTTATTAATAATAAAACGCTATTTGCGAATTTTGAAACTGCTCCTGGTTTTCCTATGCTTCTTGACATGTGCTTCAATGACAAAGTTATTTCCCTTCAAGGTTTTTGAATAAAATATACCTACTACTACTACTACTTGTCCCAGACAGAAGTGAGCACTGAGTGGAAGAGGGAGAGGCTATATCAATGTCTGGGACAATGAGCATGGGGAAGAGTCAGTTGCAGCCAGGTCACTCAGCAGAGCTTCTTTGTTCAGTGACCAATGGGACCTGGACCAGATGTACTTTGGGGAGGAAGGAGGAAGACAGACTTTCCTGAAGCAAAATGTCATGCTGTGGTCACTGAAGGAGTCTGGCAATATACCTGCAGCAACAATGCAGTGGGGGTGTGAGGCGAGAACCTAGTCCAGGAGGGTATGGTTTGATGAGGTGGGATTGAGTCGGGTGGGTTCTGTGATGAGCTTAGAAAGGTTAAAGGACTCAATCCTGTAGGTGGCTGGCCTGGAGGTAGGAGAAAGCTAATTAATGTTGAAGTCACGCAGGAGGATGAGCTCACCAGCAGGGGTATGACGAGAGAGTGGAGAATAAGTCCATCAAAAACTAGGGGGAAATTCATTTTATTTGTTATTTTAGTCTTTGGTAACCGGGTAAGGCCCACTAGGCACAAGTGCCTGTTTTCAGGGGCGACCTGGGAGCACTGGGCAGTTAAGTGATTCAGAGTCACACAGTATGCAAGTGGAGGTTGTGAGAATCAAACTCAGGTCTGGTCTGCTGGATGTACCAAGCTCATTTACACCTTGTTCCTCTAACCTCTAGGCTATACTGCCAGCCCAAATTCATGATGAGGCATAGAAAACACCAATAAAATGGAAAGTGAGGAAGGAAAGGAGAGTTAGCTAGCAGAAACTTGTGGAAGGAGGGAGCCGCCTCCCTGAGAGTAACGGAGCAAGAGAGGTTCTGGCCGACATATAGGGCAACCCCAACCCCTTGTTTACCCCGTTCTGCCTGACGAGGTGGTAGTCTGGTATGGTCAAGCTGGAATCGGGAATCCTGGAAGAGAACCAGGATTCCGTGATATAAAGGAGGTCTGGAGAGTGATGAGAGACCCGTACACTGAAGAGATCCAGTTTAGGGAGAAGGCTCCTGACACTAAGGTGGAAAACACTAAGGCCTCCAGCAATAGAGGGGGTGAGAGGGACCAGGGTTGAGTTCCACATCGCCAGCAAGGAAGAGAAACAGGGCAAGGAAGAGAAGAATGGAGTAGGACTTATGTCCCTTTGGCCGGGAGTGGGGATGGAGAAGGAACAGGATGAAATGGTGGAGGAACTCCAGGTTAAGGGAGGAGAAGGAAGGAGACTAGGATGGTTGGAGGAGGAGGGAAGGGGGAGATGGGAGGGATGAGGATGGACGAAGGGGGGAAGGAAAGACGAGGGTGAAGGGTGGAGAGCGGGTGGGAGCGGAGGGGGTTAAGGAAAGGTGGGGAGAAGAAGAAGAAGAAAGCAGAGTACAGCAGGGAGCAAGATAAAAAGAGAGACTGAGAACTGAAATGAGCAACTTGTTCAGACACTAGTAAAAACACTTGTACATAGGCAACTGTTGACTATCAAGCATTTAAAAACAGCAGGCAATCCCCTTTGATGGGTTTATCACAAAAAATAATGGCTGACATACACATCAAGGAAAGGCTGACAGCAGCCCTACACAACAGAACTTCCCAATTCCTGACCAGATGGCAGCCCTGGATCCTGTACTATAGGCACACTGATCCGGATTTTGCTCCCTAAAACAGCATGTGGATGGGGATGGGGAGGGTGTAGTGAGGGCTAGTCGTCTTTCCCTGCCCTGGGATGTTTAGAGAGAAACTAAACTGGCTACGAAGTAAGGTTTGACTACATTGGATTGGATCTCACGACCGTGCAGCGACAAAGATTTTGTCGATCGCCAGTACAGGGAAACCTATGTAGGAGCCGCATCTGCAGTTGGCGTAAAGACAGTCACTGACATTATGTTTATTTTTCGGGGGCTTTGCCCCTGAACCCCTAGTTGGGGCTCCACCCCGCAACCCCCCATTAATATAATCAACTCCAAGTTGGAGCTGATTAGGGAGGAGTGCAAGACCCCCAGAAAACAGTGCCGGGGTCCAGCACTGACACTACAGCAACCTGGCACTGTTGTCGCTGTAGTGTTGGTCGCTGTCAACATGTCACTGTCGGGGCAGTATACGCACTGGATTTAGCTAGCTTTGGAAGAAACAGATCTGGAACTACAGGCATATTACCTGGTATCTGCTTTATGAGCCTGGTCTATGGATGCTGTATGCCCACCCCAGCCAGAGACATTAGACCTAGGTTTGTTATAATTTTTATGATACCTTCTCCTGCCCTATATCTTAATTGTTGTGGTAATACTATACTTTTGCAATATATTGTTTTATATTATTTCAATAAAAAATTTAAATAAAAAAAATAAAAACAGCAGGCAAACTAAAACTGTGCCAGATGTTCAAAATTTCTGACTGCGACTGCAAGGTACAGAGTTTGAACTGAAGGTGTGCATTTACATGCCAGTGCAAGTTAGGATCAAGAACCTTAAAGCAGCCGGTCCAGTAGCCAAGCGGTGGTGTTACTGCTCGCTACGCCTGCTACCCAAGTTCGTGAATTACCTTGAGTAGTTAGGAGCTGGTTGGGGGAAGAAGGCCTGCGTATCCAAGGACTGCTATCCTGCTTTGGGGAAGGTGGGTTGTGTGTCCTGCCATGTGGCTGCAAGCAAGTGAAGCTGGATGGCAGTGCAGTCGGAGGTACTGCTGAAGAGGGGAAGGGACCCAGCTGACGCTGGTGACGATGTGTGACCTCCATGACGGTGTCTCTGGGTAGTTATTAAAGAAGCAAAACAAGCAACCAGTTGGGCAGATGAAACCCCACTCTGAGCCCCCTGTCCGATGTCACGTACTCTCCCCCTTGGCTCCAGGCATGACTCCATGGGGTTGCCTCCCCTGTGAGAGGCTGGATCAGCGGGAAGAGCTCCCAAGCAGCTGGAGGCAGACACCATCTCAGGGGACAAGCTAAGGGAGCAACGGAGCAGTATGTCGCTGGTGCCCCAGGAGTCCCAGGAAATCGAGGGAGGAAGAACCTTGACAGTATGGGAAGGTGACCCTGGTGGGGTCAAATGAGGTCCTAGCTAGTGGGTGATCGAGGAGAAATGGTTGAAAAAAAAATGACCCTAAAATTAACACTCTTATCAAAGTCCATCATGTCATCAAGGGAACAGCCACCCGCTTATTTGAATGAAGAACAGACATCATTTGCCAAGACTTGTACCAAATCCTTCTGATTGCACATAAATTGGGATATTCATTACTGAAATCACCCCTCACCCCCAACAAAACGTAAGATTACTAGATACACAAAATGCATGCTCCGTAGTCTTGGTCCTGCTAATGTTCTGCACTACAAGAGTTAAAATGATTTATTCTCACCTTATGATAGACTGAGACTCTATAAACGGCATTTTCACAGAGCTCTGTCACCCTCTGATATTACTCACAGAGATCAGCTACATCAAACACCCCAGAAAATGCCCATCGGGGTTCTTCTGCTTCTAAAGCTGTTTTCTGATCTCTACATCTCTCCTGCTCCTCCTCTTCATACCATCTCCCCTCAGGTCTTTGGTCTCTTCTCGTTTTTCCTTGCACTTTTGTTTGGATACTTTTTTATGTGCAATGTATAGAAAAATATATATTTTTTTCTTTTCTGTGCATGAACAGTTCTTGAACAACCTTATAGTTTCTGACAGATGAACATCAAATTCAGGTTAAGGCAAGCAAGCCTAACCAGACAGGCAGCGATCATATCTTGCACGTCCAAATGCACAGGCATTAATTAGAAAGAAAATAAAAAACTCCTGCCATCCCACAATTATGATAGTGCAAAATGAGTGTCACTGCTTGCAAAAGGGGAGTTCCGCACTGTTAAGATGTCGAATGTCATTAAAGGCAGGTAACACATTCAGCTTAAAGGAGCAAAGGAACTTGTAAAATGTTCTGTCCCCAAAGTCTGTCCTACTCACATGTAAATTCTGCTGCATTTTAAATCAAAAACACAACGTCTCTCTGAAATGAACCTTAATGATGTCGGGGGAAATTAATGAAAGCTTCCAACATTTTCCAGTGCTTAATGACAGTTCTGATCTGTCTTATCTTTATTTCTTGTAATCCTTTTTGTGAAAGCAAACTCCATTCCAAATGGCTTGTGTTTTCCTCTAGATCGCCAATGTTACAAAACGTAACTTTTTCCCCTTTTCATGTTGTGTACTGACTTGTGCATATGGTTCCCCTCTGGCTCCATGCCGTATGAGTGTGTTGTTTTTTTTCCCCTGCTCTATTTTTATCTTTTAATCCATGTCCAGCATTTTGCTCGCATTTCCTTATCTCACCCCTGCTGGTGCTACATTAAAGCTTTCATTCAAAGCAAAACAAGCAATAGAATTAGAAACATTGCTGCTCTCTGCTGTTTTCCTCACGCTTGTTTTGGTGTTCTGCCTTGGTGTACTTCTTTCCTCTTTTCCTTCCCTGCCTTTCTCTCTCTCTCTCTATTTCTGCCTTTTTGCTCAGCCTGTCAAATAAAAAGATACGCTCCTTTGCACTGTCTGCACTATTACATAACACTGAGGTCACTGAGAGCTACTATCTCCCAAATTCGGGTGGGGGAAGGGGAGGCAGGAGAAACAATAAAAGAGATCAAACTAATTGCCTTTTAAAAGAGTCTTCTACCGGTACTTTTGGTATTTGAATGTGTGCTCTGATTCAATGTCTAACTGAGCAGGTGGTATTCAAGTTCTAAATCCCCGTGGCTTCAAAATGTGACCATCAAAACATACTTGTGGCCTTCCTTTGTACTGTTTCCACCCTGAATCCCCTAACACACGTATTGTGGTGACAGAAAGAACTTAGTTTCCATTCTGTCTACCCTTCCAGCTGCACAGTGGAGACTACCAAGTATTTTTCACCATGGACAAGCACCCAAATGTCTCAGCCCAAATGCTACCCCTCCTCATACCTCTCAACCTTTTGTCCCCCAAATGTGGAACACTGCCTCTCTAAATGTGGAACAAATGGGCAAAATGTGGAACACTTAATCAAATCTTTACATTAGAAGGTCACAACACTGTTAAAATGTTTGCATTTATGTTCAGAAAGTCTGTTATTAATTAAATGATACAGTTTTTGCATCATTTACTATAGATTTTTGCTTTAAAATGTTAACACTGAATGTGGTACAAGTCCTCACAATGTGGAACAGGGAGCTTTTGTGAAGTAAAATGAGGAACATTCCTCGTAATATGGTACAGTTGAGAGGTATGCCCCTCCTCATGCTGTCAGATTTATTTTCACATGGTATCCATACGCGATAATGACACACAACAAGGTAAGCATTAAAGTATGTTGCTGTATGATCAGGTGACATGTTTCAGCCAATTACGTGTGTGGATTTTTTTAAGGCCATTTTATAAAGTATGTTACATTACTGCACCTCAATCTCTTGGAATTGCTGTCCTGTGGTTTATCAGGACGGGACAGTACCAGTTCTGGAACATTTTTAATTGGGCCACTAAAGACCTCCGAGGATGCAAAAACCTGTGCTGCTGACCTTATGCGGCCACAGTGGCCTCATTTGAGAAATACTAGCCTAAGCTACGAGGTAGAAAGAAACGTCCAGGCTGACCTCCTTCTCCTGCCTGGAGACAAAGCAAACAAACTCACTGCGAGAGCAGCAGGTGCTCTGGCGGCAAGGAAACACACCACTGGAAGAGCGCTTATTCACCACATGTATTTTACAAAAATGTTACTGTATAACTTTAACTGGCCGCTATTTGGACCGAATTGTTTGGCAGCCTGCACCGTTTATTCATGGATGGCGATCCACCTATATTGGAGATCCAGTCTAAGTTAATTCTGCACTGTCTCTTTAAATCTCTTAACTTGAGCTTCTCAAAGTGACAACTTCCATCTGGACTGTAACTTGCCCTAGCTCAGATCTCATCCTACAGTTGCTTCATACTAGGAATGAACAGCTGCAGGATGAGATCGGAGCTAAGGCACTTGCAATCTGCAGGGAAGCAGTCACTGTGAGAAGCTCAAGGTAAGAGATTTAAATTACAATTTATTTACCCAGGTTAGCCCAGCTAAAATGCAACATCGCCTTTTCAGTATGGTCCTGCTTTCATTTATTTCCACAGCTGGGTGGACTGGAGCACTGGGACAATAAGTGACTTACTCAAAGTCTCACAGTGAGTATTTTGGCTCCGGTGGGATTTGAACCTGTGACCACCCACTTAGCAAGCCAGAACTCCAACCACTGGACCACACTGCCTCAAATACATAAAAAACAGGTGCTGCTATAGTTATTCTCCCATACCTAAGATAGCACTAGGGTATACAATTGCAAAAGGGGGGATAACAAAGATAGATAGACAGACAGACAGACAGATACTGCCCGTAGAGAGAGACAGACAGATAGCTGGATGGATGGATTGATGGACAGATAGATACTGCCTGTAGAGAAAGGGAGATATAGAGAGAGAGACAGCTAGCCAGAGAGAGATAGATAGACAGACAGATAGATAGGTAGATGGATGGAGGACTGGGTGAACAAACATTGTTATTTTGTACAACCCGGTTTATAAATGCTATTTCCTTAGCTACACCCCTCCTTCAGACCAGATGATTGGGTCCTTTTGGTTTTTAATTACTGCATTCCTGTGGGATTAGTCATCAGTATGGCGAGGTTTAAACCACACGCAGACATGGCACCTGAGACACTTGTTAATGAAAATGAAAGAGGTGGTGTTTGTGAAAGTTTCTAAAACAGCCCTGTACGATACAGGTAATCACACAAGACAGAAAGAGCACATGCTACAGGTGAATTGCACACACTGACTCGGATACCCAGCCCCAGGAGAAACAACGCGATCAGAAGTTCATAGCTTACTGTCCCAGTCCATCTCAGTCAGTCCAGCTGTCACCAGTGCAAGCCAGACCAGTACTCTCAGCCTTGTGCAACAGAACAGCAGTGCGTCAGTGGGAGTTCTGGTTTTATTTTACTTATTTTTTTTAAATTAAGTTTCTAGCTGGCCCGTGGCGCTGAGGGTTAAGGCGCTGACGCACACTTTGCGCCATGCTGGCGACTCCAGGTCTGTGGAACGAGCCTGCAATCAGGGGATTTGACTGAGCAGCGTAGGGTGGCTCTTCCCTCCTGGGAGGGATTCAGCCGTGCCTGCAGTAGGGCTGCCCTGGGTGGAGGCCCAGAGGTAGTGCAGTTGGCAGCAACTAGAGTAGGGAGGTGCACAGGTCACTGCCTGCACACGCATGAAGCAACTGTGGCAAGGGCAGGAGGAAATGTGACAATATGGCGCTGGCAGACTCCATGATGGCATTCCCCAGTCTAGATGTTGGTCTCGGGGAGTCGACGCCTCTACACCTCGGCCCTGTCATGGGGAGGCAACCTGTGGGGATTACTAGGAGGGTCGGCGTGGAGACAGCGGAGGTTCCAAGAATGAGCCCCTCCAAGGAAAGGAGTCAGAGCCGTCTGCCAGCTCCACCATGTACCCCTCCCCGCCGCCACCTCATTGCGACGGGGTCAAATAGCTGGATAAAAAAAAGAAATTAAGTTTCTATCAATAATGTTTCCAAAGTAATCCAATTTTAAAGAAATGATCTTTTGAAAGGTCTAACTTTGGAACTTTTTTAAAATAAATTTTTAAACTCAAAAAGGATAATTCTGAAGAATCACATAATAGATACAAATCTGAAGTATGGAAATTAAAACTTTAATAAAAACTGAGATGCACACAACAGAGTTTAGACTAGCCCACACCAAACAAACAGCTTACTCACCTGTAACAATAGTTCTGGGAGTGGTATATGGTGTTCATTCACACTTCAGGCAGTGTTTCTTTCTTCTTCAAGGCTTGCCGAAACGTCGCTCGGCACTGCCCCATAATGTCAGATCTTACCTGCTGGAAGCAAGACCAGTGTGCCACTTGCCAGGGGAGGTCAGGTGGGTCAGTGTGGATGAACACCATATACCACTCCTAGAACTCCAGTTACAGGTGAGTAACCTGTTTTTCTAGAGATGTGGATTTGGTGTTCTATCCACACTTCAGGCAGACTCCTAGCACTTCTCTGGCTAGAGGGAGGCAAGGTGCACACCCCCTACTTAGGGAAAAGAGGCTGGAGAACTGAGGCCCCAAAACCCGCATCCCGTCCTGAATCAAGGTTGATGTGGTAGTGGAAATGAAGGTGTGCCGACTTCCAGGTAGCAGCCTTGCAGATTTCCTAGATAAGGACGCCCTGGAAGCAACCACCAAGGCAGCGGTATGATGGGTGGAATAAGCCCTTAGGCCTCACGGGAGGCTCCCCTACCTGCCAACTTATAGCAGAGGTTGATACAGGATACCACCTGCCAATCGTCTGCTAGCTGCTGGTCTGCCTGGTGCGGCTTCAGCATAGGTGACAAATAGCTGGCTGAACCTCTCCCTGAACTCCAGCCATGTGCCCTTATAATAAGCCAGTGCTCACCGCGGATCCAAGGAATGGAGCCTGCGCTTGGCCTCTGAGGTGTGGTTGGTGAAGTACACTGGGAGATTAATCACCTCGTTAAGGTGAAAATCTGCCACAACCTTCGGGAGGAACTTTGGGTTGGGACGAAAGACAACCTTGTCCCTGTAGAAGACCAGGTAAGGAGACTCCACTGAGAGCGCCTGGAGTTCATTGATCCTTCCAGCTGATGTGATAGCCACCAAGAAGGTGGACTTCCATGACAGGTGAGATATCACACCTGTGCATTGGTTTGAATGGATTGCCCATGAGCTGTGCCAAAACCAGCAACAAATCCCAAGATGGTGGTGGTTCACGCACTGCAGGGGAAATGTGACTGAGGCCTTTGAAAAAGCACCAGGCCGCCTTCTCCTGCACCACCAACTGTGTACCGGCCTGCTCCCGGTAGGCAGAGATGGCTGCCGAGTGCATCCTAAGGGTCGTTGACTGAAGGCCTGACTGGGAGAGGGACCACAGGTAGTCGAGAATGCTAGCCACCAGACAAGATAAAGGGTCAAGTCCTTTGCCCTGGCACTAAATGGAGAACTTCTTCCATTTGAAGGCATAGCATTTTCAGGTCGACTCCTTCTGAGATGCCTCGACTACAGAGAGGACATCTTCGGAGAGACCCAAAGCCTGGAACTCCAGCGGCTCAGGAACTAGGCTGTCAGGTGCACTACTGAAAGTCTGGATGGAGTACCTTCCCCTGATGGATCGAGAGCAGGTCCAGGCATAGAGGGAGATGCCTTGGAAGCCTGCTGCTGAGGCTGAGGAGATCGGAGTACCAGAATTGGCGAGGCCTGTCCGGAGCCACCAGGATCACCCATGCCTTGTCCCTGCTTGCCTTGAGCAGCACCTTGTAGATCAAGGGAAAGGGAGGGAAGTCATAAAGAAGGTCCGGGGTGCATGGCCTGGAGAAGGCATTCCCCTGCTGCAGTCCCTGCCGAGGGGATGGGCACAGTACAGCCTCAGCTTTGCATTCTCCCTGGAGGCAAACAGGTCCACCACAGGGGTGCCCCACTGGGAGAACAGGCTTTGTACTACCTCTGGGTGGAGAGACCACTCATGTGACACCTTGCCCACACAGCTGAGAGTGTCCGCCAGCTGATTGGAGGCCCCTACCACATGGATGGCCAGGAGATCAGCCTCCAGGCTGCGCATGAGGGTCCAAACATGGAGAGCTTCCCTGCACAGAGGAAGGGAGTGTGTTTGTATAGGTAGTACACGGTCATGGTGTTGTCCATCTTGACCTGAACGACCTGACCCTGAATATGTGGAGCAAAAGCAGTCAGTCCCAACCGAACTGTCCGGAGCTCCAGCAGGTTAATATGGCACTGGGACTCCTCGGGCATTCAGAGCCCATGGACTCTGTGTACCCCCAGGTGGGCACCCCAGCCCATGAGAGAGGCATTGGTAGTCAGAATGACCATCTGCTCTGGACGGACAAATGGGATCCCTTCCTGCAGACGTTCCGGGACTAACAAACACTGTAGGGCATCCCACATCAGCCAGGTCACAGTGACCAGCTAGTCGAGATGGCCCTTGCACTGTGACTGCTGTTGGGCAAGCTCCCATTGCAGAGAGTGCATTCTTCAGCAAGCCACCATGTAGCCCAGGAGGCGCAGGAAGTTCCAAGCAGGGCACAACTGCCCAACCAGAAATGATCGGGCAAAGGAGGAGTGAACCTCCACCCTGTCCACCAGGAGTCGAGCCCTGGTTCTGCAAGAGTTGAGCTCCACCCTGATGAAGTTTATCACCCATGAAGGCACAAGTTCTGATTTGGTCTCACTGACCAGGAGGCCAAGAGAGACACAGGTCTAGAGGGCAAAATCCTGTACAACTCCACCTCCTGCTTGGAGGGACTTGCAGAAGCCAGTCATCCAGGAAGGGGTATACCCGGACTCCTTGGCACCTCAGGGAAGCTGCCACCACTGCTATGCATTTGGTGAAGACCCTGGGGGCTGAGGACAGGCCGAATGGCATGGCCTGGAACTCATAGAGGATCCCCTCTGCCTGGAATCGGAGGAACCGGCAGTGAGATGGATGGATTGGGACGTGAAAAAATGCATCCTTAAGATGCAGAGAGCAAAACCACATGTTCTGCTCGAGAGATGGTATGATCTGAGACAGTGACTATCCTGAAGCTGCATGACTTGAGAAACTTGTTCGAGGTCATGCAGATCTAAGATAAGTGCCAGCCCCCATCCATTTTGGCACCAGGAAGTACCTGGAGACAAACTCTGAGTGTTCCACAGGGTCCAAGAAGAGCCACAACCTCCTTGTGGAGGAGCTGGGCAATGTCATCCCGAAGGGCCGACAGGATGTCCACAGACTCAATACCCTCCCCCGGGGTATGGGCTCGGCAAGGCAGGCACGCCTCGAACTCCAGAGGTAGACCCTGACCGACCACCCTGCGAACTCACCTGTCAGTGGTGACAGCAGACCAGGCAAAATGGACGTGGTGGAGCCAGACCCCCACGGGAGGATCCAGGGGAGACATGACGGACATGAGGGAGGCACCACTCATCCCCTCACTGGGCAGACTTACAGGTAGCGGAAGCCCCAGCCGAGGAACCACCAGGGCCCCGACCGCCAGGTCTACGGATTCCACCATGGCCACAGGCTTTGCTCGAGGTCGCCTAGACCTCAGCTCTGCTGTCCAGCCAGAGGCTGGCTGGCTTGGCTGCAGGGGCAGAGAGGGGGCCAAAGGGCTTTTCTGCTGCTGCTTAGAGTCCATGGGGTATCTCTGGGTGGATGTCAATGAGTCCAAAGTGGTACTGGACTTCCAATGCGGTGAGGTGCCCCACCCCGGGCCCAAACAAGTCAGTAGCCAAGAAGGTAATATCCACCAGCTTGCGCTGGGTATCTGCTGTAAAGGTAGAGATCCTCAGCCAGGCTCTGTGGCACAAGGCTACTGTGGCCATCATGGACTGAGCACAAGCATCGCCAATGTCCAAACCAGCCTGGAGCTGTTGCTTGACCACTGCTCAGTTTTGATTCTGGACCTGTTTGACCACAGTCTGCAGGTCTGCTGGGAGATGAGGAAACACCTCATCAAGTGAGCCCAGGAGGGCATGTGAGAAGTGGGCCATTAAAAGGGCCGAACTCGCTTGCTGAAGGCCAAAAGAGAAGGCAGTGTACATCTTTTTGGCCATATAGTCCAATTTCTTGGATTCCTTATTGGGAGGTTTGTCAATGTCCTCCACGTTGCTGGTGCACCTGAACACAGAGTCAGCCACGAGACTCTTAGCCGAGGGGTGCTCTGTGAACCCCGAAGGGGGATTGGTAGGGACTGCATACTTGCGGGCCATCCGGGCAGACAGTGCAAGGCAGGAGGCTGGGTGCTGCCACAGCTCCAAGGTAGGACCAAGAATGGCATCTGCCACCAGGAAGGCTTCCCCAGGGGAGTCTCCCTGGTCAAGGATCTCGGTGAATGGGTACTGAGCCCGCTTCTGAATGGGCTCCAACGGGAGACCAGTAAATTCCGAGATGAGACGGAGAAGACTCATAAAGGAAGTAGGGCACTGTTCCATCGACAGATCCTCGGATGATTCCAAGTCCACTAGATGGGAGTGCAGGGAGGAATTCTCTGAATCCGAAGATTCATGGAAGAGAGGTCAACCGCCAGAGTCTCCACTGACCCTCTGGAGACAGTCAGGGATAACGGTGATGGAGAGATGATGGGGAAGACCCAAGGCCGAGCAGGCCTCCTTAGTTGGAACACTGGACTTCATCTGTTTTGGTGGCAGCTCCACCAGAATCGGTGGAGAGGCCAGGGGAGGCTGAGCTGGGACCAAATGGGTCAGCTTCTGCTGAGGCGGAGAAGGCTGCAGCCTCCGTGGCGAAAACCAAGTAATGGCTGGAGTCGGAGCCAGGATGGGCTTCACCTCGGTAAAAATGAGCTGTTGCCACATCAAGTCCTCATAGTATTGATGCAGCTTGCCCAAGTGCTGAGAGTGCGAGTGTCAATGTTAATGCGGGCTGCTCAATTTGGGACTCCGAGAGCGGGACGTGACCTTGACTGTCAGGGGCCACCGACCTGCCAGCTTAAGAAGTATCTCGGCCAGAAGATCGACCTGCGTCTTGACCAACTGACCCAATGAGAAGACCATGGGCCTGGGCTGAAGAATTGACCGAAGTCAGAACCTCTGAAGCAGCATGAGAATCGGAGGCCTGAGAGCATTCCAGATCCCACAAGCGATGGTGAGACCGTTTCTTGGTTTCTTTTTTGGATTTTGACTTTGACAGTGCCCAATGGACCCTGCCAATGGGTGGGACAGGCCTGGCAAATTCTTTGAATGCCCCTGTGAAGAGGGCACCCAAGGAGAGCAGCAAAAAGGCAGAAGCGGAGGAAACTTGAGCTGCAGCCTGGTCATGGCTCTTGCAATGTGCCGTAGCCACCGGGCGGATCTCATAGTTGTGGAGAACACCTTTAATGGGCCCTTAAATTTATTGAGGCAGATCCTGACCATCCAGATGGCCCAGAAGCAGGTGGGCATGATGATCCTCTAGTGTAGATGGATGAAAAGTGCGGCATAGACTGCATGCCTGGGGATCGTGCTTGTGGCCCAGGCAGTAGATGCATATGGTGTGCGGATCTGTCCAAGACATCTTCTGCCAGCAGGCACATTTTCGAGATCCCAACGCAGACTTCACGTAGTCCATACCAGAGATCAGAAGGAGTAGCCTGAAGACAATGTTTTTTAGAAAATGCAACGTTTTAATAAGAAAAGGGCCATCTCAGCGCAAGAGCAGTAAGGAGGGAACCTTCTTCTTCCAGGGGAAAGGAAGATCTGACATCACGGATCAGTGCTAAGGGAGTTACCACACAGGTGGGTGGGAGGAGCCAGCTTGAAGATGTTCTGGCAAGCCTTAAAGGGGAAAGGAACACTCCCTGAAGTGTGGATAGAACACCATATCCACGTCCCTAGAAATAATAAAGCCTTCTTCTCTTATGTAAATAGTTATCAAAATGAATCCAGGGAGGTGGGCCCCCTTAGTATAGACAGTAAAATAATAAAGGATGACAAAATATTGGCAGACATGTTCAACAGCTATTTTTGCTCGGTATTTAATAAAAATATGATGGCATCAGTCCCAGACAATATGCAAGATACATCTAGCTTCAAGTTTACAATGGTGGCAGTTATGTCATCAATTAAAAAAATTAAAGGAAAATACATCTCCTGGCCCCAATAACAACAACCCAAAGTTGTTAACTGAAACGATATCAGTCTTGTCATGTCCTGTGCCTATACTCTTAATAAATCATTGGCAAGTGGGAAGTGCCAGCTGATTGGAGAACATCAGTTGTGGTACCCATATTTAAGGAGGGTAATAAAGGGCAAGTTGATAATTACCGACCTATTAGTCTAACTTTCATAGGTAGTAAGATACTAGAAAGGTTAGTTAAGAACACAATTGAGTCTGAGTTGCATGTGAAGGGAATTACAGACAAATACCAACATGGATTTACCACTGGTCTCTCATGCACTACAAATTTCATGACTTTTTATAACACTGTTAGTTCAGGTTTAGATAATAGTACCCCTGTGGATGTGATTCTACTGGACTTCGGGAGGGCCTTTGATACCATCCCTCACTGTGAACTGATTGAAAAACTTACAAATATGGGTCTAGCCCATGAACTAGTCAGGTGGATTACAGGGTTTTAATTAACTCTAAAAATTGATTAGCGTTTTGCTCATAAAAGTTCTAAAACATTGTGAAAATGCATAGCACTTGCCTCACTGTGTTTAACAAACATACCACTTCTAGAAAACCAATACAAATGCTTCTGTACAGTTAGCATTATCCCAAGGAAAAAACTGCTAATCAATTATTTAAAACCCTAGGATTAACAACTGGTTAATGGAGGAACACAGAGGTGCGGGTCAGAGCCAACTCTCCGATTTTGGTAGGGTTAGCAGTGGGGTTCCATGAAGATCTGTCCTTGGACCAACATTATTCAACCTCTTCATAAACAACATTAAAGAGAACTGCATTGAACAGAGTCATTTTCCCAATAGAAGCTATTTTAAGTACTGGTTAAAATGCTATAATTATTCTATCTCTACAGGCCTTTAGTAACCTCAGTGGGTGTTTCTGCTTTAGGATCTGGTGGTAACGCCATTTTAGAACTGTATGATGTAGTTTATGTCCTCTTAGCCACAGAGTTCTATAGTAGAACATGGATGCATTGTGCCAACAATGGAAGAGTAGAACAAGTACATAAACTACATTATGCAGTTCTAAAATGGTTCTTACCAGCAGCATGTTAATCAGAAACACCCACTAGGATAACTAAAAAGCCTGGATATCTAGAGGAATAACAGAATTTGAACCAGAATTCAAAAAAACACCTAATGGGAAAAATGACTTATAGTTTCAATGTAGTTCTCCTTTAACGAACACATTACCAATCCACTTGATAAAATTCACTGATGACGCCAAAGTGGGAGGAGAAGCTGACACACTGACTAAACATATGATATTAGTGCAAAATCTAAGATCCATTGAACTATGATCAAAAGAAAATAAAATGAATCTAAATCCAGACAAATGCATGGTATTCGAGGCATAAAATAAGCGCATTCGCAAAGCAATTTGCTACCCCCAAAATGCTATTTTCTAATCAAGTGCAGCCTTGATTAGCAGAAATTGCTAATCAACTGATTTGCTGCATTGAGTAAAAATTTTCAAATTGTGGTAATTTTTTCCTACAGTTGAGGTAAAAAGTACAGAACTGATGAAATTGTTCTTGCAGTTTGACACTTTTCCATGCAATCGTAGTCTTCTGTATAGTATCTTATAGATAAAAAAACATTTAGTGAAACTGCTCCTCAGACTTGGCTGGTTGCTAATCAAAAATTATGTTGATTAGCGAAGACTGCTAATCAGGTTTCCAGAACTAATCTATGCTTTGGGTATTACACCTTGGTAAAAAGAATCCCTGTTATACATATGTATTACGCAACAAAACTTAAAATCAGCAGACAAAGAACAAAATTTGGGAATAATTATTAACAACAGAATGAAATCATCAGATCACTGCAGAAAGATAACTTATGCAGCTAATAGAATACTCAACAGTATAAAACATACATTTTGTCAGTAAACGAGTTTTTGTATAATACCCTATACAGAACAGTACATTTGACCACACTTAGATTTTGGATCCCCCTTCTGCCGCCCGTACCTAAAACAGAACATTAATCTTCTGGAAAGGGTACAGTGCAGGACAACAAAACTGATCCCTAAACTAAGGAACCTAACCTATTCTGAGAGACTAACCAGAACTGGGTTGGCTAGTCTGGAAGATAGAAGAAGCAGGGGTGACTTATTACAACTATACAAAATATTGCAAAACAATGATTTATGAACACAATGTGGTTTCCAGTTTGCAATCAGAAGAACAAACCTAAGAAGCCAAAACAAACTATTTATCCCAAAAGCTAACACCAAAAAGAGAGAAAATTACTTCACAATTAGGGCAGTTAGGGCTTGGAACAAACTGCCCCAAGAAGTGGTTGATGACAACAATTTCACTAGGATCAAAACGAAACTTGATCATTACGTAAAGTGGACAACCAGCTTGGACTGATTCACCCACCAGGTGGTTGGAGACATTCTCGATGGGCAAATGCCTTCTTATGTCTCTTAACAACCTAGTAATGCTTGCAGTCAGGTTAAGAATCAGTTCTATCAATACAGTTTTTATGTGTCAACAGTATCCTCTATGTATCAATCCAAAGACTATCTATTATTGATACTACTTTTTTTTGCATCAAAACATATAATTACATGACAGAAATGCCCAGCCTCCACACTGGCTGTCACTATGAGGACAGTGTGGATAGTGTTCTGTTGCGTATCAGCTCTTCGGCAGTTCACCTGTTTGTCTCTCCTAATCTCGTTGTTCTTCGAGGGCAATGCAATATGCAGGACTGAAGGGAGTCAGGTGGTCCCCGCCTCTTCCCCGTGTGGCCACAAGACAGTTCTTGGCCACACACTAAAGGTCTGTGAACACCTTTACAGATAGCTCAGGGGGTCACAGGTAAGGGACAGCTGCAACATTGTTGTCGCCAACTCCTCCTGATATGTCGCAAACAAGGTGGAGCTAGCCACGCGACCTCCATTTTCAGATGCTCCCCATACTGGTGGGAAGGAGGGGGATGATGACAAAGTAATGAAAAAAGTAGCAGTAATATAGTTTCCCATTTAAAACATAGAACTTTCTATCCAGTGGCAGTGCAGATACTGCAAATAGGGGACCTGGATTCAAGCCTCAAGTTCGGTTATTTCCACTGGGCTCATTAGATTCTGGGGAGAGCTGTGGAAGCAGTGGTCTCATACTTTGGGATGGCCCACTTTAGCAATGCCCTTTGGTGTGACAGGGAGGCGCTGGATGTCATGGCCAACTAAACAACATTCAAGCTTCTCCCTAAATGATTGGCGCAGTATGGATGTCCTTACAAATGGAGATGGGACCGACTCTATAGGGGAGAAAACATGCACTATATGTGGCGGCATGATGTCAGATCCATTTATGCCTCAGCAGTGTCTTCAGCATTGGGGTGTGGAGTGTGTCCTTGCTCTGGTCCTGCTGAGAACAGGAAGTAGACTTTTAGTGTGGGTGAAGCTGTGGGGTCTTCTGGGGATGGCGGCAGAATGGCTCTTCATGACCATTTTACTCAGAATCAAGAGCAGCCCCCTTGAGGCATAAAAGATTTAAAGTAAAGCTGCTGTAAGTCATTTAGTTTTTCATTATTTCAAGGCACATCATTTTCAGAGCAGTGCCAGAGCATATAATGCCTCAAAGGCAAATGCCCTCACAGTAATCCTGATGGGCTAAGAAAGATACAGTAGATGAGTTCATGCAAGTTACTATAAGCTTTAGGCACTAATTAAGACATGGAACACAAGCATACTAACCCAGGTAGCCTTGTGAATCAAGTTTATAAAGCAATAAGCCACACAAGCAGAAACAAAAAAAATGGATGGAACATGGAGTTAAGGTTTGACTTCTAGGGAGTTTCTTTTTTATTTATATTTTATCCCCCCGCCCCCATTACAGCCGCTGCGACCCCATCAGAATCCCCTCAGTACCTTCCCCGGTTCCCACTTACCTTACTGCCACATGCCCTCACAGAGCTCCGGTTTACCTGCATGCAGCGTACAGGGTGGGAGGGGATATGCTCAAGAGCTCACAAGTTGTCGGACAATGGCGTAGGTTGTGGAAACCATCCTGGATATACTGGGGTACCTTAGAATCCAATGCTGGGGCTGAGCTTTTTGCCCTGTTTCTGTGCCCCATGAAAACACTGGCACACAAGGGGAAGTGGGGGGGCCAATGCATGTGTGCATGCAATACATGCACAGGTCCCCGGCTGATGTCTTCCCTTCCCATGGTGCCCTCAGCTGCACTGCCATCTGTTGTCACCCGGGGCAGTATCCCAACAAGGACGGCAGTCCTAGCCAGCCCAGTGGTGCAGAGGGTTGAGGCGCTGGACGCCACACTGCGCTCACGCCGGCATTCTTAGTTAGGAACAAGCATGGTGCCGGTGAGAGAGAGAGGACGAAAGTCCGATGGACTGCTCTCTCTCCTGAAAGGGATCCAGGGGTGTCTCCAGTGCAGCAGAGACTTCTGGTGGAGACCGGGGTACAACTTGCACGGAGCTGTTAAGGAGGAGCGCTGGACGCCCATGGCTTAGCTGCAAGGATTTCATTGCAAGCCCGCCTCCTGGGGAAACAGCAGCAAAAATCCCGTGCCTGGATAGGCGATAGCTCCCTCCAGACCACGCCACCACACCCCAATATCAGGCCCATGTCTCCGCCCATTTGTCCTTCCACACCTTGGCCGCACACTAGATTCACAGATAGAGTGCCGAGTGGAGGCGGCCCTGACCTCAGGGGCTCAGAGCTGGGGGGTCTCTGAGGAGGCAGGGCATCAGGTGGCAGTAGATGGTGTGTGAGCAGGGCAGCTCGAGAGAGTTCCAGGATGCAGAGCAAAATAGAGTCTACAAAACAAAAAGGACAGCAGATCTCCTCCACAGAGGATGACAGCATCTATGGGGCACTCAATCCACCTCCCGCCAGCCCCTGAGGACCCAAGCTCACTCCCAAACCTGGGTGGCTGGAGTCCCATGTAGAGTTCTACCAGAGCGCTGACAGGCCAGCTTCTAGGGAGTTTCAGAATCACTGATTGGCTTAATCATGGGCTTTATAAACACATGATGCATAGTTTTCCAGAGAATGGCTGTATGTTTTTGTGACCTCCCCACAAACAGGGTCAATCCTCCTGGGTGAGTCCTACCTGTTATACCCTTTGACCCTGACTGGTTGGTTAGGCTGCATCTTAGTGAGTAACCTCATCATGGCATTTTGAAATTTCTGTCCAGGTCAGTCATGCTGCCCATTTTGTTCTCTATCTACAAGATACACAGAGAGCGCAATAAATAAATTCAGAAACATTTCGATTTCAGACTGATGATCTGCCACTAGATCAAGTTGGTGCCCCTATGAATAACGAAGTGCCCCAGTGGTCCGAGGGCTGAAGAGTGCCTAAGACTGGTGCAAAAGGCTAGGGACTGAGACAGAACAGTAGCCCAGTGTCACATTCTTTCTTCTGATAAACCTGTTGTCCTGTGTTTTTATCTGGATTTCTTTTAACCTTTTATTATTCCATTTTCTGCAGAAGCAGGGGAGCTGCAGCATTGGGAATGATTTGGACCTGAGTCCTAGGAAAGTCTGTAGCAGTGAAATGCAGGACTGAGGTACTGTAGGATAGCAAACGAGTGTGTATGTGCACCAGCAACCCGGGTTTGGGAGTGGGCCTGGGACATTGGTGTTTGGCTGAGGGCTGGAGGAGGACAGAGTGTCGCACAGACCGCTGTCCTCTTCTGAGGTGGAAGGGGACCAGTATCCACTGCTCTATTGCCACTTGGGTGACCACAGGTGGGGGTGTAGCTGGAACTTGTGCAAAAAGGAAAGTGGAGCACTGACAGGCTCCAGCATGCAAGGCACACTTTGTGTGCATGTATGCCACTTAGCCACTTCGCAGCAAACTGAGGGTGGGGATCCATAAAAGCAGGGAACCCGTGCATTAGGCAGCACGACACCAGCAGTCTCAGACCCCATGAAGCCAAATG
Source organism: Neoceratodus forsteri (assembly GCA_016271365.2). Taxonomy (NCBI): domain Eukaryota; kingdom Metazoa; phylum Chordata; order Ceratodontiformes; family Ceratodontidae; genus Neoceratodus; species Neoceratodus forsteri. The sequence continues at coordinate 38,277,696 of JADMNL010000032.1, forward strand.
CCCACTCCACCACCCAGAACTTTGCTGTCCCATGGGTTATGGTAGGGCCCCCTAAGGCCCCACTGCACACAGGTAAGTAAGGAAAGGAAAGGAAAGGGGGAATTGTTCAACCAGAAGAAGCACACTGTTGAATCTTGTTTCCAGGTGCGACCTGGGAGCACAAGGAAGTTAAGTGACTTGCACAGGGTCACACACTATGCAAGTGGGGGCTGTGGGATTCCAACACAGGTCTCCAGGTTTGCAGCTCAGAGCCCTAGACCTCTACGCTATACTGCCTCCACAAGTCTGCGGCTGGAGCTGGTGGGTAACAAGTCATAAAGAGATAGGGTGGGACTGGGAGTCCCCTGGCCAAGACTGGGGATGCTCTGGTCTCAGAAGCATCTGGTTTCCACACCTGCAATCTGCATTTCCTTTTTACTCCCTCAGGCACTCTGATTACTGTTCTTTCCCACCTACCCAAGACCTCAAGCATGCAGCTTTCTCTGACAATATCCTCCCTGTTTTTAATTCTGTTTATTGCTCCAGGCTTCAGGTGGGGATGTATCCCATATAAGATCCCCACAGTTCCCCCACCCTGCATCCCCCTCCAGCTGCCCTGACTGCAGACCCTATAGATTATCCCCTACGGCAGCCGGCAGGGCTCCCTGTGACTGAAATCCACCTGTAGTTTGGCAGAGTCTTAGGCTGGGGCATGTTTCAGGAAAGAGAGAGAGAGATGAGGCTTCATGCAGCTGATCCTGGAAATTTTCTTCTTTTAGTTCTCCTGAGATGCAGACGCAACGATGTCAACGCAAAATCATGCGTGCTCCCACTCTTGATCTGCAGATGTCTTCCACTGACTCTTCCCCTACAATGCAGTCCTGGCTGGTATACTCCCAGCCTCTGCTGGGTGTCATTAGCATGTAGGGCACTGACAACTCCTTCCCTCAGAGGAGGACAGCAGTTAATGGGACGCTCATCCTACTTCCCCCTGGCCAGCCCAGACACACTGGGCTCATTCCTGAACCCGAGTCATCAGTGTTGCAGGCGGTAGTGATACTGCCGCACTGGCAGACTGGTCCTAACATATCCCCCTCGTATGGTACAAATCCCGCCTCTTCTTCCTCCTCCTCCCCTCTCACACAGAAAACACTGCTCAGTAAGCCCATAGCCCACACCTACACCTGCTCCTATTATGCATCCTCCTGCCTTTTCCTCCCTTCCCTGCCATCCACCGGCAGCTCCCTAGCTTTGTCATTCTGCTCCCCCCCCTTACCATCCAACTCATTATTTTTTCTGCCGTTTTTCCAAATGTCTACACAGTGCCTAGCTTGGGGTGGTCCTCTTGGCAAAGACTGGGGAGTACCATCCGTCCATCTGAGCTGCCTGTGAGCCTCCCCTCTCTGGTGCACCTCTGCCTCCTTGTCCGGTGTGCATAGTGGAGGCCTGGCCCCTGGTAACATTCAGTGTCAACAGAGGTGGGAGAATCTGAATGTGTACTCACTGGAGGATACAAGGGAGTGGAGGGGTGGGGCATGAGAGAGATCTTTAAATGCAGAAACACAGACTGTGATGTCAGACAAGGGCTGCTGGGCCCAACCAGTATGACCATTTTTTTTTTTGTCGCAGGCCCTGCTCGATCTATGGCGCAAAGTCCCCCACCCCCTTCCTTACCCCTATAATTCCCTTGTGCCTGTCCCAGGCATTTTTGAACCCCACCACTGTTTTCACCCCCACTACCTCTACTGGAAGACTTTTCCAGGTATCCACCACTCATTCTGTGAAGAAGTACTTCCTCACATCCCTCCTGAATTTACCCCCCTCCAGCTTCATAGCATGGCCCCTTGTTCTAGTACACCTTTTTCTCTGAAAAATACCCCCATCCTGTTCTTCCCTTTGTCTTCCAAATACAAGATCATCATCAACGGGGTAGATCCCCAGTAAATTACTCGGGACCAGTGACAACAAACATTCAGAAGGGACGCAACGAGGTACTGCGTCACAGAGACCATGGCGGAGGGCTGAAATAAACCACCGGAGGTAGGAAACACAAAATCTGTGGACAGTTTCAAGAGGGGGTGGGATAAGGTAAAGGGGTGTGTAGTGGTGTCGGGGATGGGGTGGACTGGCATGTAACACAAGGTTTATATGATCTGCAGTGGGCAGACTTGAAAGTCTGCAAGGCTTTCTTTTGCTGGCAAACTTCCATGTTTCTGTGTTTCACATGTACGCATTATAATGTATGAAATGTATATAATGCTTACCTTTTTTCACTGCATTGTTTATATGCTATATGTATTGAATATAATGATCGCCATTTTTTGCAGTATTGTTTATATAATATATCTACTGCATATAATACTCACTATTTTTGCTGCACTGCATATAGCAATCACCAGTTTGTTTGCTGTATTGTTTATACAATGTATGCATTGTATATATTAATCGTATAATGTATGTATTGTAGATACACAATTTTTTGCTGTATTGTTTATAAAATGTATGCATTATATAATGCTCACTATTTTTGCTGCACTTCATATAGTTCATAATTGCTATAAATGTGCAGTTGTAATAATTTTTGTATAATGTAAACAGGTAAGCCTTGTGAATAGGGATTTTCGGAACCCTAATGGCTATATCACTGTATAAATAAAATGTTACCATACCATACCATAATCACCATTTCCGCAGTTTTGCTTATATAATGTATGTACTGTATATAATAAACACAATTGTTTGCTGTATTGTTTATATAATTATATATTATATATAGTAATCAACTTTTTAGCTATATTGTTTCTACCTTGCCTGTAATTTTTGTTCTGCTGCTGCATATTCCCGTCTTAGCCCCTTTTAAGTCTGTAACACTGGGAAATTATACTTTCACTGTGTGCAGTTCCCATTACTCCTCTCACTCCTCTGTATCCCTCCTTGCATGTCGAATCTGGAAACAAATGTTACCCTCAGTGGGCGCTTCAGGCCAAAGCATGGAATAAATAATACAATTATTGGTATATTCCATCAGATGCAAGCTTTACAACCCACTGTAAAGTAAACCAGTGCTACATGTTAGCCAACATGTGTACTTTATGTCTGTGATAATTCTTTAAAACAATGTATTAATACATTTAATAAACTATTGAATTACCAGCACCTGCTAAAAGCGATGTCACTGACACAGCTTCTTCCAACTGCTCCCCTTACTTCAGCATTTTAGGACGCCACTCATTCATAAAATTTAGACCGCCAAAAACTGTCCAGCTGATTGACACAAGCATGCATGGCAATCCGTCTCCATGGTAATGAAGAATATTAGAGTATTCTGGCCCAATACCCTCTTTTTACTGTGTGGTATTAAGTCAATAACTTAGTAAATCCACTGTATATATGTGTATATAAAGAGTAATTTCTCTGATGAAACACAACAGGTGGGACTACAGTGGGTCTCTGTTTTCCTGAATTTTGCATATTTGTTTCATTTTCACTGTTTATATTTGAATACAAAACAGATTTGCACTGTGAAGGTGTATGCGTATGATGAAATAAAGCTTGAACTACACGCCAGATATAAACCCTTAGTACAACCCTTTGGAGATGGTGAGTGCTCCCATTTTTTCCTTATACATGACTTCCTAGTATTATAGAGCACCCTGCCCTGCTGCTATGCTCGTTTCCTTTTTGATATCTCTCTTTATATATATATATATATATATACATACACACATCTAAAATGGGAAATGGGATAAAAATAACTGAACAGATCAAAAACTTCATTACTTAAAACATAGCGCCTGACCAATATTTACCTAGAAAGCGGCACAGTTTGTAACTAACCTGCTCTAATCTACCCAGCAACAACCTAACTAAATGATTACAAAGACAAGAACCTCTGTGCACAAACACTGAGGCAAGGTTTACCCCAAAGGGCTGGCTGGGAAGCCAAGTTTCAAGAAAATACAAAATTTTGACCCCACAATGCAATGCATCATGGGCTACATATGCAAATCACCACAGAATGTTATGCTGGTTCAACTTTAAGCAGAATTGCATGGTGCCGAAAGGCCTCTCACACAGTTTGCAAAGGGTGCTAACAGATGGCATAGACACGAGTTTCATCCTACCAGGACTCATCAGTATGCCTCGTCTGTTTAGACACCCCAGTAGAATGAACCAGCTACCCTAAGACGGTCTGTCTGGGTTATGTTGTGGTGAACCCATGGTGTCAAACAGACGAGACATACTGATGAGTCCTGGTAGGATGAAACTCGTGTCTACACCATCTGTTAGCACCCTTTGCAAACTGTGTGAGAGGCCTTTCGGCACCATGCAATTCTGCTTAAAGATGAACACGCGAAATATTCTGTGGTGATTTGCATATGTAGCCCATGATGCTTTGCATTGTGTGGGCATGTGTGATTTTGTATTTTCTTGAAACTTGGCTTCCCAGACAAATGCCCTTTTGGGTAACCTCTGCCTCAGTGTTCATGCAGAGGTTTTTTTGTCTTTAAATAGTTTTTATTTTAATGGGTTCACCACAACATAACCCAGACAGACCGTCTTAGGGTAGCTGGTTCATTCCACTGGGGTGTCAAACAGACGAGGCATACTGATGAGTCTTGGTAGGACGAAACTTGTGTTTATGTCATCTGTTAGCACTCTTTGCAAACTGTGTGAGAGGCCTTTCAGCACCATGCAATTGTGCTTAAAGTTGAACCAGCATAACATTCTGTGGTGATCTGCATATGCAGCCCATGATGCTTTGCATTGTGTGGGCATGTGTGATTTTGTATTTTCTTGAAACTTGGCTTCCCAGCCAAATGTCCTTTGGGGTAACCCTTGCCTCAGTGTTTGCGCACAGAGGTTCTTTGTCTTTTAAATAGTTTTTTATTTTAATGAGTTCACCACAACATAACCCAGACAGACAGTCTTAGGATAGCTGGTTCATTCCACTGGGGTGTCAAACAGACGAGGCATACTGATGAGTCCTGGTAGGACCCTTTGCAAACTGTGTGAGAGGTCTTTCGGCACCATGCAATTCTGCTTAAAGATGAACCAGCATAACATTCTGTGATGATTTGCATATGCAGCCCATGATGCTTTGCATTGTGTGGGCATGTGTAATTTTGTATTTGAATGATTATAAAACCTTCCACTTTTTAGACACAAAACATACAACACGGCATGGGTTTCTTCAACATAACTGCAGTTCCCGAGTCCGTTCAAAGACCCATGACCTTTGTTACCAAGCTTCCTTATATTCTCTCTAGCAACAATCTAACTAAAGGAAAATAAAACATTTTCCATAAAAAAATAAAATTCCATTTTATAAGCGCAATAACCTACTCCAGGGCATACATTTCTTGAAATTAATGCACTTCTCTAGTGTGTTTAAAGTCATACAGCTGTGGACTCGTGCCTTCAATTCAACCAGTGCAAGCACTAATTCTCTACAAAAGCATGCTCTGTTGTGGGTTACTGCACATTATATATATATTCTTTGCAAAAACTTTGTTAATGCACTATTTGTTTATTTATTCCCTCACTGGAAAGCAGGCGTCCAGCTCACTGTATGAAATTCATCTCTAAATTCTGCTTTGGTTCTCTACCCCCCATATCTAACCTCCTCCTCCTGGCCTCCACCCTCCGGCTCCCTCCCTTAGATCTAATGACTCTCGCACCTTCTCCATCCCCAAATTAGGCATTCTTCCTCCCCCGGTCCATCTTAGCCTTCCCTTTGTAACTTCCTCTCTCCTACCTGCAACTGCTCCTAGCCCACTTTATTCACTTCCTCTTTCAAGCCTTCTTCGCTCTTGATGAGTGCGAACTCCAAGCTGATTCTGTACATTGCACTTCTGTATAGTCATTTATTTAATTTATATAGCTTTGTTACCTATGTTGTACTACTCTGGTATTGATAAAAACTCATACTGTATTGTATATATTCTGTAAATCACACATGCCCCACAATGCAAGCATCATGGGCTGCATTGCAAATCAGCACAGAATATTTCTGTGGTGATTTGCATATACAACCATAATCTTTATTAATGAGGCATGTCTATTTCTTTGAAGAGCGGCTTCCCAGCCAAATGCCCTTTGGTCTAACCATTGCCTCAGTGCTTGCACACAGAGGTTCTTTGTATATATTCTATGTCTTCTTTTTCTTGTAAATAGCTCTACCTGTATTGCCTATTCTACTGTGTCATGATTTCTAATGATGTAGTGTATTTACTTTGGCCATGTGTTTCCTGGTTGACAAATGACAAATGTAATGTTTTTATGATTATGTACCCCCATTGTCCCCTTCCCCCAGGACACTCTGTGAAACAAGCAATTTGAAACTGCTCAGTATGCCTTTCCTGGTGAAACTTTTCAAAAAATAAATAAACTTTTTGAGACAGCATAATTGTATTCTTATTTGCCTGGGCCCATCCATGCATAATTTTTGAGATATTGTAATTGTATCCTTAGTTCTCTGTGGGCCCTGCACTCCAGTCAGTCCACAACAGTATCCATATTTGCATGTGGGAGCACAGAGCCCTCTGGGTCCCATCCATAATTTTAAAGATACTGTAGTCATCTCCCATTCTGTACTGCGCAGCACGAAATAAAGACCTTGCATTGCAATGTTATCCTATGGGAATCACAGGAAAATCTGAAACCTGTATAACTTCACATCAAATGAATATCTTTTCACCAAACCAGCAAACGGCACTTCTGTAGATATTTATAGGTTAGAAGGACTTACGGCTGACTTGCATGATAGGCAAGCAATTTTCAGGAGAAATGGCAACAATGGGTTTTATATGGCAACATGATCCAGAATGTGTGCCATAGGGAAATATGGGGGTTTCGTGATTGCCTGGCTGTGGAGATGGGTAATGTACTGGGCCCCACGAGGGCCATGCACATATCAGACCATGGGTGGTGGAGACAGGCCTGAGGTGAGATAACATCTTCCCTTTGGCAGATGAGTATTTCTGCGAAAATTGACTTCTCTTTATTTTCATTTCATTAAAGTCATATTCAGGGTTCTCATAATTTACCATCTGAGCTTACTGTTGTTAATCTGAACATGTTATGCACTGTCAATTTCACAAATCATTATTGATTCTGCTTGGTTACATGTCTATCAAAATGTAAATACATACTTCTAGTGTGTTTATTATGCTTCTCTTAATAAAAAGGAAATTAAAAAAAGGCAGATCTGTAGGGCAACTCCTTGGTACCCTGAATTTTTTTTTTCATTGGAATCCCTGTCTTCACAGCGGACTGACAAAGAAACTTCTGCGTACACCTCACTTTACAGTTTTATCCTATGGGAAACGAAGGAAAATGTAACCCCCAGAACTCCAGAGCAAAGTAATCTGCTTTCGCCAAACCAGCAAGAGGCTACATCCATGGAGCAAGCCCTTTGTACCCTGAACATTTCAGACCAAAATTCCAAACCATTTCTTCAGTATGAAATGACAAAAAAAAAAAAAAAAAAACAACTGTATAAAAATTATTTTTTTGCAAATTGCAAAACAGGATTCTGCTTCAAACTTTCTTTTTTCGCAATTTGTGAAAAAGAGAAATCCTTTTTCATAAACTGCAAAACAGAATTCTGTTTAGCGTTCTTTTTTTTCACAATTTACGAAAAAAGAAAAATTATTTTTCGCAAATTGTGAAACAGGATTCTGTTTCGTGATTCTTTTTCTGCAGATTTGCAAAAAAGTATTTCAGAATGTTAAAAAACACATTTCCAGGTGATTTTCAAAAAAAACTAACACCAGAATCCGACAGAACGGGTGCCGATTAGCAGAAAACATGTTTTGGTTACTTCAGAAAACATCATTTCTTTCTGTTTTTTAACTCTGTTTGCCTCTCTAAGAAAAAACAAGATGTCAGCAGCATGAAAAAAAGATTCCCCATTTGCGACATAAGATTACTCATTTGCGACACAGGATTGCCCATCTGGGACACAGAATCTTGTTTCGAGGCTCACATCTAATTTTTCCCATTGAAAATAATGGGACATTTTAAAATTCAATAACTTTTGAACGGATTAATATTTTTTCACCAAATCTTCAAAAGGCACATCTGTGACCCAAGACCTTTCTACCCTAAACATTTCAGGCCATAATCCCAAGCCATTTTTTCGCCGTGGCGTGACAAAGACATTTACAAAAAACAATCATGTTCACATTTTTTGACACTCCATATCTCCACACCCACACATCCGATGGCGCATGCAAATCAGTTAAATGGTTGCAAACTTATTAAAGTGCAAAAAGCACGAAAAAAGATTCCCCATTTGCAACAAAGGACTGCTCATTTGGGACACAGAATCCTGTTTTGAGGCTCACATCTAACTTTTCCCATTGAAAATAATGGGGCATTTTAAAATGTAATAACTTATGAAGGGATTAATATTTTTTCACCAAATCTTCAAAAGGCACACCTGTGACCCAAGACCTTTCTACCCTAAAACTTTCAGATCAAACTAGCTGTTTTGTGCAGTAGCATGACAAAGAATTTTACAAAAACAGTAATCTTCACATTTTTGACTATCCATATCTCGCACTCACACATCTGACCAGAACGAAACTTGACTCCTCCCCGATGGAGCACAAAAGATTTAATGCAAATTGGTTGAATGGTTGCAAAGTTTCAAGTTTAACACAGAAGTGAAGGTTTAACCCTAACTATAGGGGTGTGACTGAGCCCCTGTAATATATCTCTATCTATCTATCTACATATATATCTATTTTTTCATTGTGATTTACTTATGCATCCCATGATGCTTTGCGATATTGGGGTATGTGTGATTTTTGTTTTCACTGCAACTAAGCTTTGTTGCCAATGCCCTTTTGAGTAACCATGGCCTAAGTGCTTTTGTGCTGAGCTTTTTTCTTTTTAGATTGCTTTCTTATCCGAGCCTCACCATGGCCCAAATCTGTAAGACTACGTAAGGGATGGTTCATTTCTCCCAGGCTGAAATATAAATGTGGCACACTGATGAGTCCTGAGAAGGATAACACATCCCTGTGTCTTCTGTAGTCAGCCCTTACAGACTATGTGCACACCATTTGGCACCATGCAGTTCTGCTTAAAGCAGAACCGGACTAAATATTTTTGGTGATTTGCATATACATCCCATGATGCTTTGCATTTCTGAGCTACATTTGATTTGTTATTCAATGAAACCTGGCTTTACTGCTAATACCCTATTTGGGTAATCCTTGCCTCAGTACTTCTGTGCTTTTGATGTCCTTTTACATTACTGATTTCTTTTGCCTCTAACTTGTAAATGTGTTGCTGAATGGCTGCTCCAACAAGTATCTGCCATTGAAAGAAAAGAGAAGAAATCCAAGACATTTTTACAAAATGGCAGGATGTAAGACAGTGTAACATTCTGTTAGTGGAAAAATAATTTCAATGCATTCTGACCCTTGACATTTAATATTTTGGATCATACTGAACCAGCTCATACAGCTGTCTGTGTCACTTAGAATTCCTTTCCTGTGACCTACTTTTGGGAGAGTGTTGTAGAAAATGGCAGTAATAATTTATGCAGACCTATATAAATAATGCAAGTGATGTGAAAGTATACTATAAGTGCATGCTTTAATTCCAAAGGAAAAAAAGAACTCACTACTGAATGCACATAAAATGCCATCGGGAAGCAGTCCCAGGAACACGTTTTTGCACTTCCTTTCAAACAAATGTATTGTTACCGCTGGTGGACAAACTGAATGTTACATAGATTTTTCAAGGTATATGTAAATGGATACATTTTATAAAAACTGAAGAAACACTAAACTTGACCCTTGTTCTGCAAAAGTCTCTTCATATGCGGACAAGAGGAAACATTCTTTAACTCCCCAGGTCTAATAAGAACATATCTGCCTCCAGAAAACCTAAGCTGTTGATTTGAACATAAAATGGGCTGGTCTCACCTGTTTCCATTGACCCTCCTTCCCTTGACTTGCTGAAGCAATTATGCAGTAGTTAAAGTAGAAAGAGTTTCATGCTGCTCAAAACAAAAACGTCGTCCTGTTTGTAATTCAATAAGTGAGCAAAATGGCTACCTTACTGGACTGTGCTAATGTAACTAAAAACTGAGCCAGTTCAGTGGCATGGCGGGCTGAGGCGCTGGTCGTCTTACTACCTGCCACACTGGTGACCTGGGTTCGGAATAGACCAGGGTTGCTCAACCGTTGGTCAGGTGAGGAGGACTAGTGTCCTAAGGAGGATCCTATGTTCTGCTACATGACTGCCACCTGGGGGAGGCTAGGTGGCAGTGATGGCATGAGCAGACAGACACAGGGGGACATCGGCAGACACACCGCGTCACAGTGTGCCGATGTCCCAGCGAGAAGATCTGGAGGAAAAAGCTGCTGGATCGCCGAACATCCCCCATAGGCCCTGCATGATCCTATATGGCAGGCCACCCTTAGTGGCAGATAACCAGTAAGGCCACTGGAAAGGTTGATGATGGGGCTGGGGGGAGCTGGCCTGGATCGAGGGACGAAGGCGCAGAAAGCATAAATGAAATAATTAATTTATGCAATTTAGTTATTTTTTGAGGATCCGAAGAAAAGATAGTCCTGCCACACCACTATGGACTCCAGATCAACCACAGCAGACATCGTATTCAGATGTCTGTCTCAACTGTTCTAGAATCCGCAGGGGCAGAGGCAACAGAAGGGTGCCTGAGACCTGACATCCAAAGAAGTTCAGTGAGCCCCACATGAGACAAGTATACCGCCAAAGGAGGTAGATGGGATAGAGCAATGTAAAGGAAAAAAAAAAAAAACAGAAACGTTAAAGGTCAGTGCAGTGGCCCCACTGTTACTTGCAGTGCTAATGATCTGCGCATGCATCCCAAGCCTGGACTGTTGGAGGGCCAGTGGTCGGAGGATTGAGCGTCCCAGATAAAGCTACCCATCTCTGAGAGGGAAGGGGAGGTTCGGGCCTCAATACTTCACTGCCTCCTAGGTGACCATAGGTAACAGTACAATTAAGTACCCATGTTGCTGACAGGTTTACCGGGCCGAGTCCTTGCATCAGCAGGTTATGTGTGTGTGCACTTGTGGACTCGCTAGCGTCCGCACACACTGGGAGAAATCTGAGGGAAAAGATGGAACCTCTCACCACCTGGATGAAGACCCCTCACTCACTCAGCCTATGGTAGGTATAATTAGTCCAGTCATAAACTCTCTGCCCCTGCGAAAGAGGAGGGCAAACTGTGAGGTCTGGGTGGGGCTGCCACTGGCAAGGTTGGGTGGCAGATGTCTGAAACATCCACATGGAGCATAAAAATAACATAAAAAAAGAAACAGAAAGTTAAATTAAAAAAAAAACTATGAGAATATGTGATCCAGATAAACAAGATAATTAGCCAAGTTTTAATAACAGTTGCTTATGTTATGGATTTACAGGACTAGTTCAGCAGAGAAAAAATCTTGCACAAAGGCCAAGTTTATGTTCCCTTTAACCTCGTGTGGAAAATGAAGTACTTACTATCCTTTTCTTTTAAGTCCATTTGTAAGAACCCTTCTCTAAAAGGTTTTAGCATGCATTAAAATAGCAACCGTTGTTATCAGTTTAGCAGTAGAAAGGGTGGCAAACAGTGTCATTGAAAACATGTACCTCGTCTACAAGCCACATTGCATCACAGCACTGAGCTACAGTACATCTGAGCTAAATTACAGCTAATTAGAGCCTGTGGTATACGCACAATCCATAGGAAAACTGCAGCTAAATAAGGCATTCATTTTAATTTTTGTGATAAAAGAACCAAGTGGGCTGCCTGGGCCACCTGCTTCTGTACTGCACCACCAAATCGTATACAATGCCCACAGCATGAGAGTTGCTGAATAAAATATTGCACCTGTGCCGAGAGGCTCTCCGCCCACGCTAAGCTGTGCTTCACCCCAGCGCAGACTGATATTTCAAGCAGCTGAACTATCAGAATTAAAGTGAATGTGTTTCTTCATATATCACTGTATGCATATCTAACCCATACCACCCAGTGTAGCCACAGATGATAAAAGGCTGGTGCTACTTATACCTCTAAATACTATTTTGTAAACATTTACAGATCTGCCCAGTACTCCGAAGTACCATGCTATCTTGGCTTACTGCCAATGCACATTCCAAAACATCGTCCCTTCTAATGACTTCCATGCCTCACCACCTGGTGTGTGCATGAACGCATGGTTGCAGACCTCCTGTGTTTTAGTGCACAATGTGCACCTATTGCAGCTGCAAGTCCCCAATATCAGACATACACAATACCGGATTAAATGGTTCTATTTTCCAGAGTCAGCTGGTAGCATCATTTATTCCCGGCTGCACTGAGCTCACTGCCTGTCTCACTACTACTGCAGACGTCAAACCTGGCACTGGTCCGTCAGCCAAATGCTGGCAGATTTTATATTGGGCAAGTAAGATTTTCCTTTAACGAGCCATGCAGGCTTGTACTGGAGAAGGTAAACTTTCAATAAGTACACCAGCTGGGCCAATGGACAAGTCAGTGGGTCTAGTGGATTGTCCCAGTCACTAGCCCTGCTGGCTGCAAAACTTAATTTCAACTCCCTGTACTTTAACAGCACCACATGCACATGCCACTGCTGCTCTTCAGTCTCAATGTTCAGATACATATTTATGCTCCCTTGGGAGCTAGTTCAGAGAGTTTCAGATTGAAGGTTAGCTGGCCAGAGGCCAGAGTCAAGGGGAGAGGGGCAGGGATTGGTTCAGTGGCAATCACAGGGATTAGAGGACTGAAGATGGTTTCTAAGGTGGGCTTTGTAGGGGCCGATTCTATTCATGTTCGTGAGAGCATAAGGCAAGTTATTTACCCAGGAAGGGGCTTGGTAGCTAAAGGACCTTTGGAATTGGGAGGTACAGTATTGGGGAACCACGAGGAGTTGCTTGCTTGAATTACGGGTGTGTTGGTGTGACTGGGTCTGTTGTATTAGAGGTGAGAGACTGGGAGGGGCCAAGGCTGATTCTCACTGCTCTGCAGTGAGAATGCACATCCGCTGATAACAGACAGGCAGCCAGGGATCCAGCAATATTGACTGCTGTATTCTAAATATGCGTATTATTTTCTTTTCTTGTTATTGCTGTGCTTGGTTGCTGTAAACTGTATTTTTTGGGTCTAGTAACTGTGACCCCTGTTTTACTAATGTATTATTTCTGTGTATCCCTATGTAATCCTGCACCCAGGTAGTACTTGGAAACGAGCCTCTGCATGGTGCCTTTCCCCGATTATCAACTTTTATATTAAAAAAATATATAAATAAAAAATATTTATCCCAATGGGACAAAAGATAAGCACTGTCTAACTCCTGCATTTCCTGGTACAGAACATACACAGGAACTGCCAGAATGGGGTCAGAAGTGAAACGAGCATGGATACATTATTTTGGCTATTTAAAAGCAGTATTGCAACGTAAAAATGTTTTCCAAAGAGCTAATTTCAGCACAGTTAGTAAACGACGCCGATACCTGTCAGTTCTACTTTTTGTAGATACCTCCTTTGCTGTCATGAGTTGGTCCCAGCCCTTGCCAGGTCAACAATGCTATTTCTAAGCCATATGTGGAACTAAAACATTATAAAATACTCAAATGTTGCAGGAACTAGAATATTTTACCACCGGAAAACTGAAAGATGCCTGGAATCTTTTACAGTAAAAAAAAAATAAGTAGGGTCACATTTTTTGGCCAATGTCGTTGCACTGCTCTTTAAACTGATTACCATGACTGTGCAACACTGATGAAAAGACTGCGTGAATTTCCCTGGTGTCCTAGACAACCCGCCCCTCCCATTTCTCTAAAAATACCACCACCAGCTTAACCTGATTCAATAGCGTATGTCAGTTTACATCTGGGCAAAGAAAAGAACCATTGACAACAGGATGGGGAGTGGGGTAGCGGTATAGAGATAATCTGAGAAGAGGGACCTGGTAGTAATAGTTACAGACACTTTGAAAACATCGGCACAGTCCAATACAGCAGTGGGGACAGAATGAGTATAGGATGCTGGGATGCACAGGTAAAGGGACCAGCAGCAGGAAAGAGGTGATCCTGTCCTTGTACAGATTCCTGATTGGACATCACCTGGAGTACCGTGTGTAGTTCTGGAACCCACAGCTGTGGAAAACAGGGACTGGGTAGAGGTGATGCAGAGGATAACCAAAATGATTTCAGCACAGCAAGGAAGTCCTACATGAAGAGGTTGGTGGACTTCAACAAACATGTATACTCTGGAGGCAAGAAGGAAGGGGATATGATGGAGACGACAAACAGCTTCATGGAATAAACAAGGCAGATAGCTGCAAGCTGTTCACATTGAGTGGATAAACAAGCAGCAAGGGAACTCAGTTCGTTTTTGAGTGAGTTTAGGAAAAGAAGTCAAGAAATATTTTCTTATGGAAAGAACAGTAGGGTGGAAGAAGTCACCAAGGGAAGTCGTTCTGTCTGAAATGAGTGGAGGTGTTCAAACATGGCTGGGACAGACCCACATCAGGAAAAGGGGAGGCAGGAATAGAGGAGTGAATGGCAACTAGGCCACTTACATCTAACCTTAGGTAGTGCTGGGCAAACTGGATGAACTACAAAGCTGTTTTCCAACTTCAACCTCTGTCTATGTTTCTATGACCTTGACTCTTACATTTTCTTCTTGATGGAAGGACCACAGGGATGTTAACTGAGCAACAGCCCAGCTAAATTCCAACAGGTTTGTAATGATAACTACTATCCCCCAGAAAACATATAGGATAGTGTATGGAAAGCCATACACAGCAAGGCTATTCTTCCCCTGAGTAGAGACCATGACGACTGATGACCTCGACAGCAAAGCTTGAGAGATCGCTCAGTTGTCATAGTAACCACGAGGGGGAAGTTAGCCTTGTTGTGTATAGTTTCCCATACACTGTTCTATGTAGTGTATGGTGGATCGCAATCGCAGCAGCCTTCATTAAAACCACAAGAAAGCCCAGAATCACTTACTTTTTTTGGGGTTTCGAATCTGCCGACCGCACTTGACCACAACCACCTGCTGGCCTGCACATGCACGTGACTCTCCACCAGCCACTGGCCAATGACAAGCACTGATTGGGTCACTTGTATTATGATGTCCTCACTAACAGAGAATGAAAAGTCGTTCTGCGTTAGTGAAGACATCACTACTGCAGCAGAACGACGTTCTACGGTATATGGATTTCCATACACAATCGCGTTCCACCATACACTATAACTCAATAACACACTTACTTCTTAAGCAAACTAGTCAGACATCCACCAGAGATCAATGCATGAGACACCCGTTACAGTTGCAAGTACTAACATATCTTCAAAGCAGCATAATACAGAGGTAGTTTAAAAGAAGAGCAGTATGTAGGATGCATAAACTATAAAAGAAGACAAATCATTTTTACTACTACTACTACTATATAATTTCCAATTTGTTTGGTTTTTGCAAAATCTATCCAAGGCATGTGTATGCATTCTATAGCATAAAAACACTATGCAAAGCATCATGGGTAGGCAAATACACACATACACACACGTGTGTGAATGTGTAAATTGTACAGGAACTCTCAACTGGTACTATATTCTACAGGCCCTCTCTCTACCCAAACCTTGCAACAGCTGACTCAAACATACTAAATGTAACAACTATTTTTTAAATCTGCACATGAGAGTACCCATGACTCCAAAAGGCACTGCATGATTTGCTTGCCATCTAAAATGAAATTAATGGTCCTTCCATAGCATCCAAAAGGCTTATCTATGCACCTGTAAATGCTGAGATGCATTACACGTGCCCAGCTTTAATATTTCCATCTAATGTGCAACCTCTTCCACACATACTTCCTGAACAAATGTGAGTTCTAATGCACTTAGGGCACAGAAACCCATGGGCGCAGTACAAAATGGATGGTGTGGTACTGATGACCACCAAGCAGGGAGGGGATCAGGAGTAATCATATCAGATGACCAGAAAGTGGCCAGGTAGTGCAACAAGGCAGTAGGGAGGGTGAGTAGGATGCTGGGGTGCACAGGGAGAGGTATCACCAACAGAAAGAGGGAGGTGGTGCTTCCTCTGTATAGACCACTGGTAAGACCCCTCCTAGAGTACTGTGTCCAGTCCTGGAGACCACATCTCCGGAAAGACATAGACAGAGTGCAGGTGGTCCAGAGGAGGGCAACTAAACTGGTGGAGGGTCTGTGTCAAAAGCCCTATGAGGAGAGACAGAGCATAAGAACATAAGCAATACCAGGCAGGAGACCTCCAGGCCTACCTTGTCTGCCCAATTTGTGTTGGGAACCTGAAGGACCTCTATATGTACACCTTGGAACAGAGGGAGAGGGGATATGATAGAGACCTTTAAATACCTCATGGGGGTAAATAAGGTACAGGAGGGAAGTAGTTTTCAGAAGAAAAGGTGCTCAAGAACAAGAGGACATGCTATGAAGCTGGCGGGGGGTAGACTCAGGAGAGATGTGAGGAAGTATTTCTTACAGGAAAAGTGGAAGAGTGGTGGATTCCTGGAACAGCCTTCCAGCGGAGGTGGCGGGGGCAAAAACAGTGGTGTGATTCAAGAATGCATGGGATAGGCACAAGGGACTCATAGCACCATAGTTTTTTTTGCCCAGTTTTCCCGCAGCTCCCTATCCTGATAACAGTGGTCAGCACAGCTGCTCCTGTCTTCCCGTTAGGAGGTCGGCCACAAGCTGCTCCCTCTACCAACTGCCTTTGACACTGGGCTCCATGTACTTTTGCCATCTCATGCTCCCTCTCTGCATCTGGCCAGTTTGCTTTCTACTTTAGTTTCCTTCTCTGGAATAAACTTCCTCCAACCTCAGACTATCCTCCTCCCCTACTCACTCAAAGGGCTACTCAGACTTCTGCCTTGTCCACAGTGCTCCCGTGTACCCTAGCCCCACCTCCTAAGCGTTAATCAATCACCTACAGTTGCAACCCTCTGACAGCCATATCTCCTTGTCCAATATGAACCCACTGTTGTAATGTGTGCCCTGCTCTCTGTATTCATTTTGCCCTGACCCATTATTTATTATTTGATGCAACAGCCTGTCCTGCAACTGGACTGTGGTGCTATCTGTGGATAAAGTTTTTTTTTTCTTTAATGTTGTACTCCTGTAGTTTGATGTTACCTACCGTATGGGTCTTGTAACCGTGACCCTTGTTTCTTGTTACTGACATTTTTTTGTCATATGTACTATTTTCCCATATTGCCTTTCCCCGGGTCACACCTGGAAATGAGTCTCGGCTCACTGGTTCTTTTCCTGGTTATCAACTTTTAAATAAAAACAAAATAAAATAAATAAAAGGGGAGCGGGAGAAAGAGCTGTAGATCAGGCATGGTCTGCGGTAATAGTGTAGGTAGGGAGAAATGGGCAGACTGGATGGGCCAAGCAGTCCTTATCTGCCGTCAAATTCTAGGTTTCTAATTTAATATTTTATGACTCAACAGCACTAAATTTTATTTTATTAATTCTTTTTTTCCCAATTTTCCCCCAGCCCCCACCCTGATAACAGTGGTCAGCATGGCTGCTCTTGTCTTCTCATCAGGAGGTTGGCCAAAAATTTTTTCACAGATGACAAAATGCCATTCCTTGGTCAATCAGCAGCAGGAGTGCGAATGTTGGATGGCCAGCTACCTCTCTGAGAGCTTAGCACCACACCTCCATGACACCCTGCCCCCGGTACAATTCTGGTGCTCAGCATAGAACTGGGTCTTCCGTGAGTGTTGCATTAATTCCTCCTGCTGTTTTCCACTGCTTTAGTCCTGATAGTTGCCTGAACTGCATGGTACAAATTTTTTTGGGGACTGGCAAAAGGCCCTATACAATCTATTACATGCTGTGTATATTACAATTAGAGGTTGTGCACAGGCTAACACTGCAGGCATATAGTATGGTCATTTATCTGTATATTAGGTGTTTGTTTGTTTTTTTTGCTCCCCCAGTTCCAGGCCGGCCTCTCCTTCAGGCCTTCCTATGCCCCTCGCTGCCACACTGCCTCGATGCAGCCACCCATCACCCCATACTGCAGCACCCTCCCCCCAGGGTAATCCGGAAGTAACCCTTCGCCAGGCAGGTCCCTCTCCTCCGAGGGGGAAGGCACCGGTATGGCAGCCAGCACAATTCTTGGCCCAGGTGCTGCTGGAGTGGTCCATGCACTGCTCGAGGTTTCGTGGCAGTGGGAGATGACGACCATCATCCGGTTGGCCACCGGGCTTTTTTCCCCATTTTTGCTCCCCGGGGCGTGGTGTGCCATTCACGTAAGGCGTACGCCGATGTTCACCACGCCCCATTAGTCAGTGGGATCCCATGCGTTGCCGTGCCTGAGCCTCTGCCAGGGGTCAGCAAGTGCTGGGTCGCTTCCCTGCCCTCCCCCCGTGAGAAGACACGCAGTCATCCGACGCTCAAGCCCTCTCTCCCCGGCCGGTCCTCCAGTACCCGGGTCTGTTCTAGAACCCAGGTCACTGGCGTCACAAGTGGAAATCCAACCACTGTGCCGATGGGCTGGTGTTTTGGTTTTTAAATGCAATATAAAGTCAGTTTGATTTCATTCCTAATCTAGCAAAGGAAAGAAAATGCACATTTCCTAGACTTTGGAAAAATTAACTTTTTTGTAGTTACGAAATCAAACATCTTTTTAAAATCAAATCTGTTATATCCACCAAGAAAATAAAAATGTCTAGCTTAGGGCTATGTGGCAGTGACGGCTGCCGGCGGCAAGTGTAGGGTACGCCACTAAAGAGGAGCTCCCTAACACTACTGGTGAGCCCTGCAGCAGCTCAGTGACAGATGCTGCACACAGGGGCTGACCGACCCAATGCAACCAAAAATAAAGGCTGATCTGCAGATGAAGTTGAGCTTGTACAGGGGTCTAGGTCAAAATGGCACCAGCAAAATGGTGCGTTGAAAAATAGCACCGCATGGACACAGAAACCGCACGTTGAAAACTGTCCTAATAAAAATAAACAAACTCTGAACCTGTGCATGCTGTTATGACAGCACGATTTTATACCACACGCTTCGCTGGCACTGTCTTGACCACATACCCTTGTGTACAGCCATCAGGAATGACAGCAAGCTGTGTCATTTGTTGCCTGACTCCATGGAGGCGGGAGAAAACTGACACAATCCACAGAGGGGTGGGCCTCTGTGCCTGTGTCAGCTCCACTTCCTGCCTCCATGGAAGCTCTAAGAAGAAAGATCCTGATGGCACTGAAGCCCTGCTATCAGCATAAGGACGGAGAAAAACTGTTACCTCTGGCATATTTTTGTTATGTTTTTTTCTCCAATCTGGTCGGCCACCATCCCCAGACACCCCAGCCCCGTTATCCTGATATCCACTGGGACTTACCTTGTCAGCTATCTGCCCCCAGGGCTTACCCCCGGGGGGGGGGGGCGGCGGGGTTCCCGAACCCCTGCAATTGTGCAGGATCCGGTACTACTGGCAGGGCCTGGCTGGTCAGGTGTGCGGCCTGCGTGTGTATGACATCATCCTGCCAGTCACTATTTTCTGTTTTTCTCCCCAAGGGCACAGGGTACACAGCACCATGGCGTATGCCACACACCCTATGTGACATGTGTCGACATCTGCCATGCACCCTTACTTCTGGCTGTCCCAAATTGCCTTTCCCCAACTTCCATATGGGCCTGTTGTTCGCTGGGCTCTGCAATCCATCCCCAGAAGGAGGCCAAGCCTTTGGACTCTTGACCCCATACCTAAGGTTCACTACTGACCCTGGGTAGTCAGGGTCACAAGTGTTAGCACTACCAAATATTTTCAATCTGTTTTGCCTATATCTTCCCAATTACCCAACGAGTTAGTCCTGTAGTGTTATGCAGGTGTAAGATCTAAGCCTTCAATGAACAGATGCTATACTACGAGAAAAAATCTATTGTGGCATGCACGGCCAAGGATGAAGGCACAGAAGTGACTGACACATATCACTAGTGGAGTGGGTATGTTACCCGATGCAGATAACTATGCATGAACAGCTCTTGTATCCACAGCCAGGTGGATAGTCCTGGATGATTTAGCTCAATAATCTTGGATAATCTGGATTTTGTCACCAAGTAATTTTCTCGATAGTTGATTATCCAATCCCGGCAACCTCATCTATGCCAAAAATGACAATCATCTTATTTAGCCACTGAATGCTATGGATTACCCAGACAGCCCTAGCTGCCAGTCATTCTGATGTCCTTATTGTAGGGATGCTAAGTCCGCAGCTCGTATCAGATGGAATGGAGATGGCTTTGCTTCTAAATGTATAGTAGTACTTCATGTCTAAAGGTGCATCTTTTAAGGAAAGCCTATCCACATTGTTAATTTTATTTATTTATTTAGTTGTCTAACCAGGTATAGCACACTAAGCTGGAAGCTTTTTTACAGGAGCAACCTGGGAGCACAAAGAGGTTAAGTGACTTGCTCAGGGTCACACAGTATGCAAGTGGAAGCTGTGGGATTCAAACCCAGGTGTGGTCTGCTGGATATCACCAGATTTGCAGCTCAGAGCCTTAGACCACTGCGCTATACTGCCTCCCTATAGTTGTTAAACTGCTGCAGTATTTTTGTTCAATACTTTATTCTTTTAAATTTGATTTTAAATTTGTATTTGTTCTCTTTTTATGTTTATTTATAAGTGTATGCTTGCCTTACTTGTACAGTGAGTGTCCAGAGCCTCTGGGATGGGGCGTTCTACAAGTAGATTTTACTTACTTACTTCAGTGTAACTCATTTGCTCGTGACATCACTGGCTCCACTGATGCAGCATATAATTTCAAACAACACTTGAGCACCATACCACAGACAAGTAACCACCACATACAGGTCCTTGGTTTCACTAAATAATGTCGATACTTCGACACAGCTCAATTCTCCCACTGCTTGTTCATGGACAGAAACACCACAACACTTCGAAATCAAACAAACATGGGAAGGAGCAAACGTTACAGAAATGGCAAAGAGAAATTAATGTTTTAAGCCTCAGTTCAACTGACCAGTCCCATCTTTAGCTTTCTGAAACAGGGACAAAAGGCTCATCTTTTGCCTAAACCCATCTTGGTCCAAGAAATGTTTCTAGCTTTATTGGTCCTTGTACAAACAGGTAGAAAAAGTAGGCAATTTCATACGTTTTATAACCATACACATGCTGCTGGGTCTACATAGGGCTCTCCCTTCCCCAGGTAGCTTTAGGGCCCTATGTAGGCCTGACAGTGTATGTACAGAAGATACAGGTTACTCACCTGTAACAGGAGTTCTAGGAATGGTATATGTTGTTCATCCACACTCATTGGCAGGTATCCTTGCCGCTTTAAATCTTGCCGGAAGGTCTTCAAGCTTGCTCCTCCCACCCACCCGGTGGTATATCTCGCCCGCCCCATGACGCCAGATCTGCCCGCTGAAGCTCAGGGTTAAAGGCCAAAGCCGGGAGGTCGGTATCGGAGGATGAACAACATATACCATTCCTAGAACTCCTGTTACAGGTGAGTAACCTGTATTTCTAGGGACATGGATATGTTGTTCATCCACACCTCATTGGCAGACTCTAGCAGTTCTCCGGGAGGAGGGAGGCAAGACGCACACCCCAATACTTACTTGGGAAAGAGAGACTGGAGAACCGAGGCCCCAAAACCAGCATCCCGGCGTGACTCAAGGTCGATGTGGTAATGGGTAATGAAGGTGTTTGCTGACTTCCAGGTAGCAGCCCTGCAGATTTCCTGGATAGGGACGCCTCTGGAAGCAGCCACCTATTGCAGCAGTATGGCGGTAGAATGAGCTCTTATCCTCTGGGAGGCTCCATGCCCGCCAACTTATAGCAGAGATCTATGCAGGAGGTTACCCACCTGCTTATCGTCCGCTTGGCTGCAGGTCTGCCAGATGCGGCTCAGCGTAGGTGACAAACAGCTGGCGAACCTCTCCCATTTCCCCAGCGGCGCCTTATAATAAGCGAGCGCCTCTAGGGTCCAGAGTATGGAGCCTATATTCGGCCTCCGAGGTGTGATTGGGGTAGAACACCGCAGAGTCAACACCTGGTTAAGGTGAACTCCACACCACCTTCGAAGGAATTTCGGTGGGGGCGCAGGACAACCTTGTCCCTGTGGAGACCAGGTAAGGAGACTCAATGGAAGCGCCTGGAGCCTCCCATCCTTCTGGCTGACGGATAGCCACCAAGAAGGCGGTCTTCCACGACAGGTGAGAGAGAGCACACCTGTGCATAGGTTCAATGGCTTGCCCATGAGCTTGCCAGTACCAGCAGTAGATCCCACGGAGGTGGGGGTTCCCTTGACTGGAGGGAAATGTGATCAAGGCCTTGAAAAAGCGCCAGACCACCTTCTCCTGCGCCACCGACTGCTTCCGGCCCGCGCCTGTAAGCAGAGATGGCTGCCAGATGCACCCTTAGGTCAGCCACCTAAGCCCTTGACTAGAAAGGGACCATAAATAGTCCAAGATGCTTGCCAAGGAACAGGAGGAAGGGTCCAAGCCTCTGCCCTGACACCAAATGGAAAACCTTTCCATTTGAAGGCATAGCATTTTCTGGTCGACTTACGGGACGCCTCAACTACATTGAGGACTCGCTGAAAGACCCAAGGCCTGGAACTCTAGCCGCTAGGAACCAGGCCGCCAGGTGCAGGGATTGAAGGTCCGGATGGAACACCTTCCCTGATTGACTGAGAGCAGGTCCGGGCGAGCTGGAAGCTGCCGGAGTCCTGGAGCTGAGACTGAGGAGATCTGGTACCAGAACTGGCGAGGCCAGTCTGGGGCTATCAGAATCACCTGCGCCTTGTCCCTCCTCGCCTTGAGAAGCACCTTGTGGATCAAGGAAATGGGGAAAGGCGAAAGAGGCCCGGGTCCACTGCCTCGAGAAGCATCCCTGCAGCGAGCCCTGCTGAGGGGGCGGGCATGAACAGACTCAGCTTCGCTCTCCCTGAGGCAAACAGGTCCACCTGAGGTGTGCCCCAATGGGAGAACAGATGCTGTACTACTCCGCAGGAGAGACCACTGTGGGATCCAGCCCTATCCGGCTCAGGGCATCGGCCAGGGTGTTGGAGGCTCCTGCCACGTGAATGGCTAGGAGATCCGCCCAGGCTGCGCAGAGTGACCAAATGCGAGAGCTTCCTTGCATAGAAGCATGGAGCGCGTCCCGCCCTGGCGGTTTAGATAGTACATGGTCGTGGTATTGTCCGTCCTGGACTCGGACCACTTGACCCCGGAGGAACGGAGCAAAGGCGGTGAGAGCTAGGCGACCGCCGAGCTCCAGCAGGTTGATGTGGCATCGACTCCGGGACCAGAGGCCATCAGCCCGTGTTCCCCCAGATGGGCACCCCAACCCATCAGAGAGGCATCGGTCGATAGAGAGACCGTCGGCTCGGGCGGACTAACGGGATGCCCTCCTGCAAATGATCTGGAACGGTCCACCACTGGAGAGCTGTCACATCCCCTGTGTCACCGCACACAAGCTGGTCCAAAGGATCGCAGCTGCCAGACCACTGGCTGGCCAGTCCCACTGAAGGGGACGATGTTCCAGCGGGCCCAACGACCACGCTGGTGCAGGCCGCCATGAGACCCAGGAGGCGAGGAAGTCCCGGCAGGGCTGATGCCCAACCAGAAATGATCGGGCAAAGGAGGAAAGAACCTCGCCCTGTCCGCCGAGCCGGCCTGGTCAAGAGAGTCGAGCTGCCTGATGAATAGAATCACCTGCTTCGCTCGAGTTCCGACTTGCCTCATGATAAGGAGGCCCAGTTGAGAGCAGACCTGAGGCCAGATCTCTGACCACTCCGCCTCCTTCCTGGAGGAGCTGCTATCAGCCAGTCGCCCAGGTAAGGGTACACCCGGACCCTCGGCGCAGAGAGGAATGCTGTCACCACTGCCATGCATTTGGTGAAGACCCTGGGAGCTGGAGACAAGTCAAGGGCATGGCTTGAACTCAAGAGGATCCTTCCGCCTGGAAGTGAAGGAATCTCTGGTGAGACGGACGGATAGGGACGTGAAAAACGCTGCCCTGCAAGTCCAGAGAGCAGAACCATCAGCGTCCAAGGATGGTATTATCTGAGCCAGAGTGACCATCCTGAAGGTTCGAGACCTTAGGAACTTGTTTAGGTCGTGTAGGTCGAGAATGGGGCGCCAGCCCCCGTCCGCCTCGAACCAGGAAGTACCTGGACACAAACCCTGGGTCTGAAGGAGGGTCCACCACCTCTCTATCACCTCCTTCTGGAGGAGGAGAGCCATGTCGGCTCGACGAGCCGCCAGTGAGGCTGGGGATCCAGCCCCGAGGGCGACGGCTGCAAGGGTGGTGCCTGTCAATTCCAGAGGCAGGCCTCTTCCCACCACCTTCCAAGACCCACCTGTCCGTGGAAACAGCGGACCAGGCGGAACGGAGTGCTGGAGCCGCCCTTCACGGGGACCAGGTAAGGTGACGGGAATGGGGCGACACCCTCAGCCTGTCACTGGGCAGGCTTGGAGGAGGGACCGGCCGAGGGACCTCCTGGGCCCTTTCCTCCCTGCCTCCTGTTAGAGGAAGCCGGCGGCTTGGGTTTAGGATGCCAAGGCCGAGCCTGCTGGCCCTGACGTTGCTGGGCCGGGCACGCCGGGGGCGCAGAAGGACGAAAGGGCTTAGGCTGTGGTTTGCGGCCTTTGTCCTTCTGAGCGGAAGAGACCGAGTCCAAGGTAGCATTGGACTTCTCGATCCTCTGCAGGTGACCTTCCACCCCAGGGTCGAAGAGGTCAGTCCCTCAAAGGGAACATCCGCCAATCTTGTGCTGGGTATCCGGGCAAAGGTGGATATCCTCAGCCAAGCCCGCCGACGACAGCCACCGCGGCCGCCACCGATCTGGCACATGAGTCCCCATATCCAAAGCAGTCTGGAGCTGCTGTTTGGCCACTGCCTCGTCCTGGTCCCGCACCTGCTTAACCGTAGTCTGCAGATCGGCGAAGATGAGGGATGACTCATCCAGGAGCCCAACAGGGCATGAGAAAATGTGCCATGAGGACGGCCGAACTGGCCTGACCAAGGCCGAGAGAGGACGCAGGAGACTTTTCGCCTCGACATAGTCCAATTTCTTGACCCTTGTCAGGAGGTTTGTCCACATCCTTGGCGTTCGTCGCGCCGGAAACGCTGTCGGTAACCAACCCTCAGCAGAGGGTGTTCTGAAAACCGACAAGGAACCGGTAGGGACCGCGATACTTTCCTGGCCATCCTGGGTCAAGGCGAGGGCAGGAAGCAGGGCGCTGCCAAAGCTCCAGTGCCGGACCCACTATGGCCTCGCCACCGAAAGGCCTGCCGGAGAATCCCTCGTCCAGAATCTCCGTGAGGGGATACCTGGCCCGCTTGGAACGGGTTCGAGCTCCATCCCGTGGACCCGAGATGAGCTCAAGCAGTCCTAGGAAGGACGACGGGCTATCGTCCATTGACTGACCTCCTGAAGACCCAAGTCCAGTCGCTTGAGAAAAAGGAGGAATCATCTTCGGACTCGGAAGAGTCCTCAAGAGCGCCTCTGGCCTGAGCCACCTTCACCTGCCGAGGTCGGTCGGGAGTGAGGGTAACTGACAGCCGATGGGTAGACCTCAGCCGACCGAGAATCTTGGTCGGAGCCCCACCAGGGCTGTGGAGGCGGAGGTTCCACCGAATCGGTGGAGCAGCTGGTTTTGGCCGAACAACCGCCTGGGTATAGGCCTCGGATAAGTCGAGGTTGTGTCGCCGCCCGTGACAGTTGACTTTCAATGGCCGGGAAGGCGACGGGTCATTACCCCCGCCAGGAGAGCTGTTGCAACATAAGGTCCTCGTACTGTCCGACGAACTTACGCCGGAGCCTCCTCATCCGAGGAGGAGGACGAGGACGAGCGGCGACGCCGCTCACGGTGCCGAGACCGAGACCGCCATGACGGTGGGATCGGCTGGACTCACAAGAGGTCCGGACCGAGTCCCGGAATTTCCGAGGTCGGTGCGGGAGGTGTCGGCCGGAACCGCACTCCCTTCGCTCGGATGGTCCATCCGAGGGCTCGGAACCGAGGCACAGGCGAGCCCATCGGATCCTCAACTCCTCCGGGGAACCGGAGAGGGGATCTCCGCTGCTAAAGGCGACAGCTCGTCTAATGGGTCGAGAAAATCTCGACTTCATCGGTGGAGTCTCGGTCAACTGACCTGACGGGGACACCGTGGAGGCCAGTGTCTAAGCCGAGCGGTCGATCAGGCCGACGGTCCGGGAGAGGGACCTTCCGCCCTAAGAGCAGCCGACGAGGGATTTCCCCCGTCCTCTTTTGACTGAGAATAAGGTCCAGCAGACGCAGGCCCTTCTCCCTTAGTGGAGAGGGACAGACAAAGCTCTTAAAAGAAGCCGTAGGAAGAACCCAGAGAGAGCGGATAAATGCCGCGTCGAGGAAGATACGGCCACCGCGCAGCCTTCTTCGAGGGCGCACCATCCGCCGAGCTGATCCGCCGAAACCGCCCGCCGCGGACACCGCCAACTGGGCCTCTTGGACTTCACCGAGGGAAACGCTCGACGCCCAGTTGCAATCGGGCAGCACGGTCTTCGAGGACGAGGCCGAGAAAGATGAGCACAGGTCGCAAGCTCGCGGGTCGTGCTCAAGGCCTAAGCAGTAGACACACGTGAGTGTGGATCCGTCCCGAGATCTTCTGCCTGCATGGGCATCTCCGAAACTGGAGTCGATTTGTCCATCGCAGTCATGAGGATAGAAGACTGAAGTCTTTTCGCAAAATTTATTTTTAAACTGCAAACGGAGAAATAGGAACCAGTCTCAAACGCAGAGCGTTAAGGAGGGAACCTGAGCCCAAGCGGTAAGGAAGATCTGGCGTCATGGGGCGGAGCCGAGAGTTATACCACCCGGGTGGGTGGGAGGAGCAAGCTTGAAGACCTTCCGGCAAGATTTAAAGCGGCAAGGATACCTGCCAATGAGTGTGGATGAACAACATATCCATGTCCCTAGAACTTACTGGTTTCACCAAATGTTATCAGATCACCTACACTGTCTATCTGCTTGATTCCTTGTAAACTGTTCACAGAGCACTTGCAAATCATTGATGCTTAAAATGTCATTAAGAATCTGTGAGATTCTGATGCAGTCTGCTGATTTACAGATAATCTCTGCAGTGCAAGGGGATTTCCACTAATCTAAAGATGGCACTAAGTGATGAGGATTAGCGGTGAAATAGATTTGGATGTTGTTCCTTTAAGCAGAGGAATGTTCCTTGGGACCCGATTTACTAAACATTCTCATCACCAGTGCAGTGTTTGCACCACCTTTTTTTTGCCTTAAAGGTTGTTACCCTCCTGTAGCCAGGCCTAGGTGGCTATCAGCCCTGTTCCCACGCTTGGTGGCCATCCCTACCACCTCCAAGAGCTCCATCCGCCACGACTTTCCCTCGTGGCAGGGAGGGAAGAGGTAGGCCATCTTCCCCTTCCCAGACACATCCAGAACACCATGGAACTGCAGCGGCCGGGGACTGCCAAGACACGGTCAGGGCTTCACAAAGCACAGACTGCTACTATTTCTGCTTCCTCCTGTTCCCCTGCAGAGGAGCACATGCAGATGTGGGTCCATGTGGAAGCACGATGCTCCCTGTGGAAGTCCTTCAGCTCCTCTCCTCCCTATGCTGCTCTGCACTGTCACCAGGCCTCCACCTGGTGGCAGTCATTCAGCAGGAAGAGATGCCTCCGAGAGAGGAAAGCAGTCCATCAGATACTCATCTTCCCTCCCTAGCTGGCTTCCACCAGCCCGAGATTGCTCCTGATAGCAGGCTGCTGGTGTGGTAAGCAGAAGCAAAACCACCATGCCAGGGCAGGCCCTGTGTTTTCGCCTACTTTTTATTTCTTTCCAAGAAAGGGACTTGTTAACACTGCAAGACTAGTTATCTGGTCCGATCCAACATTATTAAAAAGCACTCAACCAAAAAGCTCTGGGCACTGTACAACATAAACTCATATCACAGAATTTACTGTATTAATACAAATAAATCAGCAAACAATATCTAACTATTCCGTTAAAATAAAGGCATCATGGACAGCACATACTATACAATTTCTAATGATCCATTGTTGCAGTGGTAGGGGCTACTGCTCATGACACTGGTGACCCAGGTTTGGAACGAGCCTTGGTCATCGGGTGCCGGGGGTAGGGACTAAGCATCCCAGAGGATGCTCTTCCTCCTTCCGGGAGGTGCTGTCCACTGCACTACTGTCACCTGTAGACATACAGGTGGCAGAAAGCATAGGACATGGGGGGGGGGAACGTGCCATGTTGCATATCACATGATTGTGCCAACTCATGCTGACGCCAGGGACTACGTCCCAACGCCAGCATCCCCACATGGTTCGGGATCCATGTCAGAAAAGAGATGGGGAAACTAAAAGTATGGAAAAAAACCCTCCTCTGCTCATAGTTTCATGAAGTGTGGTATATCCAGACCGAAGACTGGTAAATCCGCCACAATCAGCTGGAGGGAGGAGGCATACAAACTGTAAAATAAAAAATCTAACAATTTTGACACCAATTTCATAAACAAAACTAATACATTAGACTACATAATTTCAAAACGCTTGTGCAAACATCATCGCTACGTCCCACAAGGTGTTTACAGCACAGACTAGTTAATGTTTCATAAAAACAAGGCAGACCTGTCCATCATAATATGTATCTACCAAAACAGTATAGGGCAGAATATGGCATGACAACGTGTCATTCAGATGCCCGCACAGACAACTGATGGGAACAAGAGACACTGGTGCCTGTTCAGCAGATGTGGCATTTTTGCCAACCAGCAAGGAGAAGATAATTTCAAACACCGATTATGTCACCATGATCAATCCTATAAGATACGATGAAAATAAACACCTGTAACAGTAGTTCTAGGAGTGGTATATGTTGTTCATCCACACTTGTTGGCTGGTACCTTGCTGCTTTAAGATGTGCCGGAAGTCTTCAAGCTGGCTCCTCCCACCCACCTGGGTGTTATAACTCTCGGCTCTGCCCCATGACACCAGATCTTAGCCCACTTGAAGCCAGGTTTAAAGGCCAAAGCCGGGAGGTCGGTGTGGTCAGGGTGATGAACAACATATACCACTCCTAGAACTACTGGTACAGGTGAGTAACCTCTTTTTCTAGGGGTTGTGGATGTGTTGGTCTAGTCACACTTGTTGGCAGACTCCTAGCAGTTCTCCGGGAGGAGGGAGGCGAGACACACACACTACGGGAAGAGGGACTGGAGAACTGAGGTTCCAAAACCAGCATCCCGGAGTGACTCTAGGTCGATGTGGTAATGGGAAATGAAGGTGTGTGCAGACTTCCAGGTAGCAGCCCTGCAGAGTTCCTGGATAGGGACATCCCTAGAAGCAGCCATCGATGCAGCGGTATGACAGGTGGAATGAGCCGTTAGCCCAATGAGAGGCTCCCTACCCACCAACCTATAGCAGAGGTCAATGCAAGATGTAATCCATCTAGCTATTGTCTGCAGGTCTGCTAGGTGCGGCTTCATCATAGGTGACAAACAGCTGGCAAACCTTTCCCTGAACTTCCGCCATTTGCTCGTTGTAATAGGACAGCATTCATCTCAGGTCCAAAGTATGGAGTCTGTACTCGGCCTCCGAGGTGTGAACACTGGGGTAGAACACTGGCAGAGTAATCACCTGGTTAAGGTAAAACTCTTGACACCACCTTCGGAAGGAATTTTTGGGTGGGGGTGCAGGACAACCTTGTCCCTGTGGAAGACTAGGTAAGGAGACTCTATGGAGGGCACTTGTAACTCCCCAGTACTTCTGGCTGACGTGATAGCCACCAAGAAGGCGGTCTTCCATGACAAGTGTGACATCTCACACTTGTGCATAGGTTTGAATGGCTTGCCCATGAGCTTTGCCAAAACTAGCATTAAATCCCATGGAGGTGGAAGTTCACGCATTGGAGGGGATTTGTGATCTAGGTCTTTGAAAAGGTGCCAGACCACCTTCTCCTGTGCCACTGACTGCTGACTGGCCCGCGCCTGGTAAGAAGAGATGGCTGCCAGGTGCACGTTTAGGGTCATCGACCGCAGCCCCTGCTGAGAGAGGGACCAAAGGTAGTCCAAAATGCTAGCCACTGTGCACGACGAGGGGGGGGGGTTTAATCCTTTGCCCTGACACCAGATGGAGACTCTCTTCCGTTTAAAGGCATCGCATTTTCTGATCAATTCCTTACGGGACGCTGCAACAACGTTGAGGATCTCGTTGGAAAGAGACCAAGGGTCTGGAACTCTAGCCACTCAGGAACCAGGCCGTCAGGTGCAGGGATTGAAGGTCCGGATGGAATACCTTCCCCTGATTGACTGAGATAAGGTCTGGGCGGGCTGGAAGGCGCCTCAGGATCTGGATACCAGAACTGGCGCAGCCAGTCTGGGGCTACCAGGATCACCAGCGCCTTGTCCCTCCTGACCTTGATGAGCACTTTGTGAATCAAGGAGAGTGGAAGGAAGGTTTAGAAGAGGCCTGGGGTCCAAGGCCTCGAGAAGGTATCCCCCTGCAGCGAACCCTGCTGAGGGGGGCGGGCATGGAACAGCCTCAGCTTT
Source organism: Neoceratodus forsteri (assembly GCA_016271365.2). NCBI lineage: Eukaryota > Metazoa > Chordata > Ceratodontiformes > Ceratodontidae > Neoceratodus > Neoceratodus forsteri. The sequence goes on from JADMNL010000032.1 coordinate 38,308,268, forward strand.
GCATTCTCCCTGGAGGCAAGCAGGTCCACCTGGGAGGTTCCCTAGAGAGAGAACAGATCGTGTACTACCTCTTGGAGGAGAGACCACTCATGAGATGCCCTGCCCATCTGGCTGAGAGCATCGGCCAGCCAATTCGAGGCTCCTGCCACATGCATGGCTAGGAGATCTGCCTCTAGGCTGAGCATGAGCGACCAAATGCGGAGAGCTTCCTTGCACACAGGTAAGGAGCGTGTCCCACCCTGTCTGTTGAGATAGTACATGGTTGTGGTGTTGTTTGTCTGGACTTGGACCACTTGACCCTGAACAAATGGAGTGAAGGCAGTCAGAGCTATGTGGACCGCTCCAAGCTCCAGCAGGTTGATATGGCATCGAGATTCCTGAGGGGACCAGAGCCCGTGAGCTCTGTGTTCCCCCAGATGGACACCCCAACCCATCAGAGAGGCGCTGTAGTCAGAGTGACTGTTGGCTCGGGTGGACAAACGGGATCCCTTCCTGCAGGTGGGACGGATAAGCCACCATCGGAGGCCATCCCACATTTTCTGGGTCACAGAGACCAGCTGGCGAGATGACCTGAGCACTGAGACAACTGGCTGGCCAGTTCCCACTGAAGGGAACGATATGCCAGTGAGCTCATCGGACCACGCTGGTGCAGGCCGCCATGTAGCCCAGAAGACGCAGGAAGTCCCGGGAAGGGTGCAATTGCCCAACCAGAAATGATTGGGCAAAGGAGGAGAGAGTCTCCACCCTGTTCACTGGGAGCTGAGCTCTGGCTCGGCAGGAGTCGAGCTCTGCCCCGACGAACTGAATCACCTGCGCAGGTACGAGTTCCGACTTGGACTCGTTGATCAGGAGGCCAAGTTCTGCGTAAGTCTAAAGGGCCAGATCCCTGGACCGCTCCACCTCCAACCTGGAGGGACCTGCTACCAGCCAGTCATCCAGCTAAGGGTACTCCCAGACCCCTCGGCGCCTCAGATAAGCCGCCACCCATGCCATGCATTTGGTGACGATCCTGGGGCTGAAGATAGGCCAAAGAGTATGGCCTGGAACTCAAAGAGAATTCCTTCTGCTCTGAAGCGGAGGAACCGTCAATGGGATGCATGGATCGCGATGTGAAAGAACGCGTCCTGAAGATCTAGGGAGCAGAACCATTTTACTTGCACCAGGAATGGTATGATCTGAGCCAGAATTACCATCTGGAAAGTGCAGACCCTGAGGAACCCATTCAGGTTGTGCAGATCTAGAATGGGGTGCCAGCCCCCCATCCGCTTTGGCACGAAGGAGGACCTGGAGACAAACCCTGGGTCTGAAGATGAGTCCACTACTGGGCGCACCACCACCTTTCGGAGGAGCTGGGCCAGGTTGGCTCTGAGAGCTGCCTGAGAAGCTGTGGACACCTGATCTGCCCATGGGGCACATGCTCGGTACGGAGGGCCCTGCTCGAATTCCAGAGACAGGCCTCGACCAACCACTTCCAAAACCCACCGGGGTCCATACAGTGATAACAGACCAAGTGGAGATAAAGTGGTTGAGCCGGTTCCCCCAGGAGGACCCAGGGGAGGCATGATAGAGTTGACGGAGGCACCCCCAACCCTTCACTGGGCAGGCTTGGAGGAGGGTCCGCCGGGAGGACCGCTGGGACCTTCCCCCCGGGCTTCCTGAAGGAGGAGACCACGACTTGGTCCGAGGATGCCAAGTCTAAGCCTGCTGGCCCTGCTGCTGGTGTTGCTCCTGGACTGGTCTGGCCAGGGGTGGAGGAGCGAAGGCTTGAGGTTAGCACGCCTGGAGCCCTTGTCCTCTGGGCAGATGTAGTAGAATCCAAGGTGGCACTGGGCTTCTATGCTGGAGGTGACCTTCACGCCTGGCCCAAAAAGTCAGTACCCAAAAGGGACATCTGCCAACCTGTGCTGGCGATTGCGCATGAAGGTCGAGATGCAGGAGCTGTCCCGCGGCGCATGGCCACCGCGGTGCTACTGAGCGGGCACAAGAATCGCCAATATCCAGAGCCATCTGAGCTGCTGTTTGGCCACTACCCTCCCTGATCCCGGACCTGCCTGACCGTGGTCTGGAGGTCAGCCAGAGATGAGGGATCACCATCCAGGAAGCCCAAGAGGGCGAGCGAAATGTGCCATGATAACAGCCAGCTAGCCTCTGACGGCCTACAGAGAAGGCTGTATAGACCTTCTTCCCGAGTGGTCCAATTGCTTGACTCCTGTCCAGGGGTCTATCCGTGATCTCCCTTGTTGCCCGAAAGTGAAAAATGGAGTCGGCCACCAACCCCACCGCAGAGGGGTGTCTGTGAAGTCCCGACAGGGACCCCATGGACACCGTGATACTTGCAGGCCATGCATGCAGAAAGCACAGAACAGGAAGCGGATGTTGCCACAGCTCCATGGCTGGGCCCACAATGACCCCGGCCACTGGGAAGGCCTCCACGGGAGAATCCTCCTTATCCAGAATCTCTGTGAGGGGGTACTCAGCCTGTTTCTGTACAGGCTCCAGCTCCATCCCCGTAGATTCAGAGATGAGCTGACAAATGCCCATCAGCGATGAAGGGCCCTCGTCAACAGACCCCCCCCCCCAAGGATTCTGCGTGCACTGGATGGGAGACCATGGAGGAGTCCTCAGCCTCCGAGGATTCCACATACAGTGGCCCCTTCGAAGTCGCTTCCACCCTCCTTGGGCTGTCAGGAGGAGAGCGACTGACAGACTATGGGGCAAGCCTGAGTTGACCGGGAATCTTTGATCAGTGCTCAGACTTGGGCTGATCAGGTGGTGGCTCACCCTAATTGGTGAAGTGGTTGGCTTCAGCTGAGCCAGCAGGGCCGTAACTGGCACCTCGGTGACGGTGGCCGATGTCGGTCGCTCTGGCAACAGCCATTTTATGGTCGGAGTCAAAACCGAGGTTGGTTTGGATCCGGACAGGACCAACTGCTGCCACATGAGATCTTCATAGCACTGACGCAACTTGCACTGAAGCTTCTCCTCACCTGAGGACGACGAAGATGATGATGAGCGGCGACGCATGTCAGGACTGAGACCGATGATGGCAGGACTTTCCCAACACTGAAGCCGAGGAGCGGGACCGAGACCTCAACCGTCGGCAATGCTGGTGGGGGAGCTCGACCAGAGGCGGGGAAACTCCTGGTTCTGGGTCCTTGGATACCAGATCCTGCCCAACATTCTGAAAACACCGGAAGCATGGCGTTTGGAAAAGAGAGTCATTGGCTGGATCGGGCGACAACCAGCCAATCGGCTTGAGAAAAATCTCAGCCACGTCAACAGGCGTCTCAGCCGACTGATTCGACGGGGACACTGTGAAACCAGCGGCCTTGGCCACGACTTCGACCAAAGTCAAAACAGGGTTCTCCTGTGAGTAGGACTGCTCCCGGCCCCACGAACGCCGACGTAATCGGCTTGTCCTTCTTGGACTCTTCTTGAGCGTGAAATATGGACTCGGCTGGCTCCCTTAGTCGAGAGACTGGCACAACCCTTGATGGAAGCCGAATAGGAGGCTCTGAGGTGCAGAGGATCAAAGGCCAAGCCGAAGAGGAACTTGCCGCAGCCTGAGTCACTTTCCTCGGGGCTGTTGAGCTGTTCCAAATTGCTCAGTGGACCAGAACCACAGAGACCACCCAACAGGCCTCCTTCGATTTGACCGACGGGAAACGCTTCTCTGGTCGCCCCAATCGAAGTCGGGCAGCGCGGTCTTCTAGTTCGGGGTGAACGACTCGACAAAATTCGCAAGCCTGTAGATCGTGGTCTAACCCCAGGCAATAAACACACAAGGCATGTGGATCCATGCAAGACATATTCTGCCCACAGGGGCACCGGCGAAACCCAGGGGCCAATTTTTCCTCCATCACGGATGCGATCGGAAAATGAAAACATTTTACTCTAGAGAGTTTGAGGATCAGCTTTGGAAACAAATCTGAAGATTCCGAAGCCAGGGCCTACTACACGCAGGAGCGCTGAGAAGGGAACCTGAACCTTCCAGTGGAAAGGAAGGTCTGGCCATGGGGCAGAGCTGTAGTGTTATACCACCCGGTGGGTGGTGGGAGGAGCCAGCTTAAAGACTTCTGGCACATCTTAAAGTGGCAAGGTATTCACAACAAGTGTGGATAGAACAACATATCCACAATCCAAAAAATTTTACATTACACATATAAAACTAAAATGGGTCAGGATGGCTCTCACAAATATTGCTCACTGACTGGACGAACCGTGACGACTGACAGGGCTATATGTACTCACAAACACACCTGAATTTTTTTTTTTTTTTTTCTCAAATATTGTTTATGCTCCTCTGGCCACAAGCTAGGACCTTCGCTGTCTCCATGGAAGCTGCAGCTCCTGGTCCCCACACCCGCCTGTGACACACCCCTGTGCTGCCCCCTCCCAGCTTACCCTCTGAGGCTGGGTCTGCCATCAGCCACTTTGGAGTTTCTTCCCTGCAGTCATCTGGCCACCCGGGATGGAGGTGAAAGCGTGGGTCCAACCCAGGAACACTGCAGCTGGGATACGTCATGGAAGTGGGCTGCTGGAGCAGATCCATCTACTAGGCCCGTGTGCACTTGTTTCCCTCGTTCACCCTTCCCCCTCCCCCACCAGGAGCATGCTTCAGGACTATCTGTTGCAAGGCCTAATGCAGCCAACCCATGAGCACGCTCCAACAGCCTTGCCTTCCATTCATATATCCCCTGCACTGCTACCTGTGGTTACCCAGGTGGTGATAAAGCAGTGGAATGTGAAACCCTCCCAGGAGGAGAGAGTCCAGTGGTACACTCAATCTCCTCCCCCTGGCCGTCCCTCCAACAGCGCTGGCTCATTCCCGAAGACGGATCATCAGCATCACGAGCGGTAGCGCTACCGCTGCGCTGGCATGCTGGCTCGGTGTGGAATTTTCTGAGTCTATTTTTTAATATAAAGCCATTTTATAAGTGTAATACCACACTCCAGGGGCTGCATCCACTGGGAGGTACAGGCACTTCTCCAGTGTCCACAAAGAGGCCATAACATATCCGCCTGTGCCCTCCACTAGATCTGACAGCATGTAGAACTGCAAGCTGTACATCCTGGAGGAAGATAAATAGCAGAGTTCCCGCTTCAGCAAAATGGAAACAAAGTAGGCCACTGTTGGGTGGAAACATGGGACTGAATTTATTTTCTAGAACTGCTCTCTCTACTTGGGTTGAATGCGCACATCCAACTCCCCTTGCTCCAGGGACCTCCCAACCCCAGTAATCCATATCTACCCCACTAAGTCCCCACATTAGACTCCTTGTCATGGAGCAGTTTGTGGTGGGCAGTTCGGGAGGCCTCCTTCCCTACTAGTCTAGGATCCAGAAGTGGAGCTCCGGCTTGGACCATGGTGCCTCAGATTGCTGGTGCCATAATTCTGGAGGCCACCGTTTTTTCCTGCGGAGTTATCCTCAACCCACTGCTCCTCCCACCACCCTAACAGTGCAGTGCATAGGCGAAGTGCCTTGTGCACATGCAGTCAACCCCATCACCAATGACGGAACACAGCACCAAACCTACACAGCTGGCACACAGTGATACTGGCATCTTGAGTTTGCTCCATGGGCCACTGGGTGCTGAATCAGGTATTTTTATGCTAAATTAGTCATTCTGCACCAATCGTTGTTGCAAAATCTAACATTTTTAATTGTGTCCCCTAAGTAATAAGGAGATCCCACATGAATAACTAATGGATGAGAGGGAAGAGAAATTGGTGAGGGAAAGGGTTGGGTCTGGAACAACAGATGGGACTAGAGGACCTGCACAGTCAGGTCACTCCCCCTCTATAAGAGACTGGCACTTCTCTACCCCTCTCAGTACACTAGAATGAAAAACTGTGTCTAAGATAACACTGAGGTTTAAACAGAGGGCTTGGTTGATATGTATGCAGGTGAAGCAATCCCGCTATGAAGGACAGAGACAGACCTGTCATGGCCTGGAGGCCCCCTGTAGTCGATAGCCATTCTCTTTACTTATGATTCTCTGTGATGAATGTATTTTCCCAAACTGATTGTACCAATGTTGAAAATGGTTTGATAAAAAAAAGGACATTTTTAAAATCTAAAATTTGCACAAAAATTAAAAAATAAATCTTTGCACCAGTTTTTGTGCCAAACCACACTTCATGACAAACTGCTGTACAAAAACCTCAAGTGCCATTTTTTTTCAGGAAAAAAAAACCTTTTTGCACCACGCTGTAATGCAAAACATAATACGTTACACAAAACTGGGGAAGGGGGAAGCAGGTGGAACATTTGGCAAAATGGACTCTATCTGGAAAATGGAAAATCAATGCCCCTAAAACAGGGATATGTGACGAGCACCCAAGTTGGCTGTTCCATAAGTTTTGATATTGTGTTTAAAGAAAATTACATATTTACCAATTTTTTTTTTGCAATTTACATACCCCCATGCCTTCGCTTCTCCAGCGCATACCTCTGCTCCGCAAATCTCGCGGCCTACCCCCCCCCCCACGGTAGGACTGGCAACATCCCTTGTTGCTCTTGCTAAAGCATTGGGAGACCCCCCTCTCCCCACTGCAGGGTTGAAGTGGCTGATAGCAGATAGCAGGGCCCAAATGCACTGGCTGTCACGCTGCTTGCTCAGGGGATTTTTCTAGTTAGGCTTTCCTTCCACCCTGGTATACAGCTAATGAATGCCTGCAGCACCAACCTGTAGGCGGGGAGCTGGCGACGCTGCATGGACACCTGTAGCATCAAGGCAGTCCCACTACCCACCTGCAGGTGGTGCTCACAGAGCAGGACACTCCCCATACTCCCAGCCCTGTGGTCTGTGTGCAACGCCTTCACATCAGGCTCCAGACCCCACTGGCCCAGGCAACAAAGTCGGGGCCATGGATTGATCCTGGGTTACCTAGTTAGTGCTCAGCCAACCAGCATCACCAGGCCGGTTCATATTTGTCCACCAAAGAGACTGAATAGAGGCAGTGGCAGCTCCAGCCTCTACAGATTACCAGGGCAATGGTAGGGCACAACGACTGCAGCCAGGGTGCCTATATATGATTCCTATGGGACTAGTTTTGCACCTCATGGGGAACTAACCAGGGCACAGCATTTTTTTTTTCCTTTTACCAGGGCACGTGCCCCAGTGTACCCTTGTGTAGAGCCGCCACAGACTAGAGGTATCGCACACAGCAGCAGCTGAAAGCAAGGAGGCATATTTATTATTTCTCTGCAGATTTATCCACAGCAGAGAAACCCATTCAGGTTTATCAAGCCATGGCCTTCTCAAGGAATGCCCTCTTGACCGCTGCATCTTAGGACACTATCAAGGTGAGCGAAACATAGGAAGAAACAAAGGGAATCTCCCCTCAGTAAGCTCATTTTGGGGGGGAGGGGTTTGCTGGTAGTGGCATTACTGCAAAATAGTTATTTTTCTTTTCCCTTTCTTTTGTTTTACTACTGAGAGAGAAAACACAAAGACAAAAAAAAAAAGCTTTCTGGCTTTGCTACTGATTTAAATTAAGCCTTTCCAAGCAAGCCCACTTGGAGCACATCACAGCTTTTCATAAAACGATTTCACTTGATCTGAAATATTGAAGACTATTTAAAATAGTCCTTTCGTCCCATTCCTCTCAAATCCCACCACCCACTCTTTTCTAGCAGTGTGGTCGATCACCCCACCAGGGCCACATGGCAGAAAGTATGAGCCATTCTCTGGAATCAATGCCAAGCCCTGCACGGCAGCCAGCCCTAAGGAGTGATTGGACATACTTAAATTATTCAGCCTAGAGAAGGCTGGAGGAGCACACTGATCATGGTGTTGTGAGTACTACAGGGAGTAGGCAGGGCAGGGTCTACACAGATGATTTTGCTGGTAAATGCAAGGCAAATCTAGAAGAGCTGCACTGAAACTGCAGGAAGGGGAAAGGATAATGAGCATTAGAAAGCAATGCTTTAGCCAGCCCGCAGCATAAAGGATAGAGAGGCACTAACACTCTTACCTGTCACCATGCTGGTGACCAAGGTTCGGGAACATCTGGGGTCATCTGAGGGAGGAGGGGGAGGATCAAGCAGCTGCATGGCAGTCTCTCTCCGGACAGGGGTGCGCAGTTGACTCAGCTTCTGGCTGCCACCAGGTGGAGGCCTGGTGGTAGCGCTTAACGTCGACGAATGACTGACTACAGTCTGTGGTGGGGAAGCCGGTTCCAGGACGCATGTGCGCCTGCACACACAGACGATCCTGCGCCACTGTGGCTAGCGGAGAAAATGTGCAAAATGATGGTCAGGGGGCTTAATGAAGCATCACAATACCATGCTGCAATGCTAATACTATGCTACTGTGTCACAGAGGGTGCTGTTTAGTGACAGCTGTTAGGCCCCTCCTCCTGGTGACTGACCACAACAATGTCACAACGCAGTTGACCTCCGATGGCCCAGGAAGCAATACACCCCAGGTGACCTCCAAATCCAGGACTTCGTATCCTGCAACTACAAGACCAGGCCGGTCAAATTATTAAAAAAGAAAGTTTACTATAGCATGCAGGCCTCAAAAACCCTGCACTTCTCCCTTGTTAGAACTTAGATCCATTTTAAACCCAGTTGCTAGTTAGAAGAAACAATACCATCAACACAACCTCATTCTTTTGCTGCATATTTCATTCCAATGGTTAAATGAGTGTGTTACTTATTTTATTTCTTTTTTATTTTATTTATTATGTTTTGGATTAACACCTTTGAGCCAAAAGCTCTTTTACATAGGTTCCACGTCAAGAACAAGTAAGGCAATATACAGTCCAGGTAAACAAATACGTTAGAGAAAATGTAATTACAGTATAAAGGCAAAGGAGAGCAAAGAAGGTGACTTAGACAATAATTTTGTATTTACAGAACGCAGGAAGGCTAAGCAACAAGTGCATGTTAGTTGAAAGAAATTGAAAATTGCACAAGAATATACCCAGAGGTGCAGCCAAAAGGCCTTGTCAAAGAGATGCTGGGAACAGGCACAAGTGGCAAGAAAGTCTCTGCCCTGATTCATCGCTGGGGCTGGTAGGAAGGCAGGAAGTGAGCTCAGCTAAGTGAGTTTGTTGTCAGGAGTGGTGGTGGTAAACTGGTTAGCAGGTAGGTAGGGGCAAAGGTGGAGGGAAGCTTAAGCCAAGAGGAGATGGCAGGGAGTGGGGGATATGCAGGTTTATCAGGGTGGCAGGGGTAGACTGGTGTAGAAGGATAGTAAAGAAGGGGGAGGCAGGATGGGGTAGGTGTGGTGGGGAGGGAGAGGGGAGGTTAATCGGATAGACAGTATGAAGCATGGGAGCGGACACTGGATTACACATAGCAGTCACAGGAGGCATGAGCCACAAGGTAGCCTTGGAGCTTTCATTAAAAGGACCAAGAGTAACCTCACTGGGCAAGGAATTAAACCATTTTGGGGCTCTGAATTCACTCTCATGGATAGTTCCATGAGCTGCAACACCTCATTTTCATGAAATTCTAAAGTAAGCGGTGAACAGACTATGAATGAGTAGCTCTGGACAAACAGATCAATTACATCATTGTAAGTAATAAAAGTATTAATATGGAGGATACAGTTAAACCATAAACACTGGAGGAACACTGAGAATATGGGGAGGCCACCCATTGGTCCAGAGGAAGTGGTCTGTGCTTCCATGCATGCAGGCATCCTTGGTTTGGGAGCGGATTTGGGTCCCTGCAGCCAGGTGGCCAGGACTGAGAAGAAGGACTGAAGAACTGCCCAGCATGTTCCAACCCAGGAAGGAATGGTACTATGATCCAGCGCCACAGTGGCCTCTTGTGGTGGGCTGGGGATCTTACTTATCAGCGAGGGGCAGATGTTCCAGCCATCACTACATGCATGTGAGGCTATTAGGGGTGTGAGTGGCACCATTGGGATGGTGGAGGGTTAGCAGGTGCTCCAGGAAGACACTCAGGAGGACAAAAGAGCAACCAGGACAAAGACCAGGGTACTTGCAGGACCTCACACCCACCGGATCCCCACGACTTGGGTGATGGTACGGTGCCATCCACCAGGATCAAGCACTTGTGTCAGATGTCACAAGTTTACATTGTGACAAACTGGAGTAACTGCAATTAAATTATACTGAATTTCTGCAGTATCCTGCAAGATATCACAGTAAAAACTATAACAGGAGTGCTTATTCATGCCAACTTGCATTGTAAATACAGCACGTGGGTAGGGAGGTTGCTAGGGTTCAAGTGGTGCTGGGGTACCATCCCACTGAATAAATACCTTGATTTACCAAAAAAAAAAAAAAAGGATTCAGAACTTCACCAAGGAACCAGAACTTCACGCTGCAGGTTGCCAGGTGGTGGAGAACCTAGCAGCCATTCTGACCAATGCCCGCCAACTAGATGTTACTGAAAAGAGAGAGGTGCATTACAGGGTCAAGTTAATTTCTCTTTTATCATCATTCGAAGAGGAGACTGTGACATATCAGAGGACTGGTAGCCTGAAAAAGGTTCAGTGAACAAAGAACTGTTTTTACTGCACATGGCACATGCGTGCAACACATGCCTGGAACTGCATGTCATGTCTTCTGAATTCTGCACTGTACAGGTCTTGGGCTCATCTGTCAGTTTTGCAAAACGCCCACTCAATCGTTTTTGTAGCTGTCCAACTGGTTAGAGATTACTTATAATATAAAATTGTGTTCTGCCCCCCACCCCACCCCACAGAATGTGATCCCATCAGCTTGCCCTGTAGATCATATCCCTGGAGGACTGAGCAGCATTCCTGGGGAGGAGGGGGGGCATATTGTTCATCTGAAGTTGATGATGATGATGATGATGCTGGTGCAGTGCAGTACTGATGACCTAAATGCACTCTACCTCCTGTCTGACTGTCAGTACAATCAGTGCTACATTGCTCACTGGAAAATACCAGGGAGACTCTGTTGCCACGCAGCTCCCAGAATTGTGCCAAAACAATCGCACACAAGAGCTGAGACGCTATGCTAAACAGGGCAGAGGGCACACCTTGCTTATCTACTACCTCCGGAGCTGTTTGGGCACATTTCAGAAGTTTCTGCTGCAGAACAAAATGATTTCTGCCTTCGCTGCAGGGCAGTCTTTGTGAGTCAGGCATATTTTATTCCTGTAACGAGATGAGGCAGATGGCGAGAGCGAGTTATTGTGGGCAGGATCCAAGATAAACAACAACAGTCTTGTGATATGACACAGAGACTGTTAAAGCTGCAGTATTTGTTAGTTGGCAAAATTCTCATCATAATAGTTTTATAGCCAACAATGTATTTCTGGATCCTTAGATACATCCTCAGTGTATTTTTAATTTTTCAGACTTTTTTAATCTATTTTTATTAGGCATTTTGCTATATACATACAGACATAAAACAAAAACTTACACTAGAGGGCTGTCATATTCAAGTAAAGTCCTAGTACTTTGGATCAACAGAGTACAAACAATATTATTCAAGTCAGCAGCATAATGCTTTATGGTTTTTCAGATATTTAATTTTTTTTTTACAGCTAATTACGCATTTAACGACTCATATCATTAAAGACGGCCACCGCTCGCAATTTGTAAAAATCGCTTCCCTTGAGGTTACCTGTTAAATATATAAATACTAGATTTTTACTAAGGATGTATTGGGATGGTGTTGCCACATGTTTTTGAGGGTAAACAGCACGGCACGGTACGAAGATATCTAATTTTTTCAGGGTGGTCATGCATGTCCCATGAGTGGGAATTTTTAAAAACTTTAAAATCCCAAAACTTAGTCCAGAACTGAGAGTAAAAAGGAAAAAAATGGTATCTTTGATGTTTTTGCCATAAAATAAAAACAAAATGACATGGTTGGTGACTAACAAATACTGCTGCTTTAAAGAACACATTTCTCGTGTAATGCACACAGGTGAGAGGAAGCCCTTACATCCATGGAGTACGCTGTGGTAAAGCAGATTTTTGGTTATACCAACAAAGGAAGGGAAGGGACTGAAAATTACCCCTGAGAGGCTATCGAGTAAATCCCTTCCACTTCTCAGCAGTTCCACCCCTGCGCCGGGATCGTTTATCATGGTTGGAGAGTGTCACGCATTTCCTCCTGTCTATGGAACATGATTTGAAAATTACTTTTAGCTGTTTGATAAAGGTCATTTGTAAAATTGCAGCCAGGTTCAATTAACAAGGCTCTTTAGCTGAACCCTGGCTCCAACTCTTACCAAATGGCCACTTTAAACAGCCAAAACTGTGTTTTAAATCATGCTCCATAGACTTGAATGGGAGCACCCCGCACTCTCCCTGTACCTACAGCATAAAATGTCGGCACGCAGGGGTGAGGCCAGCGACTGGGAAGTGGAAAGGGATCATGCCGCTAGCCCCTCCAGGCAATTTATAATCCTTTCCTTCCTTCAGAGATATAACCAAAAATCTTCTTTACCACAGAGGAGCTCCTGTGGAGGTAAGAGAGATTCCTCTTGTTTTTGATTTTGAAAAATAGCAGGAAAGGTTCTCTTTAATTAACCTGACCATAATGTCACAAGAACCCTGATTTTGCAGGGTTCCAATGATGCACCATTCTATTCGCCTGGACTTTTCTTCTTTTTAACTTTTTGCTTATCTATTTCTCCCTCCCGCCCCGGGTCGGTTGCTCGTCCAGCTGTCATCCCATTGCTCTGCTCCTTCAGGCTCTCACCCCTGTAACTCTCATGGCTTAGCCCCCATGGTGGGCAGTGGGAGTCCCCCCACCACAGAGCACGGGACGCCATCAAGCCGCAACGACCAGTCACCAGGGTCTCTTTTCATTTTCTGTTCACCCCCTTGCAGGAGCATGGTGTGCAGTGATGCCTGCGGCAGGCCTGTGCATGCACCCGCGTGTGGCCCTGCCAAGCATCTGCCGTACACCTGCCCCCATTTTCTTACGGTGGCACGTCGTTGAGCCCCATCCTCCGCTAGGGGTCAGGCGTGCACCAACCACCTGTCACCTCCCTTCCCAGAGATGGAGAGCAGTCCAATGGATGCTCGATCCCTCTCCTCCCTGCTGACCCCCAGCAGCCTGCACTCGTTCCCAAATGCGGGTTGCTGGTGTGGTGCGAGGTGTGGCATCCAGCGCCTCAGCCCTCAGGCTTTTTTTTTTTTTTACTTTTTATTTATTAATTATAATGCAGAGATATATACATTCATGAAATACATCAGGACTCTTTTCATGGATCCATTAATACAGAAATTAAGCTTCAGAATCATACATTCAGAACACGTCAAAGGAATATCCATGACTCTATTGGAGGTGGGTCACATTTAAGTGAAAATAACCTGACAGGAGAGCAGGAAGGGGTCTTTATAAGGAATACTAAAAATGATTTAAGAAAGACCCTTCATGAAACAAAGGACTCATCTTCAGTTGATATATAAAATTACCAGGGCCTCCAGGTTAACTCAAAACTAGTACAACCTTGATGCTGTGCAATTAGGCGTTCTAGATTAACCTGGAGTTTTCATGCTGCTTCTACCGAGGCCTGACTTAGAAAGCTTCTTCCATCAACCTCAGTGTCCCTTTTCCTGTCCGTGAACCTGTGTAACTCCTGTGGTCTGACACACCAATCCCGCCTTTGTATACCTCTCAATTGTCACTATTTTCAGGAATGTCCCTGATTCTGTGTCAAAATTTACCTCTGCTCCTCCTATGTGTGTTTCCATGACTTAATAGTACGGACTGTAAGCACAAAATTATTTATTTATTTTATTTTATTTATTTATTTAAAAGTGGTAACCAGGAGAGGCACACTGAGCCGAGGATCGTCTCCAGGTGCAACCCGGGGGAAGAGGAAGGGGAGAAGCACAATCACAAACAAAATACAGCCGTCAGGTGATGTGTGTACAATGAGGATGGCACAGAGAACATAAGGTGAGTGCAGCACAGACAGAATGGCAAAACACTGCATATGGAGGACAAATGAATTTGCATACAAATCATCTGGTGCAAATTGGGCAATCTCTGAGTGCATAATGCCAGAGTGAAGGGGCGCTGAGCTGGTGCTGAAAGAAGGAGTCAAAACATCTTGATAAACTTCAACAAGGTTGCCGGAACTATGAAGTTAAGAGGGAGAGGGAGGGAGGGAGGTATGCTGTGGTCAAAAGCCAGCCAAGGGTAAGGAAGGGTTCATGAAGACGGTTGACAGGAGCAGTGGGGAGGAGTTTTATCTGGTGTCTAATGGAGGGAAAGGAGGGGAAGAGGTAGATGGAGTAGCTTAGCTGGTCCCAGAGGGAGGGAGGGAGACGGGATGAGAAGGCAGATTTCAGGCTGAGGAGTGTAGGGTGGAGGGAGAATGTCATGGGTCTTTGCGTGACAGAGAGTAGGGAGGAGCAGGGGATGGGGGAGGGAGAGAAGATCGGACAGGTATGAGGGGAGGGACGCAAACCAGTATTTAGAGGTGAGGGAAGCACAGCAGAACTGGCGACAGGAGGGTAAAGGGAGGATGGATAGGGAGGAGTAAAGGGAGCAGTGGTGGGTACCAGAAAGGTGAGCTGGTAGCAAAGCAGCAGAAGGTACTGCACAGGGTGTCTAGTCTGGCAAGGGAGATGGAGAGCCAGTGCATAAACCACATTTGCATAGTTGAAAACCGGGACAACTATTTTGGTGACTAGCTCCTGGCTGACCTGGGGAGAAAGGCATTCCTTATTGTGGTACACGGTACCAAGTTTAGGTCAGAGTTTGACATGGATGGCATCAACGTTGGCTCGGAAGTCAAGCCTGCTATCTGGCCACCACCAAGTACTTAAAAGCTGGGACTACTTTAAGCGTGTATGCCATCCAGCATGGAGGAGACAGGGATGGAAATATGTCAAACATTACAGCTACATGCTCGTTCCTCTTCAGAAAATGTATTTTAGCTTAAGTCCCTTATCATACTGCTTCCTGAGTGGATACCACCAACGTTTAAGATGAGTCCCTGATTTTGGTCCTTTGTCCCTGATTTCTTTAAACCTTGTCCCTGATTTGTTAGGCAAAAGGTTGAGAGGTATGCACCTTTGTTCACTCCTAACTCTTGCCCCTGGGCAGGTAGCCTGCAGCTTGTCCCACAAAGATGGAACCTCCGAGGGGGACCAGGCCTCCAAGGAGAATACTTCACTGGACAAGCTTGTGATGCCAGGTGCTGGCAAGTAGGAAGAGGAGGTGGTGGGCCAGGCAGCCAAGTTGGGTGTGGTGGGACAAGGGAACTTCATCTGTCCCATATCTGGCCCTTATTTTTCACCCCCTAACCCTGGCATTGTGACTATCAGTACCATTGAAGGGATGGGTGAGCCCCTCCCCTCTTTCAGAAGTCCCCTGCTAGTCACAGTATGGTCATGTGATTCCTCCACGCTACACCCCAAGCGAACGGGTGCATGCCAACATGAGGTTGCTCCATATGGGATTACCATTCCTCTCCACAAGACATCTACCCCGGGGCCAGCAGGGAGCAATCATGCAAAAGCAGTAGGTGCCCTTCCCCCTCTAGGCAGCAGACAACCAAGGCAGATGTCGAAACACTGCCCTGACAGTCAGCACTAGACATCCCAAGCTTGGGTATGAACCCAGGTTGTCTGGAAACCAAGCTGCCTCAACTGTTTAAAGTATGTGTTTACCATCAGGTTCTTTCTTTTTCATATGACTTTTTCTTCCTGTTGCCGTGTGCCTCTGGGCCATATGCCTACAGCACCTCCTCTCTTAGCCCTGTCATCCGCTAACCCCACTGTCACTCCTGTGGTGGTACACAATGCAGAGCCTGAGAGAACCTCCGGCTATCATCCCAGCAGTAGTGTGGCTTCACCCCCCCCCCCTTCTCTCCCACATGTCATTAGAGAAGCTGTCTACTGGTCTCAAGCATGTATGGTGGGGCCTCCTGCAGGGCAGCAAACTCCCAGCCTCCACAGAGGAAAATCTAGAGGTCTCAATGAGAAAGTGGACCTTAATCCATTTTTGTAAATCTTTAAAATAGTACTCTGTGATATATTAAATAAATGTACATAGCTCTCCCTTACATTATTTTCTACCCCCCGATTTACTTTTATATAACTGTGTAACAGTTAAACTGCTAGTGTAGTTAATCTGTTTTGTTCAGTTTTTTCTGACTGGGTTCTTTCTGTCTGTCAAATATCTCCGCTGTCTCCACCTTCAAGAGAACCCTGAAGTGTAAAAACATATAAAGTGCAAATCCTCATAGTACTCTGAAGCAATATGCACTCATGGGTGATCCTTTCCATAAGCCATCCTTTGAGAGAGGTTCTATATTGTTTCTCTCTTTGTTTAATAATGAGCAGAGTTCTGAACCTCCTTGGAGGTCAGGCAGTTTTCTAAGAGCACTTCTTGTGTGAAAAAGGCAGGAGACACGCAAACTTTAAACTATACCCTTTTTGCTTTACTGAATGAAATGTGCCATTAAACAGGACATTTGCAAAATATACCATAGCTGATTCTTACTGTTAATAGTCAGTCCGTGTGTTGTTCTTGACTCAATTGCCTAAGTCCATTACCGTCACTTTCAAGTTAGTCATGATGCAAAATCTGCCGCTAGTCTCAGTGCAGCTTTCAAATGCTATAGTTATATGCACAGCAAAGTTATAAAGTGTGCTTGTTACATTACTGAACCGTGCACCCGTTGCTAAGGGCTGTTCACTGTGAATGCACACTTGGAGATCCTGACGTGAACGCACAGCCTGTGCACGCCTCACGTGAACGCTGACGTTTCGGTATGGTGACACCTTCCTCAGAGCTGTTAGCAATGGGCGTGTGATTCAATAATGGAACAAGCACACTTTATAGCTTCACTGTGCTTATAACTAT
Source organism: Neoceratodus forsteri (assembly GCA_016271365.2). NCBI lineage: Eukaryota > Metazoa > Chordata > Ceratodontiformes > Ceratodontidae > Neoceratodus > Neoceratodus forsteri. The sequence continues at coordinate 38,325,063 of JADMNL010000032.1, forward strand.
AAGGTCATATGTTCAGACGAGATGCGCAGCGCATCCTGTGGACTTGTGCGGGCCGTCGGGACGTGGCCATATTCAAAGGCCACCGACGCACCACACACCCCCGACTGCACTGCAGTGAACCAAATTGCGATGCCCCTATGCAAATGAGGGGCCCCTCATGGATATGCCTCACATCACAATATTGAACCTCCCTGAACCGTAACTACGGCCGGCTGTGCCGGTGCATAATTACGCTTTTAAAACCTTATTTTAACAATGCGCAGGTTTGGGTGGTGCCCCCACGCACAGTCTATGGCTGGCTATATGGCCCCCCTCCCCAGCCCCAAGCACTGTGAAATGCTAAAATAATCCCGATCCCCTTCCATAGTGTAGTGGTCCCCTCCCAGCCCAGATCATTATTAAAATAAAACAATCCCATATCCCTTTTCCACAGTGTAGCAGCCACCCCAGCCCCAATCACTGTTAAAATAAAATAATCCCTGATCCCCTTTCCACAATGTACTAGCCCCGCTCCCCAGCCCGATCGATGTATTGACAATGAATCCCTCCTGTTCCCCTTGCCCTGGTAGTAATCGGTGGTAACACCCTCCCCAGCCCCACCTGATGTAATAATAAACATACATGCTCCTGTTCCCTGCCCTGGTAGTCTAGTGGTTCCTTCCTCCTCCCGAGGCCCGATTCATTTACAATTGATAGTGACCCGACCCTGGTAGGCATGTGGCCCCCACCCCATTAGTCAGTGACCCACTACCCGCCCCCCAACTGACTCGAGCCGCCGACGGTCACAGCCCACCCACACCACCACCACCATGGCCAGCCGCTGACTGAACAGTACGGCAGTGTGTACAGTATACAGTACACACCCATTGGTTGTCTTCTGCCTTTTTCATACAAGAAGTGCTCCTAGCAAACTGCCTGACCTCCGAAGAGGTTCAGGACTCTGCTTGTTATTGAGATCTACCCTAATTCCCTTACTGCTATTTTGAAAGTTTTTTTTCCATTTTTTACAGTTGATTACTGAATATTATATAATGCCACTTCTAAATCTAGAAACCTGATTGGCTAACTGGGTTTTTTAGCCATACGTAAATCCCACCATAACTCACGAATAAGGACTCAGTCAGCCACATCTTCAGACAGAACAAATAAAATATCAATCCATCCCCCAAAAACCACAACATTACAGCCGCCAAGTTAGATCCTCGCTAAACCGCTACACGAAACTCCCACAACTCTCATTAAAAAAAGTAAAATACTACAGCAAGAGCCCCAAGCCCATTTCCACCAGCACAATAACAAGTTTTATTGTAGTTCCTTCTAATCTTGTACCAGCCTTACCTCTCAAACATGTTTTCCACATGCAGCTCTCTCCGTCTCCGCGATCGGCTGTCTGTCACCTCCACAGTGCGTTGACACCTCCAGTCATGACTAAATGCCCCGATGCCCTCCACTAAAAATGGCACTTTCCGATAACATTAAAGAAAAAAAAAAATAATTCCTCTGAGTCACACCGTTGTGTTGTTCTCACGGAAAACTGAATCTGAAAGTACAGCCTCATGACGGCAGCCCATTAGCGCTAGCAGCACACGCACTGTCACATGACACAAACTGAAAAGCAACTCAAAGTGTACCAGGCTGTCAGTCTTTCAAACAAAACCAAAAAAACAAAAAAAAACATGCCATCAACATTGTCTGTGCCGGCCCAGTGGCGCTGAGGGTTGAGGTGCTGGATGCCACACCTCGCTCCACACCGGCGACCCGGGTTCAGGAATGAGCTCGGGCCGCCGGGGGTCAGCAGGGGGAGAGAGGGATTGAGCGCCCAACAGTGGCTCTCCCTCTCTGGGGAGCGTTCTGTGCACTGGCACTAGTTATTGCCACCTTTCGGGTGAACCTGGGGTTGACAGTACAGATGAGGGTCACACAAGGGAATGGGAGCAGCATCAGCCGAGAGCCCTGGGAAGAGTTGCGTTGTTACGATACCTCCCAACTGGCTCTCCTAGAGAGCCAATGACTGCGGGGACAGAATACGGAAAATGGTGGCCTGTCACCCCAGGTGATGACCTTTCAAGTACTGAGCGATCGGCAACCGCCAAGACAGGAGCAGACTCCGTTGTGTAATACCCGCCCACCGTTGTTCGGGAGAAGATAAGGGAACCTATCCTCACCCACCCAGGGGTTATCTGGATACCTAGGCTACTGAGAGGGTAAAAGCACTCTAGGGACAGACTCCTGTGATGGGACACAGATATGACAGGCATGTAGGGGCTCTGAATGAGGTGGGGTGATGTGGCAGTAAGGAGGTAAAAGTGAAGTTAAAAAATAAAAAAACATTGTCTGTGACTGTCTCAGTCTGGGGCTGGGGAGGCAGCAATCACATCAGCCATAATGCCTAGCAACACGACACAATCTCCTAGCAACAAAAACAATCTCCCTAGCAACAAGGCTGTTTAACACAGAGGAAGGATATTAAAAAAAAAAAAAAAATTTACAGGAACATTGTATCATTGCAATAAACCACTGCAGGGTGTGGGTTATGCTGGGATTTACTCACTTCTGGTGTGGGGCCATACCAGGCGTGGATAAATCACAGCATAATCCACCCCTGTCGTATTGTTGCAATCAATAATTATGTTATCATTTGCCAGCCTAGTGGTGTGGAGGGCTTAGGCACTGAGAGCTTTACCTCCTACCATGCCTGTGACCCATGTTTGGGAACAAGCACTGGTTGCTGGCGTTGGCAGGGTTGGAGGATTGAGCATCCCAGGGACTGCTCTCCCAAGGAGGGTGGCCAATCGTCTTGGCCTCTGACTACCACGGTGGGGGTAAGGTGGTAGTGCAGGTAGAGAGTAGCTCAAAGGGCGAGGCTGCAGATCTGCAGGACGGTGCACCTCCCTGTGTATGTACTGATGTGCGCTGCAGCAGGGTTTGGGAAGAAAAGCGGAAATGGAACCCCAGGGCTAAATAACATCCTGTGCATCTCCCAACCCCTTACCACCACCCAGACATCTCAGCATCTAGACTTGGACTTGGCGGGGGGGGCCCCCTCCCCCTTCCCTGCCATGTGGGGGTGGGGTTAATCCGTGGAGGACTTGCTCCAGGCAGGTCCAAGAAAGGTGGGTGCCAGCCAGTGGGAGGTGGTGACAGAAGCAGATGAGTTGCCTAAGTGGTAAAAAGCTCTAGGGGGAAAATAATTATGTTATCTTTTGAGCATGGTAGTCGTAGACCCAGTGTGAAATGCAGCTATGGCCCTTAGTACACAAAACAGGACACTGTGGGCTGGATTTTCAAAGCGTGATGCAGGGCTTGTGACAAGTCCTGCGCCATGACACTTAGGTTCTAGTGGTGTGCCAAACCCCATTCGCTGCAACTGCGTCGGATTTTACAATTTCAGGCGCAGTTGCGATGGTTTCCATGATTTATGGCAGCATGCACCAAATATCTGGCACAAGCTTGGTAAAAAAGGCCCTCGGGATTGCCGCAGGTTAGACCACAAAAAAGTTGGTCTTATTTGCAGCAACTGCCGCACAAGCCGTAAAATCCTGTTAAGACTTCCGTAACCGCAGTGCGCCATATCTTTGGTGCCTGCGGGGCTAGCAGCAATCAAATCGCTTTTAAAATCCGGCCCTGTGTCTTTACATCTAAGCATATTTAGGGCCAGTCTATTATCCTAGTACCCGTCCATGACGAAGATTCAGGAGAGTCAAGTGTTGGGGCATATGGTGAGAGGTAGCAAACAGATTTTCCTGCAGTTTAAAACAACTGAAGTACATTTTGAGGTGTTTTTCTTGGCTGTGCATTATGTATCCTGAGCTATGCACATCTGCACTTTTGGAAGCTTTTGGAATCAATAAAATGAGGCATGACTGAAGCACTTTACAAGTGAAGTCCGAGTCTCAGTTACTCTCTGGCATCACATTCTTCACGAGTTGCTCTGCATTCTTGATTGGGTTTGTGTATTTAGAGGGGGTAAGCCCTCCCTGCAGAGCACCACTCTCCTGCACCTGGCAGTGCAGATCCTCTTCTGGAGGATTGGATCTCTCCAGAGGGGACACTGCGGCACTGAAATCTGCCACCAGCCCTTCCCCAACTGAAGTGCAATGCCATAACAGCTGCCCCAGCTCAGCCTGTCTCTCAAAGTCAGCCACCCGAACCCGCATAGCAGAATGGATCGGCGCAGCAGCTATCCATCACTTTCACACAAATAAATCATCTTTTCAGATGGGACATCTATCATCTTGGGGGAGATCCTTGAATTTCTGAATGAGGGTCCCAACAATACACCACAGAGGATCCCCACTCACAGGAAATGGGAGCAATGCCACAGTGTGGGAGGACTCATTTCTAAATGCTCGTCAAAAAATACAGGATGCTGCAGGTTCACACTAGACTTACAAATGAAATCCAGGCCAAAGTCGGAGTTACAGCTTAAGTGCATATTTATTAGGGTAAGAGTGGTCCCACAACAGCAAAATGTCAGCCTGATCTGCTTCCCAGCTGTTGTAACTCTTGTTCGGTGTGTTCCCAGTACAAATACAGTGCATACGAAAGAGTAACTACAACAGCCTGGTATCAGGCACAGATTAAGTCTATTCAAAGAGAATGCTGCCACAGACAGGGTTCCCTGCTGGCTGCCTCTCACCAAATGCCCCAGCTCTTCGACTCATCTAAGTCTTCCTCCTAATCTGTGACTAATGCCCTGTCTCATGCCACAGTCATTTTTAGTACGCACTGTGTTGGATATTATTTCTAACTCCAAACTGAGCGTGTAGCGTCCTGTGTTTCTTGTCCCAGCAGTCTCTTCAAACATCTGGCAGGTTCTTTCTGAGACTGTGTACGATAAAGTGCTACAGACATTGTAACAGTATTACCGTCTACATATCTAAATTAGTACTAATCAACTAAATTAATTTTCTCTTGGGCACAGAATCTTGTTCACAAAAACAGGGCTGACACTGAGGAAGGTCCCCTGTCTCCATGTCACGATATAAATAAGAAATAATTCGATCAATTACTGGCAATAGGATATTCACAAGAGCCCGCAGTCTGGTTTATCCGTTTGCCTCATTTTAATGTGAACCATCCATGTTATTTATTTATTTACTTGAAAATTGGTGACTGGGAGAGGCACAGTGAGCCAAGGCTCATTTCAGGCAGGATCCAGGAAAAGGAAAAGAAAACACAGTTACAAAGAAATACAAACCAGGCTGATAACAATAATTACTACACAATGACATAAAGTGCATAAGTCATACTGCAGTACAGACAGTCATGCCAAAAATTATGACAGGATGTCCAGTAAGTAGCCTGCTGAATCAAAACAGTTGTGTGAATAAGGTACATTTAAAACTGCAGAGGGCGCTGGACGATGGGATGCAGGGTCAGTACTCACAGGTGTGATCAGCAGAGGTAAAGAAGGGTTTAAGCAGAGGGTAGGCAGGGAGAATGGGGAGGAAGGAGAAGTATTTGTTGGCGTCTAATGGAGGGAAGGGAAGGAGGGAGACGGATGGAGGACGATAGATGATTCCAGAGTGAGGGGAGATGAAATGAGAAAGCAGATTTTCCAGCTGATGAGTGTGGGTGAGTAAGGAAGAAAGTGTGCATGTCCCTGGAGCACAAGAAGTGTGTGTGTGTGTGTGTGTGTTGGGGGGGTGGATGGGGGCGATGAAGAGGGATGTGGTGTAGTTCCTCCAGTCTTCCTCAGTTGGAGAGCCAAAGTAGAAATATCGGTGTAACTGAAGTTGTGGTCCGAGGCAGCCATATAAAATAATATATGCTTGCTAAGCTTCGTAAGTTCACGGCAAGACACAGTAGCAACTTAGGTGGCAGGGGTGGCTGGCTTTGGATTTTCCCAGAACAGTTCATGCACCCCTGAGTTCCATGGTGCTGACATTAAATTACTTTTGACTGCAGGGTTTACATCACGTTCATACTTTTATTATCCTTTCCTTTATACTTCTGGCAGCTGGGCGGATGTATCCGTCCGGCCCATTCGATGCCACAGCCGTCCCATGTCACACCTCCTCCAACCTTGGGTGGACCGTTGGTGCTAGCGGGGGAGGGTTTCACTGAGCCCAACCCCAATTTTCCACCTGATTTTCTCCTGGTTATCCCTGGAGCCCCAGACAAGGTCAGATGTCGCATGAAGGCATGTGTGCACCTTGGCCTGAGACTCAGCTCCTCCCACCCCTGCCCTAGTGCCTGGCTCCACTCCAACCAGCACCACCACCACCACCACGCTTCCACATGGTGGCGGTCAAAGGCAGGAAAGCCAACCTCCCTGTCGGGAGAGGACAGTTACCAAATAGCTGCTCAATCCTCACCCAGCCCCCACTGGCAACCCCAACAACCCGTAGCTCATCACTGAACACGGGTCACTGGCATGGCAGTCAGGCGTATAGCGCCAGCCTTTCACGCCACTGGGCTGGCTCTGTCATGTTCATACTATCACTTCATACAGATTCTGATAATTAGGTGGTTAAAACAGAATGTTATTTCAAAAGTAAAGCACTTTAGAATGTGTTACGGTAGATTTCAGCCAGAGCTGACACTGTATGTTGGCATAAACTGGTATGCAAATGACAGTGTTGGCATTTAAAGCTATATAATAACTAGTAATTCCCTTTGTCAACCTGAATCAGTGGGATCAAATGCCATAATAACCAGGTACGACAGCATACTCCGTTATTAAGGCATTTTGAGCACTCACGCTTCAATCTGCTGTCTTTCACTGCTGTTCATAGAGTGAACCTAGATTCAGGTGCTCTAGTGCTTCCTCACTAACCTACATAACCAGCATCCTTCTCGTCTCCTGTGTAAACTGCAGTAAAGTCTGTGGAGAAAAAAGACTGAGGGGCTGAGGTAGTTTGTTGGGTACCCCACAGAACCAGCCAAAACTGGGGTCCTGAACGAGCAGCAAAAGCAAGCGCCATGCCTGCCCACATGTTTCTTTATAATTACACACTTGTAGCACCAGTTATTATAAAAAATATATATACCACTGTGTTCTTAAGAGATTTTTTTTTTTTTTTACACACCCTTGGTGTCACGATGACTACATAAACCTCTTGAGCTTCAGTCTCAAGGTTTATGAGCATCTCAAACCTCAAGTGTGAAAAAAAAACTCAAAACTCACAGTTGCATATATTTTTTTTAACCAGGAAAGACACACTAAGCTGAAAGCTTGTTTACAGATGCGATCTGGGAAAACAAGGAAGTTAAATGACTTGCTCAGGGTCACACAGTATGCACGTGGGGGTTGTGGGATTCAAACCCAGGTCTCCAGGTTTGCAGCTCAGAACCTTAAACCACTGCGCTGTACTGCCTCCCAAATATAGATTATTCCCTATATGTATCACAAGTTCTAAAGGCTGATGGCCATAATGCTAAAGGAGAATTTCACAAACCTAAGTCAAGGGGTGACAAGGGGGTCTCTAATAAGGCAGGAAGACTCCCATGGAATTGAGATCAAGAATAAAGGGAAGGGGGGCTGAGAGGGCATAGTGGAGGTAACCATAAGGATGATGGCGGTGTTAAGGTTCTGTTGTTGGGAGAATCGATGATTAGGGTATCAATGGGAGGGACAGGGGTGGATGCCATAGCCAGGTGAAGGTAGTGAGTATCTCTGGGCTGACACTGCACAGACCAAAGTTCATGGTGTATGAAATGGTTAGGGATGTGGAGGAAGCAGTTTCCTGGTGCATTTGGGAACTAACGATCTAGAGGAAATAAGCGTATTGGAAATCCAAGCAAGGTTCCAAGAACTTGCCAGAGTCTGTCGGGATAATGGATGCAACATTTCCTTTGAGATATTGCCAGTACCAAAGGCCTCAGTGGAGAAAAAAATGAAGCTCACAGAGGTTAATGACTGGCTCAGGAAGTGGGGTGAAGAGAGTGGGTTGAGGGTGTTAGGGAACTGGAATGGAGTTTGGGAGGATAAGGGACTATATGCCAAGGACAGGCTTCATCTTGCCCCATTAGGGAAGGAAGTCCTTAAACAGGGGATGGCTGACTACATTCAAGAAAGGTGGGGTTTAAACTTGTGAGGGGGGAAAGGGATAGGGAGGGGCTGACCAGAAGCCCTCTCCTCCAGATGAGGAGTAGCCTTCAAGCCCAGGGGAGGGAAACAGACTGGGGGTGGAGGTTTCAGGAGGAGCAGAGGGAGGATGGAAGTATAAGGAATCTGGGTGGGGTTGACAAAGAGGATCAGGATAGGGGTGGGGGTTGGTGTTAGTAAATGCCAGGAGCTTGGGAAACAAGTTGCCAGAGTTCCAGGCCATGCTGTTCGGCGGGGGGGGGGATGTGGCGGCAGTCACGGAGACGTAGGCCAACAAAAAACATGACTGGGACCTAAACGTACGAGGGTACACTATGCTTAGGAAGGATAGAAAGGAGGGCAGAGGGGGTGGAGTGGCTATGTTCATTAGAGATGACATAGAAATTGCTAGGGTAGAAGAGGCAGAGGGAAACGTGGCAGCCTTATGGGTCACCTTAGGATCCCCAGCAGGAGATAAGGTCAAGCTGGGTGTAGTATATAGGCCCCACGGGATGAGTGATGTTCTAGAGGATGGTTTGCTGGACAACATCATTGCCCAGTGTGGACCAAAAGGGGAAGGAGTGGTGTTGATGGGGGACCTTAATATGCCAGGTACAAACTGGGGAACCATGTCCTCTAAGGTGGCCAAGGAGCAGAGGCTGCTGGACGGCTTCCAGGATGTGTTCTTAACACAGCATGTGATGGAGCCCACAAGGAAGGGGCATATCCTGGACGTGGTTCTGGCAGATGGGGATCTGGTAAGGGACATGGTTGTACAGGACCCCCTGACTGGGAGCGACCACAATACTGTCTGGTTTCAAATAAGCATGGGGGGGGGAGGAGATCTAGGACACTGGCAGTGGACTTCAGGGGGCAGACTTTATGGGCATGGGAAATATTCTCAAGGATCACTTAAAGGGATTACATCAATGACAAGTGTGGAAAGGAGATGGGAGGTCATAAGCCAGGGACTTCTGGGGCAGTCAGGATCTGCGTAAGTTGAAGCGTAAGGAGCAAGGTCACATAAACCATGCTGGTGGTCCAGTGAGGTACAGGTAGCAGTCAGAGAAAAGAAGGCTACAAAAAATATAAAACAACAAGAGGGATAGGGATAAGGAAATGTACCATCTTGCATCTAGAAAAGTCACCCGTATGGTGAGGGCAAAGTCAGTAAGAGCAGCGGCTGGCACAGGATACATGGAGGAAAAGGGGTTCTTCGGTACACTGGGAAGGCGGAGAAAACTAAGGGCCATCTCAGCAGATTGAGATCAGAAGGAGGGTGGTGGAAGAGTGCGAGGACCAGGCAGAGGTATTTAATGAGTACTTTGCCTCTGTGTTCACTAGGGAGGGAGATGGGATATCTACAAAGCAGTACCGAAGGGGATAGAAGCGGCAGTAAGTGGGATCAGGAGGAACAGAAATGGAGCAAGAGGGAGGGAGAGAGGCACCAGGGTGTCACATCTGGGTAAGGATAAAAAAGTCAGTAAGGTGGAGGGACGGATGATGCTATCTCTGCCAAAGAGTGTGGTTAGCCCTCAAGGCCCTAAAGAAAGACAAATCTCCTGGGCCAGATGGCATTCATCCAGAGTACTATGGAATTGGCGGACATACTGGCTGCACCTGGCGGAGCTCTTCAACAGGTCACTTGAGACAGGAGGGTACCTAGGGATTGGCGAGAGGCACATGTGGTGCCAATCCATACAGGGTGGTCGAGGAAGTACCAGGTAACTATAGACCCATCAGTTTGACCGGGTGGTGGGAAAATTAATGGAGAGTATACTAAAGGAACGATTGGGGGTGTACTTGGAGGAGGTGGGAGGTCTGGATAGTTGGCAACATGGGTTTGTGCCAGGTAGGGCATGTCAAACCAACCTTGTGGAATTCTACGAATGGGTAACATCAGAACTAGACAGGGGAAACCCTGTGGATGTATTATTCTTGGACTTCAGCAAGGCGTTTGACTCTGTCCCCCACAATGGTCTGGTGGAGAAACTGATGGGGGTTAGGAGTAGGCCCTTTGATGGTCAGATGGATTGAAAACTGGCTAGCTGGATGCACCCAGAGAGTAGTGGTCTGTGGGGAGCTCTCGAACCCTAGAGAGGTTGGTAGTGGGGTACCGCAGGGACTCGGTCCTGAGTCCGATCCTGTTTAATGCATACATATCGGACATCAGGGAGGGTATAGGGTGTGAAATGAGTCTCTTCGCGGATGACTCCAAGATGGGAGCAGTAGTTGAGGGAGAAGAGGGGAGGTTGGCCCTGCAAGGGGACCTGGACACCCTGGAAAGCTGGGCTCACACATGGAAATTAAATTTCAATATCACCAAGTGCGCAAGGTGTTGCATCTTGGTTGGGGAAACCCTAAACACAGGTACACCCTGGGAGGAGAGGCGCTGGAGGCCTCAATAGGGGAAAAAGACCTAGGGGTCATGGTGGATGCATGTATGAATATCTCTGAGCAGTGCAGGAGAGCAGCTAGCAAGGCAAACAGGATGTTGGGATGCATCGTAAGGGGATCACCTCTAGGAGCAAGGAAGTGATTCTGCCACTGTACAATGGACTGGTTAGACCACACCTTGAGTACTGTGTACAGTACTGGAGACCACACTTGAAGAGGGACATACAGCTCCTGGAGAGGGTACAGAGGAGGGCAACAAAGATGATACGAGGGCTAGGGGATTTGATGTATGAGGACAGACTTGAGGAGCTCTGCCTGTTTTCATTGGAGGAGAGGAGAGACAGGGAGGACATGATTGAGGTCTTCAAGTACCTCAAGGGAATAAATAGGGTAAACATGGAGGGGATCTTTAGACTAAAGCAGGGAGGTATCACCAGAGGGCATGGTTTGAAGTTGGAAGGTGGAAGGGTGAGGGGGGAAAAGAGGAGGAGGTTTTTCACTGAGAGGATGGTGGACCCTTGGAATGCGCTGCCTGGCGAGCTGGTTCAGAGATCCACAGTGGAGGGCTTCAAGAGAGGGTGGGACAGACACAGAAAGTGGGTGTATCAGATGATGGCCTGTCCCGGGGGGGAGGGGATGGATGATAGGGGTTTCTGGAGCACAAGGGATGGGATGGCCTCGGCACCCAACTAAGGATCTAAGGTTCGAGCAGACGCGATAGACCGTAAGGCCTAATCTGCTGGCAAATAGTATGTTATAGTACAAGTCCCCCAACCTCTGTCACAGAAACAGACTGCAGTATTTTATTTTGTAATCCATCTCCTTGTATTATGAAGACCCTTGCATATTTACTTCAGGAGCCATCCCGGGGGCAGTAAACACCTTCATACTATGCAAATCGGGCAAGAAGCACTGGTTTGGGTTGTAGTCGTTTAGACAGGGCCTTGGCAGCCTCACAGAATTCCACCTCTCTTAAGGTGCACTTTGCGCCTCACTTTCATAGTACGCGCAGCGCTTACTGCTCAGCATGGCACCCAGAAGCAAATAGGAAGGAGTTTTAAATGTTCAAAGGTCAAGGTAATAAATTTTAACAAAAAAATAGCAGCCGTCCCTCATTCTGAAACTGAGGCTGGGGGACCTTAGGCTTGGCGTTTTTAGATGTGTGGAGTTCTCCATTAAATATTAGCATAGATTGTTTAAGACGCACGGGGGCATGTAAGTGGTTACAAAACGACATGGTTTAAGTTGGATGCTTAATTTTTAGGGAGTTGCCACGATCAAGCATCAAATTTTAGTTTGGATTTAGCCTAACACGGGATCTCTGCAATAGGGAAATGATAATGTGTAATGTTTTGAATGATGAATACTTAACTGAAGTGTAGGGATAATTCTGCTAATAGTTAGCCCATTAGATATCAAAGTAAAAGTAAATGTAGTGTTAAAATGTCCAACACTGCACTATTACTGATCTGGAAATGCTGTATTCATACCAGTTGTATGCTCTGTATTAAAAGCTTGAATGAAAACTTATTTAAAAAATATCAACATCATTACAAGGGACCAGCAGAACCAGATCTAAAATACAAAACAGAAGTCAGCTAAATCCTAAAATGTAGAACCAAGAAGAGCATCCCTGTATTAAGGCTTCTGGAGGGTTTACAATTCAAATGAGTAATCAGCATGTAATTTGCATATAAGCAATATGTCAACATAGGCAAACTGCTGAGTCTGAAATTCAGAACCTTTTAGAACTGTAATTAGAATATAAGGGCTATGCCCATGGATCGGTGGGGCAGTGAATGACATGCCATGCTCCCCATTGACCAATGCATAAACCATGCATGTCCAAGCGTCATTTGTACACTTATTTTACTTGCTTGAACCATCCTCCCCTCTCCTTCTCTGCTGGCTCCTCTCTTTCCTCATGGGATTTTCTATAAGGCACCTTTGTTCTAAGGGCACCACATGCCTTCAGCACCTATAGAGGTGGACCACTCCTAAGGAGCGTTCCTATGCCTTCAGGGTATGTTGAAATGGGCTGGTAGTCCCTGTAGCAGGGACAGAAAGAACAGCCAGTCTACATTGCTCAAGCATTCAAACCTGTCTGCCATGCATCAGCTGCTCTCACACCTTAATCTATATATTTTTTTTATTTAGTTTGTTTAACCAGGGGGTGGGCTGAGTCAAAACTCATTTTCTCCTACACCCGACTGTGAGTACAGTACAAGATGTATTTACACAAGAACAATGCAATACAGTATATCTGACAACGTACACCTTATGAAATAATGCCAGATGACGAAACATAGTAATGTATCCCAGAACAAACTTACTCAGTCACTAACGGCCTACTTATCATTCAAATTACTTTGCCGAAGCAATCCTACATACAGTACATTGCCCAATGCACACCTGTGAGTCAAGAAAGGCTTGTGTGCACCTGGCTGGGTCACTTCTTGTGTCAGTCAAAGGGGATGGGATACATTGCTGCAATTCCCCATCAGAGCTGCACACCCTGCACTCACTCTCTCTCTCTCTGTATAGCTCCCTGGCCTTTAAAGCCAACTTTGTATGTACCAACTCCCCCTCCCCATGAATGGCAGTCCCACTCGCATATAAAGTGAGGCCTGGAACACAAACAGAAGTGACTGACAAGTCAACACGGAAGTAATACTTTTGCCTGTATCTACAATAAAAATATCATGATATCCAAATTTTGAGTATTGTGATATTTGAGTAAAACATATCACGATATACTGATTATCACAATAATCTGCACCATTTTTTATTTCAAGAAATATGTGGAACTGGGACTGGGGGGAAGGTGGGAAATTGGGAATCTCGTTTGCACCTGCAGAAGAATACACTGTTAGAGCAGCAGAGATGAGCAAATCAGGATGGTTCATCACTGTACACATGAGAACAGCAACTATAATGGCAGCTACTATTAGCAAGATACACAGAACCCAACAGGTGGGATACTTTGCCAAACAAACTAAAGGTTTATCGGAGTTTGGCCGGTGGCGCTAAGGGTTGAGGCACTGACGCCACACCTGCACCACACCGGTGACCTGGGTTCGAGAGCAGCTCGGGTTGTCGGCGGTTGGCAAGGGAGGACTAGGACTGAGCATCTGCTGACAGCTCTCCAGTTCTGGTGTGGGTTGGGGAAGCACACCGTGCTGCAGCGGCTCCATGGGATGCCCGGAGGCACTACAGATGCAGGTGTCAGCAGCGGGGGGAGCGCGGCGGACGTCTGCACTTAAGTGCATGGATGTCATTGCACGTTCGTGCTCCATGAGGAGACCTACTGGAGAAAATGGCTGGAGTGCGACCAGGCAGCATGATGGCGTGCCCTGCAATGCCGGGAGGACTGTCGTGGAATCGCTGCTTGGGGTCCGGGGCCGCTCGGCTATAGCAGGGCATGGGAGACCCCAGCGAAGTTGGCAACGGCTGTACTGGACCCCATCATACAAGTGAGCCTGCTGTCTCATGGCGGGCAGGGCCGGCAGCTGGATGCCCCTGCTGGTAAGTCGCCACAGCACGAACGGTGACATGATTAAAAAAAATAGGTTTACTGGAGTCAAAAGGCACAGAACAGGAACACATTATCACAGGCTAGGTGTCCAGCGCTTCGCCCAAGGGCTCTTGATCCATATAGCTATGCTACCGAACAGTTGCTACTCTGACACCTAGGCCTATTAAGGACACAGGGGAGGAGAGGGAATTGTTTAACCGGAAAGGCACACTAGGCTGAAGGTTGTTTCCACGTCGACCTGGGAGTACAAGGAAGTTAAGTGACTTGCTCAGGATCACACTAGGCAAGTGGGGCTGTGATTCAAATCCAGGTCTTAACCACTATACTGTACTGCCTCCTAAATAACTAAAGGAGAACTGCTCCGGACCTGTAAGTCATTATCCCTGTAGAAGCGGATTTTTAAAGTCGTGGTTCCAATTCTGTTAGAGTGCCATCTCTCAACACGCCTTTTTGTTTTCTAAGTGGGCATTGTCATTTACACACAGTTAGTAAGTACCATTTTGGAACTGTATGATGTAGTTCATTTCCCTTACTCAGCTCTTCCATTGTTGGCACAATGCATCCATGTTCTATTATAGAACTCTGGTTGAGTCGGACGTAAACCACATCATACCATTCCAGAATGGTACTCTGTCTTTCTTTCTTTTTTTTGACAGGAAAGGAGAGCTAGGTAATTCTGTCTATTTTCAACGTTGTCCACCTGAACAACCACCAGAGCAGGCAAAAGGGACCTCGGTTTAATGTCTCATCCGAAAGATGGCACCTCAGAGTGCAGCACCCCCCCCCCCGTGTCAGCATTGGGTTTTACCCCAAGATACTGATGTGGGCTAGAACCCCAACCTTCCTGTCTCCTGGTCTCAGAGGCAAGTTTGCAATCTGCTGAGCCACAGACATAACAACAGGGTGTAAATCAGAAACACCCACTGAGGTTACTAATGGGCCCAAAATGGGGTCCATCACCATCAACATATGGGTTCCAGAAGATCAACTGCATTGTCATACTGTAGTAAACGTGACTCTCCCAGAATAGCAGTGGTTTGTCCTTAATAAATTCTAATGAACATACAACGGCATTTCAGTACATCATCAGTAATCACATTCCTGTTCACACTAACATCAATCAGAGACAGGGAATGTTGCGTTGACATCATGAATTGCATACTGATATTAACACCTTGCACTGTGTTGGCATCATCCTTAAAGAGCCACCAATGCCTTAATGAGAACTTTAGAAAACTGTATTTTGGGACACAAAGCATCTTATATTTCTTATTAGCTCTGTATTTCTCCATTATTTATTACTGAGGTCATATGCAAGAAAACAGGATAGCTATTCCTTGAGAGTTCATCAACTCCTATTGCTTCTTCCCAACTTGGTGTCATAATACTGTGCTTGTAACATCACTGTTATTCCAATGGCAACAGACTGTGATGTCACTACAGGGCATTATGATTTAAAGTAGGGAGTAAGATACAGAGGCAGATGAACTCTGAGAGAGAAAGATCTTGTTTGGTGGGAACTTCTTCAGTAATAAATAATGGAGAGAAAACAAGTTGAATATATATGAAACAGAAGCTGGACTGTGTCCAACTATCATGTTTTCTAAAGTTTTCTGTAAGGTGTCAGCTGCTCTTTAACAAAGAATGAGGTAAAGTAACAGTCCTTTTCTCCTGAAACGTCCCTGTGCCCTTATCTATTGATTCTACTTTACCCTGTCCTCGGACCCTTCTCTTAGATCATGTCCTTCTTTTTGCTTCAGTTCTGCTTTAGCATTTTTAAATTAGTTTTTAAATGTTTAGCAGGGATCCTTTTTTTTTTCCATAGAAACACATAATCTGACAGCAGATAAGGACTGCTTGGCCCAGCCAGTCTGCACATTTTTTCCCTACCCACAGTATCACTGCAGACCCTAATAGACCTCCAGCTTTTTCCCCCCTTCCTATCCATTAAGATGCCCTTTTGTCTATCCATGCATTCTCGACCCCCCACTGTCTTTGCCCCCACCACCTCTGCTGGGAGGCTGTTCAAACATCCACCACTCTTTCTGTGAACAAGTATTTCTTCACATCTCTCCTGAATCTACCCCTCCAGCTTCACAGCATGTCCCCTTGTTCTTTTTTTTTTTGTGAGACTTTATTTATGCACCGTGACCAGGGAACTCTCTCAGGCATACCCACACACCACTGCCCTCTCTACCTCCTGTCTGTCGCTCGTCCACCATAGAGGTGGGGACAGGCGACCCCGTCCTAGCCCGGCCCGACAGACCCCCGTCTCTGAGCCCCCTGAGGTAGGGCCACCATCCACCCTGGCGAAACTACCTATAATCTCATGTGTCGGACCAGGATTGGGTGAGGGACTGGGAGAGCCGGTGAAATGAGCCTGACATTGGGAGTGTGGCTGTAGGGCTCTGGAGGCTGCTGTCGCCTATCCATGGAGCTGGGGTTTTTCCTTGTGTTGGTTTCCCCCCAGGCGTGGAGCGTGCAATGACATCTACGCACATACGCACTGACGTCCGTCAGCCGCCTCAGTTCTCTACATCGCTTCCATGTAGCCCTGATCCTCCATCAGGGGGATGCTAATGAGCCGATGAGAGGCCACAATCCACTCCAGGAGAAGAGAGCAGTCCACGGATGCTCAGTCCTACTCCTTCCCCTGTTGAACCCTGGCAGCCCGAGTCTGTTCCTGAACCCAGGTCACCAGCGTGATGCAAGGTATGGCGTCAGTGCCACCGGGCTGGCGTTGTCCCCTTGTCTTGAGCTCCTTTTTTCCTGAAAAACACTTTCCTCCTGTACCTTATTTACCCCTATGAGGTATTTAAAGATCTCTATCATACCTCCCCTTCTCTTCCAGGGTGTACATACTGAGTTCCTTTAGTCTCTCCTCATAGGGCTTTCAATGCAGACCCTGCACCATTTTAGTTACCCTCCTCTGGACCGCCTCCACTATCCTTCCAGAGATGTAGTCTCCAGAACTTGACATAGTGCTGTAGGTGGGGCCTCCATGGATCTTTTTCTCCCTTTGCCATGGCCTGTCAGGGATATATTCTGTTCTGGCCCGCTGACCCCTTGTCCACCACCCCCCCACTGGGTTCCCCGCACCACCGACAGCTATCATGATGCTTTCCTCTGTGGCAGGAGCTTTAAGGGGAGGGCTGTCCTCTCCCCTGTGGCATTTCATTATGTGGACTAAGATCCGGTTTAGTGGTCAGTAGGACCCAGGGGATTCCTTGGGAACCCAAGCCATCATATAGATGCTCATGGGTTTTTCTCCTGTCTTCTCCCTTTGGTTCCTCCCTCTTCCCGTGGCATAGGCGTAGCCCATCAAGTGGCCTCGGCTGCATGCAGCAACAGCCTGCAGAGGAAGTAAGCTCTCCTGGCCCACTGCAGGCATTGCTGCAGTGCCCAAAACCCAGTGCTATCCATCCCCAACCACAGCACAATGCAGTCTGGCCTGACTCCTAACACGGTGTCCCAAGTTCGTTTCTGAACTCAAGATCGTCTGCACAGCAGCATGATGTGCTACAGCTGAGCCATCAGACCATTCTGAAGGATCCTTTTTAAATATGTGTGACCCCAGGTCTTCAGCTGAGTAGACGCCACTGCTCCTGCACCTCCTACGGAAGTGGTGGGGGAGGAACTGTCTGTCCCGGAATTGCAGCCTGGCCGGCCCTGGCGCAGCTGACAGGGCTACTGCTGCGGCGCCAGCAACCTGGGTTTGGGAAACCGGACTCAGGTGGCTGGAGGGCCAGCTGGGGGAGGAGGATTGGCGCCCAGGGCTCCTCTCTTCCTCCGGGTGGGGTGGGATGTGGGTCCTGCTGCGATACCGCCACCTGGGTGACCACGTGTGGAGGTGCAGTGAGACAGCATATAAGGGAGGGAGGGGCGTCTACTAGGAGCTGGAGAGTTAGCGCGTCGCGGCGTCACGTCGCTCCATGTTCCTTGCATGCAGGCGTCCTGTGGGCTGGGACCAGGAAAGCGGAAAAACCCTGTGCTGGACTCCTGTAGATGGGACCCGGCTGTCTCGAGATAAACCTTAACCAAGCTCGATAGCTGGGGCTGGTGACGCCTTCCGACGCATACTTGAGGTGTGAGAGGGGGACTAAAGGGGGTGTCCCTCTCCTCCCCGTCTGGGGGGTAAACCGAAGCAGGATGGGGAAAGGCTAACCAGCACCCGGAGGGAGGTACCTGGGGCAGGACTACGCAGCCTAGGGATCCCCGAAGAAAGGAATCTAGTACAGCGAGAAGGGGGCATAAAGAGAAAGTATATATATATAAAAAAAATGGAATTGCAGCCTACGAAATTGACCTTCTGACAAGCTGGTTTTGCAGGAGAGCATACAATGAAACAGGCAGGGCTCAACACTGTAGGGTGAGTGGGAGGTTTGCTAATTTACCCACTATATATATATATATACACACACACACTTTTGCTCCTCTCTTTAGCCGCCCCCTTCTGACCGACCTCTCAACCCCATCACCCGGTATCACTGGGACTTACCCCTGCCGATTAGCCAGGTGCGGAGCCTGCAAGAGGTAAGATGTCATCCATGGCCAGAGGTGTTTTCCCTCCATTTTCTCCCTTCCCCATTGCTGGGTGCACATGCAGGATGGCGCATGTAGAGGCGTGCGCACGTCCACAGAAGTCCCGCAGCACCCTCCCTTCATCTGGCCCCTGTGACCCACACTACCCTCTGGCCTACGCCTGGGGCTAGTCATTCGGTGGGAGTGCCAGTCCACCCTCCCCGGAAGAGGAGAGCTGTCCTCTGGATGCTCGATTCTCTCACTCCCCTGCCGACCCCTGGCGGCTTGTGCTCATTCCCGAACAAGGGTTGCCGGCGTGGCACGAGGTGTGGCATCCAGCGCCTCAACCCTCAGTGCCACCGGGCCAGTACACTCTTTTACTTGAATGCCAAATTACCACACCATTTGCATTTATAGAGCACCTTTCATGTGGGCATCTCAAAGTGCTTTACAATCATTAATTAAAACCTAAGTAAAATGAGATATTGACAGCTTCCTCTAGGGAAGTGCGGGGCTTTTGAGGTGATGATTTATTTTAGTACAAAATTAGCTACCAGTCGTTTCCGTGGTGCTGGTAGTAGGGCACTGCTCTGGCATGCTGGTAACCTCGGTTCAGGTTTGGAGTCAGGGCGTCAGGAATAGAGGCCGTCAGGAAGTGTGAAAAGAATGTCAGAGGATCGCTCCCCAAGGGGAGGAGGTGTGCACCACTTGACCAGCAGCATCTAGGTGTAATGTGGAGCAACTGCTGGTGTGGGTGACCACATGCCTGTGGGCCCCACCTCCAGGGCCGCTGACCTGGGGCATGGGAGAAAGGGATGAGTGGATAGTACGTGGGAAAATGCCCAGCCAATGCAGCCTTGGGTGAAAGCTTCCTGTGCACTCCCCATGCCATCTGACCATCAATGGCAGCACGCCTGCTTCCCAGCCCCGATGCCTGGTAATGGCTTTGAGGCATGCTTCTCCTGCTACTCTTATGTCTGCTACATGGAGGATCAGAGCCCCTGGGAGGTGTTAACTGACCATGACACCAGTGGGACACACTGGGAACTAGCGGTGGATGAGGCCGATGAGAGAATAAGTCCAAAGGGCAGAGGGTGTAGCATGATCACTGGGCCTGAAAAAGGTACACATGGAAGGTGGTAAAAAACAAACAGCTATCTAGCCTACCATGACACAAGACCAGGGTTTGTGGTCTAACTAGAATAATATGCCTCGGCCACATGGGGGCCAGACATACTTGGAGGTGGGGCATTCAGATCCTTGGAAAGGAGGTTGCGGGTACTCAGCATTCATGCACAATTTAACATGCTAAAAGCCAGCAGAATAGGCCTAATGGTCTGTCATGTCTGCTTCATTAGCCAACCACCTAGTGGTTGCTACTTTCCCGCCCCCAAGCCCCAAGAGGGTCTTCATTGGATTTAGTTTCCCCTTGTACATGTCCCACCCCTTCTTGAAGCCCTCCACTGTGCCCTCTTCCACCAGCCTCTTGGGCAGTGCATTCCATGGCTTCAACACCCTTTCAGTGAAATAATGCCTCCTATGTTCCCCCCTATAATTTCCACCCCTCCAGTTTTCACTCATGCCCCCTTGTTGTCCCCCCCTTTTTTAGCCTAAACAGGTCCTTGGTTCCACTCTCAGTTACTTCTTTTACATACTTGAAGACTCCTATCATGTCTCCCCTGCCCCTCCTCCAGTGTGTACATCCCAATCTCCTTCAATCTCTCCTCATAGGTCCTCCCCTCCATTCTCTGAATCATCCTGGTCACTCTCCTCTGGACTCTCTCCAACAGTGCTATGTCCTTCTTCAGATGAGGTCTCCAGAAGTAAACACAGTACTCAAGTTGCGGCCTGACCAAGGCATTGTATAGAGGGAGGATCACCTCCCTCTTTCGGGACATAATTCCCCTGGCTATGCAGCCCAGTATCCCATTTGCTTTGGCTGCGGTTCTTCTATTTTCAGAGTTATTCATTTGGCGTCTATCACCACCCTAAATCACTCTCACCCATTGTGGCTTGCAGTGTGACCCCTCCGGTGTAAACATGGCCTGGATTTCTGACCTTCCAAATGAAGCACCTTCACGCTTCCTGGCATTAAATTTCAATCCCACCTCCTGACCACCCTCCAGGGTATCTAGATCCTTGGATTACCTCTCTCGCTTCTTCCCAGTCCACCAGTGCTCCCAGTTTGGAATCATCTGCAAAGAGACTTAGCCTACTCCTAACCCCTCCCTATGTCGAGACATAGGCATTAAACAGGAGTGGCCCCAACACTGAACTAGGGACCCCACTGATTACCTTCCTAGGGATGGAGACTATCCCACCGACCATTACCCTTTGTATTCTCCCCAAATGCCAATGTTCAACCCACTTCAGCTCCTGTCCTCCCACTCCCATCTCCCCCAGCTTTGCTATCAGCCCTTTATGGGGTACTGAATCAAATGCCTTGCTAAAATCCAGGTACAGGACGTCCACTGGCCTATGTCTGTCCAAGGCCCTCGTCACCCAGTCATAAAACTCTATGAGGTTGGACTGACTTGATCTCCCCGGAACAAAGCAATACTGTTTATCATCCTGGTGCCCTAACCTTTTCAGCTGCCTCCCAAGTCTCTCCTTGATAAAGCCCTCCATTACTTTGCCTAATCTATTAATCTGCTGGACAATAATGGAGCAGTTCTGGTGCCAGCTGTGAACGCAGCTCTTCACCTGCCCTCCCAGCAGCTGGAACGGTGCAGCCCGGCCGGTCCCAAACAACCCTGGGAGGGATGGGGATGCATAAGGACAGATTCCCTCACTGGCGACACAATTTATCAAACTATGGCAGTCGCAGCCACCCTACTGGAACATTGGTAACTGTGTCGCTTGCGATGCTGGCAACCTAGGGTCAGAAATGAGCCTGGGTTGATGGAGGCTGTCTGGGAAGAGGAGGACTGAGCATGTCACCGGATACACTCCTCCGTCAAGCTGGATGGGGGAGTCAACTCTGTGGCACTAAAATTCCACGTGGCCACAGGTGGGGAGGGCAGGAGCCCATCACGAGGAAGGACACTGCTCACGTTGACGCCAGCATGCAGCAGGAGTCCATTATGATATTCATAGCCGGCAAACTGTGAGCACGGAGAAAACAGGGAAACGCCTAGCCAACCCAGGATCAGGCTGACCCTGCACTGCCAACCGTGGCAATCACCTCTGCACTGGATTTTGAACTCCATGGCCGGCCCATCCCAGCTCTGCTGCCCCGCCATGGGGCGTGGAGGAATAGGAATGAAACTGGACCTGGAAGGGGCGGCAAAGTTGGCAGATTGGGAGACAAAAGAGTGTAATTAACAATTAAAAAATAAACAAAAAAAATGTTAACCAGGGAGGATAGCAGGATCATAATCCCCCCCCCTCCCCTGAGAGTGAGTGTTAGTGAGCGAGGTACAGATTGCCTACAAGACCCTGCCCGAAGTCACAGAAAACAGCATGAAGATGCAGCAGGGGGTCTGTGTACTGTCTGACTCCAGACCCCTTGGGTAGCTAGGGGAGCCTTCAAACAAGGACAGATTCTGCAGACCCTCCCTAGAAGCACTGAATATCTCCTGGAGACTGTACTCAGGTTCTGGAAGAAAACAGTGGAAGGATTCAAGAAAGCTTGGGATAGACATAAGAGAATTTTACTGGAAAGGAATGAAGGGCGAGAGGAAAAACTGGACATCAGGTGGGATCTGTGGGGTTACTGCAGGTAGGGTGAACTGGGCAGACTAGGTTGGACCAAGGGTCCTTATCTGCCCACAAATCCTATGTTTCTATATTCCTGACTGGCTACAACTGGCTCCTGGTCTTGCAGTGACAATTCAGCATCCCAAGGTGGTCCGTCAATGTGCTTACCATTCACCCTCAGACTGCCTTGCCGATACTAAAAAGAACAACAGATGTGGGATAATTAATTGGTCAAAAATTCCAATGGTAGGGAGGTGCTAAAAGAATTTAAGAGGTTTTTTGTTTTTATCATTTTCACTAGTTACGTTAGAAGAGTACTGGCTTTTGCAGCTACATCTACAGTTTGTAATCCCAGTGCTGGGACCAAAACACCTGAAAATGAATTACCTAGACTGTCTTGACTGTCTCTTCAACTGACAACAGAAAGGCTTCATTATGCAACCAATTCCCCAGCATATCTGAGAACCAAGGAGAATGAGGACAATGCCCAACCGAATGGACCTTTGGAAAAGCCAAGTCAGGTAAAGATGAAAATGTGGCGTTATATTTACACAGAATAAAAACCAGAAAAGGATCACTTAAACTATTAGACTTTGGGCATTCATCACAGAAAGCTCCACTGGAAACGCTTTAAATATTTGTATGTGCACTTGCACTATTGTCAACACACAAACAGAATTTGACAGCAGATAAGGACCTCTTGGCCCACCCAGTCTGCCCATTTTTCCATGCCTATACTGTCACCACAGACCCTATCTATTTCCGGCTACTCCACTATCCCCTACTTCCCTACCAAGATTCCCTTGTGCCTATGCCATGCATGCTTGAAGCCCACTACATCCACCGAAAGACTGTTCCAGGCATCCATCACTCTTTCAGTGAAGAAGTACTTCCTTACATCTCTAGAATTCCCCCTTCCATCTTTATTGCATGCTCCCTTGTTCTTGTGTATCTTCTCCTCTAAAAAATACTCCCCTCATGTATCTTATTTACCCCCATGAGGTATTTCTAGGTTTATCATACCATGTATCTTATTTACCCCCATAAGGTATTTCTAGGTTTATCATATCATGTATCTTATTTACCCCCATAAGGTATTTCTAGGTTTATCATACCATGTATCTTATTTACCCCCACAAGGTATTTCTAGGTCTATCATATCCACCCTCGTTCCTCTTTCTTCCAGAGTGTACATATTGAGGTCTTTCTGCCTCTCCTCATAGGGCTTCTGATGCCGACCCTGCACAATTTTACACACTGTCTACGTTCTCCCTGAGATGTGGCCTCTAGAACTGGACACAGTACTTCAGGTGGGGTCTCACCAGCAATCTATACAGTTGAATTACCACCTCCCTCCTTCTGCTGGTAATACTCCTCCCTATGTACCCCAACATCCCACTGGCCCTACCCACTGCCTCGCCAACTCAAGATCACCTGGGAAACTCCTGGGAATCAAAAACCCAGGAGAAGAGTACCAATAGCAGGGGAGGCACTAACAACAACAAAAATGGAAAGGGACTTGGGGGTAGTCATATCAGATGACGTAAAGGTGGGTAAGCAATGTGAGAAGTCAGTAAGGAGAGCCAGGGGATACTGGGATGCATAGGAAGGGGCATCACAAGTAGAAAAAGGGAAGTGGTTATCCCTCTGTACAGACAGTTGGTGAGACCCCATCTGGAATACTGTGTGCAGTTTTGGAGACCCCATCTACGCAAGGACATAGACAGGATGGAAGCAGTCCAGAGGAGGGCAACTAAATGGTGCAGGGTCTGTATCAGAAACCATATGAAGAGAGACTAGAGAGAGCTTAATATGTATACCCTTGATGAAAGGAGGGACGGGGACATGATAGAAACTTTTAAGTACCTCAAGGAAATCAACAAAGTCTAGGAGGGTAGCATCTTTCAGAAAAGAGATGTGTAAGAACAAGGGACACAATTTAAAGATAGAGGGGCGGCTCAGTGCTAATGTGAGGAAATTTTTTTTCACGGAGAGAGTGGTGGATGCATGGAACCGCCTTCCTGGGGAGGTTGTTGGGTCTAAAACAGTGGGGGAATTCAAACATGCATGGGACAGACATAAGGCAATTGTAGTGGGTGGTTGCAGGAAGTAGGCTGTTGGTTAACTAGAATCTGCAGCTTATCCAATAGGTAGGGAAATGGGCAGACTGGGTGGGCCAAGTGGTCCTTAACTGCCGTCAAAGTCTATGTTTCTAAGTTTCATCGGATATGATTACTCTCAGGTTCCTTACCACCTCCCATATTTTTCTCTGCCTCTGGGTTTCTGTGTCCTAAGTGCATGATTCTGCACTTTTTCACATTGAAACCCAGCTGCAATGCCTCTGATCACTCCTTGGGCCTTCTCAGGTCTCTGCACATTATTTCCATCCCCTCTGGAGTGTCTACCCTATTGTAGATTGTGATGTCATCTACAAGGAGTCAGATCTTTCCCTCCAACTCATATGCAGTGTCCCTTATAAAGACACTACAGAGGACTGGTCCCAGTACTGAGCCCTGTGGCACACCGCTGGTCACCCTCCCTTCCCCAGATTGAACTCTGTTTACCACCACCCTCTGTTACCTATCCCTTATCCAATTTGTTACCCAGTTTACCACCTTTGGGCCCACCCCAAAGCTGCCCAGTTTCCTTATAAGCCTCCTATGTGGAACAATGTTGAAAGCCTTACTGAAATCTGAGTAGGCCATATCCACTGATATTTTTGACCGGCCTGGTGGTGCTGAGAGTTGAGGTGCTAGATGCCACACCTCGCGCCACACTGGCAACCCGGGTTTGTGAACGGACTTGGGTCACTGGGTGTCGTTGGGGGCAGAAGAGGACTGAGCATCCGGAGAACTGCTCTCCTCTCCTGGGGTGGGTGGGTTGTCTCCCGCTGTTAACTGTGGCTCCCAGTGGAGGCTGGGGACATTGCATCTTGTGGAGTCTCGCTGAGGGTTTAAGGTGGTGGCGGGCGTCACACCAATGTGAATGCGGGAGGCGCGCCCGCCCACATGTTGGATGTCAATGCACATCTGTGCCTTCAAGAACAAGGAAAAAGGACCCTAGCACCCGGTCAGGTGAAGGTGGGTCCAGTGGTCAACCCCCATGCCCTCAGCCGGGTCCATCCCAGCTGGTATCTGTGTGTCTCCTCCACTCCCCGGTCGCCCTTCTAGATTCTAGATAAGAATGCTGGAGGAGTTAAGGCAGTCCCACACAGCGGGGCTCAGAGCGGGGGGTGGGGTGGTCGGTGGCAGTGGAGGGGCACTCCCGGGAGCAGAGACCAGACTGAGGAGGACCTTAGGTTGAGCAGGACATGGTTGCACCGAGAGACCTCACTGGAGAGCAGTCTAAGGGGCCAGTGCAGGCGCATAAATAGAGTTCACCAAAAAAAAACAAAAAAAAAAAACGGATATTTTCCCTGGCCACTCAAATCTATCAGATTTGTCTGACATGGCCTCGCCCCTGTGAATCAGTATTGCCTTGGTCTTGTAACTTGCTGGATTCAAGATACTCTACAATCCTTTCCTTTAGAAGTTACTCCATCAACTTCCCCACCACTGATATCAGGCTCACTAGCCTACGGCTGCCAGCATCCTCTCTGCTACCACGTTTGTAAAGCAGAACTAAATCTGCCCTCCTCCAGTCCTCTGGAACCACTCCTGTTTCCAGTGAGCTTTTAAAAAGGACTGTCAGAGGTGCAGCCAGTACTTTTCCGAGCTCTCTCTGTACCTTTGGGTGTACCATGTCTGGCCCCATAGCTTTGTCCGCTTTCTGATTTGCGAGTCCCTTCAGGACTCTCTCTTCTGTAAAGGGACTTGTGTATAACTCCCCCCCTCTCCAGTGCCCCTGTTGCTTCTATGTGGTCCGTCCCCTTCCCCTTCCGCTGTGAAGACTGGAACCGTACCCTGTTTATACTTTACTTTGTACCATTGTTAATACTGTGTATGCTATTGTTATATTAACTGGAGAGCATCTTCTCCAATACGGATGTCCGGTTATAATTTGTCATTATAACCAGCTGGTTATAATGGTAAACACGTGCTGGGCTTCCTTCACTCCACGCATGCGCACACTGTTTCCTTGCTTTGGCCCGACTGTGGCTACTGACACGGAGATCAAGTTATATTCATATAATTGCTGTGGTGAAAAAATGCTCCCCAGCGATTATATAAAACAAGACATGGGGTGGTGTGTAAACTCACATTTTACATACACCCTCCGTGTTGGATTCTTACATAAACCCCTCAAGCTTTGCACTTGGGGTTTATGTAGCATCCAACACCTGTTATACACACAACCATATCCATTATTCTATATATTCTATATTCTATATGTATTTCCCATTCCCTCTCCCCCAGGTCGCATCTGGAAACGAGCCTTGGCTCAGTGTGCCTTTCCCTGTTGCCAGTTTTCAAATAAATAAATAAATATGTCTTCCTATTGTCTTATCAACATACCTAGGCTGCCTACCCCACCACTTGGAGATCATAATGAGTTAATAGGGTTTATGAAACACCACAAAAACTAAAGCATGCTCTAGTAGAACAGTTTTTTAATTTAATACTTTTCACTTCCCATGTCCTCAACCAACCCCATCTTTCCGGCTGCCTGCCCACCCCTACCACGCCATCTGTGGGACTTACCTTCACCTTGCGTGCCCCCCCGCCCCATGGGAAGGGCTGTCAGGGGGCTGGGCACTTACTCTCTCGGCAAAGCTGAAGTGTCGGTTAGTGAGGCGGAGAGCCCAGTCAGCGGTGCAGGGCCTGCGATGAGCGGCAGATGGCATCCGGTGTTGGTCGAGGGATTTTCTCTTTTTCTGTCACTCCCGCTGATGTCAGGAGGGCCTTGCTGACACAAAGTGTGATGCCTTGGGCATCTCCCTTCTTCAGTCCATGGCTCCAGCTGCACCTCCACCTGTGGTCACCCAGGTGGCGGTGTTGCAGCGGAGACCAGACGGCCCTCTGATGACCCAGGCTCATTCCCGAAGCCAGATCGTCGGTGTTGCAAGTGGTAGTGCTACCACTGCGCCAGTGGGCTGGCATAAATTTTTTTTTTTTTTTTTTATTTTTATAAAAGACAGAAACATTTTATTTATTTATTGAAGATATCGGATAACATACCTTTGAGTCACAGAGTCCTTTAGAAAGGTTCCACGTCATTGAGAACAGAGACATCAGGGACAATAGCAACAGAGAGTTGCCAAAGCATGGTACATAGTACAGATGGTAGCAGGTAACAGAAACATACACTGTAGGCGGTGGCGTCAGCCATGCCCTGGTAGTTATTTCTAGGCCTAGGCTGGACTGAGGCGTCCATTGTCAAATATAGGCATGCCCAGGGGCGGCTGGACCAGAGTTAAGTCTATAGTCGTGTGGTGGGTGGGGGGAATGGGTAGGGCTAGAAATCAAGGACAGTCACAGGCTGAGTCATGAGAGATTACGCTCTTAGTTGGGACTTGAACTGACCAAGTTTGGGTTCTGTGGGGAGGGAGTTCTGGAGTGAGTTAAGCCATCTAGGGACCAGGTATCTAAAAGTTCTTTGACCAGAGGTGGTCTTACAGCGAGGTACCCTAAAGTGGGTTGCTCCGCTGATTGCAGTGATGGGTGGACAATGGTGCCTGGAGTACGGGGTGAGTGCAGGTGAGAGTAGCCCTGCTGTTATTTTTTTAGCAAAGAGGCAGGTCTGATATTTGAGCCTCCCGTCAAAGTTTAGCCAGTTTGTTGAGGTGTAAAGGGTGCAGGTATGTGTGAGTCTGGCGCAGCCAGTAGCTAGTCTACAGGCCTTATTAAGGGCCAGCCTAATTTTGTTTAGGTGCGTGTTGTCAGCTGTTCCATAGATAATGATTCCGTAGTCTATGAGTGATAGTACTGATGCAGAGACAACTAAGTGGAGAGCTTCTGGTGGGAGGCAGTGCTTGTACCAGTGAAGTAGGCCTATCAGCATACTGACAGCTGTGCTCAGTTTTCGGATGTGGTCATGGTAGGTGAGTCCAGAACCTAGGGTGATACCTAGGTATTTGAATGAGAAACCTGCTCAAGGGGTCATTTACAGAGTTCAATATGAGCAGGGGTTGTCCTATGTTCTTGTTTTGGTGGTGTGCAAACACCATGGATTTTATTTTTGTAATTTAAGATTAGCCTATGTTGAAGCAGACCAGGAGATTCAACTTCTGTGAAAGATTTCTGGAGTGCAGAACAGAGGACTGTGGGATCAGTGTGGGAGCTGTAGAGACGGCATCCGTCCGCACACAGTAGTAGTAGTTTCGCAGAGCAATCCTTGGGCAGGGAGTTGAGGAACAGGAATAAAAGTAGGGGGCCGAGAATAGAGCCCTGCGGGACCCCGGACCTGACTTGGAGGGGGGGAGGACAGGGTATGGGCAAGCCTGACTGTCTGGGTTCTCTCAGACAGATAGCTAGCAAACCAGCCGGTGGTCTCTGGGGACAGGCCTATTTGTGTGAGGGAATCCAGGAACAGTGTGTGGTGCACCGTATCAAATGCCTTGGAAAGGTCTATAAAAAAAGCACCAGCAGTGTGGCCAGTGTCAAGAGATGTGTGGAGGGCATTTGTAAACTCCAAAAGGGCTGTGGTGGTACTGTGATTATGGTGGAAACCATGCTGCTCAGGACACAGGAGGCTATATTTGGAGAGGTAGTCCGTAAGCTGGGTGGACAAAATCTTCTCCAAGGTTGTGGAGAGGAGAGGCAGGATTGAGATGGGGCAGTAGTTCCCAGGCAGAGTGCGGTCACCACTTTTAAGGATGGGTGTGATGAGGGCAGATTTCCATTCTGAGGGAAACTGGCCCAGCGATAGGGAGTGGTTCAGAAGCATGATGAGAGGGGGAGAACTTCGTTAAAGGTGAGCCTAAGCAGTTTAAGATCTAGTGTGTCGCTGCTGAAACGTGATTTGCTGAGGGCCTTGAGTAGAAGAGGGCAGCTTTGCACTGAGATATTGCTTTAAAGCGGAATGGAGGGGAAAGGGGGTGGGGAGAAGAAATTGGGGAGAACACTACTAAGGTCAGAGAAGGAGGCATTATACATATTTGCAATCAGGGCAGGGTCTGTGGTCATAGACCCATTGGCCCTGAGTTGGGAGGAGGTGCACTGGAGGCTTTGCCATTGGGCTCTTTAGAGGAGTCCCAGAACTTGTACCTCCGAGCCCCATGTGGCAGTGGCCGAGGTTTAGTAGTACTCAGCTTTTGCCCTTACAAATACTCCAAGTACATTTATTGGCAGCTTCTTGGTAGCTGCCTATCAGCGGGTTTATCAGTATCCAGCGCAATGTACCTGCCTACATTGTCACGTCACATCTGGTCCAGCAGGACTTGTGACATCAAGGTGGGTCAACCCTTTAACTACCTTTTTCGCTAGGGGTGCATACCGGTCGTAGGGCAGAGTTGAAGGTGTCGATGAAGTGGTCGAGGGCAGAGTCAATGTTCAGTGCAGTTTTGATGGGGACCAACCACTAGCTGAGAGACACTGTCTAAGGGACGAAGTTTGCGGGTTTGGGCGGTGTTGGAGGATAGTTTTTTGGTGGGGGGGGAGCTTTCTAACAACATGTGACCAGTGACAAAGCACCGGGGAGTGGTCATTCAGGGCATTGGGTAGTACCCTGACCTGGGTTGCTTTGTGGGGTGCATTGGTGAGCTCTAGATCAAGGAGGGTGGCAGTACCAGTCAGTGGCGGAGCCAGGTTTGGGAGCATTTGGGAGCCGGGGGGCCATTCAGTCAATCACGGCCCCACAATGGGCACTAAACAGTGAATAAAGATGGTGGTGGGGTGCCACTACTCACACTGGGGCAGCCAGGAGGCGACGCCCCCAGCCCCCCTCTGGCTCTGCCACTGGTACCAGTCTTCTGGTTGATTCTAGTGGCAGTGATCACTAGTTGGGACAGGTTTTGAGAAGCTGCAGCATCCCTAATGGGAGCCGATCGTCCAGCTAGCCAATTATTAAAATCCCCAAGGGCAATGATTTCAGCCCTGTCAGGGGAGTGTCTGGAGGTGGGCGAGGACAGAGTGGAAGGCACTCTTTTGATTCGGGGAGGAATGTATACGTGGGAGAGGAGCAGGGGGCTCTGTTAGGTGCAAGAGTGAGAGCCTGGGCCCCATGTTCAAGAGTTGGGAATGGGAGGGCGAGACACTGTAATGAGTAGTGGACATACAGTGTACATCCACCTCCTTTTTTTAGGTTCTGTCGGCACGGTATAAAGTAAAACTGGGGAGTGAGACTGCGGAGTCTGGGGTGCAGTCGTTGAACCAAGTTTCAACTACCGAGATGACATCAGGGTGATTCTGGGCAACCCAGCCCTGAAAAGAGTCAAATTTGTTGAGGAGGCTACATATATAAAGAGAGGCAACTATTAGTTCCTAGGAGCAGTAACCTGGTGGGGGGGGGGTCCCGAGTTGGGTGAGCGTCTCCTGGAGAGGAGGAGCAGGAGCAGGAAGATGCGCAAGGATGCCAGTTTTAGTTGCTTCTTCATCAGCTTAGGCAGCAGTAGGGAGGGGGAAGAGCAGCGCATGGAGATGGGGATGGGTAGGTCCCGTAGAGAGGGAGAGCAAGGCAGAGCAGCGTCCACTGCTGTATCATGGCAGCCAACAGGGAGAGATGTAGGTGGGGGCATGGTCCGTCAGTAGAGTGAGTGGGATGGTATACTGTTAGAGGTGGGGGCTAAGATGAGAAGCCAGATAAGAGGCGGTTCTGGCTCACCATGTTGGGAGACATGCAGCATCCCTAGCAAAATGAGGGGGCTAGTGTTAGCAGTGCAAGCCACATGACAGAGCTGGTAGTAGTAAGCAGTGTCATAATGAGCAAAAGGTAGTTTGGGGGGGGGGGCTGAAAGGTTTAAGAGTGTTAAAAAACTGAAAGAAATTAGCCTGACCTTTTGGCTTAGTGGTAGAGCTGCTGACTTTGGTGCCAGGGGTCCAGGGTTTGAGACCTATAAGGGGACAGTAACAAAAAAGGGCTATAGTAGGAGGAAAGTGAGGAGGACTGGAGATTAGGAGGGTAAACTGAGTGGTGTGAGGAAGGAAAAAACAGGGGCTAGGAAAGGGCACTCCACTGACTCCTAGTGGTCAGAAAATATAAGCTGCAAATGGGAAAGTGGACACAGAAGGTATGGATGTGTCACATGACCAGTATGCAGCAATGAAAATAAAAGTAGAACTGGAGCTTGGGTGGACGGCCGGGCAGTTGGGTGTGCATCGCCAACAAGCCAACACCTCTCCACAAATCAAGCTGAAGGAGAGACACAGAAAGTGACAGCAGAAAATGGCACATCCAGTCTGCCCAACCCTACCTATTACTTGTTTAATGACCAATCCACTCATTGTTGTATCACAGACCACCTCCTCTGGCACTCCATTCCACTTATCTAATAGTCTTTCTGAGAAAAAGGACTTGCAAACATCCCTCCAGGTCCCCCCCAAGGTGTCAGCGTGGCTCAGTTGGTAGCACATCCGCCTCTGGACCAGAAGGTCGTGGGTTCTCGTCTCACACCGGGATTAGACTTGCACCTAAAAATCGCTGGCATCTGAGTGCAGTATTGGGGGGTGCTATACTGCTGGGGTGTGCCATCCTTCGGATGAGACGTTAAACCGAGGTCCCTTCTACCCATCCTGGTGTTGTCCTGGTGGGTGTCCAGGTGGAAGTAAAAGAACCCAGGGCACTCTTCGCAAAAAGAGTAGGGAACATTCCCGGTGTCCTGGCCAACATTCCCCTTCCCATAAACCAGTTCATGCAATTATCCAGGCTGTGTGTGGGTGATGATGTGCGATATGGCCGCCACCACACATTCAGTCACTTCACTACCAGTCTAGCATTGCTTGTAAAGCGCTTTGGATGTATGAAAAGCGCCATATAAATACTGATTCTTCTTCTTCAGCCAGCTCTAGTGGAGTCTCCCTTGTGTTTGCTATACAGCTTCAAACATCTTTTCAAGGCACAACAAAAACACAAGGATAAACCTTGCCATGGGATGAATAAGCTACGTAAGGAGTTCAAGTTATTAGTCATGTTGCATGCCAAATACGTATGCAATAAGGCACAAGTGCGTGATTATGGGTCAATAATCCCCCATCTCTTGAGGGTGTTGCTAGGCATGAGGCACTTACGCCAGTGCCTTTAAACACCTGATAGAGGTATGTGATTACTAACCAAATCACACATCCTAAAGTTTCAACATTAGTCCCCTTGTTGCTGTGTACATGGCCCCCTTCCATTCCTCTGATGCCGCTTTCCAACCTTTTTTTGCCACCCTCTGTTCTACGGGAGCCTCACTTCTTCAGGTCCCACATTCTGCCACTCCTGTACCTCTGCCTGACTCCCTGTTGCCGGCACCATCCACTGTCAGATGTCAATTTCTTGTCCTCTCTGGTGCCGGGGTCAGTTCTATCCCTTCCTAGGGTCCTCTTCATCTCATGGGGGCACTGAAGGAGAGGGAGAAATGCACTGCCAAAGCCAATATCCGGAACCAGGGGGCTGGGTAGCAGACAGGCCGCCGATGAAGAGCGGGTGGCTTGGGGAAGTGCCCAGGAAGAGCGTCACCCAAGGCTTCCTCGGACAGCACATTTTCTGCTGTTCTCCCTGCTTATCTCCACCCCCCACCTGCAGCGCGCACCCTATCAGCACCCTTGGGATGGGGTCCGACGCTGAGCAGCACTGCGTGGCTTTGCCACCCCCAGGAGGACAGTGTCCTCACGGACGCTCTTTCACGCTCCCTGCTGGCTCCCATGCATGAAGTCTGTAGTTCAGGGAATGAACCCAGGATGCCAGTGTGCCAGAGCTGTCCCTTACCACTTTCAAACCTGTCTGAACAGTTTTTTAAACGGGCTGGGAAAAAACGCTACTGTCACATGACTGTGGCGTATCCATGACGGACAAGCAGTTCAGGACATCTATTTTCTTGTCTGTTTTCAGTGTTTTCTTAATTAAACTAACTCATTGTATAAGCCCAGTAATGCCCTCCAAGGCTGTGTGTGTGTGCACAGTATATACACTCTGCTAAATACCTACATCTGCGGGGTGGGGTGGGGTTGTTAAACAACAAGCGGTACCCCGTGTATATTTTGTTGTGAACTGCATATTACTGTTGTAAAATGAATCAAGCCCTTATTTAGAACTGAGGACATGTTTAACTCATGCTCCAAGACAATTATCGAGGTATGAAGCAGTGGCTTCTGTCCCTCAATAAGGCTAGGAACAAAGTGCTGAAATACAGCCCACGTTGCTGTAAGCTCTGCCAACAGATTTTCTGTGTTTCGACTACTTCTCTAACTGAGTATCACTTTCAGCAGTAATGCAAGAACAGCAGCTCCACAAATGTGTCCAACCTGGTGTGCCAGTAGTGTATCTGTTTACGTTCTGGCTGTGATACAGAACTCCGTAGGGCTGCCAGAGTTACCAAGGCTTCAAACTGTGAAACCCTAGCAGCATTTGTACAGGACAGCATGTTCATCGCTTCCACTTCGTTAACAGGAGGACAACCCTGTAAATGTGATTCCACATTCCAGTAGGCCTATCCAATAAGAATCATTGCAGTGTTGATTTCGGAGTGGAGGATTGTGATAAATGTCACACGGTTTTCTATTTTCTGACCCACCTTTTCTTCTCTCTCTCTCTCTCTGGACAATCTACCTCACTGTTCTAATGCTTTATTACTGTTAATTTAAGAATATGGGCTCAGCTGAGCAGTATAACCCACTATTTTGTTTTATTTTAGCCCTAACTTTATACGCACAGTGACTCTCCTAGACAAATATCTAAAATTAACTCTGCTTTGCAAATAAATGAATAAATATTGAACTCAACAGAACTTGTAACTGAATTCCCAAAGAGGAGCTGACTGATGAAAGTTAGAAGGTTTTAACCCCTTGGTCTCTCTCTCTCTCTCAGTATCATATACTGTATATACATATATGTAGCAAAAACTATCTTAATGCTCATTAGGGTTGGTGAAGTACAAAATGCAAACCACACAAAGGCTGGAAATAAACTATTAGAGTTGCAAACGCAATGCCCACAAAGTCTGGAAATGTCCTATTAGGGTTCTTATGCCTAACTCCAACCACCCCTACCACGTGACCTACCTGCATGACCAGCGGACAGTATACAGGTACAAGGCCAAAGAGCAATGGCATGGTACCTTATAGGGTCACATATTAAAACTGGTATACAGCAACTTTAATCCCGACTCCCTGACCCTTGTGATTGATGGGCGAAGTACATGTCTGGAGTCATGCCATACAGGACTGGTGTTTCATACACATTGTACATCTGTAATTATAATACTTTTGGGGTGCATACCTGTGAAGGATTACATCCATTATACCAACCACCAGTTCAAACAATGTATTGCACTCCAGTGATCAAGCTGAAATAAACGATTCTTCCAAGCAATATCCAATGCAAGTGAATTTATTTGTCAAATGACAAAAAAATATACATTAACGACAAGGGTTCACAATAACAAATCCTGGTAAGTAGCTATAAGAGTTTTGGCAGTCTGCTCTCACAGACCCAGCACTTCAGTGTTAGCCTTCCTCTGTGACAGTACACTGCTAAAAATCTAATGGCTTCATACCAGAATTTGTTATTGTGAACTTTTTTCATTAATTTTTTGTTTTTACTCATCGCATATAACATTGTACTAATCGTCCTTTCAATTACTCAAACATTATATAACTTAAAAGTGCAGTACATGCATAAGTGTTAAGTTGTGGCTGAAGAGCTAGATTAAAATCAAGTTTTCTAAACACGAAAATCAAGTTTACGAAAAGTATTCGCAAACACAAA
Organism: Neoceratodus forsteri; assembly: GCA_016271365.2. NCBI lineage: Eukaryota > Metazoa > Chordata > Ceratodontiformes > Ceratodontidae > Neoceratodus > Neoceratodus forsteri. The sequence goes on from JADMNL010000032.1 coordinate 38,360,030, forward strand.
CACATTATGTCAATATGCAAAAGTGCATATACTTTATAAATTTTATTCAAAGCCTGCACATTTAAACATGAAAACATCATTGCAGCACAAATATTTTTCACAAGTACTTTTTTCTTTTTTTCTTTTCTATTGCAATTTTGGAATTTTCGGTTTTGCCCGACCCAGGACCCCGGCAATCCACGCGGCGGTGTCTTGTAGCGAGGCAAGCACACACTCAGGCACCAGCTCAGCTGCTCCACCCACCCTGGCAATTGCCACTGCCCCTCCGCCTACGCTACCTATTGGATCTCCACCCAAATGGAGTGGAATTACAGGGGGAGACGGATATTTCCTCCTGAGAGAGGAGAGCTTTCTTTAGTCTGCTCAGTACCCCCGTGCTGACTCTCTGACAACCCAAGGTCATTCCTGATCCTGGGTAACTGATGTGATGCGAGGTAAGACGTCCACGCCTTAGCCCTCTGCACCACCGGGATGGCTTTTCACAAGTACTTTTGACTGCATGAAGATTTTATATTTTACAAAATCGCTGCAGAACACGAAAACCAGCATGCAATGTGAATATTATGAGAAACACTTTGAGCCTCACAGTCAGTTTGAAAATCTTCGTACAGGACAAAAGCCACCATTCAGCACAAACTTGCTAGATAGGGCTTCAGTAGAATTAAAAGCTACAGTGGAAATAACATGTTATTTCCACTTGCCCTCTCAAAATAGCCATTTTATACACCAGTGTTATTCATCACTCCCAGTGTGTGTGTGTGTGTGTGTGTGATACACACACGGAATCTACTGAACTGCAGAGGAAGTAACACATTTTATCTCCACTGGCGGTGGTAAGACCTTATAAATAAATATTCTACTGCAAACTACTATGCATTTGATATACTTACCGACTGTCATGCTTTTACTAGTGTTTTACCTTGTTTTAGCTTACAACTGCCTTTCTTTCCATTGTTCTCTCTTTATCGACCTATTGTTATCTGTGTTCCATTTCCAGATTCTAACTGGAAACATAGAGAATAATGTATGGGCAACCATACACAACAAGGCTGTGTTTCCATCGAGGGGATGAGATGACAGTCTATGGACCTCAACAGCGAAGCTGAGGAGGTCCATGCTGTCATCTCAACCCCGAGATGGGAACACATGCCGAGCTGGGTGTGGCTGCCCATATTTTATTTGATGTATTATATGGTTTTGTACACAGGAATCACAGAAGTGTTCCCTCCACAATGTAAAAACAAAAGAAAGCAAAAACAAAGCCTTGCCATTTCTTTGTTCTGTTCTATGATCAAAATTAAATTTACAGACTTCTACAAATTAAAAGGTACAGATCTGGGCACTGGGTGGTTAGTAATCAGTTAGCTGTTGGGTGAATGAGGAATGTAACATTTTAGACCTTTAAACTGGGCTGAACAAATGCTCAGAATGTGCACAACACTTTAGAATGCGCACAACAGTTTAGAGTGTGTACAACAAGGATTCTGAACAGGCTAATTTTTATACAGAACAAAGTCTAACCATATACTATAACATGTTCTAAGTGACATACATTGTGTTCTAAGCGAAAATATTTATCCCCAAATAAAATGATTTATTTACCCAAATTATTCACCCTCGTGGTACATGCACCACGCACACACACACACACACACATATTATTTATACATAAAATAAATTTTAGGTACGTGTGATGCCTAGGGAAATGCATCCATCAAGGGGCCTAATACAATTATTTATTTATTTATTTAGCTTTTGTTGACCAGGTAAGTACACTAGACAAGACAATTGCCTATTTTCAGGTACGACCCGGGAGAGTACAGGAATTACAAATTTAAATACATAGGACAACATGATACAGATAAAACAGCTTACAAGTCATGTGCGGACAACATGATATAGATATAGATTAACACAGCTGACGAGTCATGTAAGGCATAGTTTTGTACAGTTTGTACTAATAATGGTACATGCCTCAAAAGCGTGTGGCGTTTCGATCCCATTAGGACCCTGAGATGTTATGCTTCCATGTGGAACACTTACCTGTCTTATTTTATATAATACCCGTGGACGGCTGTTTTACTCGTATGATCGCATTCTGTGATACTTTCTTGGTTTATCTTTTATGTTCAGGTATTTTTCCAGTGTTGTGGCGTTTTTTGGCTAGTGTTTTATTTGTCCCTTACTTTTCTGCTCACGTGAGTCCTCTTATATAAGGGCATGGCTGCAGCAGCCTGTCCTTTCTTTCAGTGTGGCACTGGTGATCGGGACGGTATGTAGTTTACAGTTGGGAACCTTGTGTGTGCAGTCAGGATCCACATGTTTTCTTCGGTCCAGAGCGGCAGTTGAAGGAGCTTGGAGTTGGCAGCAGCAGCAGGGAAGGTAGGGTGACTAAGAAGAACCATGCTGGCCATGAGAAAATTAAATATCTTGGTACAGTACTGTGCTGTTTAGTAAGTTTCAATTATTTATTTTAATTTTATTAATCGGGTAAGCACACTTGGGCCACATAGCCCTATTATAGGCACAACCCGGAAGACAATAGGAATTTAGTCTGTACATCCAATAGGTAACCTCAACAGAAGAGGTTTTTCCCCTGGGTTGGAAACAAGCATTGGTTCACTGCGCCTCTCCCGGTTACCAATTTTCAAAAAACAAATAAATAGATTTGCATGGGGTGGGTTGGCAGGTGTAATCTACAGGAGGTAGAATTTTCCTATAGCATTTAAATGTGACAGGAAATAATTTTCCATAGTTAACTTCCTTTCATGTCCTTTCCATGCCAGTTATGTATTCTAATATGCTTTGACAAATTATTAATAAATAAATAATCTAACTTTGGGGTGCCCTCACATCTGCATAGAGTTTCACCCACTTCTGCTCTTTCTTTTTATATTTCTAAGGTCTTGTTGTTGTACTACTGGCACAGTAATTTAAAAGCGTTTCTAATAAGGATTAATTACCCGTGCTGTAATATCGTATTCTTGTGTTACGACTGGCAGTAGCATGTTGTAAACCATTGTACAAATGGTTTACAGCATCCACTACTGCCTCGGTACCGGTTAACCATCAACGGTTCCCAATCGGGGACATCTGACTTCCTGAAAGGGAACCATGCCAGAGCATTACGCACTGCAGAGTTAGTCAATTTAACTCCTGAAATGGTTTTTAAAACCGTGTTTAAGCCTAGGTCTTATCAGGGTTTAAACATGGTTTTAAAAGACGGATTAGCAAGCATGTAATGCGAACACAAACTGTGCTAGGGCTCTTTAAAACAGTAAAAGCTCGTTAAACCGTTTTAAATACCCTAGTGCGAACAAAGCCTAAGACATTTCATGACATCCGTGACAACAATCCGTGCTAGGCATCTGAATGGCCTGCAATGGTGTTACTGATGCTATAGAATGTTCTGGCAGTATGCAGAGGGACAGAACAGCAACTGCTGAGGAGAGGAGGATTCAGAGCAGTTAAAATGAAACAGCAAAAAATTATTCATCTGACAAAATGGTCAAAACATATCAAAATAATAGATGGATACTAAAAGGAAAACAGCAGGGCATCTAGAAAGTAAAACAGTCTCCTATCATCTTAAGAAAGGTGGCGACAGAAGTGGCATGGAAGGGCGAGGCTGGATGTCTTACATCCTGCTATGCCATTGACCTGAGTTTGGGAACAGTGTCAGGCTGCCAGGGGTCAGCCAAGGTGGGAGAGGACTGAGCATTCGAAGGACTGCTCTCCTCTCCTGGGGAGGGGGGGACAAGCTGTGCTGCTCCTAGGTTGCCACATTATGGAGGCACAGTGTCAAGGAAGTCATCACAACTCCGTGGGGGTCGTTCAGTGGCAGGTGCGTGTGCCCTTCTACGTGCATGCAGAACTGTGTCACTGCTCGCCACCAGGACTGGGGAACCAGAAAAAGAGAGACTGCCTGAATCTGGACTAATGAAGCCCAACCTGCTACCCGGCCTGTGCTGCCACAGAAAGGTGACAAAGACAGAAACTCTCTTATCATTTTGGGAGGGGGGCAACTGAATTTCCCTGGGTTTCTGGCAAGTTAACTCCAGCCCATTGTGGTCTGAGGCTCTGCAAGTGCAAAGTAGCAGCTGGTGCTAAGTGACTCAATGACACGATTCATAAACTCTTATTATGAATATTTTATTATATATATATATATATATATATATATAGAGAGAGAGAGAGATCTTAATATAATTTGTAAACTCTTATTATGAATATTTTATTATGTGTGTATATATATATATATATATATAGAGAGAGAGAGAGAGATCTTAATATAATTTGTAAACTCTTATTATGAACATTTTATGTATATATATATATATATATATATATGAGAGAGAGAGAGAGAGATATCTTAATATAATTTGTAAACTCGTATTATGAATATTTTATTATGTGTATATATAGAGAGAGAGTGAGATAGAGAGAGCTATCTTAATATAATTTGTAAACTCTTATTATGAATATTTTATTATGTGTGTATATATATATATATATATATATAGAGAGAGAGATATCGAGATCTTAATATAATTTGTAAACTCTTATTATGAATATCGCCTTAGGTGCCCTTTGGGGGACATTTATGGCAGGACACAAGCGGGGACAAGCTGGAAGTATGTACAGACGCCTCAATCTCGATGATGTTAATAACAGTTTCTAAATCATCCTATTTGTAAAATATTAATAAAACTAAACAAAGTTTAAACAACAAGAGATTTACAAAAAAAAAATCCCCCTAGATTTATTGGAACAATCAGTTTCAAAATTTGAATTTAATGACTTCTTGTGGTTTTAAAAGTCCTCCTGTGCAAGTAATTCTCCACACTGTTTGGTTAAGCGATTTATAATTAGCATGGAACTCATCTCCCATCGTTTTGAACTGTAGCATGCTGAAAAGTGAGTCCTATGTTGGTTTCAGTGGTAACACAGTTCGTCACACTGAATCAAAGGCATTTCAGTCCTAACAGCATGCAAAGCTCTATTTGTTCAAGGATAACATGATATATTCTTCCAGCCAGAACATGGTTAGGACTTACAGCATTCGTTTCACTGAAGACTTTTCACAGCTATCCGAGCTGAATAATCGACCATTACTGTACTGTAGACCATGCTGGTTTTCAAAACAGGTCCCAAAGATGAAAGGTTAGTGTTCTAATTCAGGAACAAATCCAACACTGTACTGAAAAACCATTCCTTTTAACATACAGTAGTTCAGTCAAACTCATTAGTTTTACAACAGGTCAACAATTAACTAATTTTCTTTACGTCATTTAGAAATAGCATTTAATATTTTGTATATTTAATATTTATATTTAATATTATACCCTTGGCTGGCTGAACAGCCTCGGCACCGAGATCTCCCCGCTCATCACTTGGCCTTTTCAAAAAAAGGCTCCAACATTACCTCACTGCTTCCAGCACCTGTGACTGCCACTCCTAGCCAGCTTTCCCATTCCACCTCATTTAGTCCAGCAATATCTTCTCAGCACTTACCTTCTCCTCCCTATCACCTTCCCCCCTCCCCCCAAGCCCCACTGTGCAGCACTTCTCTATGTTCGACAACCGCCTGTGGCTGCTCATACCCCCTCTCGTTTCCCTCTGCTCTCCCTCCCCACCCTACCTTTTTTAACTTAGAAATTGTGTATGCTCACTTTACGTCGTGTCTTTGCTGTATATTGTGTCTGAAACTGCATTTAACTTGTCATGTACTGTATACTGCATTTACTTTGTAATGTACTGTATATTGTCTCTTACAGACGCGGAACCTTTGTAAAAGAGCCTTGGCTCAAAGGTACTTGTGATCCTAGAATTAAATTTAAAAAAAAAAAAAAGATAACTTTCCCAGAACAGTGCTACAGCATCATGATATTTCTTCAGTTCTATTCATAAAGTCTTGAGATATTTAAATTCCCCTTGAACTGAACATCTGTACCCCTCTGCAGGCAGTATCATGCTAATCTCTGATGTACAATCAATTTTCATTTTTTCTTACAAAGTTTTATTTGCTTCATCTTTTGAAGTCTGCGATACTGAAGCACTTATCAATACTTGAACTGTAACAGCAGCTGTCATTTGTGTGCCCTTTGACAGATAACTGAGAAGGTGCGACAGAAAAGACATGATACTTCGCAAGTTATTCCAAAAGATTAAGCACTGTTTGTTGCATTTTGTTTTGATTTGAGTGGGTGGGTGGGAATGAGGAAATGGGTGAGTTTTCTGACAAAACAAGTTATATGTCTCCCCTTGCTTTTCCTCTCTACTTTTACTCATGCTCCTGGTAACAGAGTTGTGGGTGTGAAGATCAGACAAAGCGCAAGTCTTGTGATTTCATAGGAATGTAGGAATTACACATGGGAACATGTCAGATTAAGCCCTACAAATCTATCCACCATGGTTGGTCATTATACCCCAGTACCCCCCCCCACCCAGTGTGAAATTCAACAGTTCTGACGGACACTGCCTATGTGACTGTTACAGCTGCACTGGTCTTCCATCTACTGCACTGCTACTTTGCTACAGAAAGCCGGTACACAAGGGTGCAGGCTAAACTTGGTTATGTTTCAGCTTGTATAGACTGTGAGGCGCTCTGGGTGGGCTCTGCCCAGAGGAGAGTCCATTAAATAAAGTTCATTGATGTTTGGAGGGCTTGCAATAAACAGCCGAGAGAGATTTGGCTTTCTTTCTCTCTCTCCCCCCTCACAGGAAGAGTCAGCATCTTGTAAAACAACCTTTAAAAGCACGAAAACACAAATTTTCACTTAACCAAGCAGTCTGCAGGGAAAAAAATCATAATTTTTATTCATGAATGCTTGAACATAAAGAAACACGTGAACTACCACTCTCTTGAATACTACAGCTTGTGGTGAGCAGCAGTGTCACAATTCTGTTTTATTGGCACTCATTTGCAGTTCTCACCACCTTATGTGTGGTATGACGTCATGGGCTAATCTAACAACAGGAAAGGAATCTGGTTTTATACGGCACCTTTTATGCAAACTGTTTAGCAAAGTGCTTAAAGGAGAACGGCGCTGAACCTGTTAGTCATTTTTCCCTGCAGAATTGTTTTTTTTAAAGAGATTCACCAATCAAAGGCCATGCACCTGAAATATAGGTGCCTTACTGCCATAGGAGTCGAGGATTGTGCAAATTTTCAAATATAATCCAGTAAACCTTGTTAGTTGATCAGGGCCCACGTTTCATTACCAAGTGGCCATGATCATACATAAAACTGATGGAAAACTGCAGCTTATTGATTATAATGGGCGCTCCCCGTTGCTCTCACTGGCATCTCGTCATTACATTAGTGAGCGTGGGGGCGGGCGTGGCGGCACTTATACCGGAAGTCAAGTGGGACCTGGTTTCAAGAATATTACAAGGGATACAGTTTTTCTTACTGGATTATATTTGGAAATTTGCTGGTCTTCAAACTCCTAATGAGCATAAGGCACCTATGTTGGCGCTAAAAGTAATTCTATTTATGGTGAATCTCTTTAAGTACTGATTGAAGTCTGTTACTTTTCCACGTATACAGCAACCTCAGTGAGTGTTTTCTGCTTTACGACACAGTGTAAACACAATTTTTAGAACTGTGCGATGCAGTTTATGTCCTAACAACCACAAAGATCTGTAGTAGAGCATGGATGCATTGTGCCAACAACAGAAGAGCAGAACAGGGACATAAACTACATCATACAGTTCAAAATGGTTCTTACCAGCAGTATGCAAATCAGAAACTCCCACTGGGATAACTAAAACACCTCTATAGTTAGAGCAATAACAGAATGTGAACCAGGATTTAAAAACAGTTTCTACTGGAGGAAAAATTACTTACAGATTTATCACAGTTTTCCAGCAGAGGGAGGTGATGCTGCCATCTTCAGCAGAAAGGAAATTCAAAGTGATCAGAGAGAGAGAGAGAGAGAGAGAGAGAGATAGACTAGGCCACTTTCTCAGGGTCACAGAAAGTGGCGGTTATTGGATTCAAACCTGGGTCATCAGGTTTACAGCTGTTGTATACTGCTCAGTGCTACTTTCTCATATGTGCTGCAGGGTGGAAAAGCAGACTCAGTGAGGACAGAGATATTTCCCGACAGATAATGCATTTCTCATCAAGTCAGCACGAGAATGTGAAACTCAGACAGTATGGATATATTTAAGTTACGGGCGGTATTTAACTGTATTTATTACTTTCTAGTTCTACATTGCAGTGAATACATTTTAGAGATCTGACAGGCTAAGTAAGGTCACATGACTTCCGCAAGATTTGCCTTACTGCAGTCTGGATCTCCTAAAATGCTGGTTTGTGTGGTTTTTCAACTTGTTTTCTATGCTGCCCCATTAAAGCTGAATGCTGCTGGTACTGCTCTCCTTCCCCGGAGTTTTCACCAGAGGGGAGCAGTCCCACATTATTGATGGTGCTAGGTAAACCATCCAATCAGTCTGCTTAGCGCCATCAGTAATGTGGAACCATAATTCCTCCTTCCCCTCTCCCCCTCCCTGCCTCACACTCTCCCCTCCATTTCCTCCCCTTCCTCCCCTTTCTTCTCTCCATACTGCCCTTCCTCCTTCCCACCTCCCTCCCTTCCCTCCATCCCTCCCCTTCACCCTCCACTTCCCTCCCTTCCTCGTCCTCTTCTCCTCCTTGGCCTACTGCAGCTGTCAGTTGACAGTCCATCTCACTAAACCTAGCAGCCTACTATGGGTCAGGGAAGGCGGTGGCTGAGTTAGTCTGGACATTTGTCTACTATTGCCCTTCAACCCATATCATGGAACAGGAGTCAGGGGCTACTGGTTGGAGCTGGAGATGGTGGTGGCCAAGATAGGAAGGGGGTAACCAGTTAAAAACTGCACTGGAAGCCAGCCCAGTGGTGTGGAGGGCTGAGGCATCTGTGCCTTACCTTCTGCCATGCCAGTGATCCGTGATCACGGTGCAAGAAGGGTGCCGGGGGTCAGCTGGGGAGGGAAAGGACTGGCGTCAGGACTGCTCTCCTCTCCTGGAGAGGGAGGACTAGTGCTCCCACGAGCGACTGCTCTGGGTGGAGCCCCAAGGTAGTCTTGGTCTGATGGGTGCCAGGAAAGGCGTACTGCAGGACTTCCGCAGGCGTCGTGTGCCTCAAGTACACCACGTCTGGCGTATGTGCCTGAACAACGGGGACAGGAGAAAAAATGGAGGAAAAAACCTCTAGCTGCAGGTGATGATCGACACTCCGCAGCCTCCTCACCCGGCGACCGGGCAGAACTCTGGAAGGTAAGTCCTGGTGATATTGGGGTGACAGGGCTGGGGGGCGGTCTGAAGGGGGCAGCTAGGGCCGAGGAGAATAAAATGTATATGGGAAAAAAAAAACTGCATTGCGTTCTTATTTTTCAAAGAAGACTATATGGATGAGGGGTGAAAGGCATGGCTAGATGGGGAGGGTTAAAACTTTTTTGCCCTCTCTTTTTTCAGCCCAATAACAAAAACTGAATCCCAAATACCACGTAGCTGGGGCTCCAAGTATGAATACCTGCAGAGTATCTGGAGTTCTGAGTGCAAATTTCGCCATGTATCTGGGGTGTGAGAATCAATACTCACCATGCTTGAATACTCACAGAGTATTTGGGATTCGAGCACAAATACTCACCAAGTAACTGGGGTTCCAAGTATAAATACATTACCAGGTATCTCAGGTTACCAGTACAAATACTTGCAGAGTATCTGAGGTTCTAGTATGAACAGTCGCTGAATATCTTGGATTCCCAGTACAAATACTTGCCGAGTAGCTGGGATTCAGAGTACACATATTTCTTTATTTATTGAAGAGTTTCACCAGAAAAACACACTAAGCAACAAGTTGCTCGTCTCACGGTGCATCCCGGGGAAGGGGGAAAAGGGGAACATAGGCAATACAGTATAGATAAATCGAATGTACATTTTCAATTACCCTGTGGTATGGCATATACATAGGAAACCTGTGCAGATAAAGCAAATGCACATATACAAAAGTGGTTGGATAAGACATATACAAAGGTAGAATCGAATCAAATACATTTACAAGGTTATACATATAGTGCAACAAAGCAAAATAAGCTTGAAGTGCCATTAACATTGGGAAATACAGCAGAATCTTCATTGACAAGTGCAGTTTGAGGAGTAAAAGTTGTGTAGGGCTTGGGAGATGGAAGAGGAAGATGGAGAGTATCAGATGGGCATAGGTAGTGAGTTCCAGAGTATAGGGAAGCGATAAGAAAGCACCTTGGCGCTTGTTGTACAGACTGCTTCCAGTACCTGCGGTTCAAACTGTACTGCAGGTATCTGGAATTCCAAGTACAAATACTCACTGAGTATCTAGAGTTCTGAGTAAGAATACTCACTGCGTTTCTATGGTGTTGAGTAGGAATACTCACTAAGTTTCTGGGGTGCTGAGTGTGAATACTGCTGAGGTTCTGGGGTTCCAAATGCAGAATACTCACCAGTAGCTGGGGTTCAGTATGAATACCACAGAGTATCTGAGTTCCAAGTACAAATACTCACTGTGTAATTTGGGTGCTGCGATGAATATTCACTGCTTATCTGACAAGCTGAGTACAACATACTGAGTTATCTGGGGTTCCCAATACAAATACTTGCAGAGTATCTGGGGTTAGGAGTAAGAATACTCACAGAGTATCTGGGGTTCAAAGTAAAAAATACTTGCCGTATATCTGGGGTGCTGAGTACGATAACTAACCAAGTATCAGGGATTCTGAGTATGAATACTCACCCAGTATCTGGGGTTCTGAGTATGAATATCTGTCAAGTATCTCAGTGATGAGTACTAATACTCATCGAGTATCTGAGGTGCTGTGTACTAATACTCACGAGTATCTGGGGTTCCAAGTACAAATACTCGCCAAATATCTGTGGTTTTGAGTACGAATACTAGCCGAGTATTTGGGGTTTGAGTACATATCGTGATGAGTATCTGGAGTTCTGAGTATGAATACTGTGGGTATCTAGGGTGCTGAGTACAAATACTCACTGCTATCTGGGGTGCTAAGTACTTATACTCACCGACTATCCAGGGTTTCAAGTACAAATACTTGCTGAGTATCTGTGGTTCCAAATAATAATACTAGCCAAGTATTTGGGGTTCCAAGTAGAAATTCTCACTAAGTACATAGGGTGCTGAGTACAAATACTCACTGAGTATCTGGAGTTCCAAGTACAAACACCCACGGAGTATCTAGGCTGCTGAGTACTAATACTCACCGAGTATCTGGGGTGCTGAGTACTAATACTCACTGAATATTTGGGGTTCAAAGTATGAATACTCACTGAGTATCTGCGGTTCCAAGTACAAATATATTTGGACTTCTGAGTACGAATTCTCACCACGTACCTTGGGTGCGAGTACAAATACTCACCGAATATCCGGGGTTCGGAGTACTAATACTTGCCAAATATCTTGAGTTCTGAGTAATTTACCACCAAATATTGAAGAGGGGGTACTCCCACACCATTACTTCCCAAAAGTGTTATGCAGATATGCGAGCTGAGAGTTTCACATCCATGAAACTCTGCCTTATCCTGTCACAGATGATAACCTTTCAAGAGGCATTTCCTCCTGATGTACTAAGATCTCATGGCTGGAAAACAGGAACAAACTGTGCTTTTCTGGACCATCTACTTCCATTTAATCACAATAAAAAGAAAATAAATCAAAAGGCTAGTGCCAGACAACGGCTGCTCCATAGATTTCCATAGGGAGGCAATGTAGCCTTGTTGAGCAGAGAGCTGTTAAACTGGAGACTGAGGTTTATTTATTTACAAAATATTTCACCAGGAGAGACAACATGACCTGAGGCATAGCTCGCTTCAAGAAGCATCCTGGGGAGGGGGTACAGAGGCTGGGAGGTGCAATTACACATAATTTAAACTTAATACATTATTACATGATAACACAAGACAGAAAAACAGGTTACTCACCTGTAACAGTAGTTCTAGGAGTGGTATATGTTGTTCATCCACACTCTTTGGCATGTCCCTTTCCCCTTTAAGGATCGCCGGAAGTCTTCAAGCTGGCTCCTCCTACCCACCCACCCAGGTGGTATAACCCTTGGCTCCACCCCATGATGCCAGATCTTAGCCCACTGGAAGCCAGGTGTTGTGCGTCCACAGCCGGGGAGGTCGGGTGGGTCTATCTGGATGAACAACATATACCACTCCTAGAACTACTGTTACAGGTGAGTAACCTGTTTTTCTAGGATCGTGGATATGTTGTTCATCCACTATTTGGCAGACTCCTAGCAGTTCTCTGGAAGGAAGGAGGCAAGGTGCACACCCCTACTTAGAAAAACAGAGATTGGAGAACTGAGGCCCCAAAACCAGCTTCCGGTGTGACTCAAGGTTGATGTGGTAATGGGTAATGAAGGTGTTTGCTAACTTCCAGGTAGCAGCCCGACAGATTTCCTGGATAGGGATGTATTTGGAAGCAGCCACCGATGCAGCGGTATGGCGGGCAGAATGAGCTCTTATCCCTCTAGGAGGCTCCATGCCCGCCAACTCATAGCACAGACTTATGCAAGATGTAATCCACCTTGCAATAGTCTGTTTTGCTGCAGGTCTGCCAGAAGTGGCTTCAGCACAGGTGACAAACAGCTGGTGAACCTCTCCCCGAATTTCCACTGTCCTCTCCTTATAATAGGAGAGAGCTTATCTCAGGTCCAAAGTATGGAGCCTGTACTCAGCCTCCAAGGTGTAATTAGGGTAGTATACTGGCAGAGTTAACACCTGGTTAAGGTGAAACTCTGACACCACCTTCGGAAGGAATTTCGGTTGGGGGCATAGGACAACCTTATCCCTGTGGAAGACCAGATAAGGGGAGTCCACTGAAAGCGCCTGGAGCTCCCCTGTCCTTCTGGCAGACGTGATAGCCACCAGGAAGGCCGTCTTCCATGACACGTGTGACAATGCACACTTGTGCACTGGTTTGAATGGCTTGCCCATGAGCTTTGCCAGTACCAGCAGTAAATCCCACGGAGGTGGAGGATCACGTACTGGAGGGGATATGTGATCCAGACTTATGAAAAAGTACCGACCACTGTCTCCTGTGCCAACGTCATCTGACCGACTCGTGCCCGGTAAGCAGAGAGGGCTGCTAGGTGCACCCTAAGAGTTGATAACCGAAGACCCCCTTTGGACAGAGACCAAAGGTAGTCGAGAATGTTAGCCACTGGACATGACAGAGGGTCCAGGCCCTTGCCCTGACACCAAATGGAAAACCTTTTCCATTTGAAGGCATAACATTTCCTGGTCAATTCCTTTCTGGATGCCTCCACCACGGTGAGGACATCCTCAGAAAGACCCAAAGCCTGGAACTCTAGTTGCCCAGGTACCAGGCTGTGAGGTGCAGGGACTGAAGGTCTGGATGGTATACCTTCCCCTGATTGAGAGAGATCAGGTCCGGGTATGCTGGAAGCCGCTCCGGGGGCCTGCAGCTGAGGCTGAGGAGATCTGGATACCAGAACTGGCGCGGCCAGTCTGGGGCTACCAGAATCACCTTCACCTTGTCCCACCTCACCTTGTGAAGCACCTTGTGGATCAAGGGGAAATGGAGGGAAGGTGCAGAGGAGGCCTGGGGTCAACGGCCTCAAGAAAGCATCCCTCTGCATCAAGCCCTGCTGAGAGGGGTGGGCATGAAACAGCCTCAGCTTGGTGTTTTCCCTGGAGGCAAACAGGTCCACCATCGGTTTGCCCCAGTGGGAGAACAGGCTGTCAGCTACCTCTGGATGGAGAGACCACTTGTAGGATGTCTCGCTTAAGCGGCTGAGAGCATCCGCCAGATGGTTTGAGGCTCCTGACACATGGATGGCTAGGAGATCCGCCTCCAAATGGCTGACGAGGGTCCAGATGCAGAGCACCTCTCTGCAAAGCAGACGGGAGTACGTGCTGCCCTGTTTGTTGAGGTAGTACATGGTCGTGGTACTGTCCATCTGGACTTGAACCACTTGACCCTGGAGCTGAGGAGCGAAAGCTGACAGTGCCAGTCTGACTGCTCTGAGCACCAACAGATTGATGTGGTATCGGGACTCCTCGGGGTCCAGAACCCATGGGCCCTTTTGTCCCCCATGTGGGCTCCCCAGCCCATGAGAGAGGCATCGGTCATGAGGGCTGCCATCGGCTCGGGGTGGACAAATGGGATCTCTTCCTGCAACCGGTCTGGGGCAGTCCACCACTGGAGAGCATCCCACATCTTCTGGGTTACAGTGATCAGCTGGTCGAAATGACTGTGGCGCTGAGTCCACTGGGTGGCCAGCTCCCACTGGAGGGGTGCATTTGCAACCGGGCCCAACGGACCACTGAAGTGCACGCTGCCATGTAACCCAGAAGGCGCAGAAAGTCCCGGGCAGGGCGCAATTGCCCAACCAGAAATGATTGGGCAAAGGAGGAGAGAACCTCTGCCCTGTCCGCTGGGAGCCGAGCTCTGGCTTGACGAGAGTCAAGCTCTGCCCCGATGAAGCACATCACTTGGGAAGGCACAAGTTCCAACTTGACCTCGCTGATCAGACGGCAGAGTTGGGAGCAGGTCTGGAGGGCCAGGTCCCTGGACCTCTCCACCTCCTGTTGGATGGGACCTGCTAGAGCCAATCATTGAGGTGAGGATAAATCCTGACCCCAGCGCCTGAGATGGGCTACCACCACTGCAATGCATTTGGTGATGACCCGTGGGGCCAATGACAGGCGAGCGGCATGGCTCGGAACCTCTGCCGGGCCCTGCTCTGAGCGGAGGAACTGCTGATGAGATGGATGGATTGGGATGTGAAAGAGCATCCTGCAGATCCAGTGAACAGAACCACATGTTTCGCTCCAAGGATGGTATGATCTGGGACAGAGTGACCATCCATAAGGTATGTGACCTGAGATACTGATTCAGGTCATGCAGATCTAGAATGGGGCGCCAGCCCCCCATCCGCTTGGGCACCAGGAAGTACCTGGAGACAAAGCCTGGGTCTGTTGGAAGATCCGCCACTGGAGCGACTGCCTCCTTGAGGAGGAGCTGAGCAATGTTGTCTCGGAGAGCCGACTGAGTCTGGATGGATACTCTTTCCTCCCAAGGGGCTTGGCTTGGCTTGGAGGGTACTGCTTGAATTCCAGAGGCAGTCCCTAACCGACCACTTTGAGAACCTACCTGTCCATAGTGATAGCGGACCAGGTGGAAAGGAAGTGGTGGAGCTGGCCCCCCAAAGGATGACACAGAGCTGGCGCGACGGGAGAGGGGAAGGCAGCCCCTGCTCCGTCACTGAGCAGGCTTGGAGGAGGAGGAGGATCCAGGACCTGAACCTTGGCCTCCTTTATGGGTCTGGGAGGGCCTGGGCTTGGACCAGGGGTGCCAAGCTTGAGCCTGCTGCTGCTGTTGCTGCTGCCCTCCTTGAAAGAAGGGTTGCTGTGCCGCAGGGGAAGAATGCGGAAAAGGCTTCTTCTTCTGCTGTTTCTTGCCCGAAGAACCTTTAGCAGAAGTAGCATCCAAGGTGGCATTGGACTGCTCAATACGCTGAAGGTGACCAGCCACACCTGGGCCAAAAAGGTCGGTGTCCAGGAAAGGCACGTCAGCTAGTTTATGCTGAGTATCTGCCAGAAAGGAGGAGAGTCTCAGCCAAGCCCTGCGACTACAGGCAACTGCGGCTGCCATCAAGAGGGCACAAGAATCCCCAATGTCCAGGGCTGTCGGAAGCTGCTGATTGGCAACAGCCCAGCCCCGATCCTGGACCTGCTTGACCGTGGTCTGCATGTCAGTGGGGAGGTGTGGGAGGACTTCATTCAAAGACCCCAAGAGGGCATGGGAGAAGTGTGCCATGACGACGGCCGAACCTGCCTGATGAAGGCCTAAAGAGGAGGCTGCATAGACCTTTCGAGCCGAATGATCCAAGAGTTTGGATTCTTTTTTGGGAGGCCAGTCAGTGTCGGCAGAACTGCCAGTATGCCTGAACACAGAGGTGGTCACCAGGCTCTTGGCCGAAGGGTGCTCTGTGAATCCCACAAGGGACCCCATGGGCACCGCATGCTTGCGGGCCATGCGGGCAGACGAAGCTGGACAGGAGGCAGGGCACTGCCAAAGTTCTAAGGCTGGGACAACTATGGCCTCGGCCACAGGAAAGGCTTCCGTCAGGGTATCCCCTCTCTTGAGGATGTCCGTGAGAGGGTACTCTGCCTTTTTCTGGATAAGTTCCAGGGGCATCTCTGTAGACTCAGAGATGAGGCGAAGAATGCCCTGAAAGGACGAAGGACCTTCCTCCATCTCTAACCCACCAGTCAATTCGTCATCCCCGGGAGGAGAATGTAGGCTGATCACATCCGAATCTGAGGAATCCGGATACAACAGTCGACCGCCCAGGTCACCTTTGACCCGCCGAGGGCAATCCGGAGTGACAGTGACCGAAAGACATCGGGGAAGCCCAGTGTCTGGTCTATCGAGGAAAGAAAGAACTGGAATCCAAATGAGAGAATCATCGACTAGAGTCGGCGACAATGGGTCGATCGGGTCGATGATGATTTCAACCTCGTCGATCGACTGGCCAGACGGCAAAACCGAGAAGCCAGTGGCTGAAGAGGCAATTTTGACCAAAGTTGAGACTGCCAGTTCCTGGGACCGAGATCTCTCCCGATCCCAAGAACGTCTTCGTCGAGACGAAGATGATCCTGGTCCTTTTCCACTGACGGACTGGGAGGAGTGCATGCCCAGAGCCCTCCCCTTAGTTGGAGAGACTGGCATGACTCTTGGAAGGAACCTGAGAAGGTGGAGCCCAGGTTGAGTGGAACAAAGAAGCTCCAAGAGGAAGATTCTGTGGCCTGAGCCGCTTCCTCCTCGAAGGTTTGCATGCGTTCCAATTGCTCAGCAGATCCCGCGACCATGGAAGCCGCCCACCGAGCCTCCTTTGATTTCACCGGAGGGTTCCATTTTTCCGGTCTCCCCAACTTCAGGCATGCAAGACAGTCATTGAGGACGTTACGGTGAAATGCGAGACAAAAATGGCACTTCGAGGTGTCATGGTCAACACTCAGACAATAGACGCATGTGGTTTGGGGATCAGTGCATGACATTTTCTGGCCACAGGAACACTGGCGAAATCCGGGAGTAGACTTGTCTTCCATAATTGAAGGTAGGTAGTAATGATCGCTAATGCGAACTAGACAAATTTTCAGAATAACCGAAGGTTTTGAAGCCATGGCCTACAAAATGCGGGAGCATGAAGGAGGCAACCTGACTCTTCCAGCTGAAAGGAAGATCTGGCATTATGGGGCAGAGCTGAGGGACATACCACCCGGGTGGGTGGGAGGAACCAACGAAGACTTCGGCGATCCTTAAAGGGAAGGGACATGCCAATGAGTGTGGATGAACAACATATTCACGATCCTAGAAAAATATTTATTATAGTCAAGGCACCTGGAATTCTGCGATTCTGCGTTTGCAGAATTTTCATAAATTGCACCATGTTGCAGAATATATAAAGTGCGAGTATTCATTGTTTTTGGTGAATTTTCATTCAAATATACTATTGTTTTGTAGTGTCAGGCTTTCCTTCCCATTTCATTTATCCTGAAGCCCCTCTTCTATGCTCACTCAGCATGTGATGTCATCGATGACATCACATCATATTAAGCCAATAGCTGGACTGCATTCTGCCAGAGAAATGAATAAATCAAGTAGCAGAAATCAGAAAATTCTGCCTCAAAGCACCAGGGGCCCTGATTATAGTAGACCTAAGTGAGTAGCCACCAGGAGAACTTACATGTTACCACCCAGGGCCGAAGACCATGGGACACTGACATCCCACCAGAACCTGGGCTTGAGCAAGTCTCTGTCTCGCTGTCTCTCTCTGTCTTGCTTTCTCTATAGTTGACCCCCCCCAAGCATTCCTTAATACTCTCTCAACCTCACTTACATATTTGTGTGTATGCCTCATTGGTACTATGAGCTTGTGAGGTAACCCGTGAGGAGCGCATGGGAAGAGGCGCCGTCCGTACGGTGACTCCTTCTCTGGAAATCGCTCCACGGCGATGGGAGGTAGGGAGACGGATGAGGTGGGTGAAATGGACAACAGGATGTCGCTATATGTATGCACAGGCGCGAGCATGGGCTGGGAGGGGCGGAGGGCTGTGCGGTGTGGCGCTGCGGTGGGTTGCCGAGCACGCGTCGTGGGTTGGCCTGTGGTTGGGGTGGGTGAGTACCAGGATCGGGTCCAGGGCTGGTGCAATTTATTGAGCCCGGCCCAACCTTTAATTTACATGCTTGACCCCCCACATGCACCCTGGAGTTGAGAATCCTTAGTAGGTGGGTTTAGAGGGCGGGCACAGCCCACACAGAAAGCACTGAGATTATGTCCCCGGCGCCACTGTCCTATGCGCTGGCGGTGTCAGAGTGCCAAAATGTTTTCGGCACTTGTGCGATGATAATCGCCTTTAGGCTTTCGCCATTATCACATGGAACCACTTGTAAAGTGCTTTGGGATACAGTGTGCATTAAAGGTGCTCTGTACAATCAAATATTTTCCATGTTACTTTTCAGATGAGGCCCTAATACTGTTTTGGCAACTGTCACATGAGATTGTACATGTGAAAAGAGATTTTACACAGCCCGTAGTGACAACAGTAGTGGTCAAATTCATGCCGGCAGCAAAATACAGAAAACCATTTTCTTGATAAACTATAGATAGAAACTGCTTTGTGAACATGGTATAGTGAAACAAATTACTTTAGCGTAGCACGGGGTGCCTCAGCTCATCAGGCTACTGCGCCAGCTCCAACTGAGCAACAGTCTTAACTAGAGCACGAACTGTCTAGTCCTTTAAACCTATAAACAGAGGTGAGAAAGAAGTAAGTGCCTCAACTGGGACTTGAACCCAGGCCCCCTTTACACCTATAAAGCATTTATAAAGAGTTTTCACTAGAGAATCTATGTGAGCTGTGTAAGTCAGTACACTACTGCCAAGGGAAACGCCACTACGCTATACTGCCTGGGGAGGTAGTACAGCATAGTGGTAAAGAGCACTGAGCTGCAAACCTGGAGAACTGAGTCTGAATCCCACAGCCACCACCTGCATACTGTGTGACCATGAGCAAGTCACTTAACTTACCTGTTGCTTCCAGGACGCACCTGGAAACAAGTCTTGGTGAACAAATTCAACTCTTACTTCACCTCCTGTGCCTCTGCTCTGCTATCCTCCTTCCACCTCCTCTATTTGTTGCCCCAATCCCCCCAGCCTTCCCTCTCCACCTACCTCCTTCTCAACAATCCCCCGCCCGCTACCTTGGATGCCCTGCACACACTCAACCCATCTAAAGGTAGCTCACTTTATGGACTAGACCCTAAGCTGCTCCATCAGCTCCCACAGTTGCTGCTCCTTTATCAGCTCTTCGCAACCTGTCCTTTGATACAGCAACTATCCCATCAATCTGGAAGCACACCGCTGTTCTCCCACTGCCCAAGGGTGGGGATCCAATCACGCTTGCTAACTATTGCCCTATATCCCTTCTTCCTACCTTTGCTAAACTTCACGAACACCTGGTCCTTTCTCAACTCTCCTCCTTCCTTTCTGACTCTAACTTCTTAACTCACTCCAATCTGGGTTCCGGAAGAACCATTCCACTACTACCTCCTGATTAGGCTCATGGACTCTATCCTCTCAGGGATGGAAAATGGCCAAATCACATCAGCCATTTTTGTTGACCTTGCTAAGGCTTTTGACACTGTCTCCACCCCTTCTATTAACTTCCTTCTCCTCGGCTGGTTTACTGCCTCTGCCTAAACTGGTTCAGTGCCTACCTAGTAGGAAGGACCCAGTCAGCCAGAATAGCTGATTCCATCTCCCCCTTCCCATCCATACTGGCATACCTCTGAGATTCATTCTGGGCCCCATTCTTTTTTCCATTTTCTTAAATGACCTTCCCTCAGTCTGCTCGTCCATCTTTATCCACATGTACGTCAACGATACCGTCCTCTATTGCTCAGGACAATCCTCTGTTGATGTTGAAACCAGACTTCAGCATGACTTCTACAAAGTTCAGCACTGCTCTTCCTCCCATCAACTCTCTCTCAATGCCAAGAAGACAGTCTCAATTACCTTCGGCACTAGGCAGAGACTCTCTAGGCTTCCCACCAGCCCTCCTTCCACACCTTGATGGACAGTTCTTGATGATACTTCATCTTTTAGGTACTTGAGGGTTTGACTCAGCCAAAATCTAACTTCTCTGGACATGTGGATGCCATCCTGAAGAAACTGCACCCCAAGCTTGGTGCCCTCTACAGAAACCGTAGCTGCCTCCCACTACCGACTGGCGTGAACCTGTCAGAAGATGATCCTACCAATTTTTAACTACTGTGGTATAGTCTACAGTGCAGCTCCCAAATCTTCCTTACACAGGTTGGACATCCTTTTTAGCGCTTTCTGTCGCTCGTCCTCAACTCACCTCCTCTACCCATCACTGTAATCTCTACTCGCTGGCCTTCCCTCATTAGAAAATTGCCACCTTCTCCACTGTGCCAAATCTGTATCAAAATGTTGGTTTGGAACCCTACCCCCTTACCTTAACTCCCTTCTCTCCTCCCACCCTTCCCCAGCCCACTCCTGTAAATCTTATGACCATCGTTTAATGGTTGTACCACGTTGTACTACAGCTACTGGCCAGTCAGCCTTCTCTCATCGCCTCCCTAAACTTTGGAATGCCCTTCCCCCTACTCTATTACCCTGGCCCTCCAAAACGTCTGCTCTCCAAATTGCAACTGCAACTAAGCTCCTCCTCTACACCTCGGTAGTGCTAGCCTTCTGTCAGCCTGAGCCTCCTTCTGTTATAGCTCTGTACTCAAATGTTTGCACTTATTGCCTCTGCAAGTTGAAATCACTGAATATTAAGACAGCACTGATTAAATCTTGTTACCATGTTTGTGTTCATTTGTTCTCCACTAATTTTGTACTGGGTTTGTAATGTTCTGTTAATGGTTTTATATTCTATGTTTCCCTGTACCCTCTCCCCCAGGATGTACCGTGAGACATGCAACTTGCTGTTCAGTGTACCCTTCCTGGTGAAACATTTCAATAAAAATAAAATTAATAAAATGTGCCTTTACTCGCCAAAAATTGTAATACATAAAAATATATATTTGAAATTTAGTACAATTTCAACAGGTGTGTTATCAAGGGCAATGAAGTGAACAAAGTATTGGATCTGATACCTTGTATTGGACCAACAAGAAATTTTTAGTTCACAAGCTCTTAAGTTCACATAGAGCCCTTCTTCAGCTTGAAAGCCTGGGTACTAAAAATCTCCTGTTGGCTCATGGCACAAATTAGTTTGGGAACCTTGATTTAGCAGTTTCTGCTAATTGGCAAAATTCTGATTAGCAACTAGTCAGGTTTGAGAACCAGTTTCACTAAATCGTTATTTATACCACAAGATGCAGCCCAGAAGAGTGCAATTGTTTGAGGGGGGGGAGTCAAATATGTGGGAAAAATGACCGTAGTTCTGTACATTTGCCACTTCTGTGTGAAAAAATTACCACGAGTTCGAAAATGTTTACTGCAGTCGGAAAATAAGTCAACTGGCAACTTCTGTTTATCAAGGTTGCACTGAATTAGCAAGTTGTATTTTTTGGGGGCAACAAATTGTGATGTGAACCTGCTTAATTTATACGTTGGTTGTTTTTTTTTTTTTTTTTTAACAGAAGAGACACACTAAGCCGAAAGCTTATTTACAGGTGCGACCTGGGAGAACAAGGAAGTTAAGTGACTTGCTCAGGGTCACACAGTATGCAAGTGGGGGTTGTGGGATTCAAACCCAGGTTTGCAACTCAGAGCCTTAAACCACTGCACTATATTGTCTCTTGAAAAAGATTCAATTTAGGTTATTTTTAAGGTCAAGGTTTACTGTGGTTGAATGAAAGGTTTCAAATCACTTACTTTGTTCTTCTGTTTGTTCAAGAACTAATACCGCTGGAAACAATTCTCTGCAAGATCGAGCAACGAATTTACCATTACCATCATTACTTATAATGATGTGCGCTGAACAGCCAGTTAATTATCTGAAGCAATGTTCTGCAGACTGACGAACAGCGACGTACTGAATGAGATGCAGTTAACCGGTACCGAATATCACAGGGGAAACCATACGTTTTAGATATGTTTCAGCTTATATATATAAAAATTATTTAATACTTCTTAATTTCT
Source organism: Neoceratodus forsteri (assembly GCA_016271365.2). NCBI lineage: Eukaryota > Metazoa > Chordata > Ceratodontiformes > Ceratodontidae > Neoceratodus > Neoceratodus forsteri. The sequence goes on from JADMNL010000032.1 coordinate 38,382,227, forward strand.
GCCTTTTTTTATTATATTTATGCAAATTAATTTGAAACCAAGATCCCTGTCCATTAGACTTCACGTCCTCTGGCTACTTGTCTACACCCAACATCATAATTCACTACTATACTACATCACAATCATTTCCATTGCAACAGATTCTGATATCACAAGCAAAGAACTATGATGCCAGGCACAGACAAGCAGCCAGAGCACAGGAAGTCTAAGGAACAATAGTCCTGTTTTAGTGTTGACAGGTGTAGTTATGAAGAACAAACTCAGCACAGAGCCACATCAATTTATTTATTTATTTATTGAATTATTTCACCAGGAAAGGCACACTGAGCAAAGCGATACTATCACCCGGTGCGACTGAGAGGAAGGGTACAAGGGGAGGATAACATGCAGGCTATCATAATAACAATTAGGCAGTTACACAGAAGAGAAAAGTAATAGTTGGTTACAACATTTGTAGCAGACAGCTAAAAGCGTATACCAGAGGAATACACATAACTGTTATACATACATAGTACAGATTGGTGCTGTAGATTAACACTTGGGGCTAAAACTAGGCAGGCCAGAGAGAGACAACAGTGTTAGACAAAATTGCTAATGTGATGCTATAAACATAATATTCCAGCCATAAATAACATTACAGATTCATTTATTTAGTTATTTTTAAAAACAGTGACAGACGTGCACTGTTTGCTGCCAACACGCCTTGTGGACATCTGTGTGCAAGAATACATGCACCCTGTAGTGACAGATGTACACTGTGTGCTGCCCACGTGCAACCTGTACTAGCTGATATGTTCCCAAATGTGACAAATAAGCACTGTGTACTGCCAGGTGTGTACCTGTACTAGCACACACACATCAACGCAGTAGGGAGATGTGTAACTTATGCTGCCAGGTGTGCCTGTGTGAGCAGATATGCACCAGTAGTGACAGATGTGCACTGTGTGCCACCAGGTGTGCACCCTGTGGAGCAGATATGCACCCAGCAGTGACAGATGTGCACTGTATGCTGCCAGGTTTACCCTGCACTACTAGCACGTACATATCCCGCGTGGGAGAGCTGTGTAACTTGTACTGCCAGGTCTGCACCCTGTACTACCAAATATGCACCCAGTAGTGATAGATGTGCACTGTATGTTGACAGGTGTGCACCTGTACTGGCAGATATGCACCCATCAGTGACAGATGTGCATTGTGTATTGCCAGGTGTGCACTCCGTATGTTGACAGGTGTGCACCCTGTACTAGCAGATATGCACCCAGCAGTGACAGAGGTGCACTGTGTGCTGCCAGTAGTGACAGATGTGCATTGTATGCCACCAGGTGTGCACCCTGCACTAGTACATATGCACCCAGTAGTGACAGGTGTGCATTGCATGTTGCCAAGTGTGCACCCTGTACTAGCAGATATGCACCCAGTAGTGACAGATGTGCACTGTGTGTTGCCAGGTGTGCACCCTATACCAGCAGATATGCACCCAGCAGTGAAAAATGTGCATTGTATGCTGCCAGGTGTGCACCCTGTACTAATAAATATGCACCCAGCACTGACAGATGTGCATTACATGCTGCCAGGTGTGCACCTGTATGAGCAGATATGCACCCAGCAGTGACAGATGTGAATTGTGTGCTGCCATGTGTACACCTTGTACTACTAGAGATACACCTAGTAGTGACACAAATGCACTGTATGCTGCCAGATGTTCACTCTAACCTCAACCTCCAGAAGCAGCATTGGTTAGTACGAGTTTCCAATTTAGTGTTGCTTCCATCCAACCACAGAGTAAATAATGATCCCTTGCAAACGCAACCTTGAAAAACTAAGTATCTCTTCTCCAAGTCTAATTAAATCAGCCAGGGTCAGTGGGTGCACCTCAACCCCCCTTGATATTCTCTTGTTACAGAAGGAAACTGAACGGCTCAAGCTTCCTTTCAATTCTCTGTATCAAGCTTGCGAAATAAATACTGCAAAGAAGCAGACACTGGGGCCTCGTTCTTCTGGAGCCTTGCAGTTGCCTGTAAAACTGTTCAGAAATAGATCCCTGACCTACCTCTCAAATGTCCCTGACCACAAGGGATATCCCTCATTTTACCCCATAAAATTGCTCTGTCCCTCATGGATAAGGTGCTGCCCACACAGATAATGTGCTGTGTATTCGGACTTTAAAGCAGAAATTCACAAGATTCTAAGATGCCACATCAAAAATACGTTGTACTAGAACAGACGATGGCTTCCACAGTGTTCTGAGCATGTGTCTCCATGTTCAGGGATATGTCCCTCATTATGAGGGTCAGCGTCCATCACCATCCCCCTCATTTTGAGTGTCCATGTCCGTCACTTCAGAGATAAAAGTTGAATGATACCTATGCCATGCACTCCCTCACAGCAACAAATCCAACAGAAAGTAATAGCTCACTAACAAATATGTAAGGTAGAGTACTGGCATTCTCATACTAGGGAAAACACTGCAGGTCTTGAACACCTGAACTATTCTGTGTTGGGCTGCATTCTCTCACGCAGCACTTCAGAGAGAGAGAGAGAGAGAGAATGCAGTTATACCTGACCAGTTGATACAGTATTACAAACCAGAATCTAATCCCATATGAGCAGGTGGGGGGTGCCAGCTGGGCCAGTGCTGGGGTAGGACTGCAGCAATCACCACCACCACCACCTGTCAGGACAGCAGTGTTACCAGGGCAGCAGCAGGACTCGAGACATGATTGGCATCACCAGAGGACAGCGCTCTCACCTCTCTCACTTGCCGCAGCTGTAGTTGGCATCTTTAAGGGACCGTGAGCCACCCGGGCTCCACTCTGTATTGACCCACCATGCTCACTCAATAGCTGCTGCACCTCCCACCCATAAGGAAGACAAGGTCTGGGAGCTAACGCTGGGGTTGGGGGTGGTATAGTGGGAGGTGCAGGTAGGGCTTTATCTGCTAAACTGGCTGCCATTTCCTTGTTTTGTCCCTCCTCTGACAGCCCATTGAGGGATGTCGGTGCATGGTGCACTGACATCCGTGAATCAATCCCTTCCTGAGGTTACCTGTACTCCCTAATGTAAATCACATGACTTCTGCCAATCAGCGTACAGAGTCACTGTACATCTTATCCTCCATTTAGTAGCCCCTCGTGCAGGGTGTTAAAAGTGGAATGTTCCACTTCAGAGCTGTGGGGGGAGGGAGACAGCTAAGAAACTTTTGAAATGTAACAAAAAATACTTAAAACATCATATAATAAATCACTCTAGCCAACTCGAGTGATTTATAAATCAACAGGGCCTCCACGGAGTGTCTCCTATGGTATGAGACTCGTGAGGTTTGGGCACACAGAACCGCTCAGCTTCACTTCACAGTCCTCCTCGCCCCAAACCTCTGGCTCAGAATCTCTTATACTACAAGAGACACCCCGTGGAGGCCCTATACACTTATAGATGCAGTACCACCTGTAGCCGTCCAGGTGGCAGTAGTCCTGTGAAGGCCTGACCCTCCCTTTCTCCCCGAGTTGGAGCACATACTCCAGAATGCTTGATTCTCCTGCCCTGCTGGTCTCCAGAATGCCAGTCACCGGTATCACAAGTGGCAACACTGCTGCTGCGCCAACAGGTCGGCACCTATTTTTGTCCCACTCAGACTCAGAAGAATAAATAGATGGATAACCCACAAATCAGTAAACAAACAAGTGAGGAAGCAGAAATGAAGTTTTGGAACTACAATGGGGAAAAACAGATGAAATATGTGTCTGTCAGGTGTAAAGGACGTGTGTGTGTGTGTGAACAGGGAACGTAAAGTTTTAAAAAGTCAGCAGAAAATAACACACTAAAAAAAAGTTTGATTTCCTATACATGTATGGTTCAGGTTTCACTAAAATATTTCAAAACAGCCAGCCCAGTGGCGCTGAGGGTTGAGGCGCTGGACGCCACACCTTGCGCCATGCCGGCGACCCGGGTTCGGGAACAGACTCGGGTTGCCGGGGGTCGGCAGGGGGGAGGGAGGATTGAGCGTCCCAACGGATGCTCTCCTCCCTCAGAGGGGGAACGCCAACCCCGAAAATGCCAGTGGGAGCACTGGCACTCGAGGGGGCTTGTGGCTCCGTTCATAGAGTCCGGGGAGGAGGCGTTGGAAGGTGCTTGAGAGGCGTGCGTATGCATGTCGCCTCTCTGGGCAGCTCTGCGTCCTTGTGCCCGGCTTGTCCAGAAGCGGGGCTATGGGGAGGACAGAAAACAGAAAAAAAACCTTCGGCGCCACTAGATGAAGACGGCTCCATCTAATAGGGACCACCGATCCCCAGGACAGACCCCGCTGTGCAGGAGAGGAGGGAAGAAGCACTCTAGGGGCAGATCCGGGGGGGGGCCCGAAAAAGGAATTGAGCGGTCTGAAGGAGGGGGAACCGAAGGCAGAGGAGGAGGATAAATACAGAAAAACAAACAAAAAAATATTTCAAAACACTGCCAGAAGAGAGTGACACTCAAATATTCAAGTCATTTTTTCCACAAAATGATCCAGAACCATTTATTTGCAAGAGAGAGTTGATGGCGTCTTTGTCTTGGTTTACTGCGGTGGAGTTCACTGACAGTTTTTCAGTGGTTCAGCGGGGCCAGACTGCTAGAATGTGATCAACAGACCAGAACGGGAGGGGGGGGGCAGGCTTTCTACGTTTCATACACTTCATTTACCCTTTGTTTACCCTAGTTAGTGCATCTAAAAAAATGCAACAACTGATTTTTTTTTTTAGGTGGGCTCTATTTCTGCCCAGATGCACTGCTGGGAAGGACTGAAGCTAAGCAAGAGCTAGTAACTTGTCCAATGTCCCATTCTGAGCCAGTGGCTGTGGTGAGATTTGAACCTATGAACTCCCTTGTTATATTTCGGTGCTCTAACCACTAGATGACACCACCTTCCTATCCTGGAAAACTTACCAATTCCTTTCCCATGGATTCCATCAATAGATAGCTGGACTGTGACCTGGTTGGTGGGGTGGGGGGGATGCCTTAAGACAATTTTAGAACAGACTCAAAATACTGACAAGATTTTTATTTTCATATGTAACAGATTTGGCCAGAAAAGCACACAGAGCCTATCAGAACTTGTTCGCAGGTAGGTCCTGCCCAGATCTGTAGAGAGAACAAATGAAACATCCTGATTAAAATTTCCCATTTGAGACTTTATTTTATTAATTGAAATTTGTTTAACCCTCTGCCATCAAAGCTATCTCAGAACTTTCATCCCCGATGGCGGGAGTTGTGTCTGCTCTCGCTGACCACTGTTAAAACCTTGCATTTCTGCTGGCCCACTGGCGCAGTGGTTGGAATTCCGCTTGCGACGCCAGCGACCTGGACCCGAGTCATCGGAGGGCTGGGGAGAGGATTGAGTGTCCTAGGGACTGCTTTCCTTCTCCGGGGGGAGGGCTGGGCAAATGTCCGATGCTTGATGGACCCCTGGGGAGGCCAGAGGTACCGCAGCAACCGGCATTCAGAAGCAACTCGGAGGGGCGGGATGGACGCTGGACGTCATTGCATGTTCCCACCCCCCACGTACAGTCTACAAAAAAACTCTCCCATGGACGACCCTAGCCTGCCTGGCCTTCATCAACCTCTAGGACCAACCCTCAGACCTAGTCCTGGTTTGCGGCGCTGTACCGGGCAGTATCGCACCCCACCCTGGGGGGCAAGCTAGGGGGGTATCTGAGGGGTCGTGGTATAATGTGGAGGTGGAGGCAGGGGTCCGTGACCAGGTTGAGATGCCGGGTCATCCGTGGTGGAGCAAAAAGCATAATAAATGAAAAAAAAGGAAAAAACTTGTATTTCTGTCCTCTGTTGCTTTTATGCATAATTCTTTTATTTGGTGTAGTGTACACTATTATTATTCCTGAGAATCTCTGTACTTGTCATCGGTCGTTCTTTGTACCTGTTGTTTCTGTAATTAATTCCAGGTCGAACCTGAAAAGGGGACCTTTCACCAAAATCAAATAAATAGACATAGAAGTAATCTAGGTAGGCAAGTAGTGATACAGAAACAGTCCTGGTTCCTGTTGTGACTGGGGGTGGGGTACAGATATCTGGGAGGGGGAGACAGTTAAGCATGAACAAATAATATTATATGGGGCTTTTGGGGACACAGGGCCATGTGTCCTTGCTGCTCCAACAGCCCATCGGTCACACGTCTTATGTACTAAAGTGACTCAAAAGAAACTGTGCTAGACTTCCAGAATTCAGTCTATGACCCCCTCCCCAATGTTAGGTCCTGGACCAAAAGCAAAAGCTATCATGAGCCCTGTTACACACAAGATGGTACTATAAATCAAATGATGCACAAGGCTGTGTACAGAAATAAATCGATACAGCAATTCCGTATCTGGTATAATTCAGATACTGATCTGTAGCTTATTAACAGTAGCACCGGAAGCCAGCTGGCTAGCGCAGCGATAGCACTACTGCTTGCTATCCAGATGACCTGGGTTCATGCCCCGAGCCTGGGATGTCTAGTGCTGACTGGTGAGGTAGGGTTCTATCATCTGCCTTAGATGCCTTCTGCATTATTTGTTTTGTTTTATTTATTTATTTTTTTTTACTTTTAAACTTTATGGTTATTGTTTTCACAGAAACATACAGTTACTTACCTAACAATCAATCTATAAGCATGAGGGCGCCACCCCTCTTAATACACTCAGTGTGAATGAACATTGAAAGTTACCAGACACATCAGTGAGGGGTAATTCTGAAAAGGAGATAAAACAAACTGTATCGAAAAGGCTGTTAATAAAGCCCATGAGTTACATGGTGATACTTTAGAACAATGTTCTTCAGAAAGTCTCCAGTTCCTAACCCTACCAGAGGGTATAGTTATTTGCACTCATCACGCATTCCTTTAGTTGTAACACCAAATTGGTGCTCACCTTAGAGCAAAAAGCCCTTACCTAATCTCTGCAGGTCTTACAGGCCCCACTCAGTCCAGCTATATCCCAGAACAATGTTAGATGTAGTTCAACATAATCAGAGAAAAATGTCAGCTAAGTTATATTTTTCAAACGACTGAATGTTAGAAATATGCATATACCACATACTCAGAAGCAGCGTTTCAACATGCAGCAACAGGCTGCAATTATGTATTAACTCAAAACAAGCTTCCAAAAAAGCTTCCACTTCAGAACTCTAGGACAGTCTGGTTTAAGCAATCCAGGGGAACAGGACATTTAACAAAGAATTTTAATTAAAGTATTTTAATTATAGTAAACTCTGCCCTGGGACTAATGCAGCCGCATGTCAAAAGTACCTGACTCGTCACAGCACATTTACAGTGGTACTCCAGATTGGGTCTTCCTCTTCTGAGACCGACTCTTCATCCTGACGCCGACGGGTACAATCCCGGGTGTTCCTCTGGGCCCATTTCGTGGCATCTGCGAGGTCTGTAAAGATAAAGACTCTCCCTTGATGGGCAATTCGTTGACGCACTGGGAAGATCAAGCCGCAAAAAACCCCAGCCTCCAGCACAGTGCTCGCACCTTCAAGCCCTTACGCTTCGCCTCGTATGCGAGCTGAAGTCGGGAACATCTTTTATCTGCTGACCATCCTGCAACAAGGATTTCTTTAAACTGGCCAAGGCTAGCAAGCGATTCCTCAAACCCGTTTTGTTTTATTTTTAACCAGGAAGTGGACTGGGCATAGCCCTTTTTCAGCCACACCCGACACATAACGTTACAGTACAAAAATTACATTTACACAATATACAAAATAATTATTCACATTTACAAACAGTATCACAATATAATTTCTTTAACATTAAATGTTTAAAATGAGATTCAGAATGTGCTTTTTGAATCAATTCTCCATATTCATTTAAAAATGAAGGAGCATACCAGGAAAACGCTTTCCTACTCATTTGTAACTTGAAAACAGGAATGGTATATTGATTTGGACAATTTTGTCTTGTACCTCGACCATGATCTTTAACAACAACTGATTTGGATAAGGACAAGGGATCTATTGAAAATTTTATCTGAAAAACAAAATTTACTAGCAACTCCTTCCATTGTATGACTGCCTCCTTGTGGCTTAGGGGAGGAGGTGTCAAACTGGAAGGATGGTGCTCCCTGACGGAGCAATCTTACATCTGCACATACCAGCTCACTTGGCCTGTGATATGGAGGTGTCACATGACCAGAGCGAGACCTGCAGGGGAGTTCCGAAGGAGGGGAGTGACCTGCCCATCTCTCCGATGGCCCTGATAAGTGTAAGACCAGGCCATTCCACAGGAGCACGGCTGCTGGGCAGGAGAAGGGTGGGCTACAGGGCAAAAAAATAAGGAGCGGACTTGGAACAGATAAAATCTTCTCATACCACCACACCCAAGTGGATTGCTTGGGCTGCCTCCTCATTACCAGCTCCTACATCTGGTATTCCTGGCATGTTGACTGAACTATTCACCTTGAAGGCCTGGTCCCCCTCTGAGGCCCCGTCTATAGGGGACAAGCTACAGGTTACCTGCCCGGGGGCCAGAGTTAGACGTGAGTGAAGGTGGGAATGGAGTATCAGACTACAAGGGTTCCACAGGGGGGAAAGGGATATTGAGAGTGATGGAAGGAGCTTCCAGGTCAGGCTCAGGGTGCTTGAAAAAGAAAGTATTAAAAAAAAAAAAAAAGATGTGGAGAAGAAATATTCCTAATCATGGCATATTTCTGGGGGTAAAAAACAAACAAAAGAATACCACCAGATTAAAGGAAAGCTGTCCAAAATGTGGGCTCCTGTCCCCGGGCAGCTTACCCTCTGGTTCAGATTTTAACAGCAAGAGCGGCATTTTTCGGCGCCGCAACTTGCTGTATTTTAATTTTTAAAACTTCAGAACCCGGAAGTATGGAGGAGGCAGGGGACGCTCCATTTGCTGAAAAGGTGCGGTGACGCACTTTGTTTTAATACTTTTGTATTGAAGTGAGTGGTGTGTCGCTGCACCTTTCAGCAAATGGAGCGTCCCCTGCTTCCTCCATACTTCTGGGTTCCAGAGTTTGTGGAAATTAAAATACAGCAAAGTTGTGGCGCAGGAAACATGCTGCTCTTGCTGTTAAAATCTAAATCGAGGGCAGCTGTCCGGGGCAGGAGCCCACATTTGTGACAGCTTTTAAAAGAGACTTTGGTGGAAGAGTCTTTTTGGGAGGGGTTACGGTATATCTCAGCCATATGCGCTGCTTCACTGCGCTGAGGAGAAGCCTGTGGCCGGGGTAAAGGAGGTTTGGGAGAAGGAGGGGAACTGCATGATCTCAGAAGAGGATTAGGCTCGGAGACTTGGGAGAGGTTGGAAGGTTACGTCCTTCCCCACCTGGCAAAGGTTTGTCTGGAAGGTTTTAAATTTGTTATTTCAGAACCCCCACAATAACTAAACATTTCGACACATACACTGCAGACTGCTGGAGAAAATACAGCGTGTTGGGGTCACACTGGCACATCTTTTGAAGTTGCCCCAAATTACGGCCCTTTTGGAAAGTGGTATAAGCTATGGTAGCACAGATCTTAAACATAACTGTCCCAAATATCTTCACAGACTGGGTGCTGGGTCTCCCAGCGATGGTAAAACTGCCTCCTGATATTCAAAAAGTGGTCCTTATCTTTAGTACTGTGGCACTTAAATGTATTACACCATACTGGCTAAAGAAGGACCCCCCTCCACTAAGGCAGAATGGAGGACAGAGTGCATCCCATACATGAAATGGCCAAATTGTCTTTTAAGGAGAGAAATATCTTGCTAGATGGCAGGTGTAGCAGCAATGGGAATTGAGAAATTCAGGGTTGCCTGAGTTTGCTAGAGAAGGCGCCCAGGGAATCATTTAACCCTCCCACCCCCCCAGCGTCTCACGCCTGACCTGTGGAGAGGTTATTGCCCCCCTCTCCCCAGTTGGGATTTTGGATAGGACTGCAACTTTGGGCTCCTCTGCCTAGGCGCAGGGAGGTCAGCTTAGGTATGCCCTCTGTCTGGACCCCTCCCCATCAGGAATTCCATATCTTGAGCTTAAAACTGTTCTATTCTATCTCTCTAATGCTTGGAGACCGCCAAATCAGACTCACGGATGTTGTTGAGGCGGAAGTATCAATTATGACAGTACACTATGGTGCTTGGTTAAATCTGTGCCAACAATACCCCATATATTACCTGGATTGCAGCGTGAGACAGAACCACACCATCCAGGTAGTTGCCCCCCCTTGTTGCCCATTGTGGAGTTTGTTATATTTGTTAAGGGGGGTGCTGGGGGCATAGCCCCCCTTAGAAACTTATGGATGTACTGCCGTTCGGTGGTGGCCATCGTCGGTATTGTCCACGCGGTGTTGTACCGTGCTATTTTGTCGTTAGGACTTGACCAGGAACCGTACACTATAGTGTTTAGTTTAACGCTTGTTGCTCTCTTATATGCATTTGTTCTGAGCTGTATTAGTTACTTTATTATTGTGCATTAGTAGCATTCTCAGCATTATAATCTGTATGTAGTGTTATCGCTTGAGAACTGAAGTCTGTGCAAGGTTTATCCTGAAAGTTCTCCATGTAACAGACTGCACTAAATGCCTACTCTTATTACTACCTGAATAAATCTGAGTTTCAAAAAAAAAAAAAAAAAAAAAGAGTCTTTAATGACTCGGATGAAATGTTGAACAAAAACAATGTTTACACACATTTCAGCTTGTGTTTCTGGATTTAGTTTACTCTTTTACTTAACTACACACATCATGATGAAAACAGGATCACTGCCCCTCAGACTTCATCAGCTCTGGCTGTCTGTGTACACCTGACATCATAATCCTGTGTTTATAATACCACAGTTGTTTCCATAGAAACAGACTGTAATGGTCACAAACAGAAGACTGTGATGCCGGGGATAGACAAGGAGCCAGAATCTAGGGGACAGTGATTCTTTTTTCAATGCAAATCGCGTTACTGCACTACATCCGGTGGTTGTTTTTAAAGAGACAGTCACACACACCCTCCTGCCATGGGCTGCATATGACCATTTTAAACTAAAATGGGATGGTTTACAGGCAATTTAAACACAGAGGCCAGGATATTCAAAGCAGTTGTGCATGGCACAACTGGGTTGCACATGCGCATCTGCAGCACTGCGCCATGCAGCGATATTCAGCGGGAACCAGAGCACAGCGCAAGTAGCAGTGCACCAATGTGCAACTTCAATGAATGCATGCGCAAGGGCAGGGGGCGTGCCCATGAATATGCGGCGCAATGCGATATTCAACCCCTGACCCATGGCGCAAGTGTGGAGCAACGGCCAGATGTGCCGAGCAGACTTGAGCCTATAATTACAGGGAGCAAGCAGGGGAACAGCACTTGTGCCAGAGGGGAGAGAGAGAGAGAGACACATAGAGGTAAAAACAACCAGACCCTGGAGGGAGGGAACAGAAGGGAAAAGGGAGACAGAGCCAGTGAGGGACCGAGGGAAAGGAACAGGCGGTCACAGGGGTGTGGGACACAGGTAGCTGTGGAGTGTGAGCCAGAGGCAGGGGACGCAAGAGGGAGCCAGGCAGATTGACAGGCACTGCCCCACGGTGGCAAGCGGACCACTGGAGCTGACCGCCCAGGGAGAGACAGGACAGCAGGGGCCATGGCCAGCGCAGCCTTCCAGATGGAGGCCATAATGAGAGGTGTGAGGAGACAGGAGGCAGACAGGAGACAGAGCGACGTTGCCGTGGAAGGGCCCGTCGGCGGTACGCCCAGAACAGGTGGTACCGTCCCCGCATCAGCTTTGAGAACCACTCTGATATGGAGATTGTGGGCCGGTATCGCCTGAACCAGGCAATTCTTTTTTTTTTTTTTTTACTCTATTTTTATCCCCCTCAACTTCTCCACTCAATCTGAACTCCCAATGCTACAAGCATTACCACCTACCCAACTTTCACGGTCCACCCCTAGAGCACCTCAGCTCGACTCCCCTACTGCCTGAAGAATCCGGATTAACCCCGGGCGGGGTGAGGACAAGTTCCCCCTTACCTTATCCCCGAAAGTTCCACATGGAGAGGGCCTTGGCACAGCGGAGTCTGCCCTGAATCTTCGTCGGTGGTGGCACGCCTGCTTGCTGGGGAGATCGTCACCTAGGAGAGGTGAAGGATTTTTCCTCTGTCCCCGACGTGCAATGGGGAGCAAGGGGTCAGGCGCATGCAGAAATGTGTGTCCGCCCCAGTCCCCTGCCAGCGTCAACCCACTACGATGCTGCGCTCACTATGCACGCGTCCCCAGTTCACTGGGAGGAGGCGGTATTGGTGGAGAAAGCTGCAGAACACCCCGGAGAGGAGAGCAAGCCGCTGGGTATCGATCCTTCTCCCCGGTCGACCCACCGGATCACTCCACCGAGCGTTCTCAACCCGGTCACCAGCGTGGAGCCGAGTGTGGTGTGGTGTCCAGTGCCTCAACCTCAGCCACCAGGCCAGCCCTGAACCGCGCAATTCTGAGGCAGCTCTGTGAGCTGTGCAGTGAGGAGATGCAGGCACCCATTAGACGGAGCCACGCCCTGACAGTGGAGATGAAGGTGACAGCCGTCATGTGCCTGCTCACCATGGGCACCTTCCAGAGACCAACAGGGGACACCACAGGCATAACCCAGTCGGTCACGTAATGCCTCCTCCCCCAATTCCCCAACGCCCTGCTGCCACATGCTGCGGAATACATCCAGTTCCTCAACACACAGCAGAGCGTACGGCAGCCATGCAGGACTTCCACAGGGTAGCACAGATGCCTTGGCGCATGGGGGCCATTGACTGCACCATGTGGGTATCCACATGCCACCTGGCCCTGAGGGTGTAGCATACGTCAACAGGAAGGGCCACCCCAGTGTCAACTGCCAGGTGGTGTGCGATGCCAGGGGCGCATAACCAATGTCTGTGCCACACACCCTGGGAGTGCACATGATTCATTCATCTGGTACAGCTCTATACTGTGCCACAGGTTCAAGAGTGGGGATATCCCCACGGGCCACCTAGTGGGTGAGTATGGGATGGCCATGGGGAGCTGGGAACAGCAGGGCATTGGAAGGGGCAGGCAGGGCGGGTGCACTGGCAGGGGTGCCAGGGATGGGCATGGGGCACAGGACAGAGGACACCAGGCAGCAGCGGGACAGGCGTGAACGGCGCAGCAGCGGGCAGGTAGGCACTGTTGTCTTCCTCTACTCCTTACCGGATGGTCAGCGGGGGCGAGGGTGCGGCCATAGCCACCTGTGCCATGTGCCATGTCAGCTGTGTGCTGCACATGTGTACCAGCTGTTGGTGGGATGGGTGTGTGCCCGGCTACCACCGGTGCTGCTGTGGTGTTGCTGCAGCCCTGTGCCACCTGCCTGTCACTGCGCGGTCAGGTGGCCTTTGGGCGGCGGTGTCCACCACTGTGCACTGTCGTGGCATGCTGGGATGTCGACAGGCATTGACCCACCCACTGTGGGTGGCCAGGGTGCCACTTCAGAGGCATGTTCCCACTGTCCACTGCGCACAGTAGGAGGGCATGGTTTCTAGGGACTTGCACTGATCACCGGTCCATTCCTTTGTCATAGGCAACCGGAGGAGGTCATGGCTGCCGCTTTATTGCCGGCTGTTAAGGCAGATAATCCTCATCACCTCAACAACCTTGGAGGTGGCCCAGCAGACCCGGAGGATGGTGCTGTGTGACAGGCAATGGTGGAGGCGGTAGGCCGTGGCCGCCCATAGTTGTCCCTAGTGTTTCCCCTCTTACTCCTGCCATCCCTTCCCCTTCTTTCCCCCATCCCACTGTACAGTCCCTGTCCCCATCCCTCACTCTCCTACCCTTTCCCACCGCATTACTTTGTACATAGTATTGTTTATTACAGATTACTTGCTTAACTGCCTGTGTCCGTGTCTGCTTTGCAGCTGGCAAGTGGAACCATGCTGCAGTGGCATGGTGGGTGTCTGTGTGGTGTGCCTGTGTCGTTGTGTGGGCTGTGCATGGTGGTGTCCTGCCCCTTGGTCAGTGGCTGTGCCTTGGGTGGCCATGGGCTGGCTGTCAGGATGTGTGACATGTGTTGGGCATTGTGTACCAGGTGTGGCTAGCCGTGGTCTGGGTGGGTGGGGCTTGGCATCCAGTGGGGGGTTCCAGTAGCAGCTCTCCCTTGGCCGTTGGTGCCACCTGTTCCCTGCATCCAGTGCCCTGGTGCTGGGGGGGGGGGGCTGGCTGCCTGTCTGTGCCCTGCAGGCGGTGGTCACCTGTGGCCCACCACTGTGCCTCCCTGCCACTGTCCCCAGCTGTATTTTCCACTGCCTGCCCTGCGCCATCTCTCAGCTGCTTTGCTCCCACCATTGCCTGGGGCTGGTCCTTCTGTGCCTTAAGCATCTCCCTTTGCTCCCTGGTGCATCTCTGGTTGCGCTATGGCGCAGGTCTGGTTGCTCCCTGGTGCACCTCTGGTTGCGCCATAGCGCATCCCTGTGATACTCAGCTGTGTTGCGCTGGCACATGTCACCGAGCGCAACCTCTGAATATTGCATTCACTGCATCATGGCGCATTTGAGTTGTGCTGCGCCAGAGTTGCGCCGGCCTTTGGCGCATTTCTGAATATATGGCCCAGAATATTTTTCAAGGTGGTGGTAGTGGTGGAGTGTTGGGAGACCACACCTCAGAAAGTACATAGACAGGGTAGAGGCAGTTCAGAGGAGGGCAACTAAAATGGTGCAGGGGTTGAACACAAGGCCCTAAAAGGAGAGACTGCGGGATCTCACCATGTACATCCTGGAAGACAGGAGAGAGAGAGAGAGAGAGAGAGAGGCAGGTGACATGATAGAGACCTACAAGTACCTCACAGGGGTGAACAGGGTGTGTGTGTGTGTGGGGGGGGTCTCTTTCAAATTAGATCAGGAGGCATGCAATGAAGCTAGAGGTGACGAGTTCAACAGAGACATGAGAAAATATTTCTTCACTGAAAAGGGTGGTAAGACACCAGGATCACACTGCAAGCGAAGTGGTGGAAACTAAAACAGTGCAGGACTTCCAAGCATGTGTAAGATACAGATAGGGGTATATGTAAGCATTAATCACCGACAGAGGAGGGCTCTACTGGTGGATTAATGCCTGGCTTGGGGGTTGGTGCACCGAGGCCGAAGGCGGTGCCTAACTCCACCCAGCGAGCATTAATCCTCAGTAGAGCCTGACGCTGGAGGTGATTAATGCACTTGTAAGATGGGCAGCACATAATAGGTTTCCGGTTCTGTGTGGCGTGTTCGTTTATGAGAGCGGTAGACATCGACAGTGACATTTACTACTGGACTACACGCACTGTGGTTCATTAAGCAACATTTCTTAATGTTACGATTTGTTTTCCCCGACAAAGACAAAGTTCGATAGTGTTAACGATTATAGCATCATTAGTCTCTGAGTACCAGAGCAGATGATATCGAAGCATACGATTCGTAACAATTTGCTTTCCAGGCTGAATACCTGCACAATTCTGGTGTCTGTATCAGTGGTGCTGTGCTTCATTTGCATACTGTTCTGTTTCCCTTACTCTAACCACTATAGCTCTCGTGTCGATCGCCCCGTTAATGAGTATCCACCGATCCTACTATTTGCTTCACTGCACACAACTGGGACGTGCCTATGCAGTTGCCCACATCTCGGGGTCCTAGACACTTCGGTAGAATGTACACTATGAGATCGCAATTTAATACTGATATGTGTATCTTTCTGCCACTGGTGCACAGTGGTTGTGTTTTCCGCTGCTGTTTACTTGGATCTCCAAGCTCCTCATTCCCATTGCAGTGCTACACCGTGTGGCTAATTTTGGTAGGGCACCAGCGGGCTCTACTGGTGGGTTAATCACCGCTGGATTTCGATCAGGTGACACATTTTGACCAATCTTATGCCTGTATTTCAGTCTTATCTTTCAGCCCATGTTACAATAGAAAATAGACAGGGAGATGTGAGGGTTGCCTGAGACAAGATAGGGTCTACAGAGACAGATCTGGTCAGACTGGGTGGGCCAAGCAGTTCTTTTCTACCAACAAATTCTATATGTCTATGTCATGTTTTTTGCAAACAAATTTTATTTAGAAAACAAATAATTGTGATGGTGGGATTCATTGGGCCCCCAGCAGTAAAGGCCTGCCTTGGCATGCTGGAGAGTCAGGTAGTGTTCCTTTAATTGGCACCAGCTTTGTTTAAACTTTTTTCCCTTTATCTTTTTACTTTTTTCCTCTAGTGCTCCCATCTTTGGGTCATCCACTCTGCCGGCTAAGAGACTCCCTAGGGTGTCCTCAGTCCAAGTTCTGGGTTTAATCCTTTCCGGGGGGAGGGGCCTCACTGGCTGCCATCAGAGGGGGAGGACGCAGTTTCTGGATTGTGGACCAAGGCTGAGGGAGTGGACAAGGCACAGCAGACCATCTGGTGGCGGGGGAAGTACACCAAGAGGCTGTCATCAAGAGTGGTTGGGATGTTCTTTTTTTGCCAGTCTGTCTTCCTACACACCTCCCAGAAGAGCACACATGCTCAACGGATGGCCTGTGGAGGGGTGCTCAATGGCAAGTGGTCATACACACTAACAATGGCACCCCCACCTTGCCATCACTATGAGCCAGTACTACAGCGGTGCACAATCCTCCTGCCTCAGGAAGAGAACATCCACTCAGACACTCTGAGCCCGCCCTCCCAGTCTACTCTCCTGACATCACGGGTTTGGGGCTCAAACCTGTGTAACCAATGTGCCAGAGCTGTCCTTCAATGCTAGGTGCCATAGAAACGGCTATACAGTACATATAATTTGTTGGCAGAAAAGGACTACTTAGCCCACCCAGTCTTCCCAGATGGTCCCTGCCTAGTCTATCTCCACAGACTGTAGCATGTTTTCATCGACCCTCCTGCCTCCCTGCCTGTTTACTAATATTCCCCTATGTCTGTCCCACATATGCTTGAAGCCCTTGGCCTCCACCACTTCTCTGGCAGTATATTTCTTTTTTTTTTTAACACTGTTCATCCTCCTGGCTTCAGGCCAGGTCGGGACCTCCTTCCACCAGCTGACAACACCCTTATATCGTCCGGCCAATATCCTGCCAGCCACCCAACAGGATCACCAGCCCACCTGCGACACACCTCTGTACTGTCCCCTGGCTTACGGCCCCCCCCCCCGGCCAAGTATGCCTTCAGCTCCTTCAGCATTGCTACCCCACAGATATCTGGCTACCCACGGTGGAGGTGAAGACTGGTGGTCTCCCCGCTGGATGGTGAGGCAGATCACATTGCCAATCTGAGACCGTGCTCCCAAGGCCCCTCCTGTAAGGCGCGGATCCCCTGCACCACCACCGTGGTCATGCAGGTGGCGGTAAAGCACTGGAACGCAGCACCCTCCTTCCTTGGAGAAGGGCATCCTCTGGGATACTCTACCATCCTCCCCCCCTCCCCCGGCCAGCCCTCCGACAACCAGGGCTCATTCTCGAACCCGGGTCAGTGGTGGTGTGAGTGGTAGCTCTACTGCTGCACTGGTGGTTCAGCATCCACCACTCTTTCTAAGTAGTACTTCCTCACATCCCTCTTAATCCCCCCCCACACACACAGAGCTTCATCATAAGCCCTCTGGTTCTGGTGCTCCCAATCATTTGAAAGAGACTCCACTCCTGCACCCTGTTCACCACCGTTAAGTAGCTGTTGGTCTCTAGCATGTCCCCCTTGCTCTACTGTCTTCTGGTGTATGTGGACCTTCCTCATGAGGGCCCCATAATGAGAGTGTAGAGTCCAGAAAACAACCACATCCCTGCGATTTTCTCCTCCTCTCTTCCTAGTCCGTTTAATGGAAAGTTTCTTATTAGATGTTGTACACATCCTGAATTCAAATGAACTGGTAATCGTTACCGGCACTGCTACAGTATACAGAATTAGCAATACATTCTCAAGACTACAAAAGTGGGCAAACAAAAGCAGGAAACCAAGTACAACGGAGGTCTGTAGTTTCCCAGGCCTTGGGATCAGAAAAGCTGCACTCTCCACACTACACACAGGCCAGGCTGCCCCTCTAATGAACAAATAAGCAGCACAACTACCAATCCTCCGCTGGACTTCCAGCCCTAGCTTTCAAATCACTTCATATTAGGTAAATCACAAAGAGCACTATAAAACTTGAATGTGTGCATGTCATAGTGTTTTTAAGGCTGGGCTGCACAGCGGACCAGTTCTTACTGGAATCAGTTTCAGGAAGTGTTTTGCAGCTGTCGCATTGAAATGCACTGGGGGGGATTGGGATACACCTTTTATGACTGTCAGCGAGTGAGTTGTGCCTTGCTATTGCTCCTCGTAGATGTCTGTAATACTTTGCAAACTTTCTGCTGAATGCAAGGAGAATGCATGCAAACCTGCTGAGCAAGTGGCAGCTATCTCATGAACGTGCGGCTGACCTAGGTGATATCACTGAAGAGGTTTAGCGTAGCCCCCCCCCCCACTGTGATGGCAAGAATGATAAAGAATGAGCTCAGAGAGGAAGTACAATTAACTCTGCCAGCACAACCCTGTGAATAGAAAGTGAAACTATTATTTTTGAGAAAAAAAAAAAAGAAAAGAAATTGCCTACATAACACTGAGAATTTTCATGCTACTAAATTATTGCAATGAAAAAGACTAAGAATAGCATAGCGGTAGCACCGTCTGACACCCGAAGGAACTAGGAAGTATCTCTCTCAGCCTCTCTGTATAATGAAATCAAAGTACCAATAGTACTAAAGGTGCCAAACAACGTCTGTAAAGTGTGAAATAATTCTGTAGTAAAATACAATATACTCTACGTGGAGGCAAACCACTGATCTTTGCCTGCTTAGCGAACACACATTCAGTTTGCCACTGAACTAACATACTAAAATACTAGGTTGCTAGCAGATTAGGCCTTATGGTCTATCGAGTCCACCCATGATGAAGCGCACCGTTACTTACCTGCTGCTGCCCCCTCTCCCCTTTTCCATCCCTTGCTCCCCAGTTCCTCCCCCAGAGCACCTCTACTGTTCACTTCCTTCCCCATCTGCACCTTGCCCATGAACCTGTTCCACCTCTCTTAAAGCCCCCCACTGATTCTACTTGCATCAGCTCCTCTGGTAACACATTCCATGGTGCCACCACCCTCTTCGTGAAGTAGTGTCTCCTCACCTCCCCTCTGTACTTCCCCCCTACCAGTTTTAGGCTGTGACACTTTGTAGTCCCTTCTACTTTCAGTCTGCGCAAACCCTCCGTACTTACCCTATTGATCCCCTTCAAATATTTAAAGGCCTCAATCATGTCGCCCCCCCCCTTCTATCTTCCAGGGAGCACATGTTCAGCTCCCTATGTTTCTCTTCATAGGACTTTTACCCCAGTCCATGAATAATCTTCAACGCTCTCCTCTGGACTCTCTTGAGTAGAATAATGTCCCTCCTTAAGTGAGGGCACCAGAACTGCACACAGTACCCCAGGTGAGGCCCCACCAAGGAGTTGTACTGGGGCAGTAGACCCTCCTTCCTCCTTGACGTTATCCCCCTAGCAATACAGCCAAGAATTCTGTTTGCCCTAGCTGCCAATCTCCTGCACTGCTCTGAGTGATTCATTTTGGTATCTATTACCACTCCCAGATTTTTTTCCTCCTTGGAGATCATAAGCTGTCCCCCCCCAAATGATAGTCATATCCAGGATTCCTAACACCTAAATGTAGTACGTGACATTTTCAAGCGTTAAACCTCAGCTGCCAAGTGTGTGACCACTGTAATAACTCTCAACGTCTTCCTGGAGTGCCCTCCTCCCTTCCTCACTGTCCCTCACTGCTCCTAATTTGGAGTTGTAGGCGAACAGACTCAATTTGCTCTTGACTCCCTCTCCAATGTTCGCTATGAATATGTTGAACAAGACTGGGCCCAACACCGATCTTTGGGGAACCCCACTAATGACCCTTCTGGGTGTTGAGACCTCCCCCCCACCACCACACTTTGCTAGTGGTTGCTCAGCCAATTTGCAATCCACCTCACCATTTTATCCCCAACCCCTAATTTCCTCAACTTACTAATTAGTCTCCCATGCGGTACCGAACTGACTGCCTTGCTGAAGTCCAGATACAGGAAATCAACTGGCCTTCCACCATTCAGTGATCTGGTCACCTAGTCAAAAAATTCAACTAGATTGGTCTAATAGGATCTCCCCCTGACAAACCCATGTTGTCGAGCATCCTGAAGGCCATTAGCCTCCAGGAACTCCATTACCCTTTCCTTAAAGATGGCCTCCAGAAGTTTCCCCACTATGGACATGAGGCTGACCTGCCTGTAATTTCCCGGCTCATCCCAAGGTCCACTGCAGGTAACTTGCAGGTAAGGGAACTGCAGAGTCTGTGGTATAGCTGTTAAGCCACTACCTGCAAAACAGGCGAATGCAGATCTAATCCCAGCAGGTGAATTATCTTCACAAACTGCTGTTCTTAGTTAAATTTACATCTCATACACTGTAATTTACCATTTCACTCCACACGACCATGAATTACCACTGAAGTGAGTTTCCCATCTTACAAAACATTTGAAAAACATTTTTAAGTCTGTGCCAAGATTTGAACCATTGATCCTTTGCCTGCTAAACAAATGCACATTCAGTGTTCTACCCAGCTGTAGGTAAGTGAGCCGAAGCCCCTATTGTGTAAAGGCTATGTCACAGCCAGCAAAACAGGTGACTGGGGATCTAATCTTAGCTGGTGGCATACCTTCACAAATTGTTGTTCTTCGCTAAATGTACTTCTTATGTAATTTACTATTCCAACTTCACAACATCAAAATCGCCATTCAAGTGAGTTCCATTAAAAAAAAAAAAAACTGAAACTAATTTTAAAGTTCCTACCAGAATCTCAACTGCTGATCCTTTGCATGCTAAGTGAACATACACTCAGTGTGCTACTGAGCTGCAAGTAAACAGGTTGCAGTTCCTATGGTGTAGAAATTTGTCACAACCTGCAAAACAGTCGACTGGGGATCTAATTCCAATACGCGATTTACCGTCACAGACAGTTGTTCATAGCTAAATGTACATCTCATGTAATTTACTATTCCAATTCCACACCACCATAAATGACCACTCAAGTGAGTTTCCATCTTACAAAAAACATTGAAAAACATATTTAAGTCCCAGCCCAGATTTGAACTTTGTCTATCTGTATTTGGACCACTGATTCTTTCCTAAATAAGCAAACACATACATCCAGTGTGCCACTGAACTACATATAAGTGAGCTGCAGTTCCTATGTGTAGAAGTTATGTCACATCCTGCAAAACAGGGGGCTGGTGATCTAATCCCAACAGGCAATTTACCTTCACAACTGCTGCTCTTAGCTAAATTTACTTCTCATATAATTTACTATTTCTTCTCCAACCACCATGAATCAACGCTCAAGTGAGTTTCCATCATATAAAAAAGAAAATTTGAGGGAAAAAACATGTCCTTGCTTAGATTTGAACCACTGATCCTTGATTTGCCTGTTAAGCAAACACATATTTAGTGTGCTACTGAACTACTGGTAAGTGACTAGCAGTTCATATGGCATAGAGGCTATGTCACACCTGGAAAACAGGCGACCAGGCTGGCAGTATAGCCTAGAGGTTAGAGTAATGAGCTCTGAATGAGCTTGGTACGTCCAGTAAGGCCTGGTTTTGATTCCCACAACCTATGCTTGATTACTGTGCGACTCTGAGCAAGTCACTTAACCTTCCCAGTCCTCCCAGGTTGCTCCTAAAAGCAGGCACTTGTGCCTAGTGGGCCTTACCCGGTTACCAATTTACCTACTGCTGTTCTTAGCTAAATTTACTTCTCAAAAAATTTACTATTTCAACTCCACACCACATGTTTCTAAGTGATACTTTATAGTGATTACATTACAAAATATGTATTATAACTTGCTGTTATCCATTCACAATGTTAGATATTTATAAATTATTTATTACACTTCATAATATTTATTTAGTAACCTATAAGTTTTTTTACAACATATGTCACTGTACTTATTAATGTATGTTCTATTTTAATCTGTTCTACTTTTGAATTTATGTTTATTCAAAGGCTATTAAAAATATATTGACAAAAAAACAACTCCACACCACATGAATCACCACTTAAGTTAGTTTCCATCTTACAATAAAAAAAAGTTTATGTTCCCACCAGGATTTGAACCACTGATTCCTTGCCTAATTAGCAAACACAAATTCAGTATGTCACTGAGCTGCTGGTAAGGAAATCGCAGTTTCTATGATGTAAAGGTTATGTCATAACCTGCAGAACACGTGACTGGGGATCTAATCACAGCAGGCGACTTACCTTCACTAACTGTCGTTCTTAGTTGAATGGACTTATATAATTTACAATTCCACACCACCATGAATCGCCACTCAAGTGAGTTTCCATTAAAAAAAAAGAATGTTTAAATCCCTGCTCAGATGTGAGCCACTGATCCTTTGCCTGCTAGGTAAACACATTCAGTGTGATATTCAAGTGAGTTTCCATCTTACAAAAAAACCTGAAAACTATTTAAGACCCTTCCTGGATTCAAACTATGTTGACCTGAATTTAAACCAATGGATACTTTTCCTGCTAAGCAAACACATGTGTAGTGTGCCACTGAGCTCAGGTAAGGGGGCTGTATTTCCTATGGTATAGAGGTTATGTCACAATCTGCAAAACAGGCGACTGGGGATCTAATCCCAGCGGGTGATTTTCCTTCACAAATTACTGTTCTTAGCTAAATGTACTTCTCATATAAATTTACTAACCCCCCCCCCACTACCTGACTGGTGTGATACCCAATCCAAAGAAATCAGGCCCTCTTACCCCCTCCAACTTCCTGACTGGTCTAATACCCAATCCATCTAATCAAAGAATAAAAATAGCTATGTTCCTCTCTCCCAAAATACTTGATGGGTCCAGTTTGTGACCCTGCCTGTCGGGCGGATCCAGTACCCAATTTGTGTCATTACAATAACGGCCCCTGTTAATCTGTGGGGCATGTTACATACGTTGAATAAAAAAAAAAATCTGCCCCCCTCCACTCAACAACCTAACAAATCCCAAGCTCAATCAGGCCTGTCAGAGAATTAAAAAAAAGATCTCCAGCAACCCCTCCTGCACGCAGTTTTGGCGTCCTTACTTAAAAAGGGATATTGCTCTTCTGGAAACTGGGTCCAGAGGCGGGTGACCAGGATGATACAGGGTCTGGGGGAAAAGGCCAGTGGGGAAAGACTCGAGGAGTTCCACCTGTACTCCTTGGAGGAGAGGAGGGACCGAGGGGGTATGATCAAGGTCTTCAAAGATCTCAAGGCAATAAAGAGGGTAAGCCAAAATACAGTGCTTCAGCTGAGGGAGGAGGGGACCACCGGGGGCACACAATGAGGCTGGTCGGTGGGAGACTAAGGGGAGAGACAAGGAGACGCTACTTCACTGAGAGGGTGGTGGAACCTTGAAATGCGCTGCCTACGGAGCTAATGGCTGTTGCAACTGTGGAGGGGTTCAAGAGAGGCTGGGATAGGTATAGGGGAGGTGTATCTCAGAACCTCATTGAGGGATGGGGGATCTTGTGTGGAGGGTGCAGGTGGCTGTACTGGTGCCCTGTCTGGGCACTGATCCCTGAGCAGACTCAACAGATTATAGGGCCTACTCTGCTGGCTTCTTAATATATTAGTATCTCCTCCCTCCTCCCTCCTACAAGCTACCTGAGGGTCTGATGCAGTGTAGGTAGCATTACTGTAATGCAGTACTGCTGTGTCAAAGCCCTCCCTATAGGCACTGTATGCAAAACGTCTGTAAAACTGACATTAAAAGGAGTCCTCATATAACTACAGTTACAACAGTGAGACTGGTGAGACAGAAAGGCCTATTACAAAAATAAACACAGATAACAGCATAAAAAAAGCAAGACTAGCCTTGTGGGCACCAGCCAAACCTTGTTTTTAACATATTATAGCAGGTACGCAAGCATAGTCCAGAATGGCTCGTTTGCAGCTGCCACCTGAGAGGAGGTGGACAAGGGACTGCAGAGGTCATAAGCATACGTACATAGTGCAGACATACATTTACATTCCCGAGTAAATTAAGGGGGAATTTGTATGCATACTGATACGCCATGGACAAAAAATACATATTCTATAGACATATAGTACAACGCGTAAAATAAATAACTACGTTCTCAAGTTAAGACAGCTGAAGCAAGCACAGATAAAGGTATGCCTTGGAAAAATCATTGCATCAGTGGACAGACAATGAAGACGACCCTCCCACCGAAAGAATCCAAGGATACAAGGCAGAGGATCATACACGTGGCATGACTTTGCAAGCTGTGTTTTGCACATAATCTAAGAGGAAGCTCAGGGATAGACAACGTTCCTGTTACCCATCCCACTGTTAGAAGGCATAGCGAGTGTCCCTGTAAAGTAAACTAAAAGAGCAGGTTCAACAGAAATCATTAAGAGGGCTCCGCAGGGAATCATCCTTACATAGTGTGTCAGCAGTTTCCTAGGCTGAAACAGTAAGAGTCCCATTGGGATTTCTAATTAACTAGGCCATAGCCACTGCGATTACATTTGTTTTCCTTGCACTTCACTTGGTAATCGCAACACTGCTGACGAAGAAGGCCCTTCTTCCCTTGTTCTCTAGAGACCAATTCGAACTTGTTCTACAAGCACACAGCCTGCACACTCCATTACAGTTCGAACCGGAAGCAAAAAAGCAGCTGTCCCTTAGAAAGGATCCCTCCGAATCAGTTGTGGAATTACAGCTGATGAGCTTAAAGGGAATTTAAACAATGCTGTTTTCATGTTTGAATATCTCTGTACATATGGGCATGTGTAAAGTCTGCTGTATCAGCCCAGTGTACTGTTTTGTGTGTTTGTGTTGAAATAGTCCTATCTTTTCCTTATTTCAGGGCCCCATATTAATGCAAGATTTTTCCCACTCAATATTCATTTTTTTTAATTACTTTGCAGTAATGGAACCCAGTGATATCAGCTGAACTGAATACTACAATGAAGCAGACTTCAGCTGAGCTGTTACTGTGTTCTGCTCTGCTTCTCTGTATTTGTCAGCTCAAGTAATGTCACTGGGTCGCGGAACTGCTAAGTAATTAAAAAAATTAATACTCAGTGGAAAAAAAGGTGGCATTAATATGGGGCTCTAAATAAGGAAATGCTAGGACTATTTCAAAACAAGCACACAAAACAATACACTGGGGTGACACAACAGACTTCACGCATGCCCAAATTTATTATGATAATAAAAAATGTAAACAACATGGTTTGTGTTACCTTTAAGAAATTACTGGGCCCAATTTGGGGGGCACTGTGCCATTAAAGAGAGATCACCCACCTCTATTATAAACAGAAACCTTGAAGCTGGGCCGCCCAGTGGCTGCTGGCTGAGGCGCCTGACGCCACACTGTTGCACCGTGACCCGGGTTCGAGAATGGTTCGGTCATTGTGGGCTGGGCGGGGGAGGAGGGAAGAGCTGGATTGAGATGTCGTTGGTAGCTCTCCTCTCCGTGGGAGGATCGGATACCAATCTGACCAGCGGATGGGATCGGAAGGGGAGGGCGCTGTTAGGCGCTTAGCGGAAGCCGTGTCTCTGCACGGCTTCCTGCCTGGACCATGGTCCTTCATGCCGGCACTCTGGGTGGGAAGGGGTTAAGGCTTCCCACAGCTACTTCAGTAACTATGAAAAACCCACACCCCTGCCGTTCACTGTGATCCCCGCAAAGGGAGGACAGAGCCGATGGTTGTTACGCCACCATGGGGAAAATGTTGCTCTAAATAAAAAAAACAAAAAATGAAACCTTGGAAGCTTGTGACCCTGTGGCCTTAACAATAGCCACAGAACTTGCAACTTCAGGTGGAATTTACTATATATCTGCCTTCTTCTTTTTTTTTTTTAATACTACTTTTCTACAATTTCGGGTTATCTTTCCATGCTGTCCTAAAGCCCCTCCCTAAAACTCAACATCTGATGTCATCAGCAACATCACATGCTGCCTCAGTCAACACTCCAACAGCAATCTGCCCCTAAATCGAATCTAATCTGCGACTATAAAGCTGCCCCATCTCCTTCACTTTGGAATGGCTACCATCACCTGTGAAATCTCTGTAAGCGCCGTATTCACTCTAGGAAGTCAACCTACTTTCATTCACTTCAGTCCAGTCACCTAGGCAACCCCAGGCGCTTCTGGTCCTCCATTAATGCCTTGCTTTACCCTCCCACCAAGCAGTCACCTTCCCCCTAAACACACAATAAGGGTCCCTCACTGACCCTACTGACATTACGAATGCACTTAATGCACATTTCTCAAACCTTAGCAGCTACCTGGCTAAGCTCCCCCCCTACACCCCTTGCCCCCTCCTCCACCTTCCCCTCCTACTAGCCCCCCCTTTTTATTTTAAGACCATTTCTCCTCCTGGAACACTTAAGTTCCTCCTCAGCCTGCCATCTCGAGGAGTGCTGGTGGACGGTCTGTCTCCCCGCTTCTTAAAACTAGTGGTCCAGGACATTGCTTATCCGCTCACCTTCATCTTTAACCTCTCCCTTATAATAGCCTCTATCCCCTCTGTCGGGAAGCAGGTCAAAATTGTCCCTATTCATAAATCAGATGACCCTAGTCTTATGGACAACTACCGTCCCATCTCCATTCTGCCCCACCTTGGTAAGCTCCTAGAGAAGGCAGTAAACAATCAAATTACAGAGCACATCTCCAAATATAATCTCCTTTGCCCTCAGCAACGTGGTTTCCAGAAGGGGCACAGCACTCCCACGGCCCTTGCCCTCTTCACTGACCATGTGCTGAGGAATAGGGATGAAGGGAAGCTAATTGGTGCAGTGTTTGTTGATCTGTCCAAGGCATTTGACCTTGTAAACCACAACATCCTGATAGCAAAACTTGATGCTCATGGTTTCTCTCCTGCATCCACCGCCTGGCTCACTAACTGCTTTGGTGGTGCCACCTCCCCCCTCTTGCCTGTCTCTGTGGGCATCCCTCAGGGATCTGTCCTAGGCCCCCTCCTCTTTTACCTCTTCATTAACTCTCTCCAGTTGGAGGGCCTGTCCTGTAAATCACTCCTCTACAATGACGACTTAATACTATACCAAAGTGACCCCTCCCTCTCCTCGCTATCTGCCATTCTTACTGTTGACTTCTGCAAGGAACATTGTTGGTTCTTCACCAACAAACTGTTGGTCAATGCAGCCAAAACAAAGGCCATGATTTTCGGTTCCAAACCAAAACTCTCCTCTCTTGCCCACAACGGCAACCTTCTCACTGTCATATCCCCAGATGGAGCTCCCCTTGACACTGTTCCCACCTTCAAGTATCTGGGGGTAATCCTGGACCCATCCCTAACCTACACTAACCACATTGCCTCTCTGATCAAGCATATCAACCAGAGGATAGGACTCTGCTATTGCCTGATTGACCAACTCTAGCCGGAAGCCTGCCTTGCTATTGCCTGTGGCAACCTCCTTTCCCTCCTTGACTATAGCTGTCCAGTGTACTCCCTCACCTCAATTTCCAACCTGAACCGTCTGGACGCTACCAGCAATCGTATATGCCGCCTTGCCTTCTGTGACCCTGTCCACACTCATCACTGCTCTCTTTACCAATCCCTTAACTGGCTTTCTCCACAAGCGCGGTGGTCTTGTCTGCTTGCCCGGACCATTGCTGATACCTTGCAGAATCCCTCCTACTCTTCACTATCCATTCTTATCTGGCC
Source organism: Neoceratodus forsteri (assembly GCA_016271365.2). Lineage (NCBI taxonomy): Eukaryota > Metazoa > Chordata > Ceratodontiformes > Ceratodontidae > Neoceratodus > Neoceratodus forsteri. The sequence continues at coordinate 38,409,914 of JADMNL010000032.1, forward strand.
CAGAACCTACTGCCGCACTCTACGTCAGTCCTCCCACCTCCAACTAGAACGTCCTAACATAACTACAAGGATGGGCCTAAGAGCCTTCTCCTCAGTCGGACTCTCACAATGGAACGATCTTCCCTCATCCCTATGTTCCCCGGACCCCCCTTTAAATCTGAATTCCCTCTTAAGAATGCACTTTCTGTCCTCTTTGACCTGCATCTGCCCGCAGGTCGCTAACACGGGTGCAACTCCCTTGCAGCTCACCCTTATCCTCTCCCGCCCTGAATACTGGCTCACAGATTATTCTTTCTTTCCTGTAATATGGCTTTGTTTTTATGTCTAAGTGTTTCCTGTTAAACTCTGTGTACCTCCAGATATTTTACTGGCTCTGCTGATGTTTAACATTCCTACTGTTGAATGATTGAGCAACTTCACCCTGTTTACCTAGATGTTATGTACCTTGGTATGCTCAACTGTTGATGTATCTGGTACTGTTTATCGTGTATTTTCTCTGTTTAGCTTGACCTACACAGATTCCCTGTTATGTTTCCTGTATGAGCTACACTGTCCTCACTGTATGTTATGTTGTTTGTGCCAGTTTCTGGCCCGCGACGTACCTGAAAAAGGTCTTCTGATCAGTGCACCAACCCGGTTATCAAATGAATAAATAAATAAATAAAGTGAACGAGCCAGCCCGGTGGTGCTGAGGGTTGACGTGCTGGACACCACACCTCGTGCCATGCCGGCGACCTGGGTTCAGGAACAGACTCGGGCCGTCGGGGGTCGGCAGGGGGAGAGAGGGACTGAGCGCCCAGAGGTGGCTCTCCCTCTCTGGGGAGGGTTCTGTGCTAGTCCCGCTGCTATACTGCCATCTCCTGGGTGAACCTGGGCTTGGCAGTGCAGTCGGGGACAAGCAACGAGAGGGGCAGATGTCAGCCGAGAGCCCTGGGAGGAGTTGCGTCTTGATGCACACCCCCAATTGGCTCTCCTTGAGCGCTGGCGACTGTGGGGTACCAGAACATGGAAAACGTAACTCCGTCACTCCTAGGTGACGACCTCTCCAGAAGTCGATGAGCGCATCCTTCCGATCTCTTCGGGAGCAGACTCCAATGTGCGCCATCCGCTCCACCATTGTCCGAGGAAGGTAAGGGGATGCCTTTCCTCGCCCTACCTGGGGGGATATCCGGGGGTATTAAGGGTCTCTTGAGCGACTGGTTGCACTCTAGGGGCAGACTCCTGGGGCATTAAGGGGGAATGCAGTGAGGCATGAGAGGATCTGATTGAGTGGAGGACAGAGTTAGTAAGGCGGATAAACAGAATGATAAAAAAAAAAAATAAAGTGAACCAAATTGGCTGCAGTTCTTGATTCCAGCCTGACTAGCATCCCTCAGACAGTCTGCGCTCCCCCCATGCACCTCAGTCAGAGCTGTAATCTGTCAGTGTAGCAAAGTGGGACCCAACTGAGCTGCTGGGAGTTCACCTATGCCTCCCTCCCCCCATCATGGTCAGGGTTTTGGGAGAGCAACAATTTATGTGGCTCATGGAAGGTGGAGTAGTTGTCTGGCTCTGTTGTGCCGAGCGAAAGGTTTACTCGGCACACTGGCAACCAGGTTTGCGCCCCGAGCCTGGGTACAAGGAGCAGAGACCAGCAGGGAGGAGTTCCAGAGTGTCCATTGGACGCTTCCCTCAAATGGGGGTTGGGTGGGGCCTTGGCACCCGTGGACAGATTAGGCAACAAGCTTGGGGATGTGATGCCTCAAACATGCCACCGGCACATCCCAGTCCAGGGTTGCCGTGCTCACACAAGGCCGAGAACTGCTGTGGGCGGGGTTGAAGAATAGAAAAAGGGGCTCCCCGCCTGGCCGGATGACAAGTGTCGGCCCATGCTGCCACGGAGCACCAGAAGACAGCCCAGACTGACTCTGCAGCACCTCAAGATATGCCGTTAGTCGGTAAGGCTCTTCCCCTCAGAAGAGAGGACCTCCCGATGAAGGGATATGTGAGGAGACTGCAGACAGGAGCTGGTGGCAAGGGTCGGATGGGCACCGGGGGCTAGGCACTCCGAAGAAGTGGTTGGATGGGGGAAAACTCTGAGGGGTGGAGCATAAATAGATAAAACAAAAAAAAAGCTGGGCAGGCTGAATATCAGATACTGAACTTCATGCTGAGCTGTGGCTGCAGCGGGTGAGTTGTCAGTTACAATGATGGCAACAAATGTTCAGGAATGAACCTGGCCTACCACAGGGCTGGTTGGGGGGGGATGACACGAGCATCCTAGAGGAAGTGCGACTCATCTGGGTAGGAAAGATGACAGCCACCTGCTACTATTACACAGAGAGAGTGGTAGAAAAGTGGAACAGACTCCCAGAGGCAGTCATTGGAGACGAAACAGTGGAGGGATTCAAAAGAGCATGGGACAACCACATGGGAGTGCTACGGGGAGGCACAGGTCCAAGCAGATAGCTGGGCAAATGGGCAGACTTGGTGGGCCTAGTTCGGTCCTTTTCTGCCGTCACACTTCTATGAATCTACGCCAGCACCACCTGTGGTTTCCCAGGTGGAACAGCAAGTCAGGCTCAGCAGTGGGTGTAATGATGTGCGTGTGCGCTCCTGCACATGCACGTTGCGTCCATGTCTGCGAGCACAATGTGCTACCATGATAAGAAGGGCAGAAAATAAAGGAAACGCTGCTACAGAATGAAGTCAGTCCCCTGCAGGCCACAGACCAATGACTGAACGCACCCTCCTCCATGCTGAATTTGGTCACTGGAGGGGCTTGAAGCAACCCGAAGGTCCTGACACGGGAGGTAAGCCACGGGAGCATCAATGGAAGCAGTGGTAAGTCTGTGAGAAAGTGATGGGGCTGAGAGGAATGGCAGATGGAGGAAGGCCATAAAAGCATAAACAAAAAATATTTATAATTTTAGCACAGACTTTTTTCTACATAAGTTTTTCTCCCCAGCCACTCACGTTGTTCCGGGGATACACACTGATTGCAAGGATATACCAAGTTCAGGCCTATGTCTTCAGATCCCCCCCCACCAGGCCACAGTAACCCACACATTACCCCCATGGTTTTCCCTCTATGGAAGAGGCTCCGGGTGGCTCCGTAGTGGGGGGGGGGTCCCCACCCCCTGCCCCACAGGCAGTCCACTATAGGGACTAGGCTCTAGTGACAGCAGGCACTAGGACCCAGGAGTGTCCGCCAAACCATTCTACAGACAGATACGTATTTTTTTCCCTACCCTTTAAGAGCTCTCCCACCTATTGCGAAGTGAGTGCTGCCATCCAATGGCATCAGACATCAGCACCCTGTAGCAGGATCAAGCTCCTTGCCCCAGCCGCAGGGGTTCCTGTGGCATGGGAGCTCACCACCAACCCTCCCCAACTGACGCACACTACAGTGGGGCAGCTGGCACGGCCTGCTGAGTTCTAGAATATTGAGATTTGCTGTTACATGTCTGTCGTTGCACTCACTGATTGGGTATGGCTAAAGGGAAACCACAATACAGTACTGAGATATGTTACAGTGTTTGTATAAATGTTGTGTTTAAGGTATTATAGCTAATTATTATAACTAAGTATTGTAACAAAAAAGTACTGTAACAAAAAATCTGGGAATAGGTGAAACACTCTATCTAGGGTAGGGCTAAAAAAGGGTTCTAAATAAGCAAAACAAAAACATGCAGGGTAGAAAGTAGATATGCTGCCAGCCCGGTGGCACTGAGGGTTGAGGCGCTGGATGCCACACCTCGCACCACATTGGCGACCCGGGTTCAGGAATGAGCCTGGGATGTTGGGGATCGGCAGGGAAGGGAGAGGATTGAGCGTCCGAGGACAGCTCTCCTCTCCCGGGAGGGGACACACACTCCGATTGTGACTGGCCTCTGGCAGAAGCCGGAGGCATAGCAGACAGCGCACAGAGGGGTTGGAAAGTGGCGGACATCGGGCGAGACGCTTGACGCCGGGGCGAGCTACCCCCCAGAACATCGGAAAACACCGGCACTTCCGGTAGATGGAGCGCCAGGCCCTGATCCCCAATACTCCCTACCTGCTCCCGGAGGTGACCGGCAAATCCTAACAAGGCTCAGGAATTTGGGTGTTTAGCCCCACCTCTTCCCTGCCTGGGGGTTAAGCCAAGGCTACGTGGAGGACGGACCGCCATGGAATACAGGTAGGAGGTGGGGACTAGAACGGCCATAGGCGTCTCCCAAAGGGAGTGGAGTACCACGGGAGGGGAGGAGTATAAACAGATAGTTAAAAAAAAAAAAAAAAAAAAAAAAGGGAAGCAGATATGTTGGGAGTGGTGCAGTGCAGTGGCTGTGGGGCCGCAGATTTCAGGGAAAAATTTCTAGAGACTTGAGGTGCTTCCCCATCTGTGTGCACCTCTCTCATCTCGGGAAGGTTGCTAGACTCCAGGTCGAGTTGGCTAGGATTTGGGTGGCCTTCTCCCCTACCCAGGGAACACCATGTCCGCCACCGCTGCCTCAAAGGGTGCCAAGGAGATGGGGCAACTGGACTACGGTGGGCTTGGGAAGGGTGAGGGTGGAGGGGTAAAGGCACACCCCCCCTGCGGTACAACTACGCAACTCTTACTCCATTCTGGCTGAGAGGGACTGTCCCAGGAAGGCACCTTTGGTAGTGACCACGGGGGATGTGGGGGACCTCAGTAACTGAGTCCCCAGGCAGGGTGACAGAGGACCCCATAGGATGAGGAAGCAACTCCTGGTGCGGGACTCCATCGTGAGGGGGCTAGATTTGGGGTAAGAAGGGAGGGGGAGAGGGATGTTAAGCACCTGCCCAGTGCCTTGGCTCAGAGGGATGGAAAGTGGATCCTAAGGATCGCTAGTGCAGCAGGACAGGAGGGAGAGCTAGATGTCATTGTCCATCTAGGGACTAATGATCTGGCCAGGGATGAGGTTAGGATAGTGCAGGAGGAGTTCAGGGAGGCGGGGAGGAGTCTTGGCAGGTAGCACATTCAGTAACCTTTTCTGAGGTACTACCGGTCTACAACAGAGGGGTGAATAGAGTATGAACATACGAACAAGCCAGCAGAAGAAGGCCATTTGGTCTATCAAGTCTGCTCGTATTGCAGGGTCCACAGCTTGAGCTAATGTCCCTGCCCTCCCTCCCCACTCCTCCCATCCTCCCTACCCATGATCCTTACCTTCCCCCTATGCCTATCCCAGCCTCTCTTAAAGCTGCTCACGGTCTTTAATGAGATGACCCCTTCCAGCAGCGCATTCCAAGTGTCCACCTCCCTTTCTGTGAATAAGTGTTTCCTGACATCCCTCCTAAACCTCCCACCCTCCAGCTTAACATTGTGCCCCCTCGTGATATGGTTGCCCCTCAGCTTAAAGAGACTTTCCTTATCAACATAATTTATCCTTTTCAAGTACTTGAATGTCCCAATCATGTCCCCTCTCTCCTGTCTTCCAGGGAGTACATACTCGGTGCCCTCAACCTCTCCTCATATGCCTTGCCCTGCTGACCAGCTATCATCTTTGTAGCCCTCCTCTGTACCTTCTCCAGCAGGTTAATGTCCTTTTTAAGGTAATCCATACTAGCAGCTTTAATCATTGGTTGAAGGAGTGGTGCAGAGGGAAGGGATTCAGATATATTGGAGGTTGAGGTCCCACCTGGAGGGATAGAGACCTATACAAGGGAGATGGCCTGCATCCATCCGGAAGGGGAACAAAAGTCCTCAGTGAGCGGTTTAAATGTTACATAGGTGAACGTTTAAACTTGCAGTGGGGGTGGTGGAAGGAAGCAGGGAGACATAGACTATCCCCCCCGCTAGCTGAAGTAGTCAGTAGGGAGAACCATAAGGGTAGCAAATTCCCAAGGGTGTCCGATAACAAGAAAAACAAAATGGCAGGTATGAATAGGGATGGAAATGAGGGCAGAGTGGGTACGGAAAGAAGGCAAAAGGGAAAAGCGGGGTTGGCAAACAGGGTGGTAGCAGTATGTGGAAGGCCACGTGTGCAAACGCTAGAAGTCTTCTCGGGCAAGCTCTTTGTTTTAGGCATAGATTCTGAAGTCCTCCCTCTAAGCAGCCCGCAGTAACTCTCTGTATTATCAGCAGCCCTCGCCCCGAAGAGGCTGATGCTTTCCTACTGGAAATCTCCCGTCTCTCCCTCAGTAAAGGAATGGCTAAATAACCTAGGCCTGTTGACTTGTAACGAAAGGGTTGCTTCAATTGCAGCTAACAAGCTAGATGCTTTTGAAAGAACCTGGTCTCCTTTCCTCCCTTTGATAAAAAATGGTGCTTAAACAGATGAATGCACCGAACTGTTTGGCCCGTTTTTCAATGTATCAAAGATATGTATACTGCTATATCCGAAGCTGTACGATAAGGCTCTCAGTAGCTTTTACTGTATTGTACTAGTTAATTAGATACTTTTTCATTTACATTTCAGAGGAATGTTGTTTCAAAAATGTGGTAAATATTGTTAATAGCATTAGTCTGTTGCTGTCTTATGTATTAGGATGTACCATTTTTCTGTTTCTTTTGGAAAAATTAAAAAACTTTTGATTCAAAAAAAAAAAAGGTCAAGGGAATAAGATCCCTGACTTAGTGGCCACTGTGACTGAGGCTGATCTAGACACTCTCGCCATTACTGAGTCATGGAGCAATGAGACCCATGACTGGGATTTAGCAATACCAGGATATACGCTGTTCAGGAAGGACAGGGTGGGTAAGAAAGAGGGAGGAGTTGCTCTTTTCCTGAGGGATAGCATAAAAGCAATAGAGATGCAGGGAACACAGGGAGGGATGGAAATTCTGTGGGTCACCCTAGAAAAGGGAAATGGAGCCGCTATTCCCACTGGAGTGATCTACATACCTCCGGCACAGGGGAGGAGATGGACAAGGTTCTGGCAGAAGCCATCAAGATGAGCATTTTGCTAATATAAGCACGACGGTGTGAGATATCATGGGATATTGTTACCGGGTGGTTGGGCACGAGGCCACAGGCCGAGTGCATACAACCACCTGAGAAGTGACAATATCTCATGATATACCACACTCTGGAGTGACTTATTGCTATTATGAACTGAGTTTCAAGTTTTATGAATAAAAAAAGTAAAAGAAACACGTTTTAAAACATTTTATGAATGAGTTTTTGGGTGGTGTATGATACATTTTGAAAAAATAGTTCTCAGACAGTAGAGAGCAAGGAGGTTGGAGGCGCCGGAACTTTTTTGAAGCCGTGATGATGAAGCCCGATATCATCATGGCTTCAAAGGGCTCTCAGCTAATCAGATTCCTCTATTTATAATCCTCAGTTCGTAATAAATGGTAAGATGCTGCTGATGGGGGATTTCAAGATGCCTGATGTAGATTGGAGCATCTCAGCTGCAGCTTCAGGTAGGAGCAGGGATATCCTGGACTCCCTGCAGGGGGCATTCCTCAGGCAACTAGTGGAGAAGCACACTTTTGAGGGAGCAATATTGGACCTTGTGCTTACCAACAGGGATTGTATTGCAGATGTTAAGGTGGGTGGCCACCTGGAGAGCAATGATTACCATACACAGTGTGGTTCAATATAAGAACTGTGTCAGAAATGAATCACACATGGCCGGCCCGTTGGCGCAGCAGTGGGATTTCCGCTTGCGACGCCGGCGACCCGGGTTCGGGAATGGACCCGGGTCGTCGGAGGGCCAACCGGGGAGAAGGATAGAGCATCCTAAGGACAGCCTCTCTCCGGAAGGGCGGAAGCGCCAGCGACTGAGGGCTCCTAGTGGAGGCTAGGGACCTCAGGCGCATCGACGGAGCCAGGTCTGGTAGGCGGGGGCAGACGCTTGAGTCACTGCACGCCTCCGCCTCTGTAAAAGGAGGAAACCGAGGCGAGGCAACGTGCATATGGCGCCCTCCCGGAGGACCTCAGACACCACCGCCGCTGTGGATCCTGACCAGATATGAGGCCCGTGAGGTGAGAAGGTGGCCGCGGCCCCGCCCCTCCAGGGGGCAAGCCGGGGTGGCTGGGGATCTCGGCGGCCATGGGCGGTGATGGAGGTCCCCGGGGCGCCATGACAAGGGCAGAAGTAATACGGAGCCCAGCCCGGTAAAAATAGTAAAATTGAAAAAAAGAAATGAATCACACAAAGGCGAGGGTCCTGGATTTCAGGACATGCCAATTATACAATGATGGGAGAAGGCCTCAGGGATGCCTTGGCAGGGTAGGAGGACTTGGGAGGAGTGGAGGAACAGTGGGCGAAGCTAAAAGGGGCCACAGTGAAGGTAACAAAATTCTGTTTCAGGCGGGTAGCAAAAGGAAAAGGAGACCACTATGGTTCTCAAAAGAGCTGGCTGGGAAGGTAAGGATAAAAAAGCTAGCATTCCGGAGTTATAGGGAGACACAGAGGGAGGAGGATAGAGAGGTGTATCAAGAGAAGCAGAGGGAGGTAGGGAAAGCAGTCAGGAGTGCAAAGGCGCAAACGGAGGGGAAGATAGCACAGGCAGTGAAGACAGGGGACAAGACATTTTTCAGGTATGTTAGTGAAAGGAGAAAGACCAGGGGAGGGATTGTAAGGCTACGGAGGGAAGGGAGAGTATGTGGAAAGGGACAAGGAAGAATCAGACATCTTGAACAAATATTTTTGCTCAATCTTCACAAATGAGAGGGTGAGGGACCACAGATCTGTGTCAGGGACATCAAAGGAAAGGACGTGGACATTAATCTTTTTACAGAGGAGAGAGTCCTGAAAAACCTTGCAATTCTTAAGGTGGACAAGGCAATGGGGCCAGATGGGATGCATCCAAGGTTTTTGAGGGAGCTCAGAAAGGTGCTGACTGTACCTCTGACAGTCCTATTCAACCACTCACTGGAAACGGGAGCGGTCCCACAGGACTGGAGGAGGGCAGATGTAGTATTACTTCACAAAAGTCGGAGCAGGGAGGAGGCTGGCAATTATAGGTCAGTCAACCTGACTTCGGTGGTGGGGAAATTAATGGAATCACTACTGCAAGAAAGGATTGTGGAATATCTTGAATCCGGTGGCTTACAAGATCCGAGGCAGCATGGATTCACTAAGGGGAGGTCATGTCAAACTAATCTTATAGATTTCTTTGACTGGGTAACCAGGGAAGTAGATCAGGGTGGAGCAGTGGGTGTGGCTTATCTAGATTTCAAGTAAGGCCTTCAACATTGCTCCACATAGAAGACTCAAACAAGCTGGACAGCCTAGGAGTGGGACTAAAAATTGTAAACTGGGTAAGAAATTGGTTGGAGGATAGGTGACGGGGTAGTGGCAAATGAAGTTCACTCCGAGGAAGGGAGGGTGACTAGTGGGGTCCTCTTTAATATCTTTATAAGCGACACTGCAGAGGAACTACAAGGGAAGGTATGTCTTTTTGCAGATGACACAAAAATCTGCAATACACTGGACATGCCGGGGGTGGGGGGCGGTGAACAGAGATCTAGGTAGCTGAGGAGAGGTCTAGAAGGTGGCAACTAAGTTTCAATACACAAATGCAAATCATGCACCTGGGGTGTAGAATCCCAGGTTCAGAGTACAAAATGGAAGGGGGGGGGGAGTGGTACTGGCAACCACCAAACAGGAAAGAGACCAGGGTGTTATCATATCTGATGACCTAAAGGTGGCCAAACATTGTGACAAGGCAGTGGGGAGAGCCAGTAGGCTGCTAGGGTGCACAGGGAGGGGTATCACCAGCAGAAAGAGGGAGGTGGTGATACCTCTGTATTAGTCTCTGGTGAGATCCCACCTAGAACACTGTCCAGTTCTGGAGTCCTCATCTCCGAAAGAACACAGACGGTTCAGGCAGTCCAGAAGAGACCAACTAAAATGGTGCGGGATCTGCATTAAAAGCCCTCTGAGGAGAGATTGAAGGACCTCAATATATACAGACTGGAGGAAAGGAAGGAGAGGGGGATATGATAGAGACTTTCAAAAACCTCAAGGGTATGAATAAGGTTCAAGAGGGAAGGTGTCATGCAATGAAGCTGGAGGGGGATAGAATCAGGGTAAATGTAAGAAAGCACTTCTTTACAGAAAGGGTGGTGGATGCCTGGAACAGCCTCCCTGAGGAGGTGGTGGGAGCAAAAACTGTAATGGGATTTAAGAAGGCATGGGATAAGTATAAGGGAACCTTGGAAGCAAGAAAATGTGGGGTAAAGCCGGAGATCAAGTAGTGTCTATGGTGTGATGGTAGGTAGGGAACAAGGGCAGAATAAGTGGGCCAAAGTCGTCCTTATCTGCCATCAAATTCTATGTTTCCTGACACAGCGACCCAAGTTTGCTCCGTAACCTGCACTGCCACTTTGCCATCAGTGCTTTCACAAGGGGAAAAGACTTTTTAACACTGAAAATGAATAGACACCCCCAAGCACTGGGCCGGATCCAAGGTGGTGTTAGGCACAAGCGAACCAAGCGGCCTCCTGGGGCACCAGCCCAGAAAGAGTGCACTAAAGTAGAAAGTACAGGCAGACATCAGCTTGAAATGCAAAAACAGTAAATATAAAAAAATAAAATAAAAATGTTGTCACCCTTGTATTTATCAAATGTTTACCCCTTTTTGGATGTGGGATAGGAAAGAATAGAGGAGAGGGGGTGGTGAGAGCGGTGGAGGGGGTACCACAAGTATTTCTGCCTGGGGCACCATTAGGTCTAAAGCTGGTCCGGGGCTTGATAGCCATTATCTGTAGCCATGTAATGAATATTCATCATCGGTAGTATTTAGCATTCAATACTATGCAATGAACAGAAAAAATCGTGAAAGCTGATTGGTCGACAGCATTCACTGCCCTCACTTTATTACTTCATAAAGGAATGGGTAAAAACAAGAGCCCTGAGCAGAGCTTATTTACATACAACCATATCCCTACGCCCCGTCAAAACCCTTCATCACAGAAACCACTCACCTTTTGATGGATCAGCTTCCTGAGGTGACTTTCAACTTTCTTGAGGGAAAATCTTTTGAAGACTGTCCAATTCAACATTTACAAAGCCTAACTTACTGTTACTGGCGATGCTGATGTGCTGTATTACAAACTGCTCACTTAACATCAACAAAATAAAAAAAAGCCTAGTTTCTAACATTTAATGATGTTACATTAAACTGACTACTTGTAATGTGTTATTCATAAAATAATTATTGTAACCAGCTAAAAGTTACCCTGATTAATGACTCCAGCACTGGGCTATTTTATGTACTAATGCACTTCCACAGTTTAAAAATAGTAAAAAAAAAAAATTAATCGTCAGACCTATGTTGATGTCTTTTTTTACTTTACTGTGAGGGTCCAGTGCATAATCGCAATAATATACTCCAGGGTGTCCTTTATCATTTAATATCAGCATTTGTCTCGTGCCTCACAATGCACCTAAGGCGTGCCGATATCCTGTGATAAAGCAAACCCTGTCATATACTATTGCTTAATTATAAAATGGCAAAAAAAAAAAAAAAAAAACTTTCTGGGCTCTGATTGGGCAGTGTTGATCTTCAACAGTGATGTTATCCCAGCATAACATCACACCTATTCAAAAAACAACTAAAAATATATTTAAAAATGTTTAATTCTTTCTTTCTTTTGTTACAAGCAATACATTTTATAACTGCAATAATGCACTCCAAGGCAAATATATCACAGGGATAACAATTTCTCAGGTGTTGGACACACTCATCCTGTGGCATTGTGCTCAACCGTTTGAGGAGTGACGTTATCCCAGCACAGCACATGCCCTGTCATGCATTATTGCTTAATTCATTACTCACATAGCTCCTACTGATCTAAGCCCTCATCAGTCTCTGGGTAGAAGGGGTGGGGACTGTACTGTATTCCTCGCTGTTGTTTCCCTGGCACCCTAGAAACCTGTTTAACATTACTACAATGGGGGTATTAAAACTAGAGAGGCCCCCATGGCTGATTGTGCCCCAATCGTGTGTCGTGTCTATGACTCTAAACCCGCCTTTCTGCAGGTGGTTTGACTACAGAAACACAAATAAACTCACCTGCTCCTAACTGACTAGGGACCTAATGAGGTGTAAACATACAGCAAGTACTTCACTGCTATTGAGAAAAAAATAATTGCTGCACCGTCACATGCACGCTGCATCAACTCATAATGGGATTTCTGATATTTTTAGCTCACTGTCATAAAGTGAGCACACATTTTCTTTCCTGAGGCATAGTGACACTACCTGTAAATATCTATTACAGATGTAAGTAAAACACCCAACAAGTGTCTGGTTCTGCAAAGTACAACATAGGGATGCCTGTTGTTGTGAGGTACAAGGCACTGTCGAGTGCCTGCTACCACATGAGATGGCCATATAATCTGCACAGAGTGTTATTGTGTGTGTATATGTAGATACATTTATGCAATAGGGTGGACGTAAATGAAGTGTGATAAATTTGTTTACCTGAGTAACTGTGTGCATAAATTTCGTTTATGTACACAGTTTCGATGTCATCGCCTGCCCCCCCTTACTCACCCGCCAGCACTACTTCTTCAGCCCATAACCACTTTCACTTTCTCTTCCCTCCCACAATGCTCTTTAGACACAAAACCTCCACTTTCCACCTCTCTCCCCCAACTTCACCTGGCAGCTACCACTCACTTTATTACTGTGGTCTGACTGCTCCACAGATCAAAATAAAAAAAAAAAACTACCTTTTTCTAAATCTATTTTGTTTCCCAAACAGCAAAACCATTGCTCTTCCTTGTGCTCAGTAGCCCACGGCAGCAGCCCAACCTCTCGCACTTCCATTCCTGCATTTAGCTGCCTGCCCGCTGGCTCTGTTGCACATAAAACTTCATGGTGGACAAAAAATAAAAAATAAAACCAGCAAAACAAACCAAAAATGTTTCAATCCCTGTTTCCTACCTAGTTCCATCACCAACTCTTCTCTCGCTAACAGGGCCGGAAGTCTTCTCATGCTAACAGGGGCTGCCACTGTTTTTTAAAATGTTATGAAGCTCCGGCAGCTCTGCCAGTCACCTGTAGTGTTCCAGAGCCACGGCACTGTCATGGCGTGTTCCTAGCAATGGCCACATCAACCATGGAAAGTAAAGCACAATGGTGCTTTTTCACAAAAGAAACCCACCAACGAAACCAAACTGAAAAATCTAACAAAGGAAAAACAAAAAACAAATGAACACACAAGCTCCTTACCTGTTGTACAAATGAAATATGCAAGGGGTGGAGCTTATGTGATAATTATGTTATACTACTTGTGCTGTTTGACCTCAGATACTTCACTCGTGAAGTTACCCGAGGTCAAACAGCACTTGTGTACATAAATCATGTTTCACGCTGCTCCGCCTGCATATCCCTAATATATATACATATACTGATCAACTCCTGCAAATGGGGGTTCCCAAAAGACTTCCAGGAGCTTGCTTGAATGCTCAAGCCTGAATGGTGTTTGGCATTTAAGCCATTTATCAGTGAGTGTTTTTAGAGCCTCTGGTACTGTCTCTTTAAGAGCTGTCTGCTTGCAGACATAATTAGTTTGTATGGGGGACTGTGTGCTTCTCTGAGTACCACTGAGCTGCTGCCAATTCACTTCATTTTGCAGTCACTAGGAGTGCAAAGGGAACCTATCTGAAAGATGTAACTGTTTGCCAGAAATTATTTAGAGTAATAATGAAATTACAGTTTGTCTAACCTGCTTTCTTTGCAGTCAGAACTGTGTCTGCTAGTTCCCATTCTAGTTTTGAACTGCTGAACTGGACCAATCAGTGTGGGGTAAGCTAGCTCTAAATGGTGCCTTGGACGAATCAGAACTTGACTCATAATCTGAGCCAGCCACAAGAGGATTGTATAGGCAGTGACTTGGGAGATGTAGTTTAGACTTCAGTGCCTTTTGGACCAACAGCAGCAGTCTATTGTGAGTGACAGCCAATCCAGTCAAGAACTGGGAGGAACTCAAAGGAAGTGCCCGGTTTTGTCAGTTGGAGTGTCAGTTGAGCTTTGCAGTGAAGAAGGAAGGAGCCCTGTGCTTTTTCAGTGTGCAGTTTTAGTCAAAAACGTGTGTAAGGCCCAGAGTTCCGGTCTGCAGCTTGTGTAACAGCTTGTTAGGACTGAACTGGCCCTGTGAAAAGAATCAAAGGATCTCTGAAGAGTAGAAAACAGGCTCACCCTGTAGAAGACTGGAAGAATTGCTGAAAATTGCACTCGGTCTGTCAGGAACTGAATCTGCTGTGTGTTCTCCCGGTATTGTGCAGTAATTGCGATCGGATACAGATGCAGCCTGCCTGGTATAGTGCTTTCTTTTATATGGATGTGTAAGAGGTTTGTGTACCTCAAGTGAGCCCTGCTGACATTGAAGGACCCTATCTTATTTGGAGGTCGTGAGTACTAATTCAGGGTCGCTCCCTGTTGAATTGCCACATTAAATCAAATGGAATTACTGTACTGCTGACTGTTTAATTCTCCTTTTCTCTGTGTGAAAGGGCCCCTACCAGCTGCCACGGTTTGGACTAGCCACTAGGGCTTGGGTACCCAGGGACAGTAACTGATAGGGATAGGCCTGTACAGAGCCATAGGTAGATTATTAGAGTGATAAGCTAATTAACCTGATTTCCCTGTCCTTGTTATATCCCCAAATAAATCAGAGCTGCTTGTTTCAGCAAAGTTATACTGCCTGAGGTATTTGTCTATGTTAAAGTACTGTACTGTGATTGTTGCACTGTATCTCATTTCACAGGAGGTCCCAGTGCGGAACCAGACCTGGGGGTAAGTGTATACTGTGAAGGTAATTCTGATATATTGTGTGGGCCACTAGTGGGAAGAAAGGGGGTTGCAGTGTCCCAGAGGGCTGTGACCAAGTTAGTTTAACTATTGCAAACCCTGACCTCTGGGTGGAGGCACCGCCATTGGATCCAGGCCCCTCAACCTGTTAGTGGCAAATCAGGCAGGGTAGTAGCCCTGGGATAGCGCCATCTAGGGGTTACATCTTGAGGCTCACCGCTGGGATTGTGTGTCCTCTAGTGGCCATATTTACGAACCACTGTTAAGAAAAAATGGGTACCCGACAGAAGTGGCTGTGCACTCGCTGGTGGAGTGGTGTACTGGGAGGAGATCGACCCCAAAATGCTATGCTTATCCTGGACATCCCCTGGGTATCAATACGGACACTGTGCAGGAGTACTTTCCAAGGTGGAAGGTTTACAAAACCCTATGGTGGTGGGTCGGCATGCTAATCTGCTCACCCACACTTTCCTGGCCCTAGTAGAGTTTAAGGATCCCATAGATAGCTCCAAAGTGCCACAGACCATTACCCCAGAGGGAGCCCTCACTGCTTGGAGAGTGATAACTAAGGACAGTAAAGACCCGGGGGGGAATCAGCCCCCACCACTATCTGAAACTTTTGAGGAGAAATTTGCTGAATGGTTGCTGGGAGAGGGGAAAACTGTGGAGGACTTGAAGAAACTATTCTTGCCACCTGGGGGTGTTCCTCCCCCAACACCCTCTCCTGCTCCAGTGCCCGTAATGGTGGCTGAACCAATGCAGACTCCTATTTCTGCACCTGCCATTAGTCACAACTCTTACCGAAGGTTGAGGATCTTCTCTGGCACCTCCCCACCCCAAGGGGAGGATGACTGGGAGACCTGGATAGACTATGTTGCCCCAAGTGCTAGAATGGCAATGCTCGGAAGGCTAAAAGCTAAAGAGGGTTAGTGAGAGCCTCCGAGGTCCTGCCCTGGCTACCATCCTCACAACGGGGCCAGTAACCCTGAAGCGACTTGCACAGGCCTATCTTGAGGCCTTGGAGAATGTGTATGGGAGCCCAGATTCTGATGAGGACCTATGGTGGAGAGTAAGAAATGCACAACAGTACCAAGGGAGTTGTTGTCTGTGTATGTCTCTGCTGGAAAAATTGTTGCAAGAATGCCTCAGAAAGGGTAGTTTGCCAGCGATTGAACTGGACCGAACCAGACTGGACAGAATCTTAAGTCTCCCCTTCTCCAGAACTGCTGTTGCTTCAGTTGCCTGGCAAATCGACTGGAATCCCCCCTCCTATGATGAGTTAATGAGAGAAATTCGAGGAGTTGAGAAAAGGCGACCTCGGAGGTACCTGCACCAACAGCTGTGGCTACGACCGAGTGACTGAGGGTGACCCATCAAGTGAAGTTCAGGGCAGAGGTTGACAGTCAATGAGTGCTCTGACAAGGAAAAAGATATGCCACAATGGGCGAACTGTTGAGAGAGATCCAGGAATTCAAAACAGTCCCTTTATGAAGGCCACGCCTGCAAGTCACGGGCCCTGACCTATATCCGACTGCATCTGCTATGGGGTGGGGGTACCCACCCATGTATCTCCTGCTGATAACAGCTCCAAACTCAATTCCTTGACCATGGAAGTGGAGAAACTGACAGATGTCTCCAAATGCTTATCACGCGAGACAGAGATGGCACCCAGGTTTCCAGTTAGTAATACCCCGCCTGGCTCCCAGTGTGGCGCCTGGCCAGCTCAAACTCCAGAAAGTATGTTTGCTATAATTGTGGGAAAGATGGGCACATGAAAGGAATGCCAGTCTCCAAAAGACACTGACAAAGTTGCATATAGGCTACAAGGAGAGCTTCGGAGAAGAAATCAGTGGTTAAGAGGTGCGACATGATCCCAGTGAGGGCACCAAAATGCTAATTCACGCCCTTTGTGGCAAGGTCAGTTGCCCAGGCCCCCACTACCGCCTCTCCAGACTGGTCCAGAATAGTGGGTCCCTCCATGGAGACCACTGTAAAGGTGAATGGAGTGTCTACAAGAGCTGTATTAGACAGTGGCTCCCAAGTGACAATTATGTTCCAGGATTGGTATCAGAAGCATTTGTCAGACGTACCCTTACAACCATTAGAAGGACTGCATGTATGGGGTTAAGTGAGAAGGCCTACCCCTATTCCGGTATATCCGAATTTGGTGTCTTCCCCACCTCCGTGGCTGGAGTGGCCGAACAAGTAGAGACCCTAGCCTTAGTGTGTCCCCCACTGGACTGTATGATGATGTCCTTTGTTGATTGGAACAAATGCTCATATGTTCGGAAGGCTGGCACAGTTGTGTTATGAAAACAGGGGTCAAAGACTAGTAGAGCTTTAAGAGTTCCGCTTTAATTAAGAAGGCCTATGAGGCACAGAGAGATGCTGAAAAAACAGAACCAGAGGAACCGGTCGGAATTGTATGGAAGAAGGATCCTGAGTCTCTGATCCTGGCGCCAAATGCCCAGTGTACCTTACAGGGAGAGGTCCATCAGAAAGGATGTTAAGAATAAAATATTAATGTTGGATGCACCAGGCGATGGAAAATTGCCAGAGGGACTGCTGGTCAAGCCTAGTATTTTGCCCGCTAGAGCCCATGCTTATGCCAGAAGGGTAATGGTCCAAGTTCATAATGTGTCTAAAAGAGACATTCGAGTAAACAGAGGTTGCATCCTGGCTAATGTGCATTGTGCAGACACTGCAGTGCTACCCAGCAGCAAGAGTTCAAGGAAGAATGACAGAGTAACGCCTGACTTGTTTGATTTCGGCGACTCCCCGCTGCCAGCTGAATGGAAAGTGAGGATCAGTGAGAAGCTTGCCCAGAGAGACCAGGTGTTTTCTTTAAAGGAATGGGATGTAGGATGCGTGCAAGGAGCTGAGCACAATATCCGGCTGCATGACGAAAGACCATTTCGTGGAGAGGTCTCGACGCCTGGCACCTGCTGACATAGATGATGTGAGGCGGCATCTGCAAGAGATGTTAGCTGCTGGTGTAATACAAGAATCCAGAAGCCCTTATGCTTCCCCATTGTGGTAGTGAGGAGAAAAAGAATGGAACAGTGATGTGTGTGATTATCGCACCTTAAACCGGGCGGACTATCCTGATCAGTACACAATGCCCCGCATTCAGGATGCTTTGGACTGCCTAAACGGGAGCAAGTGGTTCTCTGTGCTGGATCTCCGCAGTGGGTACTACCAGATCCCAATGGCCCCAGAGGACCGTGAGAAGACGGCCTTTATCTGTCCACTTGGCTTCTATGAATTCATGAGGATGCCTCAAGGGATTTCAGGTGCCCCAGCCACTTTTCAACGATTGATGGAGCGTGCAGTGGGGGACATGAACTTACTAGAGTGCCTGGTATACCTAGATGATGTTATTGTGTTTGGCAGCTCACTGGAGGAACATGAGAGCAGATTATTTAAGGTATTGGACCGACTGGAGGACTTTGGCCTTAAACTGTCCATTGATAAGTGTCAATTCTTCAAACATCAGTAAAGTATGGGACACATAGTATCCACCGAGGGAATAGAGACCGACCCAAGTAAGTTGGAGGCCTTGACCACCTGGCCACAGCCCAAAAATCTAAAAGAACTGCAAAGATTCCTGGGATTCTGTGGTTATTATCGGCGTCATCAAGGACTATTCAAGAGTGATCCGCCTTTACTTAACCTTACTCAAGGGTATCCCCAACCCACAAAAATACCAAAAGTCAGCGCCCCTCAAGACTGAAAGAGTGTATTTTCATCCGAGTGAAGTATTTGGGGCCCGCTGGACTCCTGATTGTGAGACTGCTTTTCATGAGATCATATATCAACTTACCCATGCTCCAGTGCTGGCCTATGCCGATCCAAGAAAACCTTCGTCCTGCACACTGATGCTCAGCTTGCAAGGGTTGGGGGCTGTGTTGTACCAAAAGAACGCGAAGAATGGCCTGAGACCAGTGGCCTTTGCCAGTAAGCCTGACCCCATCCGAAAAGAACTATCCTGTACATAAGTTAGAGTTCCTAGCTTTGAAGTGGCTATTGTTGACCAATTCCATGAGTACTTGTATGGGGCTAAAATACTAGTAAAACTGACAATAATCCTTTGACCTATGTGCAGACCTCAGCTAAGTTGGATGCCACTGGCCATAGGTGGCTTTCTGCATTATCTACATATGACTATGCTCTGAATACCGAGCAGGTCTGAACCACATAGATGCTGATGCTCTCTCCCGAGGCCTGTTCCCAGAATGATTGGGTCCGATTGACAGAACCTGACATTCGGCACTCTGCCGGAAGTTTGACAGGGAGGAACGACGTCCACGGACGCAGTGGACTGCATGGTGGATTGCTTGGGACCTCTTGAGAATTGCATACCTGCTGCTTATTGCCACTTTTCTGCAATAGACATTGGTGCACTGCCTCAGCTGGACAATGACAGTATCTCGCGGGCTCAATCCCGCGATCCCATGATCAAAGCAGCTTTAGAAGCCTCTATGCAGGAAAAGATGTGTCCAAATTACGCCCACTGATTTGAGAACTGCACTGTTATACAAAGAAGGTCCTAAGTTGAAACTGATCAATAAACTGTTATACAGAGAAACAGTAGACAGAGGGGACAAGTAGACAAACAACAACTAGTGCTGCCCACTGCCTTCGAGACTCAGTACTGAGGTCCTTGCACAACCACATGGGGCACCTTGGTATAGACAGAACACTTGACTTGGTGAGATCCAGATTCTATTGGCCTAAGATGGGGCTGATGTGGAGCAACACATTCGAACTTGTAGTCGCTGCTTACAGAGGAAAGCTTTTGCCCCAGAGGGCTACCCCTTGTTAACATCACCACCAGTGCACCCATGGAGCTGGTCTGTATTGATTTTCTGAGTTTGGAGTCAGATCAAAGAAATATCAGTAATGTGCTGGTGGTCACTGACCATTTCACGAGATATGCCCAAGCTTTCCCACCAAAGACCAGAAAGCATCCACTGTGGCCAAAGTACTTGTAGAAAACTTTTTGTTCACTATGGGGCTCCACAAGAATCCATTCTGATCAAGGGAGAGACTTTGAGAGTCGTCTGATCAAAGAGATGCTTTCTCTGTGGGATACTCAAAGTCCAGAACCACTCTCTTACCACCCCCAGGGGACCCACAGCCTGAACGTTTCAACCGCACTTTGCTAGATATGCTAGGCACCCTGCACCCAAAGGACAAGCCTAGATGGAGCCAACAAATTAGCACCCTGGTACATGCTTATAACTGCACCAAAAGTGATGCCACTGGATTCTCCCTCACCGCCTGATGTTTGGAAGAGAAGCTCAACTACCAGTAGATGTGTGTTTGGGGTTCTCCTGATGGGGTTCAAGCTGACAACTATTTACAGTATGTGCAAAGTTAAAGGCCCAGCTAACCTCATGTGCCAACTGGCTCAAACCATGGCTGCCAAAAAAGAAATCTGGCCAACAAAGAAAGGTATGATAAAAAGGTGAAAGCACAGGAACTCCAGGAGGAGATCGGTATTGCTAAGAAATCTGGGACTGCATGGCAAGCACAAGATTGCTGACAGATGGCACCATCTCCTCACATTGTAGTGGGCAAACTAGATGATCTGCCAGTGTACAAAGTAAGGCCTGAGAATAATTCAAAAGATGTAAAAACAATGCATAGAAATCATTTACTGCCCATTGGACAAATCTTAATTGAGTCTGAGCCCCTAGAAGATGCCCCCTCTGGACCAGTGACTAGAGCTGCTGCTAAGAAAAGATCAAGAAAGTCTGCACCTACAGAAGCAAAGTTAAAGTGTTCCCCTCCACAAGTCCCAGTTGAGCATGACTGTCAGTCCATATCGGAAGAAAGTGAGAGTGACTTTGAATACTATCCTTCTTACTTAACTGAGTCAATTGTTTGGGCAATCCCTAGTCAATACTGGAGACAAAGCTGGGCCTTCTGGACTGTCTAAGCCCCAGCTTCATCCCTGGAGCCAATGCTCCCAGAAAGTGAAGTGCAAAGCATCAGATCAGATGAAATGGAATCATTGTGCATGGTTGAACTGTTTGAGCTTTCAGGGGAGGAAAATGATAGATTGGGGCAGACTGGTGATACACCCGAACAAGAAGAGTATTTTGAGTGCCCTGACAGTCCACTGCCAGTGTCCGAAAGCTCTCCATGTGAGCCAAATGTTGTGGACTCAGAAACTGTAACTCCTGGAGCTGAAAGTGCCCCAAGTTCTAGCCTCTCTACCCCCATGGAGCGCCCTGACAAGTGAGGACAATGCTGAAAATGAGGCTCAGAGTGCAGAGACTATAACAGTTCCCCCTAGAAAGACTGGTCGAGCTGTAAAGCCTGTGGTGCACCTCAGTTATGATTCACTTGGGAGGCCTGTGGACTTGCCTCTCAATGTTGTCCATAAAGGAGTGTATGTGTCCCCGAGCTCATTGCCCAAACTGAGCATCAGTGCTAACTCCAAATTACTTGTGTTGCCCTCTAAGTATGGTGCCCTTGCCCCATCCAGCCCCAAGGTAACTGATAGGGAAGGGCCCCCTCTCTTCAGGTTTCATGTACAAGAGGTAATAACTTGAGTTATGGTACAATGTGTGTGTAATACTGTGTAAAGAGGACTGACTGCAATGTTTCAGAAATGTGTTCTTGGTAAAATGATATATTGACTGATGATTACATGTATGCGAGCCTAATGCAAATGTATATGGTTGCAGCTGAAACTTATGGGGGTACTTGCTTGACGCGGACGTCAAGCTTTCCCAGGCCAGGAAGGGTGTAACCCCCCTGCAAATGGGGGTTCCCAAAAGACTTCCAGGAGCTTGCTTGAATGCTCCAAGCCTGAATGGTGTTTGGCATTTAAGCCATTTATCAGTGAGTGTTTTAGAGCCTCTGGTACTGTCTCTTTAAGAGCTGTCTGCTTGCAGACATAATTAGTTGTATGGGGGACTGTGTGCTTCTCTGAGTACCACTCGAGCTGCTGCCAATTCACTTCATTTTTGCAGTCACTAGAGTGAAGGAACCTATCTGAAAGATGTAACTGTTTGCCAGAAATTATTTAGAGTAATAATGAAATTACAGTTTGTCTAACCTGCTTTCTTTGCAGTCAGAACTGTGTCTGCTAGTTCCCCATTCTAGTTTTGAACTGCTGAACTGGACCAATCAGTGTGGGGTAAGCTAGCTCTAAAATGGTGCCTTGGACGAATCAGAACTTGGACTCATAATCTGAGCCAGCCACAAGAGGATTGTATAGGCAGTGACTCTGGGAGATGTAGTTTAGACTTCAGTGCCTTTTTGGACCAACAGCAGCAGTCTATTGTGAGTGACAGCCAATCCAGTCAAGAACTGGGAGGAACTCAAAGGAAGTGCCCGGTTTTGTCAGTTGGAGTGTCAGTTGAGCTTTGGCAGTGAAGAAGGAAGGAGCCCTGTGCTTTTTCAGTGTGCAGTTTTAGTCAAAAACGTGTGTAAGGCCCAGAGTTCCGTCTGCAGCTTGTGTAACAGCTTGTTAGGACTGAATCACCTGTGAAAAGAATCAAAGGATCTCTGAAGAGTAGAAAACAGGCTCACCCTGTAGAAGACTGGAAGAATTGCTGAAAATTGCACTCGGTCTGTCAGAGAACTGAATCTGCTGTGTGTTCTCCCGGTATTGTGCAGTAATTGCGATCGGGATACAGATGCAGCCTGCCTGGTATAGTGCTTTCTTTTATATGGATGTGTGAAGAGGTTTGTGTACCTCAAGTGAGCCCTGCTGACATTGAAGGACCCTATCTTATTTGGAGGTCGTGAGTACTAATTCAGGGTCGCTCCTGTTGAATTGCCACATTAAATCCAAATGGAATTACTGTACTGCTGACTGTTTAATTCTCCTTTTCTCTGTGTGAAAGGGCCCTACCAGCTGTCACGGTTTGGACTAGCCACTAGGGCTTGGGTACCCAGGGACAGTAACTGATAGGGATAGGCCTGTGCACAGAGCCATAGGTAGATTATTAGAGTGATAAGCTAATTAACCTGATTTCCCCCTGTCCTTGTTATATCCCCCTAAATAAATCAGAGCTGCTTGTTTCAGCAAAGTTATACTGCCTGAGGTATTTGTCTATGTTAAAGTACTGTACTGTGATTGTTGCACTGTATCTTATTTCACAGGAGGTCCCAGTGCGGAACCAGACCTGGGGGTAAGTGTATACTGTGAAGGTAATTCTGATATATTGTGTGGGCCACTAGTTTGAAGAAAGGGGGTTGCAGTGTCCCAGAGGGCTGTGACCAAGTTAGTTTAACTATTGCAAACCCTGACCTCTGGGTGGAGGCACCCGCCATTGGATCCAGGCCCCTCAACCTGTTAGTGGCAAATCAGGCAGGGGTAGTAGCCCCTGGGATAGCGCCATCTAGGGGTTACACTGAGAAGATTTGTTGAGCGATTGGCCAGAATAGGTTGTTAAGATTGGGGTGATAGGCGGTAGTGATGAGCGACCCACCGTGTCCACACGAGCTTCCTAGGAAGGGAAGAGGAAATATTTTACCCAGAAGAGGCACACTAAGCAGAAGCTTATTTCCAGGTGCGACTGGGAGCACAAGGATGTAAAATGACTTGCTCAAGGTCACACAATATGCAAGTGGGGGTCTGTGGGATTCAAACCCAGGTCTCCAGGTTTGCAGCTCAGAGCCTTAAACCATTGTGCTATACTGCCTCCCAAGTACAGTACACGTGCGGTACAGGCAGTGACAGGGTCCCATTAATTTATATGGTCAGCTACTGTGTCTGAGGTGGGTCAGGATCTGGAAGAAGAGACAAATTGCCCAGGTGAGTGAGCACTGTGCTACAGGTAAGGGATGGACTGGGAGGCGATTGTCAGTGACGCTGTCAGTGACAGTAAACCAATCACACCGTCTGGCTCTCATTCTCTGATGGTCAGGAATCCTGACCGTGAATCTGAAAGAACTGAGCTGCACACAGCTACCGTCGGTAAAGCAGCAGCACAGCAGCAGCCAGTGTATTGATGTGGAAAGTGAAATGTAAGAAACTCATGCTGCTGTTGCAACACCTGACTAAAGTGTCAGTGTTAGATTTTCAAATAGGGGGTAGCACCATAGTTGCCCCCGTTATGTCTGCCTCTGTGACTGAAGGAATGGAACATTAGCACCATACATCTTGTTTACGACAACTAACCGGGATGCCAGTCTTCGTTCTCTCCGGCCTCTCTAAATATTGAAAATAGCTATTCAGTTACAAGTTTCAGCACCGCACCCTGAACTTTGAGGTCTTTCTCTCTGTTGGGTCACTCCTCGCTAGCACAGTGATTCAGCCCCCCCCCCCCCCAAGCTGGGGAGGGAAAGCGTGCTGATTTACCCTCCAGCTAGTGGGACCCTATATCAGCATAAATAATAAACTATAAGTCAGAGGGAGATTTATTTGGATCATAACTGCAGAGTCACCATATAATGATGTTTAGCAACTAAAAACACAAAATAGTCACTGATATTGTGCGTGTGTGTGTTTTTTTTGTGTTTGGATGGGGCTCTGGGGCACCCCAACACTGGGCGCCACATAAATGACATTAATAATAGTAGCGCTATCTAGATAGTGTTTTTAGCTCTTAATACCCCGATGTGCCCCCAGCGTATGTTCCCGGCTACTTTCTTATGTTTAGTAAGTCGTGTTCTAAGAGAAATTTTGTATTTTACGAGTTTAAATTAAATATCCAGTTAAGTCGAATTTGCACTTATTAATCTATCTGACTGACTTTAGATCAGAAATATGTATTGGGTGCTACTGTACTGGACAATTCCATTGTTGAAAGTGTTATGATTGTATCTTTTGTGTTTTGAATAAAACCGAGTTACAAAAAAAAATAATAGTAGAGCTCATTCAAAGTCAAATGGAGGGACTGAAATACAGTGCAAGCCTGTTATAACGGATGCATCTGTGCACACAACATTTGTCCGTTATATCCAATGTCCATTATATCCACAGGAGGAGGAGCCTATGTGTTCGGTGTGTCTGTGTGTGAGCAGGGGCTCAGAGTAAATGAGAACCTATTATAAAATGTAATAGATAACTCAGAATCCTACCTGGCATATATACTTCTGTATTCTGTATGTTTATTTAACTGACAATAACATGACCGTTTTTAAGGAAGTTTATTGCAGAAGGTAAGATAGTAATTCTAGTGGCTGCATGTTGGGGTTCTAGAGCAGTAAGAACAAAGGCAATTGTACTGTAAGGGTTTTATTCAAAAATAGGATAATTTCCTTTTACTGAAATTAACTAACTAAAAAAGTTTATGCAGCGTGGGGAGAATTATTTTGTTGTAAATGTCATCACTGTAGCTCATCCATCTAAATTCTACATTTGCCAAATCTCCTTATCATCTCTGCACCCCACCTTAAAAAAAAAACATTTACAAATGGCGATAAAAGCTTCATAGTGTCCGTTACAACCAATGTTTCTGTCCATTATAACCAGAGAAAAATGCATTAGAGTTGATATATTAGGTTTGGGAAATCAGTTTTTGTCCACTATAACGGATTGTCCGTACTGTATAATGTAGAATGGTGCTTTTGTGCAACTTCGCGATGCTGAAATTCTGTGGATTTTACTGGATAGTGATTTGTGTTAATGTTATTTTACATGAGTACGAGTCCTTGGCGCAATTCTGATACTTTGACTAGGAAAACCCTTTTTTATTTTAACCTGTTGTTGCGATAACCAGGTTTCTTACACTAGCCAGGCTTAACATTTTTTCCACATGTCATGTTGTTCATATAACAAATGTCAGTCTGGTCCTGAAGCAAGAAAGATCTTGTTAAAAACGGATACTATAGCCAGCCTGCCAGCGCAGCAGTAGCGCTACCCTTTGCAATGCCACTGACCCAGGTTCGCGACCGAGTTCTACTCATCAGAGGGCAGGCCGGGGGGAGGACTGTGCATCCCTTAGGACACTCTCCTCCCTGGGTAGGAGAACCACTACCGCCATGCAACTACCACCTGGGTGAGCAAGGATGGTAGGGCGCCAAGCCGAACAGCTACAAAACGGTTACGTGATAACTTACTGTAACAGTAGATCTTTGAGGGACTCTCTGTCATCAGGTCACACCTATGGAACTTAGCCGTCAGGCATCAGGATCCCATGGAAGCTTTTTCTGCAGCAGTCTATTAGAAGTTACCCATGCTACCATCAGGCTCCGACATCACCAGGGTGGGACAAATCAGTTTGTGAGCTGGTGGTCAGTTTGGCCACTAGCTTTCAAAATCTGATAGCTAAACCAATATTTGTAGTGGCCATTCTTTTTAGAGGCTCAAAAATCACTTTGTAGGCAAGTTGTCAAGTTGACCAATAACTTTCAAAATCTGGTAGCCAAACCTGTTTTTAAGTAGCCACTGATCACCTGGCTACCCTATTTGTCCCACCCTGGACGTCACACACCCTATATAAGTGCGGGTGGTCCCACTCCCTCCTCAGTTCTTTCCTTAGATGGAGGCCACAGGAGACAGGAGCCCCACCAGGGAACCGAGGAGAGAGAGAAGGTGCCCAGCTAGCAGAAAGGCTGGAGCAACAGGACAGCCCAGATGTAGAAAGAGAGAGAAAGGGGGATGGAGGGAGGGATGGCATGACCTGATGACAGAGATTCCCTCAAGGATCTACTGTTACAGTAAGTTCTTACGTAACTGTTCTATCTTCTTTGGGGATATCTCTGTCATCAGGGCACACCTATGCAACAAGTCCCAAGCAGTGCTAAGAGCAAGGGCAGTCTGGGTGGCAGGAGACCAGAGGCCTAAGAAAGCAGGCCCTGAAGCACAGTTAGGCCAAATCCTGCCCTTCTTCTGGAGGCAATGTCCAAACTGTAGTGCTTGGTGAAAGTGAGGACAGTACTCCAAGTGGCAGCAGTGCAAATCTCAGCTGCAGACACGCCACGAACAGGCAAATGAAGTGGCCATACCCCTGGTGGAATGGCCTTTGACAACCTCAGGAAGTTCCTTACCATACTTCTGTAACAAAAAATAATACAGCTGGCCAACGATTTGGACAAGCATTGTTTTGAAACTGGAGCGCCCTCTCTGCCAGGGTGAAAGAAACAAGCAACTGAGAGGACTTCCTACAGTCCCTCGTACAGTGTGTATGGTAACGCAAACTTTTGTGCACATCCAAAGTATGAAGCAATGCTTCCCCTGGACTGGCATGCTCTGAAAAATAAGCTGACAGGTGGATGGAATGATTTAGGGTAAACTCAGACACCACCTTAGGAAGAAACTTAGGGTTAGTGTGCAAAGAGACCCTGTCTTTTATTTATTTATCTATGTATGCATGTATGTATGTGTGTATTTGTTAACTGGGTAGGCGCACTGATCCAATGGACTGTTTTCAGGCACGACCCGGGCCATGAAGATGGTACAAAGGTACAACAGTAAATACAAGCACAAAGTTAAACATTACAGTACAGGAGAAATACAAATACAATTTACGAAATACAGTACAGGAGAATACCAAACAAGAGTTACAAAAGTCATATACCTCTGAAATTCTTTGAGCAAAAGTAACAGCAACTAACAATAGCACTTTGAAAGACAGAAAGTGTAGCTCACAAGACGCGGCTGGCTCAAAAGGAGGTAGGGTCAACTTCTCCAAAACAAACTTCAGGTCCCAAACTGGAACCGGGCTATAGAGAAGAGGCTTCAAGTGGAGAATGCCATGCAGAAAAGTACGGGCCACATCCAACTGTGCCACGGTACGACCATCAATGGGCACATGAAGGACTGATATGGCTGACAGGTGCACTTTAAGAGAGGAGTATTTCGGCCCTGCATCAGATAAGGTCAGGAGATACTCCAGAACCTGGTTCACTGGACATGTGAAGGGGCTATGAGAAGCAGCCCAGATAGCAAGCCGCTTTTCCATTTCATACAGTAAGTGGCCCTGGTGGAAGGTTTTCTGGTTGCTATGAGGATATCAGCCACCTTCTGAGACACACCAAGGCAAGCAATGGCTACATTCTCAGAAGCCATGCATGCAGGTGGAGGGACTTGAGGTCTGAATGGATCAGGGTCCCCTGAACCTACATCAACAGGTCTCTGCAGAGGGGCAGGAGAACTGGAGGTTCCACAGCTAAATGCTGCAGTAATGGAAACCATATCTGCCGAGGTAAGAATGGAGCCCCCAGAATTAGGGTGACCCCATCCATCTGTAGCTTGACGAGCATCCTCTGAATCAGAGAAAAGGGTGGGATGGTGTAGAGAAACCTCCCTTTCCAGGAGTGGGACAATGTGTCTCATCAGAAACTCCAGGCCCTGGATCTAGCAAGCAGACATGTGGCAGTTTTGCATTGAGCTGGGATGCAAAAAAAGGTCCAACTATGGATGACCCCACCTGTCAAACAGGCCTTTGACAATCAAGGTCAGCAGCTCCCACTCATGCATCTTGGACTGCGACCTGCTGAATCTGTCTGCCAAGGTGTTTTGGGCACCTGGCACATGGATGGCTGATAGCTCTAGACTGTGATCTAGAGTCTAGTACCAGACCCCACTGCTTCCTAGCATAGAGGGTAGGAATGGGTCCCCTCGCCGGCTTGTTGATGTAACAGACCACACTAAGACTGTCCGACTGCACCAGCAGAGGTCCTGGAGAGAGACAGTTCTGGAAGGCCTGTTAGGCATGCAGAACTGCCCTCATTTCTAGGACGTTTATGTGGAGGCAAGTCTCCCATTGGAACCAGAGACTCTGGGTCTGATAAGGACCTAGATGGGCTCCCCAACCCTAACCCGAAGCATCCATGGTGAGGATTTGGTGAGGAGTGGTGATAACAAGGTGGATTCCTTTTAAAAGACAGGCTGGGTCCATCCACCAGTGAAGCATTCTGCATACTGCTGAGGAGCCAAGGACCAGCTAGTCTAGATCATCTCAGCGCTGATCCCACTGAACCCTGAGGGTCCACTGCAGGATCCTCATGTGCAACCTGTCCAGAGGGACCATAAGAACAGTCGTGGCCATTAGACCTAGTAGCCTGAGGAATGTCCTGGCTGGGACACGCTGGCTCTCAGCCACCTCCAGGGCCTGGGTAATGAGGCAGTTTGCCCTGACCTGAGAGAGGAAGGCCTCTCCCTGAGTAGAGTCCAGGACTGCCCCTATGTACTGCAACTGCTAAGACAGGGTCAGCACAGACTTGGGCTGATTGACAGTGATGCCCAAGGACTGGAATAACTACAGGGTGCATTCTAGAGTCAGTTCAGTTCAAAGTTTATTGTTCAATTTAAAAAAAAAAAAGAGAGATTTTTACAAAATACAGAGCATTATTGCACATCACCCAAACAGAATTTACAGCTACATAAATACACTAAAATAATAAAATACACATCACACTCTACAGTTACTGTGTCTTGGACTTTTCCCCCTTATTTTCCTAGTTTTTTTTTTTTGTCAACTTTATTTCCCTCCTGGTTACCGACTGCTGAGGCATCTCTCTGGTGGGGAACACTCGACCAGCCTCTGCCATCTGCCTGAACCCCTCCCCGACCAAGAAATTGGGTGCTGTGTCCCCCCTCTCCCGCTGGCACTATACGGGAGGAGGCGGGGACCATGAAGAGTCAAGTCGGGTTGTGGCCAGCATTGATGTGTGGGCTGCACACTCGAGACCCACTATCGCCTCCCCAGCAGCTGGGGTTTTCCACCTTGGTTTATGCCCCCGAGATGCAGATGTGCAATGATTTCTGCACATGAAGGACGCCACTGTGTCCGGTAATTAGGCGCCAAGTCCCAAAGTGTTGACCACCCCCACCCTTTCTAAATATACCAACTCCAGGTGGGGGGGTGTGGACCTCAGGGAGGGGGCGGCAAATTTGACTATTTGGAGCCCTAAAGGAGGCACACTGCTGCGCACCTGACCGGATGCAGTGTTCCAAAACATACAAATATAATCTAAAACCATGTTTGATGTCATTATGTGAGTACCAGTTAGCATAATGTGATGCTTCCATGTAAGCCAGATCAAGGTCCTTGTAGTATTTTATTATTTTGTTTTAATGTATGGCCTATACTGATCACTAATATTGATCCCCTATGGTCATATGTTAAAAGAAGTCCAGCACATATTTCTCAAGTGCCCTCTTAAGATACTGGAACCACATTGATTCCGACTGACTTTTCCCAAGTAATTTTTTCAAGAAGCACTGCTTTACTCATCTATCATTGGGAAGTTTTAAAATTCTGACCCAGTAATTAATTATTCTGATGTCAACCAATGCCTGTAGTCTAATCAAACACAGCCAACACTTATGAAGGATGCAGGTATAGATTTCTGACATCCCAGAGCTGATCTTAGTTATTGTATTGCTCTTTTTTTCCAGCCAGTCAGTAGAATTAATACCCCAAATCGCTGCACTATATAATGCTTGGGCATTGAATTTTGCTTGTTAAGGCATACACGAGCGACCTAATAGTAAACCTCCCATACAGATGGTTAAATCTTGCTAGTACACCTACGGTGATTTTTTTTTTAAAGTTATTTAACCAGGAGTAGCACACTAAGCTGAAAGCTTTTTTACAGGAGCGACCTGGGAGCACAGGGAAGTTAAGTGACTTGCTCAGGGTCACACAGTATGCAAGTAAAAGCTGTGGGATTCAAACCCAGCTCTGGTCTGCTGGATGTCACCAGATTTGCAGCTCAGAGCCTTAAACAACTGTGCTATACTGTCTCCCTAGATAGGGATGCCTAGATATAGGTTTTAGATATTGTATACTCAAAGTGAGAATTCCAAGAGCTACTATATGAGAAAATTACTCCCAAATAAGTATATCTCTTAACCATTTCCATCTTAGAGGAAATGATCTTCCATGACTACTTGGGTTTTCTAGCTCCCATTGTCAATACCTTTGATTTCGCCAAATTTATTTTCAATGAAAGAGTTTCTGAAAGCTTTGTAAGGAGATTAAGTTTGTTTTGTAACTCAGCTGGGCATGTGAGAAATATTGTGAATGAGCACTGGAAAGTACTAAGAAGGGATCCTGCCTTGAGAACAGTAGCAGAAACACTCCCCAGAATGTCATACAGAAGAACCCAGTCCTTGAAGACAGATTGGTGAGCAGCCACTTCTTTACAAAAGGGAAGAGACCTGGCTTGACGGAAAGAGGCGAATAAATGCAAAGATGTCTATATTGTGAGTGAAAAATCAAAGTAACTGCACAAGTGCTAACACAGGCAAACTTTAAAATAAGACAATTTACATCATGCAACACAGCTGGGGTTATTTACCTCGCTGTGTGCACTTGTAAGGCATTTTATGTTGGCAAAACGACTCGTCCTTTCAAACAAAGGTTAGGGGAACATATGAGAGCGACAGAGAGAGACGATCCTCTCTATGCCACAGCCACCCATATCAAAGAGTCCCCAGATGGGGGGGCAACATAAATTCCACTTTATAATTATTGATAAAGTAAATACAAATTTGAGAGGTGGTGATTTTGACAGTTTAGTATTCAAGAGAGACTTTTTGGATCATTAAATTAAAAGCAGTGAGAAAACCAGGTTTAAATACGGGTTTGATTTAAAGCCCTGTTTGAAAAAAAGTAAACATGTTTCGGATGAACTGTTTTGATATATTGTAATATATGACTGTGATTTCTCCGTCTTGCAATGATGTAATGTAAATAAGCTATAAGAATGGCAGGATGCAGTTGTACTTACAAAGGAACATACTGTCATTGCAACTCCCTCCCCATATCTCATGCTGTGATACTTATAATGCACTATTTCGTATTTGAACTTTGCTGGTTTTGCAGTTATTTATTCTTTATTTCAAGTTGGTGGTGTTTTAAATGTTTTTAATTACTGTGTTAATTAGTTTAAGGTAAGCGTGATGGTGCAGCACTAATGGTTTTAAGGGGCTCACTTATGATGTCATAGTGTTTGTCAGTTATGTTAAGTATATTTATTGGGTTTGCTATATGTCTGTGAGTCAGCTTTTGATAAAGGGTCGCAACAGATCCGAAATGCGTCAAGCGTTACAGACCATGTGGGTTGTTTTTATTATTTTGTGCAATAAATGAGGTAAACTGGACCAACAGTGGAGTCTGTACTTATATGGCTGGGGGGTAGTACCCGAATTTCTGTGAATCCTGTTGCAAGTGTTTCAAGGAGCACCACCTTCCCTGTGTGCACTATCTTGTATTGTGGAGTTAGTCATGTCTCGTGTCACTGGACACACTTTTAGTTCTAGTTATACTGGGATTCATGAACCCAAAGATGGTACTATCACTGAGCCCCATCATATGTTCCAATCCCAGCATTAAAATCCCCGACTAGTAGTAGGTAAGCACGCAGGGCTTTTTTTTTTTACTGTATTCTTTATCACTCCTTGCCTGCTCCCGGAGACCTCTCCTTCCTTCCTCTCAACCCCCGTTCCATCTTCGGGGATCTGCCCCTAGAGTGCCTCCCTTCCTCCTCCTGCACATTGGGGTCTGTCCCTCTTTGGTAGTCTGGATGGTACCGAGAGGCTATCATCTAGGCCGCCGGGAGGTGTTTTTTCGTTTTTCTCCCTGGTTTTCCCCTCACCCTCTGAGACGTCGAGCGCTAGGACGTACGTCCCAGTGGTGGCATGCTGACTGACACCCAGCCCTCTCATGCACTGTCGACGCTCCCTCCCCGCCCGACAATCTGAGCCGCCTCCATCCCTTCAATTGCTGGTGCTTCCACTCAAGCATGAAGGGGATGCAGAACGCGAGACGTTTTGGTTCCCACCCTGAGGGAGGAAAGCATCCGTTGGGGCGCTGAATCCTCCCTCCCTGCTGATCCCCGCCACCCGAGCCTGCTCCTCGAACCCGGTCGCCGCGTAAGCCGAGGTGTGGCGTCCAGCGCCTCAACCCTCAGCGCCACCGGGCCGGCCTGCACGCGAGGCTTTTAACTGAACATCTCTTACAGAATCTGTCAACTTCTCCCATAAATTACTAGCCAATGTCTTATTTTTCAAAGGTGGAATAATAATAGTTGAACAACAAAAACACAGTGCCAGAGAGAACCAAGCTAATCCTAATAAAATTACTGCCCCGACTTGTAATTTCCATGTTCGAAAAGACTCCCGTTTTTATGTAAATAGTTAAACCACCCGACCTTCAGCCCATTTTAGCTGTTCTTATACCAGGTTTTTGTATAAAGGTAAAACCGCTTAAACCAATACCATCTTTAGATCATGCCAGGTTTCCTCAGACAGATTAAAGCGTGTTGTAATAAATTAAGCCAGTCCTGGTCACATGATTTAGATTTATAACCTGCTATATTCCAAGGAGATGAGAAATGTATGCTTACATTCACCCTTATCCAACAGGCACAAAGCAGACTTTGATTCTAATTCATCAATTGATAATCCAGTCAATCATCACACCCTGACAGTACCTCATATCTGTTCTTAGTTGTAATTTGAAAAGAGCTATTAACATTAACTGTCTGGACAGAGGATGACTCAGATGTACAGTTGATTTGATTGACAAAGTACGGGGGACAACCCTCTGGGCTACTAAGATCTGCCAGGAAAAAACCCATGGCATCATTCTAGACTCAATAACAGGAGCTCCCTGGACTGGGCTTTCAGTAACCAGTCATCCAGGTATCTGAACACAAAGAGACCTTCGCACTGGAAGGCTGCTGTTACAGCTGCTATGCACTTGGTAAATAACCATGGTGCAGAGGATAAGCCAAAGGGCAGTACTCTAAACTAGTAATGCTCCCGTGGAACAGGAACCGTAGGTAATTTCTGGTGGGGGGTGGGGGCCAAACCATGACATGTAAATAGGCATCCTGCATATTGAGGGAGCATAGCCAGTCGCCCAGCTTGAGCAGAGGATGAAGGCCATGCAGAGTGACATCTGGAACTTTTCGTACTGGATAAAAAGGTTCAGCTCCTTGAGGTCTATAATGAACCTCAAGTCCCCTGTTCTTCTGTGAACCAACAAGAACCTGGAGTAGAACCCTTTGTTCCTCTGATGCCTGGGCACTGGTTCTATGGCCCGCCTGCACAGCAAGGTGAGTACCTCCTCCCTGAGCACCTCTGTGTGGTCTGAAGGATAAGAGGTAGGGACTGGTGGAACATCTAGAGGTTGTTCTAGAAGTTCTAGAACATGGCCCTTTCGATTATCTGCAGGACCCAAGCATCTGTTGTAATGATTCTCCACTGAGACAGACAGAGGGAGAACTGACCTCCAGCTACCACCTCCTGGCTTGGGGCAAGAGGAGGGAGGGTCTGTCAAGGAATCAGGTGGAGGCTGAACCAGCAGCCGGGGCTGCACCTTCTCTTTTTGGCTGCTTAGCAGAGGAACCAGCAGTGGAGGAGGGGGCAGGCAACACAGAGCTGGCCCTGTGTTTACCTTGGAGCTTGGTTCTGGAATGAGACTTGTGAGAGATCTTATGAAAGGAGGGCCTCGATCTACTCCTCAGCTGGGTATGATAAAGGAGTGGACAGACTGAATGACCCTGCCAGAGGCCTGCAAGTCACTGATAATATCCTGCACATCAGGACCAAAGAGTTTATGACCCACAAAATTGCCATTCAACACCTTTTGTTGGACATCAGCTGCAAAGATCAAGACTCTAAGCCAGGAGTGCCTTCTAATGCAAATGCTGTAGGCAGCCGCCCTGGCTGTGGTATCAGCAATATCATAGGTGGCTCTGAGGAGATGCTTAGTGACATCTTCTGAGGCCTAGAGAACTGTGAGAAGCTCTTGCTTCTGGGAACCTTCAGGGAGGGTCTGAGCAGCAGCTTTGCCCTTCCTCCAGAGGGTATTCTGGTACTCAATCAAGTAAGCCAAGTAATTGGCAGTTTGAGGCCTAGAGTGGCAGAGGCAAAGTCCTCTTACCCCAGAGGTCCAGCCTCCTAGATTCCTGGGCATGGGGCAGGGAGCTAAGGTGCTTGGGGCCTTACCCATGTCATGGGGACCCTTAATTACCACTGAGTCGATTTCTGACTGGGCTGCATTAAAGGGCAGCCCCTAAGGGGCCTGGTAGAGCCTGTCAGCCTTTCCGGGTGTGACTAGTACCAGGTCGGGCCTGTGGCAGGCAGCAGTGGCAGTATCATTCAGTGCAGAGGAGGAATAGCTTTGGGTGGAGATTCTGGGATCTCCAAGAAATGCACCAGATTCCTCCTTATGACATCCTCTTCCTCAGTCTGGAACCC
Organism: Neoceratodus forsteri; assembly: GCA_016271365.2. Classification (NCBI taxonomy): domain Eukaryota; kingdom Metazoa; phylum Chordata; order Ceratodontiformes; family Ceratodontidae; genus Neoceratodus; species Neoceratodus forsteri. The sequence goes on from JADMNL010000032.1 coordinate 38,444,746, forward strand.
TATGGTGGAGGAATGCTGCTTCATAATGTTGAAGAAAGAGGGGTCTTCTGGGGGGCACCTGGAGGTATGTTTAACTAAGTTCTCACTCCTGGAGAAGACACTGGACCTAGCAGAGGATTCCACTACAATGTCTTCCTTCTCATCCTCTTCCTCAGGGAGGATGAGGTCAGGGTGGTATTCCTCCTCTACATTGTCCTGCCCTGAAGCAGGGACTGACGGTCAGAGTACTGACAACTCTCTAGAAGGCATGGGGCGATCAAGTCGAACTGGCATCGACTCCGAGGCAGCACCTGACAGTATGGGTGACAATGGCCCTGGCCACCAGGCCATGGAACAAACTGTTATATGAGAGACATGGTACTGAAGGAAAGAATAGCATTAAGGTCAACAGTGGGAAAAGTAATCACAGACAACACAAGTGTTGACAGAGGGGGCACAGAGCCCACCTCTGACGATGCACCACTAGCAAAAGTGGAAGAGGTTGACCCAGCACCTGTGGACCTCGAGCTTTGAGAGGTCTCAATGGTGGGGCTGGGCAGATGACCCAGAGGCCAACGGCCCCTTCACAGATGACGCCGAAACAGCTGACAGATTAATCCCAGGAGGAGAGGAGGAAGAATCCAACATGGACTGGGATCATCGATGGGGGGGTGGGGGATGGTCCTTAGGCCGGTCCTTGTCCGATGAGAATGTTTCCCTGAGGATTCGTCCCAGGCCTTCATGGCCTGAGAGCCCGAGGGAGACGCCAGCGATGGGGGGCAGAGGACCCCTGTTCTCTGCTGGCTGCCTGTTGTTCTATGAGGAACTTCTGAAGGGCTTTCTTACATCGGCGCCAGGTGATGAGGCTGAACTTCAGGCAGAACCATTGCAGCCACGCCCAAGAAAGCAGACACAGAATTCGAGGTCATATGTTGAAGAACTCTTCTTTCCGCAGTGGCACAGATGGAAGAGAGCCGACCAGGGATTAGTTCTCGACATCCAAAGGACAAAAGAATCACTTTAAACTAAAATGATTCAAAGGCATGTATGAAGAAAAAAAAGGTAAGTAGTTTTGGCTGTCGAACTGAGCAATGAAGCTTCCACGGAGTCCATGCATGAATGGTCGACGCTGGGAAAGAACTGAGGAGGAAGCGGGGCCGCCCACACTTATATAGGGTGTGTGCCATTGGAGCCCGACACTGGCATGAGTGACCCCTAATAAGACTGCTGCAGAAAAGGCTTCGGTGGGATCCTGACACCTGACGGCTAAGTTCCATAGGTGTGACCTGATGACAGAGATATCCCTGAAATAGATCTTGCATTCTACAAGCTTCAGCGTGCGTGTCCCAGGAAGGTTCCAGATAAACAGAAAACCCCTCATGCAGTATGATGTCCAGATAGGAGCTCACAGACCCTGCACCCACTGACATAGGATCACTCCCTGCACACAAAAAGATGACTTCTCCGAGGGACCTGGGCCAGCTGGAGGACGTCCACCACAGGGAGGGTATACTGTGGGTGCACAGCAGGGAGAAGGTAAGCCCAGGGAGAAGGTGTGGTGATGGGGTTGGGGCTCTGTGTGGCCCAAAGAGGGGCTAAGGCAGGTGGAGACGTAAGGGGAAAAAACACAAAAACAAACAAAGATGCTGTTACTGACACCTTGTAGTTATTACAGCTGCCTGTGTGTAAAACTTTTTTTCACAGTTAGACATAAAAGATGTAAACACAGACATATGTTTCGAAATTGAAGGCTTTCAGTTCAGACTAGTCTGCCTGCACTATCAAGCCTAGTCATGTTCCTGTTTTTGTTCTGCTACAGTATATCTAGTTCTTTGTGCTTATGGTTGAGAAACTAATGTTTATACTATTTGTGGGTCTGCTTGACTTCAGGAAGATTGCACCTAATATAGTTTAGGAGAAAGTAGTGCAATCTGGAGACTGTCTGCAGACGGGGACATTTAACAATCATCGCCGTTCTTTTGTGGTAGGCCTACCCACAGAGAGCAGATAAAATAAAACAAGCCAGCAGTCATCCTCTGTGATTGTGAGCATTTCCTTTGCTGTTTGTAACCACAAGAAAATGATCATGCTGGAAGCTCGACTTCCTGTCCTACTGCTTCTGACAGCCTCCAGGTCATAACCCTGGGAAAGGGAGAGTACCTAGCAACCACAAAGTGTCGTCCAAACCCATGTTGGTGGCCCCTAACTAGCCAAGAGGGAGATCAGTTGGCAGATCAAAAGCCTTGTCCCCCCTCCATGTGCAGCGAGCAGACTGGGATTAAGGGCACATTCAAATATATTAACATGATGGTTTTCCTGTCTGGTGTTTGTGGTGGGTATCACTGGCAGCGCGACCATGCTGACAATTATCTACGGAAATAAATGCATGAGAAATGGACCCAACATGAGCCGGCCCGGTGGTACTGAGGGTTGGCGTGTTGGATGCCACACCCCGCGTCACATCAGCGACCCGAGTTCAGAAAAGATCCTGGGTTGTCGGGGGTCAGTGGGGGGGGGGCAAGGAGCTGGATTGAGCTGCTGCAAGGCACCTCACCTCTCTCGGATGGGATGTGGGGTTTCTCTGGCTCTTGGCTGTCACCCAGTGGAGGATGGGTGATTGCCCCAAGCCGTATGGGAGCCCAGGCAATTGCCAGGGGTGGGGTGGAAGGGGCCATAACCGGTTCCACAGGGCACGTGCACACATCGACACGCATGCATCGCTGTGTGCTGGTGTCCCGGGATCGGGGAAGTACAAAAAAAATCACAAAATAATAAAAAAAAAACAAAAAAATAAAAATAAATGGACCCAACATACTGATAGCCAGCCTGCCACTTGGGGACCTGCTCCACATTATATCTGATATCCCCATTAATATTTACAAGGCAAGGAGTTCAATCCTACAGTTCTTATATATCGTTTTACTAACATCACAAAAACTGTTTTTCCTTCTTTTTAAATTTTTATCCATATTGCTTTCTCTCCCGCTGGGTGGCTGGTAGGCAAGGCTTCGGCTCTCTTGGTGAGAGGCTTGGTTCTGCCCATCAGCGTGACTCACTCGACTCTGGCTCCTACCCAAGCAAGTCCCCCAGAGACTTCCCTTCATAGCTGGGGGGGGGGGAGACAGTCCAGATTCCCGGGCAGAACCATAAGCCAGGAGCACGGTCAGGGCTTCATGGAGCCTGCCAGTGATCCCTTTTCTGTTTTCTCCTGTCCTTGTTGCTGGGGCACACACGTCAACATGCGCACATGGAGGCGTGCGCACACTGCACAGTCCCACAGCACCCTCCCATCTTTAGTACCCTCAGACCTGCACTACCCTCGACCTCCACTGGGTGGCAGTCATTCAGCGGGAATGTTAGTCCACGCTCCATGGGAGAGGAAAGCAGTCCTCCAGACCCTCGATCCTCTTCCTCCACGGCCGACCCCCAGCAACCCGCACTCGCCACCGAACATGGCTTGCTGGTGTGGCAGGAGGTAAGGCACCAATGCCTCAGCCCTCCGCACCACTGGGCTAGCGTCACAAAACTTTATTGATCAATATAAACATTATCACACAGGTTAACCCTTAGAGATGCAAAGACATCTCATTTCTCCATGTGTCCAAAGATGTGAACAGTAAAATGTGATAGGGCACTACACAAAATAGAATAAAACAACACACAATATGATGTTTCGATATGGATTTGAACCTTTTCAGCTATCAGGTTCATCAGGTAGGGTCATAAGAAGGTTATGTTGAAAATTTGGTGCATAAGTGAAATTACAGAGTTATGAGTGAACGCTGAAATAGTTCAACATACATTCATGACTTTCTTAATTTTCAGTACTTTGACCCCAAACACTGAACACAGCCATTTTCTCATACCACTTCATAAATGTGACAAGTGTCGTTTTTCGAATTCTGGACGAGGCATGTTTTCCCACTTGAGGCGTGAAATGAAGTTTTGGGCAGTATACTATAAATGGCAACATGTCATGTTTGTAAGGGGGAATCAGAAAATGACCATCTTGAAAATTTGGGCTCAAAATTTAGAAACAATTTATTATTAAGAAACACTGTGTGTAGTGCCAGCTTTTTCCCCAGTGGGTGGTGCTCTGTGATACCCTGCCGGTAAGCTAAGTTTGGGGGTAAGCTGAGTGAGCCAGCTGGAGGGGCCGAGGCTGGGGAATGGCACTGTAATGCGACGCCACCCCCTAGCCTGGGAAGGGAAGGTGCAGAGTTGCCCGCATAAGCCCAAGTACCATATACTGAACAGTACTCTTCTCTTGGCATGGGCCCTGCACCTCTGCATCCATGGGTACCCTCCTGTGCTTTGGCTGAGAGATGGACTCATTGTCCTGTGCGCCTGTATCTGCGGCCACATGAGATTCAAGATTCAAATTTTATTTAACACATATATCAAACACACAGTTTCCTCATATGTAAAGAAAATAAGTTAGCATTCAACACAATAAAAAGATTGCATCTACTCATGTGACTAGGTTACGCTAAAGCAGCAACCACTGCCTTTATAAAATACCACTCTACTGTCCATTGCATTTGTAAGGCGACACATGTATGCTTTATATAATTCCTACAGATGGAAACTGCCATTACTGTTTTTGCCACACTCTGTTCATCGCTTTCTGTCCAAACTGTGCAACTGCATACATACAGCTGGGATTTTCAAATGAGAAAAGATATTACAGTTTTTCCATATTTGTAGTATAACATTTTTTGCACTATTTAAAACAGCAGTACTACGGAAAAAAAAATTGTGCTTTTTTGACAGTTTATTCCCTGTGCCCTGCTAATCATATACCTGGTACTCTTTCTCGCCGGCATTGTGCTATCGCCGAGTAATTTGCTCCGTTATTGTCTGCTTTTGTTTACATTTCTGCCACTAAGCATGTTGCACTGGAACCCCCTCTGCTGCCAACTGCACATGTTTATGACTTGCAAGGACATCGGGAATGGTCAGCAGAGGGGTTCCTCTGCTGTTGTCAAAAGATGTGATGCGACCTGAAGAAAAAGCGCAGCTGAAATTAGTCAGCTGCCATATTTGTTGTAGCACTACAACACTTCAAATAAATTGCAAATATCTAAAAAACTAAAGATGACTGGAAAAAAACATTTACAGGTATGGAAACTGGAACTTTGGCCGCATGCTTACAGCGGAAAAACAGAATTTTGATAGGTTACTTCCTGATTTCGTAGTACTGCTGCTTTAATATAGGTATTAACCATTTTTCTCTCTCATGAGTCATGACTAAGAGCAAGACAATTCAAACAGATACGTTCCATGGATATAAACTGAGAGTCATTATATAAACATTTACAAACATAACAAAGACCAAAATTGGTTTCAATGTTCGGAAGGTAGCCCAGAAGTAAGCCAAACCTAAAATTGGCCAAATTCCTTCTATGTTCTTTTTTTTCACATTAATACAAGTAATAGTTTGACTCACCATGTCCCAGGATGTTTGAATATAATCTTAGCTGATCTATGTCACAAAACTTTGCTGTTTCTTTCTGAACCAGAACATCGCTGATTCTTTGTGTTACCTCATTCAGATAATTATTGCACATATATCTATTTGGAAAGTGCCAAATATACAACCCATAATGGGTCAGGATGTCATTTAAGGCAGCAAACCAGTTGTTAAAGAGACTTACCAAGTTAAATGAAGCAGCCCCTGCACCTGTTACATAGGTGTTGTACCTCAGGGGCTGCTTTCAGTGTAAATCTTGCCAAAATAATCTTCATGTTAAAAAAATTAGAGCGCTCGTAAAATTACAAACACTGAGTCCCAAGGACTTCCTGGTTTCTGGTGCCGCTCATGCTCCGCCCACGCGCTCTGCAGATTTATGATGCAATGCCTGGGAGAGCGCGGGGACACGCTCCATTATACTCTATGGGCAGCACCTTTTCAGTCTTTTTATATTATAGCGGCCCATTTAGTCCTAAAGCATTGGGCACAGGTCGACTAACAAGGCCCACATTGTTAGTGAAACCCATGTCCACATGTTGTGACTAGATGGCCGTTATAATGATGTTATTTTGTACAACCCGGTTTATAAATGCTATTTCATAGCTACACCCTCCTTCAGACCAGATGATTGGGTCCTTTTGTTTTAATTACTGCATTCCTGTGGGATTAGTCATCAGTATGGCGAGTTTAAACCACACGCAGACATGGCACCTGAGACACTTGTTAATGAAAATGAAAGAGGTGGTGTTTGTGAAAGTTTCTAAAACAGCCCTGTACGATACAGGTAATCACACAAGACAGAAAGAGCACATGCTACAGGTGAATTGCACACACTGACTCGGATGCCAGCCCCCAGGAGAAACAACGCGATCAGAAGTTCATAGCTTACTGTCCCAGTCCATCTCAGTCAGTCCAGCTGTCACCAGTGCAAGCCAGACCAGTACTCTCAGCCTTGTGCAACAGAACAGCAGTGCGTCAGTGGGGTTACGGTTTTATTTTACTTATTTTTTTTTTTTAAGAAATTAAGTTTCTAGCTGGCCCGGTTGCGCTGAGGGTTAAGGCGCTGACGCACACTTTGCGCCATGCTGGCGACTCCAGGTCTGTGGAACGAGCCTGCAATCAGGGGATTTGATTGAGCGTCAGGGTGGCTCTTCCCTCCTGGGAGGGATTCAGCCGTGCCTGCAGTAGGGCTGCCCTGGGTGGAGGCCCAGAGGTAGTGCAGTTGGCAGCAACTAGAGTAGGGAGGGTGCACAGGTCACTGCCTGCACACGCGTGAGAGCAACTGTGGCAAGGGCAGGAGGAAATGTGACAATATGGCGCTGGCAGACTCTATGATGGCACTTCCCCGAGTCTAGATGTTGGTCTCGGGGAGTCGACGCCTCCACCTCGGCCCTGTCATGGGGAGGCAACCTGTGGGGATTACTAGGAGGGTCGGCGTGGAGACAGCGGAGGTTCCAAGAATGAGCCCCTCCAAGGAAGGAGTCAGAGCCGTCTGCCAGCTCCACCATGTACCCCTCCCCCCGTCGCCACCTCATTGGTGACGGGGGTCAAATAGCTGGATAAAAAAAAAAAAGAAATTAAGTTTCTATCAATAATGTTTCCAAAGTAATCCAATTTTAAAGAAATGATCTTTTGAAAGGTCTAACTTTGGAACTTTTTTTAAAATAAATTTTTTTAAACTCAAAAAGGATAATTCTGAAGAATCACATAATAGATACAAATCTGAAGTATGGAAATTAAAAACTTTAATAAAAACTGAGATGCACACAACAGAGTTTAGACTAGCCCACACCAAACAAACAGCTTACTCACCTGTAACAATAGTTCTGGGAGTGGTATATGGTGTTCATTCACACTTCAGGCAGTGTTTCTTTCTTCTTCAAGGCTTGCCGAAACGTCGCTCGGCACTGCCCCATAATGTCAGATCTTACCTGCTGGAAGCAAGACCAGTGTGCCACTTGCCAGGGGAGGTCAGGTGGGTCAGTGTGGATGAACACCATACCACTCCTAGAACTCCAGTTACAGGTGAGTAACCTGTTTTTCTAGAGATGTGGATTTGGTGTTCTATCCACACTTCAGGCAGACTCCTAGCACTTCTCTGGGTAGAGGGAGGCAAGGTGCACACCCCCTACTTAGGGAAAAGAGGCTGGAGAACTGAGGCCCCAAAACCCGCATCCCGTCCTGAATCAAGGTTGATGTGGTAGTGGGAAATGAAGGTGTGTGCCGACTTCCAGGTAGCAGCCTTGCAGATTTCCTAGATAAGGACGTCCCTGGAAGCAACCACCAAGGCAGCGGTATGATGGGTGGAATAAGCCCTTAGGCCTACGGGAGGCTCCCTACCTGCCAACTTATAGCAGAGGTTGATACAGGATGCTACCACCTGCCAATCGTCTGCTTAGCTGCTGGTCTGCCTGGTGCGGCTTCAGCATAGGTGACAAATAGCTGGCGAACCTCTCCCTGAACTCCAGCCATGTGCTCCTTATAATAAGCCAGTGCTCACCGAGGATCCAAGGAATGGAGCCTGCGCTTGACCTCTGAGGTGTGGTTGGTGAAGTACACTGGGAGATTAATCACCCTGTTAAGGTGAAAATCTGCCACAACCTTCGGGAGGAACTTTGGGTTGGGACGAAAGACAACCTTGTCCCTGTAGAAGACCAGGTAAGGAGACTCCACTGAGAGCGCCTGGAGTTCATTGATCCTTCCAGCTGATGTGATAGCCACCAAGAAGGTGGACTTCCATGACAGGTGAGATATCACACCTGTGCATTGGTTTGAATGGATTGCCCACGAGCTGTGCCAAAACCAGCAACAAATCCCAAGATGGTGGTGGTTCACGCACTGCAGGGGAAATGTGACTGAGGCCTTTGAAAAAGCACCAGGCCGCCTTCTCCTGCACCACCAACTGTGTACCGGCCTGCTCCCGGTAGGCAGAGATGGCTGCCGAGTGCATCCTAAGGGTCGTTGACTGAAGGCCTGACTGGGAGAGGGACCACAGGTAGTCGAGAATGCTAGCCACCAGACAAGATAAAGGGTCAAGTCCTTGCCCTGGCACTAAATGGAGAACTTCTTCCATTTGAAGGCATAGCATTTTCAGGTCAACTCCTTCTGAGATGCCTAAACTGCAGAGAGGACATCTCTCGGAGAGACCCAAAGCCTGGAACCCAGCGGCTCAGGAACCAGGCTGTCAGGTGCACTACTGAAAGTCTGGATGGAGTACCTTCCCCTGATGGATCGAGAGCAGGTCCAGGCATAGAGGAGATGCCTTGGAAGCCTGCTGCTGAGGCTGAGGAGATCGGAGTACCAGAATTGGCGAGGCCTGTCCGGAGCCACCAGGATCACCCATGCCTTGTCCCTGCTTGCCTTGAGCAGCACCTTGTAGATCAAGGGAAAGGGAGGGAAGTCATAAAGAAGGTCCGGGGTGCATGGCCTGGAGAAGGCATTCCCCTGCTGCAGTCCCTGCCGAGGGGATGGGCACAGTACAGCCTCAGCTTTGCATTCTCCCTGGAGGCAAACAGGTCCACCACAGGGGTGCCCCACTGGGAGAACAGGCTTTGTACTACCTCTGGGTAGAGAGACCACTCATGTGACACCTCGCCCACACAGCTGAGAGTGTCCGCCAGCTGATTGGAGGCCCCTACCACATGGATGGCCAGGAGATCAGCCTCCAGGCTGCGCATGAGGGTCCAAACATGGAGAGCTTCCCTGCACAGAGGAAGGGAGTGTGTTTGTATAGGTAGTACACGGTCATGGTGTTGTCCATCTTGACCTGAACGACCTGACCCTGAATATGTGGAGCAAAAGCAGTCAGTCCCAACCGAACTGTCCGGAGCTCCAGCAGGTTAATATGGCACTGGGACTCCTCGGATTCAGAGCCATGGACTCTGTGTACCCCAGGTGGCACCCCAGCCCATGAGAGAGGCATTGGTAGTCAGAATGACCATCGTTTGACGGACAAATGGGATCCCTTCCGCAGACGCTCCGGACTAACAACACTGTAGGGCATCCCACATCAGCCAGGTCACAGTGACCAGCTAGTCGAGATGGCCCTTGCACTGTGACTGCTGTTGGGCAAGCTCCCATTGCAGAGAGTGCATTCTTCAGCAAGCCACCATGTAGCCCAGGAGGCGCAGGAAGTTCCAAGCAGGGCACAACTGCCCAACCTGAAATGATCGGGCAAAGGAGGAGTGAACCTCCACCCTGTCCACCAGGAGTCGAGCCCTGGTTCTGCAAGAGTTGAGCTCCACCCTGATGAAGTTTATCACCCATGAAGGCACAAGTTCTGATTTGGTCTCACTGACCAGGAGGCCAAGAGAGACACAGGTCTAGAGGGCAAAATCCCTGTACAACTCCACCTCCTGCTTGGAGGGACTTGCAAGAAGCCAGTCATCCAGGAAGGGGTATACCCGGACTCCTTGGCACCTCAGGTAAGCTGCCACCACTGCTATGCATTTGGTGAAGACCCTGGGGGCTGAGGACAGGCCGAATGGCATGGCCTGGAACTCATAGAGGATCCCCTCTGCCTGGAATCGGAGGAACCGGCAGTGAGATGGATGGATTGGGACGTGAAAAAATGCATCCTTAAGATGCAGAGAGCAAAACCACATGTTCTGCTCGAGAGATGGTATGATCTGAGACAGAGTGACTATCCTGAAGCTGCATGACTTGAGAAACTTGTTCAGGTCATGCAGATCTAAGATGGGGTGCCAGCCCCCCATCCATTTTGGCACCAGGAAGTACCTGGAGACAAACTCTGAGTGTTCCACAGGGTCCAAGAGAGGAGCCACAACCTCCTTGTGGAGGAGCTGGGCAATGTCATCCCGAAGGGCCGACAGGATGTCCACAGACTCAATACCCTCCCGCGGGGTATGGGCTCGGCAAGGCAGGCACGCCTCAACTCCAGAGGTAGACCCTGACCGACCACCCTGCGAACTCACCTGTCAGTGGTGACAGCAGACCAGGCAAAATGGACGTGGTGGAGCCAGACCCCCACGGGAGGATCCAGGGAGACATGACGGGCATGAGGGAGGCACCACTCATCCCCTCACTGGGCAGACTTACAGGTAGCGGAAGCCCCAGCCGAGGAACCACCAGGGCCCCGACCGCCAGGTCTACGGACGACCATGGCCACAGGCTTTGCTCGAGGTCGCTAGACCTCAGCCTGCTGTCCAGCCAGAGGCTGGGTTGGTTTGGCTGCAGGGGCAGAGAGGGGGGCCAAAAGGGCTTCTTCTGCTGCTGCTTAGAGTCCATGGGGTATCTCTGGGTGGATGTCAATGAGTCCAAAGTGGTACTGGACTTCTCAATGCGGGTGAGGTGCCCCTCGACCCCGGGCCCAAACAAGTCAGTAGCCAAGAAGGTAATATCCACCAGCTTGCGCTGGGTATCTGCTGTAAAGGTAGAGATCCTCAGCCAGGCTCTGTGGCACAAGGCTACTGTGGCCATCATGGACTGAGCACAAGCATCGCCAATGTCCAAACCAGCCTGGAGCTGTTGCTTGACCACTGCTCAGTTTTGATTCTGGACCTGTTTGACCACAGTCTGCAGGTCTGCTGGGAGATGAGGAAACACCTCATCAAGTGAGCCCAGGAGGGCATGTGAGAAGTGGGGCCATTAAAGGGCGAACTCGCTGCTGAAGGCCAAAAGAGAAGGCAGTGTACATCTTTTGGCCATATAGTCCAATTTCTTGATTCCTTATTGGGAGGTTTGTCAATGTCCTCCACGTTGTTGGTGCACCTGAACACAGAGTCAGGCCACTTAGACTTTAGCCGAGGGTGTTTCTGTGAACCTCAAGGGGATTGGTAGGGACTGCATACTCATGGCCATCCGGGCAGACAGTGCAAGGCAGGAGGCTGGTGCTGCCACAGCTCCAAGGTAGGACCAAGAATGGCATCTGCCACCAGGAAGGCTTCCCAGGGAGTCTCCTGGTCAAGGATCTCGTGAATGGGTACTGAGCCCGCTTCGAATGGGTCCCACGGAGACCAGTAAATTCGAGATGAGACGGAGAAGACTCATAAAGGAAGTAGGGCACTGTTCCGTCGACAGATCCTCGGATGATTCCAAGTCCACTAGATGGGAGTGCAGGGAGGAATTCTCTGAATCCGAAGATTCATGGAAGAGAGGTCAACCGCCAGAGTCTCCACTGACCCTCTGGAGACAGTCAGGGATAACGGTGATGGAGAGATGATGGGGAAGACCCAAGGCCGAGCAGGCCTCCTTAGTTGGAACACTGGACTTCATCTGTTTTGGTGGCAGCTCCACCAGAATCGGTGGAGAGGCCAGGGGAGGCTGAGCTGGGACCAAATGGGTCAGCTTCTGCTGAGGCGGAGAAGGCTGCAGCCTCCGTGGCGAAAACCAAGTAATGGCTGGAGTCGGAGCCAGGATGGGCTTCACCTCGGTAAAAATGAGCTGTTGCCACATCAAGTCCTCGTAGTATTGATGCAGCTTGCCCAAGTGCTGAGAGTGCGAGTGTCAATGTTAATGCGGGCTGCTCAATTTGGGACTCCGAGGCGGGGCGTGACCTTGACTGTCAGGGCCACCACCACCTGCCAGCTTAAGAAGTATCTCACAGAAGATCGACCTGCGTCTTGACCAACTGACCCAATGAGAAGACCATGGGCCTGGGCTGAAGAATTGACCGAAGTCAGAACCTCTGAAGCAGCATGAGAATCGGAGGCCTGAGAGCATTCCAGATCCCACAAGCGATGGTGAGACCGTTTCTTGGTTTCTTTTTTGGATTTTTGACTTTGACAGTGCCCAAGGGACCCTGCCAATGGGTGGGACAGGCCTGGCACAATTCTTTGAATGCCCCTGTGAAGAGGGCACCCAAGGAGAGCAGCAAAAAAGGCAGAAGCGGAGGAAACTTGAGCTGCAGCCTGGGTCATGGCTCTCGCAATGTGCCGTAGCCACCGGGCGGATCTCATAGTTGTGGAGAACACCTTTAATGGGCCCTTAAATTTATTGAGGCAGATCCTGACCATCCAGATGGCCCAGAAGCAGGTGGGCATGATGATCCTCTAGTGTAGATGGATGAAAAGTGCGGCATAGACTGCATGCCTGGGATCGTGCTTGTGGCCCAGGCAGTAGATGCATATGGTGTGCGGATCTGTCCAAGACATCTTCTGCCAGCAGGCACATTTCGAGATCCCAACGCAGACTTCACGTAGTCCATACCAGAGATCAGAAGGAGTAGCCTGAAGACAATGTTTTAGAAAATGCAACGCTTTAATAAGAAAAGGCCATCTCAGCGCAAGAGCAGTAAGGAGGAACCTTCTTCTTCCAGGGGAAAGGAAGATCTGACATCACGGATCAGTGCTAAGGGAGTCACACACAGGTGGGTGGGAGGAGCCAGCGTAGAAGATGTTCTGGCAAGCCTTAAAGGAACACTCCCTGAAGTGTGTGATAGAACACCATATCCACGTCCCTAGAAATAATAAAAGCCCTTCTTCTTATGTAAATAGTTATCAAATGAATCCAGGAGGTGGGCCCCCTTAGTATAGACAGTAAAATAATAAAGGATGACAAAATATTGGCAGACATGTTCAACAGCTATTTTTGCTCGGTATTTAATAAAAATATGATGGCATCAGTCCCAGACAATATGCAAGATACATCTAGCTTCAAGTTTACAATGGTGGCAGTTATGTCATCAATTAAAAAAATTAAAGGAAAATACATCTCCTGGCCCCAATAACAACAACCCAAAGTTGTTAACTGAAATGATATCAGTCTTGTCATGTCCTGTTGCCTATACTCTTAATAAATCATTGGCAAGTGGGAAGTGCCAGCTGATTGGAGAACATCAGTTGTGGTACCCATATTTAAGGAGGGTAATAAAGGGCAGTTGATAATTACCGACCTATTAGTCTAACTTTCATAGGTAGTAAGATACTAGAAAGGTTAGTTAAGAACACAATTGAGTCTGAGTTGCATGTGAAGGAATTACAGACAAATACCAACATGGATTTACCACTGGTCTCTCATGCACTACAAATTTCATGACTTTTATAACACTGTTAGTTCAGGTTTAGATAATAGTACCCTGTGGATGTGATTCTACTGGACTTCGGAGGCCTTTGATACCATCCCTCACTGTGAACTGATTGAAAACTTACAAATATGGGTCAGCCCATGAACTAGTCAGGTGGATTACAGGGTTTTAATTAACTCTAAAATTGATTAGCGTTTTGCTCATAAAAGTTCTAAAACATTGTGAAAATGCATAGCACTTGCCTCACTGTGTTTAACAAACATACCACTTCTAGAAAACCAATACAAATGCTTCTGTACAGTTAGCATTATCCCAAGGAAAAAACTGCTAATCAATTATTTAAAACCCTGGGATTAACAACTGGTTAATGGAGGGAACACAGAGGGTGCGGGTCAGGAGCCAACTCTCCGATTTTGGTAGGGTTAGCAGTGGGGTTCCGCAGAGATCTGTCCTTGGACCAACATTATTCAACCTCTTCATAAGCAACATTAAAAGAGAACTGCATTGAACCAGTAAGTCATTTTTCCCAATAGAAGCTATTTTTTAAGTACTGGTTAAAATGCTATAATTATTCTATCTCTACAGGCCTTTTAGTAACCTCAGTGGGTGTTTCTGCTTTAGGATCTGGTGGTAAACGCCATTTTAGAACTGTATGATGTAGTTTATGTCCCTCTTAGCCACAGAGTTCTATAGTAGAACATGGATGCATTGTGCCAACAATGGAAGAGTAGAACAAGTACATAAACTACATTATGCAGTTCTAAAATGGTTCTTACCAGCAGCATGTTAATCAGAAACACCCACTAGGATAACTAAAAAGCCTGGATAGTTAGAGGAATAACAGAATTTGAACCAGAATTCAAAAAAACACCTAATGGGAAAAATGACTTATAGTTTCAATGTAGTTCTCCTTTAACGAACACATTACCAATCCACTTGATAAAATTCACTGATGACGCCAAAGTGGGAGGAGAAGCTGACACACTGACTAAACATATGATATTAGTGCAAAATCTAAGATCCATTGAACTATGATCAAAAGAAAATAAAATGAATCTAAATCCAGACAAATGCATGGTATTCGAGGCATAAAATAAGCGCATTGCATACGAATTTACTACCCCAAAATGCTATTTTCTAATCAAGTGCAGCCTTGATTGGCAGAAATTGCTAATCAACTGATTTGCTGCATTGAGTAAAAATTTTCAAATTGTGGTAATTTTTTCCTACAGTTGAGGTAAAAAGTACAGAACTGATGAAATTGTTCTTGCAGTTTGACACTTTTCCATGCAATCGTAGTCTTCTGTATAGTATCTTATAGATAAAAAAACATTTAGTGAAACTGCTCCTCAGACTTGGCTGGTTGCTAATCAAAAATTATGTTGATTAGCGAAGACTGCTAATCAGGTTTCCAGAACTAATCTATGCTTTGGGTATTACACCTTGGTAAAAAGAATCCCTGTTATACATATGTATTACGCAACAAAAACTTAAAATCAGCAGACAAAGAACAAAATTTGGGAATAATTATTAACAACAGAATGAAATCATCAGATCACTGCAGAAAGATAACTTATGCAGCTAATAGAATACTCAACAGTATAAAACATACATTTGTCAGTAAAAACGAGTTTTGTATAATACCCCTATACAGAACAGTACATTTGACCACACTTAGATTTTGGATCCCCCTTCTGCCGCCCGTACCTAAAACAGAACATTAATCTTCTGGAAAGGGTACAGTGCAGGACAACAAAACTGATCCCTAAACTAAGGAACCTAACCTATTCTGAGAGACTAACCAGAACTGGGTTGGCTAGTCTGGAAGATAGAAGAAGCAGGGGTGACTTATTACAACTATACAAAATATTGCAAAACAATGATTTATGAACACAATGTGGTTTCCAGTTTGCAATCAGAAGAACAAACCTAAGAAGCCAAAACAAACTATTTATCCCAAAAGCTAACACCAAAAAGAGAGAAAATTACTTCACAATTAGGGCAGTTAGGGCTTGGAACAAACTGCCCCAAGAAGTGGTTGATGACAACAATTTCACTAGGATCAAAACGAAACTTGATCATTACGTAAAGTGGACAACCAGCTTGGACTGATTCACCCACCAGGTGGTTGAGACATTCTCGATGGGCAAATGCCTTCTTATGTCTCTTAACAACCTAGTAATGCTTGCAGTCAGGTTAAGAATCAGTTCTATCAATACAGTTTTATGTGTCAACAGTATCCTCTATGTATCAATCCAAAGACTATCTATTATTGATACTACTTTTCATCAAAACATATAATTACATGACAGAAATGCCAGCCTCCACACTGGCTGTCACTATGAGGACAGTGTGGATAGTGTTCTGTTGCGTATCAGCTCTGCGGCAGTTCACCTGTTTGTCTCTCCTAATCTCGTTGTTCTTCGAGGGCAATGCAATATGCAGGACTGAAGGGAGTCAGGTGGTCCCCGCCCCTTCCCCGTGTGGCCACAAGACAGTTCTTGGCCATACACTAAAGGTCTGTGAACACCTTTACAGATAACTCAGGGGTCACAGGTAAGGGACAGCTGCAACATTGTTGTAAGCCAACTCCTCCTGATATGTAAGCAAGCGAGGTGGAGCTAGCTACGCGACTCTCCATTTTCAGATGCTCCCCATACTGGTGGGAAGGAGGGGATGATGACAAAGTAATGAAAAAGTAGCAGTAATATAGTTTCCCATTTAAAACATAGAACTTTCTATCCAGTGGCAGTGCAGATACTGCAAATAGGGGACCTGGATTCAAACCTCAAGTTTGGTTATTTCCACTGGGCTCATTAGATTCTGGGGAGAGCTGTGGAAGCAGTGGTCTCATACTTTGGGGATGGCCCACTTTAGCAATGCCCCCTTTGGTGTGACAGGGAGTAGCGCTGGATGTCATGGCCAACTAAACAACATTCAAGCTTCTCCCTAAATGATTGGCGCAGTATGGATGTCCTTACAAATGGAGATGGGACCGACTCTATAGGGGAGAAAACATGCACTATATGTGGCGGCATGATGTCAGATCCATTTATGCCTCAGCAGTGTCTTCAGCATTGGGGTGTGGAGTGTGTCCTTGCTCTGGTCCTGCTGAGAACAGGAAGTAGACTTTTAGTGTGGGTGAAGCTGTGGGGTCTTCTGGGGATGGCGGCAGAATGGCTCTTCATGACCATTTTACTCAGAATCAAGAGCAGCCCCCTTGAGGCATAAAAGATTTAAAGTAAAGCTGCTGTAAGTCATTTAGTTTTTCATTATTTCAAGGCACATTATTTTCAGAGCAGTGCCAGAGCATATAATGCCTCAAAGGCAAATGCCCTCACAGTAATCCTGATGGGCTAAGAAAGATACAGTAGATGAGTTCATGCAAGTTACTATAAGCTTTAGGCACTAATTAAGACATGGAACACAAGCATACTAACCCAGGTAGCCTTGTGAATCAAGTTTATAAAGCAATAAGCCACACAAGCAGAAACAAAAAAAATGGATGGAACATGGAGTTAAGGTTTGACTTCTAGGGAGTTTCTTTTTTATTTATATTTTATCCCCCCGGCCCCATTACAGCCGCTGCGACCCCATCAGAATCCCTCAGTACCTTCCCCCGGTTCCCACTTACCTTACTGCCACATGCCCTCACAGAGCTCCGGTTTACCTGCACGTAGCGTACAGGGTGGGAGGGGATATGCTCAAGAGCGCATAAGTTGTCGGACAATGGCGAGGTTGTGGAAACCATCCTGGATATACTGGGGCACCTTAGAATCCAATGTTGGGGCTGAGCTTTTTGTCTTGTTTCTGTGCCCCATGAAAACACTGGCACACAAGGGGAGGGGGCCACGCATGTGTGCATGCAATACATGCACAGGTCCTCGCTGATGTCTTCCTTCCCATGGTGCCCTCAGCTGCACTGCCATCTGTTGTCACCCGGGGCAGTATCCCAACAAGGACGGCAGTCCTAGCCAGCCCAGTGGTGCAGAGGGTTGAGGCGCTGGACGCCACACTCAGCGCTTCATCGCCGGCACTTCTTAGTTAGGAACAAGCATGGTGCCGGTGAGAGAGAGAGGACGAAAGTCCGATGGACTGCTCTCTCTCCTGAAAGGGATCCAGGGGTGTCTCCAGTGCAGCAGAGACTTCTGGTGGAGACCGGGGTACAACTTGCACGGAGCTGTTAAGGAGGAGCGCTGGACGCCCATGGCTTAGCTGCAAGGATTTCATTGCAAGCCCGCCTCCTGGGGAAACAGCAAGCAAAAACCGTGCCTGGATAGGCGATAGCTCCCTCCAGACCACGTCACCACACCCCCAATATCAGGCCCATGTCTCCGCCCCATTTGTCCTTCCACCACCTTGGCCGGCACACTAGATTCACAGATAGAGTGCCGAAGTGGAGGCGGCCCTACCTCAGGGGGCTCAGAGCTGGGGGGGGGGTCTCTGAGGAGGCAGGGCATCAGGTGGGCAGTAGAGATGGTGTGTGAGCAGGGCAGCTCGAGAGAGTTCCAGGATGCAGAGCAAAAATAGAGTCTACAAAAAACCAAAAAGGACAGCAGATCTCCCTCCACAGAGGATGACAGCATCCTATGGGGCACTCAATCCACCTCCCCCGGCCAGCCCCTGAGGACCCAAGCTCACTCCCAAACCTGGGTGGCTGGAGTCCCATGTGGTAGTTCTACCAGAGCGCTGACAGGCCAGCTCTCTAGGGAGTTTCAGAATCACTGATTGGCGCAATCATGGGCTTTATAAACACATGATGCATAGTTTTCCAGAGAATGGCTGTATGTTTTTGTGACCCTCCCCCCACAAACAGGGTCAATCCTCCTGGGTGAGTCCTACCTGTTATACCCCTTTGACCCTGACTGGTTGGTTAGGCTGCATCTTAGTGAGTAACCTCATCATGGCATTTTGGAAATTTCTGTCCAGGTCAGTCATGCTGCCCATTTTGTTCTCTATCTACAAGATACACAGAGAGCGCAATAAATAAATTCAGAAACATTTCGATTTCAGACTGATGATCTGCCACTAGATCAAGTTGGTGCCCCTATGAATAACGAGTGCCCCAGTGGTCCGAGGGCTGAAGAGTGCCTAAGACTGGTGCAAAAAGGCTAGGGACTGAGACAGAACAGTAGCCCAGTGTCACATTTCCCTTTCTTCTGATAAACCTGTTGTCCTGTGTTTTTATCTGGATTTCTTTTTAACCTTTTTATTATTCCATTTTTCTGCAGAAGCAGGGGAGCTGCAGCATTGGGAATGATTTGGACCTGAGTCCTAGGAAAGTCTGTAGCAGTGAAATGCAGGACTGAGGTACTGTAGGATAGCAAACGAGTGTGTATGTGCACCAGCAACCCGGGTTTGGGAGTGGGCCTGGGACATTGGTGTTTGGCTGAGGGCTGGAGGAGGACAGAGTGTCGCACAGACCGCTGTCCTCTTCTGAGGTGGAAGGGACCAGTATCCACTGCTCTGTACCCATGAGTGACCACAGGTGGGGGTGTAGCTGGAACTGTGCAAAGGAAAGTGGAGCACTGACAGGCTCCAGCATGCAAGGCACACTTTGTGTGCATGTATGCCATAGCCACTCGCAGCAAACTGAGGTGGGGATCCATAAAAGCAGGGAACCCGGCATTAGGCAGCACGACACCAGCAGTCTCAGACCCCATGAAGCCAAATGCCCACTCCACCACCCAGAACTTTGCTGTCCCATGGGTTATGGTAGGGCCCCCTAAGGCCCCACTGCACACAGGTAAGTAAGGAAAGGAAAGGAAAGGGGGAATTGTTCAACCAGAAGAAGCACACTAAGCTGAATCTTGTTTCCAGGTGCGACCTGGGAGCACAAGGAAGTTAAGTGACTTGCACAGGGTCACACACTATGCAAGTGGGGGCTGTGGGATTCCAACACAGGTCTCCAGGTTTGCAGCTCAGAGCCCTAGACCTCCGTTATACTGCCTCCACAAGTCTGCGGCTGGAGCTGGTGGGTAACAAGTCATAAAGAGATAGGGTGGGACTGGGAGTCCCCTGGCCAAGACTGGGGATGCTCTGGTCTCAGAAGCATCTGGTTTCCACACCTGCAATCTGCATTTCCTTTTTACTCCCTCAGGCACTCTGATTACTGTTCTTTCCCACCTACCCAAGACCTCAAGCATGCAGCTTTCTCTGACAATATCCTCCCTGTTTTTAATTCTGTTTATTGCTCCAGGCTTCAGGTGGGGATGTATCCCATATAAGATCCCCACAGTTCCCCCACCCTGCATCCCCCTCCAGCTGCCCTGACTGCAGACCCTATAGATTATCCCCTACGGCAGCCGGCAGGGCTCCCTGTGACTGAAATCCACCTGTAGTTTGGCAGAGTCTTAGGCTGGGGCATGTTTCAGGAAAGAGAGAGAGAGAGAGATGAGGCTTCATGCAGCGCTGATCCTGGAAATTTTCTTCTTTTTAGTTCTCCTGGAGATGCAGACGTGCAACGATGTCAACGCAAAATCATGCGTGCTCCCACTCTTGATCTGCAGATGTCTTCCACTGACTCCTTCCCTACAATGCAGTCCTGGCTGGTATACTCCCAGCCTCTGCTGGGTGTCATTAGCATGTAGGGCACTGACAACTCCTTCCCTCAGAGGAGGACAGCAGTTAATGGGACGCTCATCCTACTTCCCCCTGGCCAGCCCAGACACACTGGGCTCATTCCTGAACCGAGTCATCAGTGTTGCAGGCGGTAGTGATACTGCCGCACTGGCAGACTGGTCCTAACATATCCCCCTCGATGGTACAAATCCTCCTCTTCCTCCTCCTCCCTCTCACACAGAAAACACTGCTCAGTAAGCCCATAGCCCACACCTACACCTGCTCTATTATGCATCCTCCTGCCTTTTCCTCCCTTCCCTGCCATCCACGGCAGCTCCTAGCTTTGTCATTCTGCTCCCCCTTACCATCCAACTCATTATTTTTCTGCCGTTTTCCAAATGTCTACACAGTGCCTAGCTTGGGGTGGTCCTCTTGGCAAGACTGGGAGTACCATCCGTCCATCTGAGCTGCCTGTGAGCCTCCCTCTCTGGTGCACCTCTGCCTCCTTGTCCGGTGTGCATAGTGGAGGCCTGGCCCTGTAACATTCAGTGTCAACAGAGGTGGGAGAATCTGAATGTGTACTCACTGGAGGATACAAGGGAGTGGAGGGGTGGGGGCATGAGAGATCTTTAAATGCAGAAACACAGACTGTGATGTCAGACAAGGGCTGCTGGGCCCAACCAGTATGACCATTTTTTTTTGTCGCAGGGCCCTGCTCGATCTATGCAGTCCCCACCCCTTCCTTACCCCTATATTCCCTTTGTGCCTGTCCCAGGCATTTTGAACCTCACCACTGTTTTCACCCCACTACCTCTACTGGAAGACTTTTCCAGGTATCCACCACTCATTCTGTGAAGAAGTATTCCTCACATCCCTCCTGAATTTACTCCCTCCAGCTTCATAGCATGGCCCCTGTTCTAGTACACCTTTTCTCTGAAAATACCCCATCCTGTTCTTCCTTTGTCTTCCAAATACAAGATCATCATCAATGGGTAGATCCCCAGTAAATTACTCGGGACCAGTGACAACAAACATTCAGAAGGGACGCAACGAGGTACCGTGCACAGAGACCATGGCGGAGGGCTGAAATAAACCACCGGAGGTAGGAAACACAAAATCTGTGGACAGTTTCAAGAGGGGTGGGATAAGGTAAAGGGGTGTGTAGTGGTGTCGGGATGGGGTGGACTGGCATGTAACACAAGGTTTATATGATCTGCAGTGGGCAGACTTGAAAGTCTGCAAGGCTTTTGCAAACTTCCATGTTTCTAGTTCTCATGTACGCATTATAATGTATGAAATGTATATAATGCTTACCTTTTTCACTGCATTGTTTATATGCTATATGTATTGAATATAATGATCGCCATTTTTGCAGTATTTTATATAATATATCTACTGCATATAATACTCACTATTTTGCTGCACTGCATATAGCAATCACCAGTTTGTTTGTTGTATTGTTTATACAATGTATGCATTGTATATATTAATCGATAATGTATGTATTGTAGATACACAATTTTTGCTGTATTGTTTATAAAATGTATGCATTATATAATGCTCACTATTTTGCTGCACTTCATATAGTTCATAATTGCTATAAATGTGCAGTTGTAATAATTTTTGTATAATGTAAACAGGTAAGCCTTGTGAATAGGGATTTTCGGAACCCTAATGGCTTATATCACTGTATAAATAAATGTTACCATACCATACCATAATCACCATTTCGCAGTTTTGCTTATATAATGTATGTACTGTATATAATAAACACAATTGTTTGCTGTATTGTTTATATAATTATATATTATATATAGTAATCAACTTTTAGCTATATTGTTTCTACCTTGCTGTAATTTGTTCTGCTGCTGCATATTCCTGCCTTAGCCCCTTTTAAGTCTGTAACACTGGGAAATTATACTTTCACTGTGTGCAGTTCCCATTACCCTTCCTCACCTCTGTATCCCTCCTTGCATGTCGAATCTGAAACAAATGTTACCCTCAGTGGGCGCTTCAGGCCAAAGCATGGAATAAATAATACAATTATTGGTATATTCCATCAGATGCAAGCTTTACAACCCACTGTAAAGTAAACCAGTGCTACATGTTAGCCAACATGTGTACTTTATGTCTGTGATAATTCTTTAAAACAATGTATTAATACACTTAATAAACTATTGAATTACTCAGCACCTGCTAAAAGCGATGTCACTGACACAGCTTCTTCCAACTGCTCCCCTTACTTCAGCATTTTAGGACGCCACTCATTCATAAAATTTAGACCGCAAAACTGTCCAGCTGATTGACACAAGCATGCATGGCAATCCGTCTCCATGGTAATGAAGAATATTAGAGTATTCTGGCCCAATACCCTCTTTTTACTGTGTGGTATTAAGTCAATA
Organism: Neoceratodus forsteri; assembly: GCA_016271365.2. Taxonomy (NCBI): domain Eukaryota; kingdom Metazoa; phylum Chordata; order Ceratodontiformes; family Ceratodontidae; genus Neoceratodus; species Neoceratodus forsteri. The sequence continues at coordinate 38,467,145 of JADMNL010000032.1, forward strand.
ACTTAGTAAATCCACTGTATATATGTGTATATAAAAGAGTAATTTCTCTGATGTGAAACACAACAGGTGGGACTACAGTGGGGTCTCTGTTTTCCTGAATTTTGCATATTTGTTTCATTTTCACTGTTTATATTTGAATACAAAACAGATTTGCACTGTGAAGGTGTATGCAGTATGATGAAATAAAGCTGAACTACACGCCGTATATAAACCCTTAGTACAACCCTTTGGAGATGGTGAGTGCTCCCATTTTTTCCTTATACATGACTTCCTAGTATTATAGAGCACCCCGTTCCCTGCTGCTATGCTCGTTTCCCTTTTTGATATCTCTCTCTATATATATATATATATATATATACATACACACATCTATAAAATGGGGAAATGGGATAAAAATAACTGAACAGATCAAAAACTTCATTACTTAAAACATAGCGCCTGACCAATATTTACCTAGAAACGGCACAGTTTGTAACTAACCTGCTCTAATCTACCCAGCAACAACCTAACTAAATGATTACAAAGACAAAGAACCTCTGTGCACAAACACTGAGGCAAGGTTTACCCCCAAAGGGCATTTGGCTGGGAAGCCAAGTTTCAAGAAAATACAAAATTACACATGACCACACAATGCAATGCATCATGGGCTACATATGCAAATCACCACAGAATGTTATGCTGGTTCAACTTTAAGCAGAATTGCATGGTGCCGAAAGGCCTCTCACACAGTTTGCAAAGGGTGCTAACAGATGGCATAGACACAGTTTCATCCTACCAGGACTCATCAGTATGCCTCGTCTGTTTAGACACCCCAGTAGAATGAACCAGCTACCCTAAGGCGGTCTGTCTGGTTATGTTGTGGTGAACCCATGGTGTCAAACAGGCGAGACATACTGATGAGTCCTGGTAGGATGAAACTAGTGTCTACACCATCTGTTAGCACCCTTTGCAAACTGTGTGAGAGGCCTTTCGGCACCATGCAATTCTGCTTAAAGTTGAACCAGCATAACATTCTGTGGTGATTTGCATATGTAGCCCATGATGCTTTGCATTGTGTGGGCATGTGTGATTTTGTATTTTCTTGAAACTTGGCTTCCCAGACAAATGCCCTTTGGGTAACCCTTGCCTCAGTGTTTGCAAGAGAGTTTTTTGTCTTTAAATAGTTTTTTATTTTAATGGGTTCACCACAACATAACCCAGACAGACCGTCTTAGGATAGCTGGTTCATTCCACTGGGGTGTCAAACAGACGAGGCATACTGATGAGTCCTGGTAGGATGAAACATGTGTCTATGTCATCTGTTAGCACTCTTTGCAAACTGTGTGAGAGGCCTTTCAGCACCATGCAATTCTGCTTAAAGTTGAACCAGCATAACATTCTGTGGTGATCTGCATATGCAGCCCATGATGCTTTGCATTGTGTGGGCATGTGTGATTTTGTATTTCTTGAAACTTGGCTTCCCAGACAAATGTCCTTTAGGGTAACCCTTGCCTCAGTGTTTAGCACAGAGGTTCTTTGTCTTTAAATAGTTTTTTTTTTAATGAGTTCACCACAACATAACCCAGACAGACAGTCTTAGGATAGCTGGTTCATTCCACTGGGGTGTCAAACAGACGAGGCATACTGATGAGTCCTGGTAGGACCCTTTGCAAACTGTGTGAGAGGTCTTTCGGCACCATGCAATTCTGCTTAAAGATGAACCAGCATAACATTCTGTGATGATTTGCATATGCAGCCCATGATGCTTTGCATTGTGTGGGCATGTGTAATTTTGTATCTGAATGATTCTAAAACCTTTTCCACTTTTTAGACACAAAAACATACAACACGGCATGGGTTTCTTCAACATAACTGCAGTTCCCGAGTCCGTTCAAAGACCCATGACCTTTGTTACCAAGCTTCCTTATTCTCTCTCTAGCAACAATCTAACTAAAGGAAAATAAAACATTTTCCATAAAAAAAAAAAAATTCCATTTTATAAGCGCAATAACCTACTCCAGGGCATACATTTCTTGAGAATTAATGCACTTCTCGAGTGTGTTTAAAGTCATACAGCTGTGGACTCGTGCCTTCCAATTCAACCAGTGCAAGCACTAATTCTCTACAAAAGCATGCTCTGTTGTGGGTTACTGCACATTATATATATATTCTTTGCAAAAAACTTTGTTAATGCACTATTTGTTTATTTATTCCCTCACTGGAAAGCAGACGTCCAGCTCACTGTATGAAATTCATCTCTAAATTCTGCTTTGGTTCTCTACCCCCCCCCCCCATATCTAACCTCCTCCTCCTCCCTGGCCTCCCACCCTCCGGCTCCCCACTCCCTTAGATCTAATGACTCGCACCTTCTCCATCCCCAAATTAGGCATTCTTCCTCCCCGGTCCATCTTAGCCCTCCCTTTGTAACTTCCTCTCTCCTACCTGCAACTGCCTAGCCACTTTATTCACTTCCTCTTTCAAGCCTTCTTAGCTCTTGATGGTCACGAACTCCAGTGATTCTGTACATTGCACTTCTGTATAGTCATTTATTTAATTTATATAGCTTTGTTACCTATGTTGTACTACTCTGGTATTGATAAAAACTCATACTGTATTGTATATATTCTATGAAATCACACATGCCCCACAATGCAAAGCATCATGGGCTGCATATGCAAATCAGCACAGAATATTTCTGTGGTGATTTGCATATACAACCATAATCTTTATTAATGAGGCATGTGATTCTATTTCTTGAAACTTGGCTTCCCAGCCAAATGCCCTTTTGGTTAACTCATTGCCTCAGTGCTTGCTACACAGAGGTTCTTTGTATATATTCTATGTTCTTTTCTTGTAAATAGCTCTACCTGTATTGCCTATTCTACTGTGTCATGATTTCTAATGATGTAGTGTATTTACTTTGGCCATGTGTTTCCTGGTTGACAAATGACAAATGTAATGTTTTTATGATTATGTACCCCCATTGTCCCCTTCCCCCAGGACACTCTGTGAAACAAGCAATTTGAAACTGCTCAGTATGCCTTTCCTGGTGAAACTTTTCAAAAAATAAATAAACTTTTTGAGACAGCATAATTGTATTCTTATTTGCCTGGGCCCATCCATGCATAATTTTTGAGATATTGTAATTGTATCCTTAGTTCTCTGTGGGCCCTGCACTCCAGTCAGTCCACAACAGTATCCATATTTGCATGTGGGAGCACAGAGCCCTCTGGGTCCCATCCATAATTTTAAAGATACTGTAGTCATCTCCCATTCTGAGCTGCGCAGCACGAAATAAAGACCTTGCATTGCAATGTTATCCTATGGGAATCACAGGAAAATCTGAAACCTGTATAACTTCACATCAAATGAATATCTTTTCACCAAACCAGCAAACGGCACTTCTGTAGATATTTATAGGTTAGAAGGACTTACGGCTGACTTGCATGATAGGCAAGCAATTTTCAGGGAGAAATGGCAACAATGGGTTTTTTATATGGCACAACATGATCCAGAATGTGTGCCATAGGGAAATATGGGGGTTTCGTGATTGCCTGGCTGTGGAGATGGGTAATGTACTGGGCCCCACGAGGGCCATGCACATATCAGACCATGGGTGGTGGAGACAGGCCTGAGGTGAGATAACATCTTCCCTTTGGCAGATGAGTATTTCTGCGAAAATTGACTTCTCTTTATTTTCATTTCATTAAAGTCATATTCAGGGTTCTCATAATTTACCATCTGAGCTTACTGTTGTTAATCTGAACATGTTATGCACTGTCAATTTCACAAATCATTATTGATTCTGCTTGGTTACATGTCTATCAAAATGTAAATACATACTTCTAGTGTGTTTATTATGCTTCTCTTAATAAAAAGGAAATTAAAAAAAGGCAGATCTGTAGGGCAACTCCTTGGTACCCTGAATTTTTTTTTTCATTGGAATCCCTGTCTTCACAGCGGACTGACAAAGAAACTTCTGCGTACACCTCACTTTACAGTTTTATCCTATGGGAAACGAAGGAAAATGTAACCCCCAGAACTCCAGAGCAAAGTAATCTGCTTTCGCCAAACCAGCAAGAGGCGCATCCATGGAGCAAGCCCTTTGTACCCTGAACATTTCAGACCAAAATTCCAAACCATTTCTTCAGTATGAAATGACAAAAAAAAAAAACAACTGTATAAAAATTATTTTTTTGCAAATTGCAAAACAGGATTCTGCTTCAAACTTTCTTTTTTCTCAATTTGTGAAAAAGAGAAATCCTTTTTCATAAACTGCAAAACAGAATTCTGTTTAGTTGTTTTTTCACAATTTGCGAAAAAAGAAAAATTATTTTTCGCAAATTGTGAAACAGGATTCTGTTTCGTGATTCTTTTTCTGCAGATTTGCAAAAAAGTATTTCAGAATGTTAAAAAACACATTTCCAGGTGATTTTCAAAAAAAAAAACTAACACCAGAATCCGACAGAACGGGTGCCATTAGCAGAAAACATGTTTTGTTACTTCAGAAAACATCATTTCTTTCTGTTTTTAACTCTGTTTGCCTCTCTAAGAAAAACAAGATGTCAGCAGCATGAAAAAAGATTCCCCATTTGCGACATAAGATTACTCATTTAGCTACATGGATTGCCCATCTGGGACACAGAATCTTGTTTGAGGCTCACATCTAATTTTCCCATTGAAAATAATGGGACATTTTAAAATTCAATAACTTTTGAACGGATTAATATTTTTCACCAAATCTTCAAAAGGCACATCTGTGACCCAAGACCTTTCTACCCTAAACATTTCAGGCCATAATCCCAAGCCATTTTTTTGTACTGTATGTGACAAAAGACATTTACAAAAACAATCATGTTCACATTTTGACACTCCATATCTCCACACCCACACATCCGATGCGCATGCAAATCAGTTAAATGGTTGCAAACTTATTAAAGTGCAAAAGCAACAGAAAAAGATTCCCATTTGCAACAAAGGACTGCTCATTTGGGACACAGAATCCTGTTTTGAGGCTCACATCTAACTTTTCCCATTGAAAATAATGGGGCATTTTAAAATGTAATAACTTATGAAGGGATTAATATTTTTTCACCAAATCTTCAAAAGGCACACCTGTGACCCAAGACCTTTCTACCCTAAAACTTTCAGATCAAAATCCCAAGCTGTTTTTGTGCAGTAGCATGACAAAGAATTTTACAAAAAACAGTAATCTTCACATTTTTTGACTATCCGTATCTCCGCACTCACACATCTGACCAGAACGAAACTTGACTCCTCCCCGATGGAGCACAAAAGATTTAATGCAAATTGGTTGAATGGTTGCAAAGTTTCAAGTTTAACACAGAAGTGAAGGTTTAACCCTAACTATAGGGGTGTGACTGAGCCCCTGTAATATATCTCTATCTATCTATCTACATATATATCTATTTTTTCATTGTGATTTACTTATGCATCCCATGATGCTTTGCGATATTGGGGTATGTGTGATTTTTGTTTTTCACTGCAACCTAGCTTTGTTGCCAATGCCCTTTTTGAGTAACCATGGCCTAAGTGCTTTTGTGCTGAGCTTCTTTGTCTTTTTAGATTGCTTTCTTATCCGAGCCTCACCATGGCCCAAATCTGTAAGACTACGTAAGGGATGGTTCATTTCTCCCAGGCTGAAATATAAATGTGGCACACTGATGAGTCCTGAGAAGGATAACACATCCCTGTGTCTTCTGTAGTCAGCCCTTACAGACTATGTGCACACCATTTGGCACCATGCAGTTCTGCTTAAAGCAGAACCGGACTAAATATTTTTGGTGATTTGCATATACATCCCATGATGCTTTGCATTTCTGAGCTACATTTGATTTGTTATTCAATGAAACCTGGCTTTACTGCTAATACCCTATTTGGGTAATCCTTGCCTCAGTACTTCTGTGCTTTTGATGTCCTTTTACATTACTGATTTCTTTTTGCCTCTAACTTGTAAATGTGTTCTGCTGAATGGCTGCTCCAACAAGTATCTGCCATTGAAAGAAAAGAGAAGAAATCCAAGACATTTTTACAAAATGGCAGGATGTAAGACAGTGTAACATTCTGTTAGTGGAAAAATAATTTCAATGCATTCTGACCCTTGACATTTAATATTTTGGATCATACTGAACCAGCTCATACAGCTGTCTGTGTCACTTAGAATTCCTTTCCTGTGACCTACTTTTGGGAGAGTGTTGTAGAAAATGGCAGTAATAATTTATGCAGACCTATATAAATAATGCAAGTGATGTGAAAGTATACTATAAGTGCATGCTTTAATTCCAAAGGAAAAAAGAACTCACTACTGAATGCACATAAAATGCCATCGGAAGCAGTCCCAGGAACACGTTTTGCACTTCCTTTCAAACAAATGTATTGTTACCGCTGGTGGACAAACTGAATGTTACATAGATTTTTCAAGGTATATGTAAATGGATACATTTTATAAAAACTGAAGAAACACTAAACTTGACCCTTGTTCTGCAAAGTCTCTTCATATGCGGACAAGAGGAAACATTCTTTTTTAACTCCCCCAGGTCTAATAAGAACATATCTGCCTCCAGAAAAACCTAAGCTGTTGATTTGAACATAAAATGGGCTGGTCTCACCTGTTTCCATTGACCCTCCTTCCCCTTGACTTGCTGAAGCAATTATGCAGTAGTTAAAGTAGAAAGAGTTTCATGCTGCTCAAAACAAAAACGTCCGTCCTGTTTGTAATTCAATAAGTGAGCAAAATGGCTACCTTACTGGACTGTGCTAATGTAAGCTAAAAACTGAGCCAGTTCAGTGGCATGGCGGGCTGAGGCGCTGGTCGTCTTACTACCTGCCACACTGGTGACCTGGGTTCGGGAATAGACCAGGGTTGCTCAACCGTTGGTCAGGTGAGGGAGGACTGAGTGTCCTAAGGAGGGGGGATCCTATGTTCTGCTACATGACTGCCACCTGGGGGAGGCTAGGTGGCAGTGACGGCATGAGCAGACAGACACAGGGGGACATCGGCAGACACACCGCCACAGTGTGCCGATGTCCCAGCGAGAAGATCTGGAGGAAAAGCTGCTGGATCGCCAACATCCCCATAGGCCCTGCATGATCCTATATGGCAGGCCACCCTTAGTGGCAGATAACCAGTAAGGCCACTGGAAAGGTTGATGATGGGGCTGGGGAGCTGGCCTGGATCGAGGGACGGTTAGAAAGCATAAATGAAATAATTAATTTATGCAATTTAGTTATTTTTTGAGGATCCAAGAAAAGATAGTCCTGCACACCACTATGGACTCCAGATCAACCACAGCAGACATCGTGATTCAGATGTCTGTCTCAACTGTTCTAGAATCCGTAGGGCAGAGGCAACAGAAGGGTGCCTGAGACCTGACATCCAAAGAAGTTCAGTGAGCCCCACATGAGACAAGTATACCGCCAAAGGAGGTAGATGGGATAGAGCAATGTAAAAGGAAAAAAAAAAAACAGAACGTTAAAGGTCAGTGCAGTGGCCCCACTGTTACTTGCAGTGCTAATGATTCATGCATGCATCCCAAGCCTGGACTGTTGGAGGGCCAGTGGTCGGAGGATTGAGCGTCCCAGATAAAGCTACCCATCTCTGAGAGGGAAGGGGAGGTTCGGGCCTCAATACTTCATTGCCTCCTAGGTGACCATAGGTAACAGTACAATTAAGTACCCATGTTGCTGACAGGTTTACCTGGCCGAGTCCTTGCATCAGCAGGTTATGTGTGTGTGCACTTGTGGACTCGCTAGAGTCCGCACACACTGGGAGAAATCTGAGGGAAAAGATGGAACCTCTCACCACCTGGATGAAGACCCCTCACTCACTCAGCCTATGGTAGGTATAATTAGTCCAGTCATAAACTCTCTGCCCCTGCGAAAGAGGAGGGCAAACTGTGAGGTCTGGGTGGGGCTGCCACTGGCAAGGTTGGGTGGCAGATGTCTGAAACATCCACATGGAGCATAAAAATAACATAAAAAAAGAAACAGAAAGTTAAATTAAAAAAAAAAACTATGAGAATATGTGATCCAGATAAACAAGATAATTAGCCAAGTTTTAATAACAGTTGCTTATGTTATGGATTTACAGGACTAGTTCAGCAGAGAAAAAATCTTGCACAAAGGCCAAGTTTATGTTCCCTTTAACCTCGTGTGGAAAATGAAGTACTTACTATCCTTTTCTTTTAAGTCCATTTGTAAGAACCCTTCTCTGAAAAGGTTTTAGCATGCATTAAAATAGCAACCGTTGTTATCCAGTTTAGCAGTAGAAAGGGTGGCAAACAGTGTCATTGAAAACATGTACCTCGTCTACAAGCCACATTGCATCACAGCACTGAGCTACAGTACATCTGAGCTAAATTACAGCTAATTAGAGCCTGGTGGTATACGCACAATCCATAGGAAAACTGCAGCTAAATAAGGCATTCATTTTTATTTTTGTGATAAAAGAACCAAGTGGGCTGCCTGGGCCACCTGCTTCTGTACTGCACCACCAAATCGTATACAATGCCCACAGCATGAGAGTTGCTGAATAAAATATTGCACCTGTGCCGAGAGGCTCTCCGCCCACGCAAAGCTGTGCTTCACCCCCAGCGCAGACTGATATTTCAAGCAGCTGAACTATCAGAATTAAAGTGAATGTGTTTCTTCATATATCACTGTATGCATATCTAACCCATACCACCCAGTGTAGCCACAGATGATAAAAGGCTGGTGCTACTTATACCTCTAAATACTATTTTGTAAACATTTACAGATCTGCCCAGCACTCCGAAGTACCATGCTATCTTGGCTTACTGCCAATGCACATTCCAAAACATCGTCCCTTCTAATGACTTCCATGCCTCACCACCTGGTGTGTGCATGAACGCATGGTTGCAGACCTCCTGTGTTTTAGTGCACAATGTGCACCTATTGCAGCTGCAAGTCCCCAATATCAGACATACACAATACCGGATTAAATGGTTCTATTTTCCAGAGTCATGGTAGCATCATTGTTCGGCTGCACTGAGCTCACTGCCCGTCTCACTACTACTGCAGACGCCAAACCTGGCACTGGTCCGTCAGCCAAATGCTGGCAGATTTTATATTGGGCAAGTAAGATTTTCCTTTAACGAGCCATGCAGGCTTGTACTGGAGAAGGTAAACTTTCAATAAGTACACCAGCTGGGCCAATGGACAAGTCAGTGGGGCTAGTGGATTGTCCCAGTCACTAGCCCTGCTGGCTGCAAAACTTAATTTCAACTCCCTGTACTTTAACAGCACCACATACACATGCCACTGCTGCTCTTCAGTCTCAATGTTCAGATACATATTTATGCTCCCTTGGGAGCTAGTTCAAAGAGTTTCAGATTGAAGGTTAGCTGCCAGAGGCCAGAGTCAAGGGGAGAGGGCAGGGATTGGTTCAGTGGCAATCACAGGGATTAGAGGACTGAAGATGGTTTCTAAGGTGGGCTTTGTAGGGGCGATTCTATTCATGTTCGATGAGCATAGGCAAGTTATTTACCAGGAAGGGCTTGGTAGCTAAAGGACCTTTGAATTGGGAGGTACAGTATTGGGGAACCACGAGGAGTTGCTTGCTTGAATTACGGGTGTGTTGGTGTGACTGGGTCTGTTGTATTAGAGGTGAGAGACTGGGAGGGGCAGGCTGATTCTCACTGCTCTGCAGTGAGAATGCACATCCGCTGATAACAGACAGGCAGCCAGGGATCCAGCAATATTGACTGCTGTATTCTAAATATGTATTATTTCTTTTTCTTGTTATTGCTGTGCTTGGTTGTTGTAAACTGTATTTTTGGGTCTAGTAACTGTGACCCCTGTTTTACTAATGTATTATTTCTGTGTATCCCTATGTAATCCTGCACCCAGGTAGTACTTGGAAACGAGCCTCTGCATGGTGCCTTTCCCCGATTATCAACTTTTATATTAAAAAAATATATAAATAAAAAATATTTATCCCAATGGGACAAAAGATAAGCACTGTCTAACTCCTGCATTTCCTGGTACAGAACATACACAGGAACTGCCAGAATGGGGTCAGAAGTGAAAACGAGCATGGGATACATTATTTTGGCTATTTAAAAGCAGTATTGCAACGAAAAATGTTTTCCAAAGAGCTAATTTCAGCACAGTTAGTAAACGTACGCGCATACCTGTCAGTTCTACTTTTGTAGATACCTCCTTTGCTGTCATGAGTTGGTCCCAGCCCTTGCCAGGTCAACAATGCTATTTCTAAGCCATATGTGGAACTAAAACATTTATAAAATACTCAAATGTTGCAGGAACTAGAATATTTTACCACCGGGAAAAACTGAAAGATGCCTGGAATCTTTTACAGTAAAAAAAAAATAAGTAGGGTCACATTTTTTGGCCAATGTCGTTGCACTGCTCTTTAAACTGATTACCATGACTGTGCAACACTGATGAAAAGACTGCGTGAATTTCCCTGGTGTCCTAGACAACCCGCCCCTCCCATTTCACTAAAAATACCACCACCAGCTTAACCTGATTCAATAGCGTATGTCAGTTTACATCTGGGCAAAGAAAAGAACCATTGACAACAGGATGGGGAGGGGTAGGTATAGAGATAATCTGAGAAGAGGGACCTGGTAGTAATAGTTACAGACACTTTGAAAACATCGGCACAGTCCAATACAGCAGTGGGGACAGAATGAGTATAGGATGCTGGGATGCACAGGTAAAGGGACCAGCAGCAGGAAAGAGGTGATCCTGTCCTTGTACAGATTCCTGATTGGACATCACCTGGAGTACCGTGTGTAGTTCTGGAACCCACAGCTGTGGAAAAACAGGGACTGGGTAGAGGTGATGCAGAGGATAACCAAAATGATTTCAGCACAGCAAGGGAAGTCCTACATGAAGAGGTTGGTGGACTTCAACAAACATGTATACTCTGGAGGCAAGAAGGAAGGGGGATATGATGGAGACGTACAAACAGCTTCATGGAATAAACAAGGCAGATAGCTGCGAGCTGTTCACATTGAGTGGATAAACAAGCAGCAGGAGGAACTCAATTACGTTTTTTTGGGGGGGCGGGATTTAGGAAAGAAGTCAAGAAATATTTTCTTATGGAAAGAACAGTAGCGAGGTGGAAGAAGTCACCAAGGGAAGTCGTTCTGCGCGAAATGAGTGGAGGTGTTCAAACATGGCTGGGACAGACCCACATCAGGAAAAGGGGAGGCAGGAATAGAGGAGTGAATGGCAACTAGGCCACTTACATCTAACCTTAGGTAGTGCTGGGCAAACTGGATGAACTACAAAGCTGTTTTCCAACTTCAACCTCTGTCTATGTTTCTATGACCTTGACTCTTACATTTTCTTCTTGATGGAAGGACCACAGGGATGTTAACTGAGCAACAGCCCAGCTAAATTCCAACAGGTTTGTAATGATAACTACTATCCCCAGAAAACATATAGGATAGTGTATGGAAAGCTACACACAGCAAGGCTATTCTTCCCTGAGTAGAGACCATGACGACTGATGACCCCGACAGCAAAGCTTGAGAGATCGCTCAGTTGTCATAGTAACCACGAGGGGGAAGTTAGCCTTGTTGTGAAGCCTCACACTGTTCTTATGTAGTGTATGGTGGATCGCAATCGCAGCAGCCTTCATTAAAACCACAAGAAAGCCCAGAATCACTTACTTTTTTGGGGTTTCAATCTGCCGACCGCACTTGACCACAACCACCTGCTGGCCTGCACATGCACGTGACTCTCCACCAGCCACTGGCCAATGACAAGCACTGATTGGGTCACTTGTATTATGATGTCCTCACTAACAGAGAATGAAAAGTCGCCTACAAGTAGAAGATATCATTACTGCAGCAGAACGACGTTTCACGGTGGCATGGATTTCCATACACAATCGCTGCCCACCATACACTATAACTCAATAACACACTTACTTCTTAAGCAAACTAGTCAGACATCCACCAGAGATCAATGCATGAGACACCCGTTACAGTTGCAAGTAATAACATATCTTCAAAGCAGCATAATACAGAGGTAGTTTAAAAGAAGAGCAGTATGTAGGATGCATAAACTATAAAAGAAGACAAATCATTTTTACTACTACTACTACTATATAATTTCCAATTTGTTTGGTTTTTGCAAAATCTATCCAAGGCATGTGTATGCATTCTATAGCATAAAAACACTATGCAAAGCATCATGGGTAGGCAAATACACACATACACACACGTGTGTGAATGTGTAAATTGTATAGGAACTCTCAACTGGTACTATATTCTACAGGCCCTCTCTCTACCCAAACCTTGCAACAGCTGACTCAAACATACTAAATGTAACAACTATTTTTTAAATCTGCACATGAGAGTACCCATGACTCCAAAAGGCACTGCATGATTTGCTTGCCATCTAAAATGAAATTAATGGTCCTTCCATAGCATCCAAAAGGCTTATCTATGCACCTGTAAATGCTGAGATGCATTACACGTGCCCAGCTTTAATATTTCCATCTAATGTGCAACCTCTTCCACACATACTTCCTGAACAAATGTGAGTTCTAATGCACTTAGGGCACAGAAACCCATGGGCGCAGTACAAAATGGATGGTGTGGTACTGATGACCACCAAGCAGGGAGGGGATCAGGAGTAATCATATCAGATGACCAGAAAGTGGCCAGGTAGTGCAACAAGGCAGTAGGGAGGGTGAGTAGGATGCTGGGGTGCACAGGGAGAGGTATCACCAACAGAAAGAGGGAGGTGGTGCTTCCTCTGTATAGACCACTGGTAAGACCCCTCCTAGAGTACTGTGTCCAGTCCTGGAGACCACATCTCCGGAAAGACATAGACAGAGTGCAGGTGGTCCAGAGGAGGGCAACTAAACTGGTGGAGGGTCTGTGTCAAAAGCCCTATGAGGAGAGACAGAGCATAAGAACATAAGCAATACCAGGCAGGAGACCTCCAGGCCTACCTTGTCTGCCCAATTTGTGTTGGGAACCTGAAGGACCTCTATATGTACACCTTGGAACAGAGGGAGAGGGGATATGATAGAGACCTTTAAATACCTCATGGGGGTAAATAAGGTACAGGAGGGAGTAGTTTTCAGAAGAAAAGGTGCTCAAGAACAAGAGGACATGCTATGAAGCTGGCGGGGTAGACTCAGAGAGAGATGTGAGGAAGTATTTCTTCACAGGAAAAGTGGAAGAGTGGTGGATTCCTGAACAGCCTTCCAGCGGAGGTGGCGGGGCAAAACAGTGGTGTGATTCAAGAATGCATGGGATAGGCACAAGGGACTCATAGCACCATAGTTTTTTGCCCAGTTTTCCACAGCTCCTATCCTGATAACAGTGGTCAGCACAGCTGCTCCTGTCTTCCCGTTAGGAGGTCGGCCACAAGCTGCTCCCTCTACCAACTGCCTTTGACACTGGGCTCCATGTACTTTTGCCATCTCATGCTCCCTCTCTGCATCTGGGCAGTTTGCTTTCTACTTTCGTTTCCCTTCTCTCTGGAATAAACTTCCCTCCAACCTCAGACTATCCTCCTCCCCCTACTCACTCAAAGGGCTACTCAGACTTCTGCCTTGTCCACAGTGCTCCCTGTGTACCCTAGCCCCACCTCCTAAGCGTTAATCAATCACCTACAGTTGCAACCCTCTGACAGCCATATCTCCTTGTCCAATATGAACCCCACTGTTGTAATGTGTGCCCTGCTCTCTGTATTCATTTTTGCCCTGACCCATTATTTATTATTTGATGCAACAGCCTGTCCTGCAACTGGACTGTGGTGCTATCTGTGGATAAAGTTTTTTTTTTCTTTAATGTTGTACTCCTGTAGTTTGATGTTACCTACCGTATGGGTCTTGTAACCGTGACCCTTGTTTCTTGTTACTGACATTTTTTTGTCATATGTACTATTTTCCCATATTGCCTTTCCCCGGGTCACACCTGGAAATGAGTCTCGGCTCACTGGTTCTTTTCCTGGTTATCAACTTTTAAATAAAAACAAAATAAAATAAATAAAAGGGGAGCGGGAGAAAGAGCTGTAGATCAGGCATGGTCTGCGGTAATAGTGTAGGTAGGGAGAAATGGGCAGACTGGATGGGCCAAGCAGTCCTTATCTGCCGTCAAATTCTAGGTTTCTAATTTAATATTTTATGACTCAACAGCACTAAATTTTATTTTATTAATTCTTTTTTCCCAATTTTCCCCAGCCCCCACCCTGATAACAGTGGTCAGCATGGCTGCTCTTGTCTTCTCATCAGGAGGTTGGCCAAAAAATTTTTTTCACAGATGACAAAATGCCATTCCTTGGTCAATCAGCAGCAGGAGTGCGAATGTTGGATGGCCAGCTACCTCTCTGAGAGCTTAGCACCACACCTCCATGACACTCTGCCCCCCCCCCCCCGGTACAATTCTGGTGCTCATGCATGAATCCTGGTCTTCCGGTGAGTGTTGCATTAATTCCTCCTGCTGTTTTCCACTGCTTTAGTCCTGATAGTTGCCTGAACTGCATGGTACAAATTTTTTTGGGGACTGGCAAAAGGCCCTATACAATCTATTACATGCTGTGTATATTACAATTAGAGGTTGTGCACAGGCTAACACTGCAGGCATATAGTATGGTCATTTATCTGTATATTAGGTGTTTGTTTGTTTTTGCTCCCCAGTTCCAGGCCGGCCCTCTCCTTCAGGCCTCCTGTGCCCTCGCTGCCACACTGCCTCGATGCAGCCACCCATCACCCCATACTGCAGCACCCTCCCCCCAGGGTATCCCGGAAGTAACCCTTCGCCAGGCAGGTTCCTCTCCTCCGAAGGGGAAGGCACCGGTATGGCAGCCAGCACAATTCTTGGCCCAGGTGCTGCTGGAGTGGTCCATGCACTGCTCGAGGTTTCGTGGCAGTGGGAGATGACGACCATCATCCGGTTGGCCACCGGGCTTTTTTCCCCATTTTTGCTCCCCGGGGCGTGGTGTGCCATTCACGTAAGGCGTACGCCGATGTTCACCACGCCCCATTAGTCAGTGGGATCCCATGCGTTGCCGTGCCTGAGCCTCTGCCAGGGGTCAGTGCGTTGGGTCGCCTCCCTCCTCCCCGTGAGAAGACACGCAGTCATCCGACGCCAAGCCCTCTCCCGCCGGTCCTCCAGTACCCGGGTCTGTTCTAGAACCCAGGTCACTGGCGTCACAAGTGGAAATCCAACCACTGTGCCGATGGGCTGGTGTTTTTGTTTTAAATGCAATATAAAGTCAGTTTGATTTCATTCCTAATCTAGCAAAGGAAAGAAAATGCACATTTCCTAGACTTTGGAAAAATTAACTTTTGTAGTTACTAAATCAAACATCTTTAAAATCAAATCTGTTATATCCACCAAGAAAATAAAATTGTCTAGCTTAGGGCTATGTGGCAGTGGCGGCTGCGGCGGCAAGTGTGAAGAGCCACTAAGAGAGAGCCCTAACACTACTGGTGAGCCCTGCAGCAGCTCAGTGACAGACGCTGCACACAGGGGCTGACCGACCCAATGCAACCAAAAATAAAGGCTGATCTGCAGATGAAGTTGAGCTTGTACAGGGGTCTAGGTCAAAATGGCACCAGCAAAATGGTGCGTTGAAAAATAGCACCGCATGGACACCAGAAATCCGGCACGTTGAAAAACTGTCCTAATAAAAATAAACAAACTCTGAAACTGTGCATGCTGTTATGACAGCACGATTTTATACCACACCGTTTCGCTGGCACTGTCTTGACCACATACCCTTGTGTACAGCCATCAGGAATGACAGCAAGCTGTGTCATTTGTTGCCTGACTCCATGGAGGCGGGAGAAAACTGACACAATCCACAGAGGGGTGGGCCTCTGTGCCTGTGTCAGCTCCACTTCCTGCCTCCATGGAAGCCTAAGAAGAAAGATCCTGATGGCACTGAAGCCCTGCTATCAGCATAAGGACGGAGAAAAAACTGTTACCTCTGGCATATTTTTTTGTTATGTTTTTTTTCTCCAATCTGGTCGGCCACCATCCCCCAGACACCCCAGCCCCGTTATCCTGATATCCACTGGGACTTACCTTGTCAGCTATCTGCCCCCAGGGCTTACCCCCGGGGGGGGGGGGCGGGGGGGTTCCCGAACCCCTGCAATTGTGCAGGATCCGGTACTACTGGCAGGGCCTGGCTGGTCAGGTGTGCGGCCTGCGTGTGTATGACATCATCCTGCCAGTCACTATTTTCTGTTTTTCTCCCCAAAGGGGCACAGGGTACAATAGCACCATGGCGTATGCCACACACTCCTATGTGACATGTGTCGACATCTGCCATGCACCCTTACTCTCTGGCTGTCCCAAATTGCCTTTCCCCCAACTTCCATATGGGCCTGTTGTTCGCTGGGCTCTGCAATCCATCCCCCCAGAAGAGGAGAGCAAGCCTTTGGACTCTTGACCCCATACCTAAGGTTCACTACTGACCTGGGTGGTCAGGGTCACAAGTATTAGCACTACCAAATATTTTCAATCTGTTTTGCCTATATCTTCCCAATTACCCAACGAGTTAGTCCTGTAGTGTTATGCAGGTGTAAGATCTAAGCCTTCAATGAACAGATGCTATACTAATAGAAAAATCTATTGTGGCATGCACGTCAAGGATGAAGGCACAGAAGTGACTGACATATCACTAGTGGAGTGGGTATGTTACCCGATGCAGATAACTATGCATGAACAGCTCTTGTATCCACAGCCAGGTGGATAGTCCTGGATGATTTAGCTCAATAATCTTGGATAATCTGATTTTGTCACCAAGTAATTTTCTGATAGTTGATTATCCAATCCCGCAACCTCATCTATGCCAAAATGACAATCATCTTATTTAGCCACTGAATGCTATGGATTACCCAGACAGCCCTAGCTGCCAGTCATTCTGATGTCCTTATTGTAGGAGATGCTAAGTCCACTAGTTCGTGTCGGATGGAATGGAGATGGCTTTGCTTCTAAATGTATAGTAGTACTTCATGTCTAAAGGTGCATCTTTTAGGAAAGCCTATCCACATTGTTAATTTTATTTATTTATTAGTTGTCTAACCAGGTATAGCACACTAAGCTGGAAGCTTTTACAGGAGCAACCTGGGAGCACAAAGAGGTTAAGTGACTTGCTCAGGTCACACAGTATGCAAGTGGAAGCTGTGAGTTCAAACCCAGGTGTGGTCTGCTGGATATCACCAGATTTGCAGCTCAGAGCCTTAGACACCACTGCGCTATACTGCCTCCCTATAGTTGTTAAACTGCTGCAGTATTTTTGTTCAATACTTTATTCTTTAAATTTGATTTTAAATTTGTATTTGTTCTCTTTTATGTTTATTTATAAGTGTATGCTTGCCTTACTTGTACAGTGAGTGTCCAGGCCTCTGGGATGGGGCGTTTCTACAAGAGATTTTACTTACTTACTTCTAGTGTAACTCATTTGCTCGTGACATCACTGGCTCCACTGATGCAGCATATAATTTCAAACAACACTTGAGCACCATACCACAGACAAGTAACACCACATACAGGTCCTTGGTTTCACTAAATAATGTCGATACTCATGACACAGCTCAATTCTCCCACTGCTTGTTCATGGACAGAAACACCACAACACTTCAAATCAAACAAACATGGGAAGGAGCAAACGTTACAGAAATGGCAAAGAGAAATTAATGTTTTAAGCCTCAGTTCAACTGACCAGTCCCATCTTTAGCTTTCTGAAACAGGGACAAAAGGCTCATCTTTTGCCTAAACCCATCTTGGTCCAAGAAATGTTTCTAGCTTTATTGGTCCTTGTACAAACAGGTAGAAAAGTAGGCAATTTCATTACGTTTATAACCATACACATGCTGCTGGGTCTACATAGGGCTCTCCCTTCCCCAGGTAGCTTTAGGGCCCTATGTAGGCCTGACAGTGTATGTACAGAAGATACAGGTTACTCACCTGTAACAGGAGTTCTAGAATGGTATATGTTGTTCATCCACACTCATTGGCAGGTATCCTTGCCGCTTAAATCTTGCCGGAAGGTCTCTGCAAGTTGCTCCTCCCACCCACCTGGTATAACTCTGCCCGCCCCTAGACGCCAGATCTGCCCGCTGGAAGCTCAGGGTTGTAGGCCAAAGCCGGGAGGTCGGAGAATAGGATGAACAACATATACCATTCCTAGAACTCCTGTTACAGGTGAGTAACCTGTATTTCTAGGGACATGGATATGTTGTTCATCCACACCTCATTGGCAGACTCCTAGCAGTTCTCCGGGAGGAGGGAGGCAAGACGCACACCCCAATACTTACTTGGGAAAGAGAGACTGAGAACCGAGGCCCCAAAACCAGCATCCCGGCGTGACTCAAGGTCGATGTGGTAATGGGTAATGAAGGTGTTTGCTGACTTCCAGGTAGCAGCCCTGCAGATTTCCTGGATAGGGACGCTTCCTGGAAGCAGCCACTATTGCAGCAGTATGGCGGTAGAATGAGCTCTTATCCTCTGGGAGGCTCCATGCCCGCCAACTTATAGCAGAGATCTATGCAGGAGGTTACCCACCTGCTTATCGTCCGCTTGGCTGCAGGTCTGCCAGATGTGACTCAGCGTAGGTGACAAACAGCTGGCGAACCTCTCTCGATTTCAGCCGTGGCGCCTTATAATAGGCCGAGTCCAGAGCCTATTCTGCCTCCAGGTGTGATTGTAGAACGTAGCCACTGGGGTGAACTCACACCACCTCGAAGGAATTTGGGTGGCGAGGACAACCTTGTCCCTGTGGGAGACCCAGGTAAGGAGACTCATGGAGCGCCTGGAGCCTCCCATCCTCTGGCTGACGGATAGCCACCAAGAAGGCGGTCTTCCACGACAGGTGAGAGAGAGCACACCAGCATAGGTTCAATGGCTTGCCCATGAGCTTTGCCAGTACCAGCAGTAGATCCCACGGAGGTGGGGGGTTCCCTTACTGGAGGGAATGTGATCAAGGCCTTGAAAAGCGCCAGACCACCTTCTCCTGCGCCATCGACTGCTTCCTGCCCGCGCCTGTAAGCAGAGATGGCTGCCGATGCACCCTTAGGGTCGCCGACCTAAGCTCCTTGACTAGAAAGGGACCATAAATAGTCCAAGATGCTTGCCAAGGAACAGGAGGAAGGGTCCAAGCCCTGTCCTGCGACACCAGATGGAAAACCTTCCATTTGAAGGCATAGCATTTTCTGGTCGACTCACGGGACGCCCTCAACTACATTGAGGACCTCGCTGAAAGACCCAAGGCCTGGAACTCTAGCCTGAGGAACCAGGGCCGCCAGGTGCAGGGACTGAAGGTCCGGATGGAACACCTTCCCTGATTGACTGAGAGCAGGTCCGGGCGAGCTGAAGCTGCCGCGAGTCCTGGAGCTGAGACTGAGGAGATCTGGTACCAGAACTGGCGAGGGCAGTCTGGGGCTATCAGAATCACCTGCGCCTTGTCCCTCCTCGCCTTGAGAAGCACCTTGTGGATCAAGGGAAATGGGGAAAGGCGAAAGAGGCCCGGGTCCACTGCCTCGAGAAAGCATCCTGCAGCGAGCCCTGCTGAGGGGGCGGGCATGGAACAGACTTCAGCTTCGCTCTCCCTGAGGCAAACAGGTCCACCTGAGGTGTGCCCAATGGGAGAACAGATGCTGTACTACCGCAGGAGAGACCACTGCGGGATGCAGCCCCTATCCGGCTCAGGGCATCGGGCAGGGTGTTGGAGGCCCTGCCACGTGAATGGCTAGGAGATCCGCCCAGGCTGCGCACGAGTGACCAAATGCGAGAGCTTCTTGCATAGAAGCATGGAGCTGGGGCCCGCCCTGGCGGTTTAGATAGTACATGGTCGTGGTATTGTCCGGCCTGGACTCGGACCACTTGACCCCGGAGGAACGGAGCAAAGGCGGTGAGAGCTAGGCGGACCGCTCGGAGCTCCAGCAGGTTGATGTGGCATCGGGACTCCCGCGGGGACCAGAGGCCATCAGCCCGGTGTTCCCCCAGATGGGCACCCCAACCCATCAGAGAGGCATCGGTCGATAGAGAGACCTGGCCTGGTCGGACGAACGGGATGCCCTCCTGCAAATGATCTGGAACGGTCCACCACTGGAGAGCGTTCCACATCCCCTGTGTCACCGACACAAGCTGGTCCAAGGGATCGCAGCGTTGTGACCACTGGCTGGCCAGTCCCCACTGAAGGGGACGATGTTCCAGCGGGCCCAACGGACCACGCTGGTGCAGGCCGCCATGAGACCCAGGAGGCGAGGAAGTCCCGGCAGGTGCGCATGCCCAACCAGAAATGATCGGGCAAAGGAGGAAAGAACCTGCCCTGTCCGCCGGGAGGCGCCTGGCTCAAGAGAGTCGAGCTGCGCTGATGAATAGAATCACCTGCTTCGCTCGAGTTCCACTTGGCCTCATGATAAGGAGGCCCAGTTGAGAGCAGACCTGAGGCCAGATCTCTGACCACCCGCCTCCTTCCTGAGGGAGCTGCTATCAGCCAGTCGCCCAGGTAAGGGCACACCCGACCCTCGGCCGTCAGGGAATGCTGTCACCACTGCCATGCATTTGTGAAGACCCTGGAGCTGGAGACAGTCAAGGGCATGGCTTGAACTCAAGAGGATCCTTCACCGGAAGTGAAGGAATCTCTGGTGAGACGGACGGATAGGGACGTGAAAAACGCTGCCCTGCAAGTCCAGAGAGCAGAACCATCACGGTCCCAAGGATGGTATTATCTGAGCCAGAGTGACCATCCTGAAGGTTCGAGACCTTAGGAACTTGTTTGGTCGTTGTAGGTCGAGAATGGGGCGCCAGCCCCCGTCCGCCTGAACCAGGAAGTACCTGGACACAAACCCTGGGTCTGAAGGAGGGTCCACCACCTCTTATCACCTCCTTCTGAGGAGGAGAGCGGTCGTCTGCTCGACGAGCCGCCAGTGAGGCTGGGATCCCTGCCCCGAGGGGACGGCCTGAAGGGTGGTGCCTGTCAATTCCAGAGGCAGGCCTCTTCCCACCACCTTCCAAGACCCACCCGTCCGTGGAAACAGCGGACCAGGCGGAACGAGTGCTGGAGCCGCCCTTCCACGGGGGGACCTAGGTGGTAGACGGGAATGGGGCGACACCCTCAGCCTGTCACTGGGCAGGCTTGAGGAGGGACCCGCCGAGGGACCTCCTGGGCCTTTTCCTCCTGCCTCCTGTTAGAGGAAGCCGCGGCTTGGGTTTAGGATGCCAAGGCCGAGCCTGCTGGCCCTGACGTTGCTGGGCCGGCAGCAACAGAAGGACCAAAGGGCTTAGGCTGTGGTTTGCTGCCTTGTCCTTCTGAGCGAAGAGACCGAGTCCAAGGTAGCATTGGACTTCTCGATCCTCTGCAGGTGACCTTCCACCCCAGGTCAAGAGGTCAGTCCTCAAAGGGAACATCCGCCAACTTGTGCTGGGTATCCGGTAAAGGTGGATATCCTCAGCCAAGCCCGCTGACGACAGCCACCGCGGCCGCCACCGATCTGGCACATGAGTCCCTCTATCCAAAGCAGTCTGGAGCTGCTGTTTGGCCACTGCCTCGTTCCTGGTCCCGCACCTGCTTAACCGTAGTCTGCAGATCGCGGGAAGATGAGGGATGACTCATCCAGGAGCCCAACAGGGCATGAGAAAATGTGCTATGAGGACGGCCGAACTGGCCTGACCAAGGCCGAGAGAGGACGCAGCGAGACTTTTCGCCTCGAATATGTCCAATTTCTTGACCCTTGTCAGGAGGTTTGTCCACATCCTCGGCGATGCCGGCGCCCGAAAACGCTGTCGGTAACCAACCCTCAGCAGAGGGTGTTCTGAAAACCGACAAGGAACCGTAGGGACCGCGATACTTTCTGGCCATCCTGGTCAAGGCGAGGGCAGGAAGCAGGGCGCTGCCAAAGCTCCAGTGCCGACCCACTATGGCCTCGCCACCGAAAGGCCTGCTCGGAGAATCCCTCGTCCAGAATCTCCGTGAGGGGATACCTGGCCCGCTTGGAACGGGGTCTGAGCCCATCCCGTGGACCCGAGATGAGTCAAGCAGTCCTAGGAAGGACGACGTGCTATCGCCCATTGACTGACCTCCTGAAGACTCCAAGTCCAGTCGCTTGGAGAAAAAGGAGGAATCATCTTCGGACTCGAAGAGTCCTCAAGAGCTGCCTCTGGCCTGAGCCACCTTCACCTGCCGAGGTCGGTCGGGAGTGAGGGTAATGATAGCTGCTGGGTAGACCTTAGCCGACCGAGAATCTCTGGTCGGAGCCCCACCAGGCTGTGGAGGCGGAGGTTCCACCGAATCGGTGGAGCAGCTGGTTTTGGCCGAACAACCGCCTGGGTATAGGCCTCGGATAAGTCGAGGTTGTGTCGCCGCCCGTGACAGTTGACTTTCAATGGCCGGGAAGGCGACGGGTCATTACCCCGCCAGGAGAGCTGTTGCAACATAAGGTCCTCGCACTGCCGACGTACTTACGCCGGAGCCTCCTCATCCGGGAGGAGGACGAGGACGAGCGGCGCGCCGCTTATTACGCGGTGCCGAGACCGAGACCGCCATGACGGTGGGATCGGCTGGATCACAAGAGGTCCGGAGCCGAGTCCCGGAATTTCCGAGGTCGGTGCGGGAGGTGTCGGCCGGAACCGCACTCCTTCGCTCGGATGGTCCATCCGAGGGCTCCGGAACCGAGGCACAGGCGAGCCCATGGATCTCAACTCCTCCTGGGGAACCGGGAGAGGGGAATTCGCTGCTAAAGGCGACAGCTCTCAATGGGTCGAAAAATCTCGACTTCATCGGTGGAGTCTCGGTCAACTGACCTGACGGGGACACCGTGAGGCCAGTGTCTAGGCCGAGTGGTCGACAGGCCGACGGTCCGGGAGAGGGACCTTCCGCCCTAAGAGCGGCCGACGAGGGATTTACCCTGTCCTCTTTTGACCGAGAATAAGGTCCAGCAGACGCAGGCCCTTCTCCTTAGTGGAGAGGGACAGACAAAGCCTTTAAAGAAGCCGTAGGAAGAACCCAGAGAGAGCGGATAAATGCCGCGTCGAGGAAGATACGGCCCGCGCCGCCTTCTTCGAGGGCGCATCATCCGCCGAGCTGATCCGCCGAAAGCCGCGCCGCGGACACCGCCAACTGGGCCTCCTTGACTTCACCGAGGGAAACGCTCGACGCCCAGTTGCAATCGGGCAGCACGGTCTTCGAGGACGAGGCCGAGAAAGATGAGCACAGGTCGCAAGCTCGCGGGTCGTGCTCAAGGCCTAAGCAGTAGACACACGTGGAGTGTGATCCGTCCCGAGACATCTTCTGCCTCGCATGGGCATCTCCGAAATCCGGGAGTCGATTTGTCCATCGCAGCCGCGAGGGATAGAAGACTGAAGTCTTTTTCGCAAAATTTATTTTTAAATCCGCAAACGGAGAAATAGGAACCAGTCTCAAACGCAGAGCTTTAAGGAGGGAACCTGAGCTTCCAAGCGGTAAGGAAGATCTGGCGTCATGGGGCGGAGCCGAGAGTTATACCACCCGGGTGGGTGGGAGGAGCAAGCTTGAAGACCTTCCGGCAAGATTTAAAGCGGCAAGGATACCTGCCAATGAGTGTGGATGAACAACATATCCATGTCCCTAGAACTTACTGGTTTCACCAAATGTTATCAGATCACCTACACTGTCTATCTGCTTGATTCCTTGTAAACTGTTCACAGAGCACTTGCAAATCATTGATGCTTAAAATGTCATTAAGAATCTGTGAGATTCTGATGCAGTCTGCTGATTTACAGATAATCTCTGCAGTGCTAGGATTTCACTAATCTAAAGATGGCACTAAGTGATGAGGATTAGCGTGAAATAGATTTGGATGTTGTTCCTTTAAGCAGAGGAATGTTCCTTGGGACCCGATTTACTAAACATTCTCATCACCAGTGCAGTGTTTGCACCACCTTTTTTTTGCCTTAAAGGTTGTTACCCTCCTGTAGCCAGGCCTAGGTGGCTATCAGCCCTGTTCCCACGCTTGGTGGCCATCCCCTACCACCTCCAAGAGCTCCATCCGCCACGGACTTTCCCTCGTGGCAGGGGAGGGAAGAGGTAGGGCCATCTTCCCCCCTTCCCCGAGACACATCCAGAACACCATGGAACTGCAGCGGCCGGGCGGACTGCCAAGACACGGGCAGGGCTTCACAAAGCACAGACTGCTACTATTTCTGTTTCCTCCCTGTTCCCCGTGCAGAGGAGCACATGCAGATGTGGGTCCATGTGGAAGCACGCATGCTCCCTGTGGAAGTCCTTCAGCTCCCTCCCTCCCTATGCTGCCCTGCACTGTCACCAGGCCTCCACCTGGTGGCAGTCATTCAGCAGGAAGAGATGCCTCCGAGAGAGGAAAGCAGTCCATCAGATACTCATCTTCCCTCCCTAGCTGGCTTCCACCAGCCCGAGATTGCTCCTGATAGCAGGCTGCTGGTGTGGTGAGCAGAAGCAAAACCACCATGCCAGGGGGCAGGCCCTGTGTTTGCGCCACTTTTTTATTTCTTTCCAAGAAAGGGGACTTGTTAACACTGCAAGACTAGTTATCTGGTCCGATCCAACATTATTTAAAAAGCACTCAACCAAAAAGCTCTGGGCACTGTACAACATAAACTCATATCACAGAATTTACTGTATTAATACAAATAAATCAGCAAACAATATCTAACTATTCCGTTAAAATAAAGGCATCATGGACAGCACATACGCATAAGCAATTTCTAGACGATCCATTGTTGCAGTGGTAGGGGCTACTGCTCATGACACTGGTGACCCAGGTTTGGAACGAGCCTTGGTCATCGGGTGCCGGGGCAGGTGACTAAGCATCCCAGAGGATGCTCTTCCTCCTTCGGGAGGTGCTGTCCACTGCACTACTGTCACCTGTAGACATACAGGTGGCAGAAAGCAGGACATGGGGGGAACGTGCTATGTTGCATATCACATGATTGTGCCAACTCATGCTGACGCCAGGGACTACGTCCCAACGCCAGCATCCCCACATGGTTCGGGATCCATGTCAGAAAAGAGATGGGGAAACTAAAAGTATGGAAAAAAACCCTCCTCTGCTCATAGTTTCATGAAGTGTGGTATATCCAGACCGAAGACTGGTAAATCCGCCACAATCAGCTGGAGTGGAGGAGGCATACAAACTGTAAAAATAAAAAAAATCTAACAATTTTGACACCAATTTCATAAACAAAACTAATACATTAGACTCACATAATTTCAAAACGTTTGTGCAAACATCATCGCTTTCACGTCCCACAAGGTGTTTACAGCACAGACTAGTTAATGTTTCATAAAAAACAAGGCAGACCTGTCCATCATAATATGTATCTACCAAAACAGTATAGGGCAGAATATGGCATGACAACGTGTCATTCAGATGCCCGCACAGACAACTGATGGGAACAAGAGACACTGGTGCCTGTTCAGCAGATGTGGCATTTTTGCCAACCAGCAAGGAGAAGATAATTTCAAACACCGATTATGTCACCATGATCAATCCTATAAGATACGATGAAAATAAACAGGTTACCACCTGTAACAGTAGTTCTAGGAGTGGTATATGTTGTTCATCCACACTTGTTGGCTGGTACCTTGCTGCTTTAAGATGTGCCGGAAGTCTTCAAGCTGGCTCCTCCCACCCACCTGGGTGATATAACTCTCGGCTCTGCCCCATGACACCAGATCTTAGCCCACTTGAAGCCAGGTTTGTGCGTCAAAGCCGGGAGGTCGGGTGGTCAGGGTGATGAACAACATATACCCACCCTAGAACTACTGGTACAGTGAGCAACCTCTTTTCTAGGGTTGTGGATGTGTTGGTCTAGTCACACTTGTTGGCAGACTCCTAGCAGTTCTCCGGGAGGAGGAGGAGACACACACACACTGGAAGAGGGACTGGAGAACTGAGGTTCCAAAACCAGCATCCCGGAGTGACTCTAGGTCGATGTGGTAATGGGAAAGAAGGTGGTGCAGACTTCCAGGTAGCAGCCTGCAGAGTTCCTGGATAGGGACATCCCTAGAAGCAGCCATCGATGCAGCGGTATGACAGGTGGAATGAGCCGTTAGCCCAATGAGAGGCTCCTCACCCACCAACCTATAGCAGAGGTCAATGCAAGATGTAATCCATCTAGCTATTGTCTGCAGGTCTGCTAGGTGCGGCTTCATCATAGGTGACAAACAGCTGGCAAACCTTTCCTGAACTCCACTATTTGCTCGATGTAATAGGGACAGCATTCATCTCAGGTCCAAAGTATGGAGTCTGTACCGGCCTCCGAGGTGTGAACACTGGGTAGAACACTGGCAGAGTAATCACCTGGTTAAGGTAAAACTCTTGACACCACCTCGGAAGGAATTTTGGTGGGGTGCAGGACAACCTTGTCCCTGTGGAAGACTAGGTAAGAGACTCATGGAGGGCACTTGTAACTCCCCAGTACTCTGGTTGACGTGATAGCCACCAAGAAGGCGGTCTTCCATGACAAGTGTGACATCTCACACTTGTGCATAGGTTTGAATGGCTTGCCCATGAGCTTTGCCAAACTAGCATTAAATCCCATGGAGGTGGAAGTTCACGCATTGGAGGATTTGTGATCTAGGTTTTGAAAAGGTGCCAGACCACCTTCTCCAGCCACTGACTGCTGACTGGTCCGCGCCTGGTAAGAAGAGATGGCTGCCAGGTGCACGCTAGGTCATCAACGCAGCCCCTGCTGAGAGAGGGACCAAAGGTAGTCCAAAATGCTAGCCACTGTGCACGACGAGGGGTTTAATCCTTTGCCCTGACACCAGATGGAGACTCTCTTCCGTTTAAAGGCATCGCATTTTCTGATCAATTCCTTACGGGACGCTGCAACAACGTTGAGGATCTCGTTGGAAAGAGACCAAGGGTCTGGAACTCTAGCCACTCAGGAACCAGGCCGTCAGGTGCAGGGATTGAAGGTCCGGATGGAATACCTTCCCCTGATTGACTGAGATAAGGTCTGGCGGGCTGGAAGGCGCCTCAGGATCTGGATACCAGAACTGGCGCAGCCAGTCTGGGCTACCAGGATCACCAGCGCTTTGTCCTCCTGACCTTGATGAGCACTTTGTGAATCAAGGAGAGTGGAAGGAAGCTGAAGAGGCCTGGGGTCCAAGGCCTCGAGAAGGTATCCCCTGCAGCGAACCCTGCTGAGGGGGCGGGCATGGAACAGCCCCAGCTTTGCATTCTCCTGAGGCAAGCAGGTCCACCTGGGAGGTTCCTAGAGAGAACAGATCGTGTACTACCTCTTGGAGGAGAGACCACTCATGAGATGCCCTGCCCATCTGGCTGAGAGCATCGGCCAGCCAATTCGAGGCTCCTGCCACATGCATGGCTAGGAGATCTGCCTCTGGCTGAGCATGAGCGCACCAAATGCGGAGAGCTCCTTGCACACAGGTAAGGAGCGTGTCCCACCCTGTCTGTTGAGATAGTACATGGTTGTGGTGTTGTTTGTCTGGACTTGGACCACTTGACCCTGAACAAATGGAGTGAAGGCAGTCAGAGCTATGTGGACCGCTCCAAGCTCCAGCAGGTTGATGTGGCATCGAGATTCCTGAGGGGACCAGAGCCCGTGAGCTCTGTGTTCCCCCAGATGGACACCCCAACCCATCAGAGAGGCGTTGGTAGTCAGAGTGACTGTTGGCTCGGGGTGGACAAACGGGATCCCTTCCTGCAGGTGGGATGGGATAAGCCACCATCGGAGGCCATCCCACATTTTCTGGGTCACAGAGACCAGCTGGTTGAGATGACCTGAGCACTGAGACAACTGGTTGGCCAGTTCCCACTGAAGGGAACGCATATGCCAGTGAGCTCATCGGACCACGCTGGTGCAGGCCGCCATGTAGCCCAGAAGACGCAGGAAGTCCCGGGCAGGGTGCAATTGCCCAACCAGAAATGATTGGGCAAAGGAGGAGAGAGTCTCCACCCTGTTCACTGGGAGCTGAGCTCTGGCTCGGCAGGAGTCGAGCTCTGCCCCGACGAACTGAATCACCCATGTAGGTATTTGCAGTTCCGACTTGGACCCGTTGATCAGGAGGCCAAGTTCTGCGTAAGTCTAAAGGGCCAGATCCCTGGACCGCTCCACCTCCAACCTGGAGGGACCTGCTACCAGCCAGTCATCCAGCTAAGGGTACTCCCAGACCCCTCGGCGCCTCAGATAAGCCGCCACCCATGCCATGCATTTGGTGACGATCCTGGGGCTGAAGATAGGCCAAAGAGTATGGCCTGGAACTCAAAGAGAATTCTTCTGCTCTGAAGCGGAGGAACCGCTATTGGGATGCATGGATCGCGATGTGAAAGAACGCTATTCTGAAGATCTAGGAGCAGAACCATTTTACTTTACCAGGAATGGTATGATCTGAGCCAGAATTACCATCTGGAAAGTGCAGACCCTGAGGAACCCATTCAGGTTGTGCAGATCTAGAATGGGGTGCCAGCCCCCATCCGCTGGCACGGCGAACCTGGAGACAAACCCTGGGTCTGAAGATGAGTCCACTACTGGGCGCACTCACCACCTTCTTGGAGGAGCTGGGCCAGGTTGGCTCTGAGAGCTGCCTGAGAAGCTGTGGACACCTGATCTGCCCATGGGGGCACATGCTCGGCAATGGAGGGCCCTGCTCGACTCCAGAGACAGGCCTCACCAACCACTTCCAAAACCCACCGGGTCCACAGTGATAACAGACCAAGTGGAGATAAAGTGGTTGAGCCGGGTCCCCACAGGAGGACCCAGGGGAGGCATGATAGAGTTGACGGAGGCACCCCCAACCCTTCACTGGGCAGACTTGGAGGAGGGTCCGGCGGGAGGACCGCTGGGACCTTCCCCCCGGGCTTCCTGAAGGAGGAGACCACGGACTTGGTCCGAGGATGCCAAGTCTAAGCCTGCTGGCCCTGCTGCTGGTGTTGCTCCTGGACTGGTCTGGCCACAGGGGTGGAGGAGCGAAAGGGCTTGAGGTTAGCACGCCTGGAGCCCTTGTCCTTCTGGGCAGATGTAGTAGAATCCAAGGTGGCACTGGGCTTCTCTATGCGCTGGAGGTGACCTTCCACGCCTGGCCCAAAAAGGTCAGTACCCAAAAAGGGGACATCTGCCAACCTGTGCTGCGTATCTGCCATGAAGGTCGAGATGCGGAGCCATGTCCTGCGGCGCATGGCCACTGCGGCTGCTACTGAGCGGGCACAAGAATCGCCAATATCCAGAGCCATCTGGAGCTGCTGCTGTTTGGCCACTACCCTCCCCTGATCCCGGACCTGCCTGACCGTGGTCTGGAGGTCAGCCAGGAGATGAGGGATCACCTCATCCAGGAAGCCCAAGAGGGCGTGCCAGAAATGTGCCATGATAACAGCCGAGCTAGCCTGACGAAGGCCTACAGAGAAGGCTGTATAGACCTTCTTCCCGGAGTGGTCCAATTGCTTGGACTCCCTGTCCAGGGGTCTATCCGCATCTCCCTTGTTGCCCGAGTGCGGAAAAATGGAGTCGGCCACCAACCCCACCGCAGAGGGGTGCTCCGTAAAGTCCGACAGGGACCCCATGGACACCGCATACTTGCAGGCCATGCATGCAGAAAGCACAGAACAGGAAGCGGGATGTTGCCACAGCTCCATGGCTGGGCCCACAATGACCTCGGCCACTGGGAAGGCCTCCGCAGGAGAATCCCCCTTATCCAGAATCTCTGTGAGGGGGTACTCAGCCTGTTTCTGTACAGGCTCCAGCTCCATCCCCGTAGATTCAGAGATGAGCTGACAAATGCCCATCAGCCATGAAGGGCCCCGTCAACAGACCCCCCAAGGATTCTGGCGGCACTGGATGGAGACCATGGAGGAGTCCTCAGCCTCCGAGGATTCCACATACAGTGGCCCCTTCGAAGTCGCCTCCACCCTCCTTGGGCTGTCAGGAGGAGAGCGACTGACAGACTATGGGGCAAGCCTGAGTTGACCGGGAATCTTTGATCAGTGCTCAGACTTGGGCTGATCAGGTGGTGGCTCCACCCTAATTGGTGAAGTGGTTGGCTTCAGCTGAGCCAGCAGGGCCGCAACTGGCACCGGTGACGGTGGCCGATGTCGGTCGCTTCGGCAACAGCCATTTTATGGTCGGAGTCAAAACCGAGGTCTGGTTTGGATCCGACAGGACCAACTGCTGCCACATGAGATCTTCATAGCACTGACGCAATTTGCACTGAAGCTTCCTCACCTGAGGACATTCAAGATGATGATGAGCGCGAGCATGTCGGACTGAGACCGATGATGGCAGGACTTTTCCAACACTGAAGCCGAGGAGCGGGACCAGGACCTCAACCGGCGGGTATGCTGGTGGGGGAGCGCGACCGGAGGCGGGGAAACTCCTGGTTCTGGGTCCTTGGATACCAGATCCTGCCCAACATTCTGAAAACACCGGAAGCATGGCGTTTGGAAAAGAGAGTCATCGGCTGGATCGGGCGACAACCAGCCAATCGGCTTGAGAAAAATCTCAGCCACGTCAACAGGCGTCTCAGCCGACTGATTCGACGGGGACACTGTGAAACTGGCGGCCTTGGCCACGACTTCGACCAAAGTCAAAACAGGGTTCTCCTGTGAGTAGGACTGCTCCCGGCCCCACGAACGTCGACGAGTCGGCTTGTCCTTCTTTCGACTCCTTCTTGGAGCGTGAAATATGGACTCGGCGCTTCCCTTAGTCGAGAGGCTGGCACAACCTTGATGGAAGCCGACCAGGAGGCTCTGAGGTGCAGAGGATCAAAGGCCAAGCCGAAGAGGAACTTGCCGCAGCCTGAGTCACTTTCCTCGGGGCTGTTGAGCTGTTCCAAATTGCTCAGTGGACCAGAACCACAGAGACCACCCAACAGGCCTCTCTTCGATTTGACCGACTGGAAACGCTTCTGGTCGCCCAATCGAAGTCGGGCAGCGGTCTTCTAGTTCGGGGTGAACACATCGACAAAATTGCAAGCCTGTAGATCGTGGTTCAACCCCAGGCAATAAACACACAAGGCATGTGGATCCATGCAAGACATATTCTATTCAGGCACCCAAGAAACCCAGGGCCAATTTTTCTCCATCACGGATGCGATCGAAATGAAAACATTTTACCTAGAGAGTTTGAGGATCAGCTTTGGAAACAAATCTGAAGATTCCGCCAGGGCTACTACACGCAGGAGGCTTGAGAAGGGAACCTGAACCTTCCAGTGGAAAGGAAGGTTCATGCCATGGGGCAGAGCTCTAGTGTTATACCACCCGGTGGGTGGGTGGGAGGAGCCAGCTTAAAGACTTCTGGCACATCTTAAAGTGGCAAGGTATCTGCCAACAAGTGTGGATAGAACAACATATCCACAATCCAAAAATTTTACATTACACATATAAAACTAAAATGGGTCAGGATGGCTCCCACAAATATTGCTCACTGACTGGACGAACCGTGACGACTGACAGGGCTATATGTACTCACAAACACACCTGAATTTTTTTTTTTTTCTTTCTCAAATATTGTTTATGCTCCTCTGGCCACAAGCTAGGACCTCCTTCGGCTGTCTCCATGGAAGCTGCAGCTCCTGGTCCCCACACCCGCCTGACACACCCCTGTGCTGCCCCTCCCCAGCTACCTTCCTGAGGCTGGGTCTGCCATCAGCCACTTTGAGTTTCTTCCCTGCAGTCATCTGGCCACCCGGGATGGAGGTGAAAGCGTGGGTCCAACCCAGGAACACTGCAGCTGGGATACGTCATGGAAGTGGGCTGCTGGAGCAGATCCATCTACTAGGCCCGTGTGCACTTGTTTCCCTCGTTCACCCCTCCCCCTCCCCCACCAGGAGCATGCTTCAGGACTATCTGTTGCAAGGCCTAATGCAGCCAACCCATGAGCGCGCTCCAACAGCCTTGCCTTCCATTCATATATCCCCTGCACTGCTACCTGTGGTTACCCAGGTGGTGATAAAGCAGTGGATGGAAACCCTCCCAGGAGGAGAGAGTCCAGGTACACTCAATCCTCCTCCCTGCCGCCGCCTCCAACAGCGCTTGGCTCATTCCCGAAGACGGATCATCAGCATCACGAGCGGTAGCGCTACCGCTGCGCTGGCATGCTGGCTCGGTGTGGAATTTTCTGAGTCTATTTTTTAATATAAAGCCATTTTATAAGTGTAATACCACACTCCAGGGGGCTGCATCCACTGGGAGGTACAGGCACTTCTCCAGTGTCCACAAAGAGGCCATAACATATCCGTCTGTGCCCTCTCCACTAGATCTGACAGCATGTAGAACTGCAAGCTGTACAATTCTGGAGGAAGATAAATAGCAGAGTCCCGCTTTTCAGCAAAAATGGAAAAACAAAGTAGGCCACTGTTGGGTGGAAACATGGGACTGGAATTTTATTTTCTAGAACTGCTCCTCTCTACTTGGGTTGAATGCGCACATCCAACTCCCCCCCTTGCTCCAGGGACCTCCCAACCCCAGTAATCCATATCTACCCCACTAAGTCCCCCACATTAGACTCCTTGTCATGGAGCAGTTTGTGGTGGGCAGTTCGGGAGGCCTCCTTCCCTACTAGTCTAGGATCCAGAAGTGGAGCTCCGGCTTGGACCATGGTGCCTCAGATTGCTGGTGCCATAATTCTGGAGGCCACCGTTTTTTCCTCATGGAGTTATTCCCCAACCCACTGCCCTCCCACTACTCCTAACAGTGCAGTGCATAGGCGAAGTGCCTTTGCACATGCAGTCAACCCCATCACCAATGACGGAACACAGCACCAAACCTACACAGCTGGCACACAGTGATACTGGCATCTTGAGTTTGCTCCATGGGCCACTGGGTGCTGAATCAGGTATTTATTATGCTAAATTAGTCATTCTGCACCAATCGTTGGTGCAAAATCTAACATTTTTAATTGTGTCCCCTAAGTAATAAGGAGATCCCACATGAATAACTAATGGATGAGAGGGAAGAGAAATTGGTGAGGGAAAGGGTTGGGTCTGGAACAACAGATGGGACTAGAGGACCTGCACAGTCAGGTCACTCCCCCTCTATAAGAGACTGGCACTTCTCTACCCCTCTCAGCACACTAGAATGAAAAACTGTGTCTAAGATAACACTGAGGTTTAAACAGAGGGCTTGGTTGATATGTATGCAGGTGAAGCAATCCCGCTGTGAAGGACAGAGACAGACCTGTCATGGCCTGGAGGCCCCCTCTGTAGTCGATAGCCATTCTCTTTACTTATAATTCTCTGTGATGAATGTATTTTCCCAAACTGATTGTACCAATGTTGAAAATGGTTTGATAAAAAAAAGGACATTTTTAAAATCTAAAATTTGCACAAAATTAAAAATAATCTTTGCACCAGTTTTTGTGCCAAACCACACTTATGACAAACTGCTGTACAAAACCTCGTGCCATTTTTCAGGAAACCTTTGCACCACGCTGTAATGCAAAACATAATACGTTACACAAAACTGGGGAGGGGAAGCAGGTGGAACATTTGGCAAAATGGACTCTATCTGGAAAATGGAAAATCAATGCCCCTAAAACAGGGATATGGACGAGCACCCAAGTTGGCTGTTCCATAAGTTTTGATATTGTGTTTAAAGAAAATTAATATTTACCAATTTTTTTTGCAATTTACACTACCCCCATGCCTTCGCTTCTCCAGCGCATACCTCTGCTCCATGCAAATCTCGCCTACCCCCACGGTAGGACTGGCAACATCCCTTGTTGTTTTGCTAAAGCATTGGGAGACCCTCTCCCACTGCAGGGTTGAAGTGGCTGATAGCAGATAGCAGGGCCCAAATGCACTGGCTGTCACGCTGCTTGCTCAGGGATTTTTCAGTTAGGCTTTCCTTCCACCCTGGTATACAGCTAATGAATGCCTGCAGCACCAACCTGTAGGCGGGAGCTGGGCGACGCTGCATGGACACCTGTAGCATCAAGGCAGTCCCACTACCCACCTGCAGGTGGTGCTCACAGAGCAGGACACTCCCCATACTCCAGCCCTGTGGTCTGTGTGCAACGCCTTCACATCAGGCTCCAGACCCCACTGGCCCAGGCAACAAAGTCGGGGCCATGGATTGATCCTGGGTTACCTAGTTAGTGCTCAGCCAACCAGCATCACCAGGCCGGTTCATATTTGTCCACTCAAAGAGACTGAATAGAGGCAGTGGCAGCTCCAGCCTCTACAGATTACCAGGGCAATGGTAGGGCACAACGACTGCCAGCCAGGGTGCCTATATATGATTCCTATGGGACTAGTTTTGCACCTCATGGGGAACTAACCAGGGCACAGCATTTTTTTTTTCCTTTTACCAGGGCACGTGCCCCAGTGTACCCTTGTGTAGAGCCGCCACAGACTAGAGGTATCGCACACAGCAGCAGCTGAAAGCAAGGAGGCATATTTATTATTTCTCTGCAGATTTATCCACAGCAGAGAAACCCATTCAGGTTTATCAAGCCATGGCCTTCTCAAGGAATGCCCTCTTGACCGCTGCATCTTAGGACACTATCAAGGTGAGCGAAACATAGGAAGAAACAAAGGGAATCTCCCCTCAGTAAGCTCATTTTGGGGGGGAGGGGTTTGCTGGTAGTGGCATTACTGCAAAATAGTTATTTTTCTCTTCCCTTTCTTTTGTTTTACTACTGAGAGAGAAAACACAAAGACAAAAAAAAAAAGCTTTCTGGCTTTGCTACTGATTTAAATTAAGCCTTTCCAAGCAAGCCCACTTGGAGCACATCACAGCTTTTCATAAAACGATTTCACTTGATCTGAAATATTGAAGACTATTTAAAATAGTCCTTTCGTCCCATTCCTCTCAAATCCCACCACCCACTCTTTTCTAGCAGTGTGGTCGATCACCCCACCAGGGCCACATGGCAGAAAGTATGAGCCATTCTCTGGAATCAATGCCATGCCCTGCACGGCAGCCAGCCCTAAGGAGTGATTGGACATACTTAAATTATTCAGCCTAGAGAAGGCTGGGAGGGAGCACACTGATCATGGTGTTGTGAGTACTACAGGGAGTAGGCAGGGCAGGGTCTACACAGATGATTTTGCTGGTAAATGCAAGGCAAATCTAGAAGAGCTGCACTGAAACTGCAGGGAAAGGGGAAAGGATAATGGAGAGCATTAGAAAGCAATGCTTTAGCCAGCCCGGTAGCATAAAGGATAGAGAGGCACCTAACACCTTACCTGTCACCATGCTGGTGACCAAGGTTCGGGAACATCTGGGGTCATCTGAGGGAGGAGGGGGGGAGTGGATCAAGCAGCTGCATGGCAGTTCTCCTCTCCCGGACAGGGGTGGCGAGTTGACTCAGCTCTTGGCTGCCACCAGGTGGAGGCCTGGTGGTAGCGCTAACGCACGAGTGACTGACTACAGTCTGTGGTGGGGAAGCCGTGGTTCCAGGACGCATGTGCGCCTGCACACACAGACGTATCCTGCGCCACTGTGGCTAGCGGAGAAAATGTGCAAAATGATGGTCAGGGGGCTTAATGAAGCATCACAATACCATGCTGCAATGCTAATACTATGCTACTGTGTCACAGAGGGTGCTGTTTAGTGACAGCTGTTAGGCCCCTCCTCCTGGTGACTGACCACAACAATGTCACAACGCAGTTGACCTCCGGTGGCCCAGGAAGCAATACACCCCAGGTGACCTCCAAATCCAGGACTTCGTATCCTGCAACTACAAGACCAGGCCGGTCAAATTATTAAAAAAGAAAGTTTACTATAGCATGCAGGCCTCAAAACCCTGGCACTTCTCCCTTGTTAGAACTTAGATCCATTTTAAACCCAGTTGCTAGTTAGAAGAAACAATACCATCAACACAACCTCATTCTTTTGCTGCATATTTCATTCCAATGGTTAAATGAGTGTGTTACTTATTTTATTTCTTTTTTATTTTATTTATTATGTTTTGGATTAACACCTTTGAGCCAAAAGCTCTTTTACATAGGTTCCACGTCAAGAACAAGTAAGGCAATATACAGTCCAGGTAAACAAATACGTTAGAGAAAATGTAATTACAGTATAAAGGCAAAGGAGAGCAAAGAAGGTGACTTAGACAATAATTTTGTATTTACAGAACGAGGAAGGCTAAGCAACAAGTGCATGTCAGTTGAAAGAAATTGAAAATTGCACAAGAATATACCCAGAGGTGCAGCCAAAAGGCCTTGTCAAAGAGATGCTGGGAACAGGCACAAGTGGCAAGAAAGTCTCTGCCCTGATTCATCGCTGGGGCTGGTAGGAAGGCAGGAAGTGAGCTCAGCCAGTAGGTTGTTGTCAGGATGGGGTGGGGGGTGGTGGTGGAAACTGAGTTAGCAGGTAGGTAGGGGCAAAGGTGGAGGGGAAGCTTAAGCCAAGAGGAGATGGCAGGGAAGTGGGGGATATGCAGGTTTATCAGGGTGGCAGGGGTAGACTGGTTGGTAGAAGGATAGTAAAGAAGGGGGAGGCAGGATGGGGTAGGTGTGGTGGGAGGGAGAGGGAGGTTAATCGGATAGACAGTATGAAGCATGGGAGCGACACTGGATTACACATAGCAGTCACAGGAGGCATGAGCCACAAGGTAGCCTTGAGCTTATTAAAAGGACCAAGAGTAACCTCACTGGGCAAGGAATTAAACCATTTTGGGGCTCTGAATTCACTCTCATGGATAGTTCCATGAGCTGCAACACCTCATTTTCATGAAATTCTAAAGTAAGCGGTGAACAGACTATGAATGAGTAGCTCTGGACAAACAGATCAATTACATCATTGTAAGTAATAAAAGTATTAATATGGAGGATACAGTTAAACCATAAACACTGGAGGAACACTGAGAATATGGGGAGGCCACCCATTGGTCCAGAGGAAGTGGTCTGTGCTTCCATGCATGCAGGCATCCTTGGTTTGGGAGCGGATTTGGGTCCCTGTAGCCAGGTGGCCAGGACTGAGAAGAAGGACTGAAGAACTGCCCAGCATGTTCCAACCCAGGAAGGAATGGTACTATGATCCAGCGCCACAGTGGCCTCTTGTGGTGGGCTGGGGATCTTACTTATCAGCGAGGGGCAGATGTTCCAGCCATCACTACATGCATGTGAGGCTATTAGGGGCTGTGAGTGGCACCATTGGGATGGTGGGAGGGTTAGCAGGTGCTCCAGGAAGACACTCAGGAGGACAAAAGCAGCAACCAGGACAAAGACCAGGGTACTTGCAGGACCCTCACACTCACCGGATCCCCACGACTTGGGTGATGGTACGGTGCCATCCACCAGGATCAAGCACTCTGTGTCAGATGTCACAAGTTTACATTGTGACAAACTGGAGTAACTGCAATTAAATTATACTGAATTTCTGCAGTATCCTGCAAGATATCACAGTAAAAACTATAACAGGAGTGCTTATTCATGCCAACTTGCATTGTAAATACAGCACGGGTAGGAGGTTGTTAGGTTCAAGTGGTGGTGCTAAAACATCCCACTGAATAAATACCTTGATTTACCAAAAAAAAAGGATTCAGAACTTCACCAAGGAACCAGAACTTCACGCTGCAGGTTGCCAGGTGGTGGAGAACCTAGCAGCCATTCTGACCAATGCCCGCCAACTAGATGTTACTGAAAAGAGAGAGAGGTGCAGGGTCAAGTTAATTTCTTTATCATCATTCAAGAGGAGACTGTGACATATCAGAGGACTGGTAGCCTGAAAAAGGTTCAGTGAACAAAGAACTGTTTTTACTGCACATGGCACATGCATTGCAACACATGCCTGGAACTGCATGTCATGTCTTCTGAATTCTGCACTGTACAGGTCTTGGGCTCATCTGTCAGTTTTGTAAACGCCCACTCAATCGTTTTTGTAGCTGTCCAACTGGTTAGAGATTACTTATAATATAAAATTGTGTTCTGCCCCCACCCCACCCCACAGAATGTGATCCCATCAGCTTGCCCTGTAGATCATATCCCTGGAGGACTGAGCAGCATTCCTGGGGAGGAGGGGGGGCATATTGTTCATCTGAAGTTGATGATGATGATGATGATGCTGGTGCAGTGCAGTACTGATGACCTAAATGCACTCTACCTCCTGTCTGACTGTCAGTACAATCAGTGCTACATTGCTCACTGGAAAATACCAGGGAGACTCTGTTGCCACGAAGCTCCCAGAATTGTGCCAAACAATCGCACACAAGAGCTGAGACGCTATGCTAAACAGGGCAGAGGGCACACCTTGCTTATCTACCACTCCGGAGCTGTTTGGGCACATTTCAGAAGTTTCTGCTGCAGAACAAAATGATTTCTGCCTCTCGCTGCAGGGCAGTCTTTGTGAGTCAGGCATATTTTATTCCTGTAACGAGATGAGGCAGATGGCGAGAGCGAGTTATTGTGGGCAGGATCCAAGATAAACAACAACAGTCTTGTGATATGACACAGAGACTGTTAAAGCTGCAGTATTTGTTAGTTGGCAAAAATTCTCATCATAATAGTTTTATAGCCAACAATGTATTTCTGGCATCCTTAGATACATCCTCAGTGTATTTTTAATTTTTCAGACTTTTTTTTAATCTATTTTTATTAGGCATTTTGCATATACATACAGACATAAAAACAAAACTTACACTAGAGGGCTGTCATATTCAAGTAAAGTCCTAGTACTTTGGATCAACAGAGTACAAACAATATTATTCAAGTCAGCAGCATAATGCTTTATGGTTTTTCAGATATTTAATTTTTTTTTTACAGCTAATTACGCATTTAACGACTCATATCATTAAAGACGGCCACCGCTCGCAATTTGTAAAAAATCTCTTCCCTTGAGGTTACCTGTTAAATATATAAATACTAGATTTTTACTAAGGATGTATTGGGATGGTGTTGCCACATGTTTTGAGGGTAAACAGCACGGCACGGGTACGTAAGATATCTAATTTTTCAGGGTGGTCATGCATGTCCCATGAGTGGGAATTTTTAAAAACTTTAAAATCCCAAAACTTAGTCCAGAACTGAGAGTAAAAAAGAAAAAAATGGTATCTTGATGTTTTTGCCATAAAATAAAAACAAAATGACATGGTTGGTGACTAACAAATACTGCTGCTTTAAAGAACACATTTCTCGGTAATGCACACAGGTGAGAGGAAGCTCCTTTACATCCATGGGAGCTACGCTGTGGTAAAAGCAGATTTTTTTGGTTATACCAACAAAGGAAGGAAGGGACTGAAAATTACCCCTGAGAGGCTAATGGTAAATCCTTTCCACTTCTCAGCTGCTGGCTCCTCACCCCGCGCCGGATCGTTTATCATGGTTAGGAGAGTGTCACACATTTCCATTGTCTATGGAACATGATTTGAAAATACTTTTAAGTTAGCTAGTGGTTATTTGTAAAATCGCAGCCAGGGTTCAATTAACAAGGCTCTTTTAGCTGAACCCTGGCTCCACTCTTACCAAATGGCCACTTAAACAGCCAAAAACTGTGTTTTTAAATCATGCTCCATAGACTTGAATGGGGAGCACCCCGGCACTCTCCCTGTACCTACAGCATAAAATGTCGGCACGCAGGGGTGAGGCCAGCGACTGGGAAGTGGAAAGGGATCATGCCGCTAGCCCCTCCAGGCAATTTATAATCCTTTCCCTTCCTTCAGAGATATAACCAAAAAAATCTTCTTTTACCACAGAGGAGCTCCTGTGGAGGTAAGAGAGATTCCTCTTGTTTTTGATTTTGAAAAATAGCAGGAAAGGTTCTCTTTAATTAACCTGACCATAAATGTCACAAGAACCCTGATTTTGCAGGGTTCCAATGATGCACCATTCTATTCGCCTGGACTTTTCTTCTTTTTAACTTTTTTTTGCTTATCTATTTCTCCCCCTCCCCGGCCCCGGTCGGCTGCTCGTCCAGCTGTCATCCCATTGCTCTGCTCCTTCAGGCTCTCACCCCCTGTAACTCTCATGGCTTAGCCCCCATGGTGGGGCAGTGGGGAGTCCCCCTTACTCACAGAGCACGGGGACGGCCATCAAGCCGCAACGACCAGTCACCAGAGTCTCTTTTCATTTTCTGTTCACCCCCTTGCAGGAGCATGGTGTGCAGTGATGCCTGCGGCAGGCCTGTGCATGCACCCGCGTGTGGCCCTGCCAAGCATCTGCCGTGCACACCTGCCCCATTTTCTTACGGTGGCACGTCGTTGAGCCCCATCCTCCGCTAGGGGTCAGGCGCACCAACCACCTGTCACCTCCCTTCCCAGAGATGGAGAGCAGTCCAATGGATGCTCGATCCCTCTCCTCCCTGCTGACCCCCAGCAGCCTGCACTCGTTCCCAAATGCGGGTTGCTGGTGTGGTGCGAGGTGTGGCATCCAGCGCCTCAGCCCTCAGGCTTTTTTTTTTTTTTTCTTTTTATTTATTAATTATAATGCAGAGATATATACATTCATGAAATACATCAGGACTCTTTTCATGGATCCATTAATACAGAAATTAAGCTTCAGAATCATACATTCAGAACACGTCAAAGGAATATCCATGACTCTATTGGAGGTGGGTCACATTTAAGTGAAAATAACCTGACAGGAGAGCAGGAAGGGGTCTTTATAAGGAATACTAAAAATGATTTAAGAAAGACCCTTCATGAAACAAAGGACTCATCTTCAGTTGATATATAAAATTACCAGGGCCTCCAGGTTAACTCAAAACTAGTACAACCTTGATGCTGTGCAATTAAGCGTTCTAGATTCGCCTGGAGTTTTCTATGCTTCTACCGAGGGCCTGACTTAGAAAGCTTCTTCCATCAACCTCAGTGTCCCTTTTCCTGTCCGTGGACCTGTGTAACTCCTGTGGTCTGACACACCAATCCCGCCTTTGTATACCTCTCAATTGTCACTATTTTCAGGAATGTCCCTGATTCTGTGTCAAAATTTACCTCTGCTCCTCCTATGTGTGTTTCCATGACTTAATAGTACGGACTGTAAGCACAAAATTATTTATTTATTTTATTTTATTTATTTATTTAAAATTGGTAACCAGGAGAGGCACACTGAGCCGAGGATCGTCTCCAGGTGCAACCCGGGGGAAGAGGAAGGGGAGAAGCACAATCACAAACAAAATACAGCCGTCAGGTGATGTGTGTACAATGAGGATGGCACAGAGAACATAAGGTGAGTGCAGCACAGACAGAATGGCAAAACACTGCATATGGAGGACAAATGAATTTGCATACAAATCATCTGGTGCAAATTGGGCAATCTCTGAGTGCATAATGCCAGAGTGAAGGGGCGCTGAGCTGGTGCTGAAAGAAGGAGTCAAAACATCTTGATAAACTTCAACAAGGTTGACTGAAGTTAAGGAGGAGAGGGAGGAGGGAGGGAGGGAGGTATGCTGTGGTCAAAAGCCAGCCAAGGGTAAGGAAGGGTTCATGAAGACGGTTGACAGGAGCAGTGGGGAGGAGTTTTATCTGGTGTCTAATGGAGGGAAAGGAGGGGAAGAGGTAGATGGAGTAGCTTAGCTGGTCCCAGAGGGAGGGAGGGAGACGGGATGAGAAGGCAGATTTCCAGGCTGAGGAGTGTAGGTGTGGAGGGGAGAATGTGCATGGGTCTCTTGCGCACAGAGAGTAGGAGGAGCAGGGGATGGGGGAGGGGAGAGAAGATCGGACAGGTATGAGGGGAGGGACGCAAACCAGTATTTAGAGGTGAGGGAAGCACAGCAGAACTGGCGACAGGAGGGTAAAGGGAGGATGGATAGGGAGGAGTAAAGGGAGCAGTAGTGGGTACCAAAAGGTGAGCTGGTAGCAAAGCAGCAGAAGGTACTGCACAGGGTGTCTAGTCTGGCAAGGGAGATGGAGAGGCCAGTGCATAAACCACATTTGCATAGTTGAAAACCGGGACAACTATTTTGGTGACTAGCTCCTGGCTGACCTGGGGAGAAAGGCATTCCTTATTGTGGTACACGGTACCAAGTTTAGGTCAGAGTTTGACATGGATGGCATCAACGTTGGCTCGGAAGTCAAGCCTGCTATCTGGCCACTCACCAAGGTACTTAAAAGCTGGGACTACTTTAA
Source organism: Neoceratodus forsteri (assembly GCA_016271365.2). NCBI lineage: Eukaryota > Metazoa > Chordata > Ceratodontiformes > Ceratodontidae > Neoceratodus > Neoceratodus forsteri. Next base: position 38,509,090 of record JADMNL010000032.1, read on the forward strand.
GCGGTATGCCATCCAGCATGGAGGAGACAGGGATGGAAATATGTCAAACATTACAGCTACATGCTCGTTCCTCTTCAGAAAATGTATTTTAGCTTAAGTCCCTTATCATACTGCTTCCTGAGTGGATACCACCAACGTTTAAGATGAGTCCCTGATTTTGGTCCTTTGTCCCTGATTTCTTTAAACCTTGTCCCTGATTTGTTAGGCAAAAGGTTGAGAGGTATCTGTTGTTCACTCCTAACTCTTGCCCCGGGCAGGTAGCCTGCAACTTGTCCCACAAAGATGGAACCTCCGAGGGGACCAGGCCTCCAAGGAGAATACTTCACTGGACAAGCTTGTGATGCCAGGTGCTGGCAAGTAGGAAGAGGAGGTGGTGGGCCAGGCAGCCAAGTTGGGTGTGGTGGGACAAGGGACTTCATCTGTCCCATATCTGGCCCTTATTTTTCACCCCCAACCCTGGCATTGTGACTATCAGTACCATTGAAGGGATGGGTGAGCCTCCCCTCTTTCAGAACTCCCTGCTAGTCACAGTATGGTCATGTGATTCCTCCACGCCACACCCTGCGAACGGTGCATGCCAACATGAGGTTGCTCCATATGGGATTACCATTCCTTCACAAGACATCTACCCCGGGGCCAGCAGGGAGCAATCATGCAAAAGCAGTAGGTGCCCTTCCCCCTCTAGGCAGCAGACAACCAAGGCAGATGCCGAAACACTGCCCTGACAGTCAGCACTAGACATCCCAAGCTTGGGTATGAACCCAGGTTGTCTGGAAACCAAGCTGCCTCAACTGTTTAAAGTATGTGTTTACCATCAGGTTCTTTCTTTTTCATATGACTTTTTCTTCCTGTTGCCGTGTGCCTCTGGGCCATATGCCTACAGCACCTCCTCTCTTAGCCCTGTCATCCGCTAACCCCACTGTCACTCCTGTGGTGGTACACAATGCAGAGCCTGAGAGAACTGCCGGCTATCATCCCAGCAGTAGTGTGGCTTCACCCCCCCCCCCTTCTCTCCCACATGTCATTAGAGAAGCTGTCTACTGGTCTCAAGCATGTATGGTGGGCCCCTGCAGGGCGAGCAAACTCCCCAGCCTTCCACAGAGGAAAATCTAGAGGTCTCAATGAGAAAGTGGACCTTAATCCATTTTTGTAAATCTTTAAAATAGTACTCTGTGATATATTAAATAAATGTACATAGCTCTCCCCTTACATTATTTTCTACCCCCCCCCCCCGATTTACTTTTATATAACTGTGTAACAGTTAAACTGCTAGTGTAGTTAATCTGTTTTGTTCAGTTTTTTTTCTGACTGGGTTCTTTCTGTCTGTCAAATATCTCTCGCTGTCTCCATCTTCAAGAGAATCCTGAAGTGTAAAAACATATAAAGTGCAAATCCTCATAGTACTCTGGAAGCAATATGCACTCATGGGTGATCGCACCATAAGCCATCCTTTGGGGGGTTCTATGTATTGTTTCTCTCTTTGTTTAATAATGAGCAGAGTTCTGAACCTCCTTGGAGGTCAGGCAGTTTTCTAAGAGCACTTTTGTGAAAAGGCAGGAGACACGCAAACTTTAAACTATACCCTTTTTGCTTTACTGAATGAAATGTGCCATTAAACAGGACATTTGCAAAATATACCATAGCTGATTCTTACTGTTAATAGTCAGTCTGTGTGTTGTTCTTCTTGACTCAATTGCCTAAGTCCATTACCGTCACTTTCAAGTTAGTCATGATGCAAAATCTGCCGCTAGTCTCAGTGCAGCTTTCAAATGCTATAGTTATATGCACAGCAAAGTTATAAAGTGTGCTTGTTACATTACTGAACCGTGCAACCGTTGCTAGGGCTGTTCACTGTGAATGCACACTTGGAGATCCTGGACGTGAACGCACAGCCTGTGCACGCCACGTGAACGCCGACGCTGCATGGTGTGACACCTTCCTCAGAGCTGTTAGCAATGGGCGGTGATTCAATAATGGAACAAGCACACTTTATAGCTTCACTGTGCTTATAACTATAAGGTCATATGTTCAGATCGAGATGCGTAGCGCATCCTGTGGACTTGTGGGGGCCGTCGGGGCGTGGCCATATTCAAAGGCCACCGACGCACCACACACCCCGACTGCACTGCAGTGAACCAAATTCAGCGATGCCCCTATGCAAATGAGGGCCCCTCATGAATGCCGACATCACAATATTGAACCTCCCTGAACCAACTACGCCGGGTTGTGCCGCATAATTACGCTTTTTAAACCTTATTTTAACAATGCGCAGGTTTGGGTGGTGCCCCCACGCACAGTCTATGGCTGGCTATATGGCCCCTCCCCAGCCCCAAGCACTGTGAAATGCTAAAATAATCCCGATCCCCTTCCATAGTGTAGTGGTCCCCTCCCCAGCCCAGATCATTATTAAAATAAAACAATCCCATATCCCCTTTTCCACAGTGTAGCAGCCCACCCCCAGCCCCAATCACTGTTAAAATAAAATAATCCCTGATCCCCTTTTCCACAATGTACTAGCCCCGCTCCCCAGCCCCGATCGATGTATTGACAATGAATCCCCTCCTGTTCCCCTTGCCCTGGTAGTACGGTGGTAACACCCTCCCCAGCCCCACCTGATGTAATAATAAAACATACATGCTCCTGTTCCCACTGCCCTGGTAGTCTAGTGGTTCCTTCCTCCCTTCCCGAGCCCCGATTCATTTACAATTGATAGTGACCCCGACCCTGGTAGGCATGTGGCCCCCACCCCATTAGTCAGTGACCCACTACCCCGCCCCCCCCCAACTGACTCGAGCCGCCGACGGTCACAGCCCACCCACACCACCACCACCATGGCCAGCCGCTGACTGAACAGTACGGCAGTGTGTACAGTATACAGTACACACCCATTGGTTGTCTTCTGCCTTTTTCATACAAGAAGTGCTCTAGCAAACTGCCTGACCTCCGAAGAGGTTCAGGACTCTGCTTGTTATTGAGATCTACCCTAATTCCCTTACTGCTATTTTGAAAGTTTTTTTTCTATTTTTTACAGTTGATTACTGAATATTATATAATGCCACTTCTAAATCTAGAAACCTGATTGGCTAACTGGGTTTTTTAGCCATACGTAAATCCCACCATAACTCACGAATAAGGACTCAGTCAGCCACATCTTCAGACAGAACAAATAAAATATCAATCCATCCCCCAAAAACCACAACATTACAGCCACCAAGTTAGATCCTCGCTAAACCGCTACACGAAACTCCCACTGCAACTCTCATTAAAAAAAGTAAAATACTACAGCAAGAGCCCCAAGCCCATTTCCACCAGCACAATAACAAGTTTTATTGTAGTTCCTTCTAATCTTGTACCAGCCTTACCTCTCAAACATGTTTTTCCACATGCAGCTCTCTCCGTCTCTGCGATCGGCTGTCTGTCACCTCCACAGTACGTTGACACCTCCAGTCATGACTAAATGCCCCGATGCCCTCCACTAAAAATGGCACTTTCCGATAACATTAAAGAAAAAAAATAATAATTCCTCTGAGTCACACCGTTGTGCTGTTCTCACGGAAAACTGAATCTGAAAGTACAGCCTCATGACGGCAGCCCATTAGCGCTAGCAGCACACGCACTGTCACATGACACAAACTGAAAAGCAACTCAAAGTGTACCAGGCTGTCAGTCTTTCAAACAAAAACAAAAAAACAAAAAAAAACATGCCATCAACATTGTCTGTGTCGGCCCAGTGGCGCTGGGGTTGAGGTGCTGGATGCCACACCTCGCTCCACACCCCGGCGGGCAGGTTCAGGGAATGGCTTCGGCGCCGCGGTCAGCTGGGGGAGAGAGGATTGGCGCCCAACAGTGGCTCTCCTCTCTGGGGAGCGTTCTGTGCACTGGCACTAGTTATTGCCACCTTTCGGGTGAACCTGGGGTTGACAGTACAGATGAGGGTCACACAAGGGAATGGGAGCAGCATCAGCCGAGAGCCCTGGGAAGAGTTGCGTTGTTACGCATACCTCCCAACTGGCTCTCCTAGAGAGCCAATGACTGCGGGGACAGAATACGGAAAATGGTGGCCTGTCACCCCTAGGTGATGACCTTTCAAGTACTGAGCGCATCGGCAACCGCCAAGACAGGAGCAGACTCCGTTGTGTAATACCCGCTCCACCGTTGTTCGGGGAGAAGATAAGGGGAACCTATCCTCACCCCACCCAGGGGGTTATCTGGATACCTAGGCTACTGAGAGGGTAAAAGCACTCTAGGGACAGACTCCTGTGATGGGACACAGATATGACGAGGCATGTAGGGGCTCTGAATGAGTGGGGTGATGTGGCAGTAAGGAGGTAAAAAGTGAAGTTAAAAAAAAAAAAACATTGTCTGTGACTGTCTCAGTCTGGGGCTGGGGGAGGCAGCAATCACATCAGCCATAATGCGCCTAGCAACACGACACAATCTCCCTAGCAACAAAAAACAATCTCCCTAGCAACAAGGCGCTGTTTAACACAGAGGAAGGATTAAAAAAAAAAAAAAAAAAATTTACAGGAACATTGTATCATTGCAATAAACCACTGCAGGGTGTGGGTTATGCTGGGATTTACTCACTTCTGGTGTGGGCCATACCAGGCGTGGATAAATCACAGCATAATCCACACCCTGTCGTGATTTATTGCTTAATCAATTAATTATGTTATCATTTGCCAGCCTAGTGGTGTGGAGGGCTTAGGCACTGAACGCTTTACCTCCTACCATGCCTGTGACCCATGTTTGGGAACAAGCACTGGTTGCTGGCGTTGGCAGGGTTGGGGAGGATTGAGCATCCCAGGGACTGCTCTCCCAAGGAGGGGTGGCCAATCGTCTTGGCCTCTGACTACCACCGGGTGGGGGTAAGGTGGTAGTGCAGGTAGCGAGTAGCTCAAAGGGCGAGGCTGCAGATCTGCAGGACGTGTGCACCTCCCTGTGTATGTACTGATGTGACGCCGCAGCAGGGGTTTGGGAAGAAAAACGGAAATGGAACCCCAGGGCTAAATAACATCCTGTGCATCTCCCCAACCCCTTACCACCACCCAGACATCTGCAGCATCTAGACTTGGACTTGGGGGGGGCCCTCCCCCTTCCCTGCCATGTGGGGGTGGTTAATCCGTGGAGGACTTGCTCCAGGCAGGTCCAAGAAAGGTGGGTGCCAGCCAGTGGGAGGTGGTGACAGGAGCAGATGAGTTGCCTAAGTGGTAAAAAGCTCTAGGGGAAAATAATTATGTTATCTTTGAGCATGGTAGTTGTAGACCCAGTGTGAAATGCAGCTATGGCCCTTAGTACACAAAACAGGACACTGTGGGCTGGATTTTCAAGCGTGATGCAGGGCTTGTGACAAGTCCTGCGCCATGACAATAAGTTCTAGTGGTGTGCCAAACCCCATTAGTGCAACTGCTGGATTTTACAATTTCAGGCGCAGGTGCGATGGTTTCCATGATTTGCGGCAGCATGCACCAAATATCTGGCACAAGCTTGGAAAAAGGGCCCTCGGATTGCACGGAGGTTAGACCACAAAAAGTTGGTCTTATTTGCAGCAACTGCCTTTCAAGCCATCGTCCTGTTAAGACTTCCGTAACCCATGGTCGCCATATCTTTGGTGCCTGCGGGGCTTGCAGCAATCAAATCGCTTTTAAAATCCGGCCCTGTGTCTTTACATCTAAGCATATTTAGGGCCAGTCTATTATCCTAGTACCCCGTCCCATGACGAAGATTCAGGAGAGTCGAAGTGCTGGGGCATATGGTGAGAGGTAGCAAACAGGATTTTCCTGCAGTTTAAAACAACTGAAGTACATTTTGAGGTGTTTTTCTTGGCTGTGCATTATGTATCCTGAGCTATGCACATCTGCACTTTTGGAAGCTTTTGGAATCAATAAAATGAGGCATGACTGAAGCACTTTACAAGTGAAGTCCGAGTCTCAGTTACTCTCTGGCATCACATTCTTCACGAGTTGCTCTGCATTCTTGATTGGGTTTGTGTATTTAGAGGGGGTAAGCCCTCCCTGCAGAGCACCACTCTCCTGCACCTGGCAGTGCAGATCCTCTTCTGGAGGATTGGATCTCTCCAGAGGGGACACTGCGGCACTGAAATCTGCCACCAGCCCTTCCCCAACTGAAGTGCAATGCCATAACAGCTGCCCCAGCTCAGCCTGTCTCTCAAAGTCAGCCACCAACTCGCATAGCAGAATGGATCAGCGCAGCAGCTATCCATCACTTTCACACAATAAATCATCTTTTCAGATGGGACATCTATCATCTTGGGGAGATCCTTGAATTTCTGAATGAGGGTTCCCAACAATACACCACAGAGGATCCCCACTCACAGGAAATGGGAGCAATGCCACAGTGTGGAGGACTCATTTCTAAATGCTCCACAAAAAATACAGGATGCTGCAGGTTCACACTAGACTTACAAATGAAATCCAGGCCAAAGTCGGAGTTACAGCTTAGTGCATATTTATTAGGGTAAGAGTGGTCCCACAACAGCAAAATGTCAGCCTGATCTGCTTCCCAGCTGTTGTAACTCTTGTTCGGTGTGTTCCCAGTACAAATACAGTGCATACGAAGAGTAATTACAACAGCCTGGTATCAGGCACAGATTAAGTCTATTCAAAGAGAATGCTGCCACAGACAGGGTTCCTGCTGGCTGCCTCTCACCAAATGCCCCAGCTCTTGACTCATCTAAGTCTTCCTCCTAATCTGTGACTAATGCCCTGTCTCATACCACAGTCATTTTTATACGCACTGTGTTGGATATTATTTCTAACTCCAAACTGAGCGTAGGCCCTGTGTTTCTTGTCCCAGCAGTCTCTTCAAACATCTGGCAGGTTCTTTCTGAGCCTGTGTACGATAAAGTGCTACAGACATTGTAACAGTATTACCGTCTACATATCTAAATTAGTACTAATCAACTAAATTAATTTTCTCTTGGGCACAGAATCTTGTTCACAAAAACAGGGCTGACACTGAGGAAGGTCCCCTGTCTCCATGTCACGATATAAATAAGAAATAATTCGATCAATTACTGGCAATAGGATATTCACAAGAGCCCGCAGTCTGGTTTATCCGTTTGCCTCATTTTTTGGTGTGAACCATCCATGTTATTTATTTATTTACTTGAAAATTGGTGACTGGGAGAGGCACAGTGAGCCAAGGCTCATTTCCAGGAGCGATCCAGGGAAAAGGGAAAGAGAAAACACAGTTACAAAGAAATACAAACCAGGCTGATAACAATAATTACTACACAATGACATAAAGTGCATAAGTCATACTGCAGTACAGACAGTCATGCCAAAAATTACGAACGGGATGTCCAGTAAGTAGCCTGCTGAATCAAAACAGTTGTGTGAATAAGGTACATTTAAAACTGCAGAGGACGCTGGACGATGGGATGCAGGGTCAGTACTCACAGGTGTGATCAGCAGAGGTAAAGAAGGGTTTAAGCAGAGGGTAGGCAGGGAGAATGGGGAGGAAGGAGAAGTATTTGTTGGCGTCTAATGGAGGGAAGGGAAGGAGGGAGACGGATGGAGGACGATAGATGATTCCAGAGTGAGGGGAGATGAAATGAGAAAGCAGATTTTCCAGCTGATGAGTGTGGGTGAGTAAGGAAGAAAGTGTGCATGTCCCTGGAGCACAAGAAGTGTGTGTGTGTGTGTGTGTTGGGGGGGTGGATGGGGGCGATGAAGAGGGATGTGGGTGTAGTTCCCTCCAGTCTTCCTCCAGTTGGAGAGCCAAAGTAGAAATATCGGTGTAACTGAAGTTGTGGTCCGAGGGCAGCCATATAAAATAATATATGCTTGCTAGCTTCGGTAAGTTTACGGCAAGACACAGTAGCAACTTGGGTGGCAGGGGTGGCTGGCTTTGGATTTTTCCCAGAACAGTTCATGCACCCCTGAGTTCCATGGTGCTGACATTAAATTACTTTTGACTGCAGGGTTTACATCACGTTCATACTTTTTATTATCCTTTCCTTTATACTTCTGGCAGCTGGGCGGATGTATCCGTCCGCCCATTCGTGCCACAGCCGTCCCATGTCACACCTCCTCCAACCTTGGGTGGACCGTTGGTGCTAGCGAGGGGAGGGTTTCACTGAGCCCCAACCCCAATTTTCCACCTGATTTTCTCCTGGTTATCCCTGGAGCCCCAGACAAGGTCAGATGTCGCATGAAGGCATGTGCGCACCTTGGCCTGGAGTGACTGTCCTCCCACCCCCGCCCTGCCTGGCTCCACTCCAACCGCACTGTCCACCACCACCACCACCTCCACATGGTGGCGGTCAAAGGCCGGAAAGCCAACCTCCCTGTCCGGGAGAGGACAGTTACCAAATGGCTGCTCAATCCTCACCCAGCCCCCACCTGGCAACCCCAGCAACCCGTGCTCATCACTGAACAACGGGTCACTGGCATGGCAGCAGGTAAGGCGCATAGCGCCTCAGCCTTTCACGCCACTGGGCTGGCCCTGTCATGTTCATACTATCACTTCATACGGATTCTGATAATTAGGTGGTTAAAACAGAATGTTATTTCAAAAGTAAAGCACTTTAGAATGTGTTACGGTAGATTTCAGCCAGAGCTGACACTGTATGTTGGCATAAACTGGTATGCAAATGACAGTGTTGGCATTTAAAGCTATATAATAACTAGTAATTCCCTTTGTCAACCTGAATCAGTGGGATCAAATGCCATAATAACCAGCTACAGCATACTCCGTTATTAAGGCATTTTGAGCACTCACGCTTCAATCTGCTGTCTTTCACTGCTGTTCATAGAGTGAACCTAGATTCAGGTGCTCTAGTGCTTCCTCACTAACCTACATAACCAGCATCCTTCTCGTCTCCTGTGTAAACTGCAGTAAAGTCTGTGGAGAAAAAAGACTGAGGGGCTGAGGTAGTTTGTTGGGTACCCCACAGAACCAGCCAAAAACTGGGGTCCTTAACGAGCAGCATAAACGGCAAGCGCCATGCCTGCCCACATGTTTCTTTATAATTACACACTTGTAGCACCAGTTATTATAAAAAAATATATATACCACTGTGTTCTTAAGAGATTTTTTTTTTTTTTTACACACCCTTGGTGTGCGATGACTGCATAAACCTCTTGAGCTTCAGTCTCAAGGTTTATGGGCATCTCAAACCTCAAGTGTGAAAAAAAAACTCAAAACACACAGTTGCATATATTTTTTTTAACCAGGAAAGACACACTAAGCTGAAAGCTTGTTTACAGATGCGATCTGGGAAAACAAGGAAGTTAAATGACTTGCTCAGGGTCACACAGTATGCACGTGGGGGTTGTGGGATTCAAACCCAGGTCTCCAGGTTTAAAGCTCAGAACCTTAAACCACTGCGCTGTACTGCCTCCCAAATATAGATTATTCCCTATATGTATCACAAGTTCTAAAGGCTGATGGCCATAATGCTAAAGGAGAATTTCACAAACCTAAGTCAAGGGGTGACAAGGGGGTCTCTAATAAGGCAGGAAGACTCCCATGGAATTGAGATCAAGAATAAAGGGGGGGAAGGGGGGCTGAGAGGGCATAGTGGAGGTAACCATAAGGATGATGGCGGTGTTAAGGTTCTGTTATTGGGAGAATCGATGATTAGGGGTATCCAATGGGAGGGACAGGGGGGTGGATGCCATAGCCAGGTGAAGGTAGTGAGTATCTCTGGGCTGACACTGCACAGACCAAAGTTCATGGTGTATGAAATGGTTAGGGATTGTGGAAGGAAACCGGAATTCCTGGTGCATTTGGGAACTAACGATCTAGAGGGAAATAGCGTATTGGAAATCCAAGCAAGGTTCCAAGAACTTGCCAGAGTCTGTCGGGATAATGGATGCAACATTTCGGTTCACAGAGGTTAATGACCGGCTCAGGAAGTGGGGTGAAGAGAGTGGGTTGGGTGTTGGGGAACTGAATGGAGTTTGGGAGGATATGACTATATGCCAAGGACAGGCTTCATCTTGCCCCATTAGGGAAGGAAGTCCTTAAACAGGGGATGGCTGACTACATTCCAGAAAGGTGGAGTTTAAACTTGTGCCAGGGGGAAGGGATAAGGAGGGCTGACCAAGAAGCCCTCTCCTCCAGATGAGGGGAGTAGCCTTCAAGCCCAGGGGGAGGGAAACAGACTGGGGGTGGAGGTTTCAGGAGGAGCAGAGGGAGGATGGAAGTATAAGGAATCTGGGTGGGGTTCGACAAAGAGGATCAGGGATAAGGGTGGGGTTGGTGTTAGTAAATGCCAGGAGCTTGGGAAACAAGTTGCCAGAGTTCCAGGCCATGCTGTTCGCCGGGGAGTGGGGGGATGTGGCGGGCAGTCATGGAGACGTAGGGCCAACAAAAACATGATCACTGGGACCTAACGCACGAGAGGGTACACTTGTGCTTAGGAAGGATAGAAAGGAGGGCAGAGGGGGTGGAGTGGCTATGTTCATTAGAGATGACATAGAAATTGCTAGGGTAGAAGAGGCAGAGGGAAACGTGGCAGCCTTATGGGTCACCTTAGGATCCCCAGCAGGAGATAAGGTCAAGCTGGGTGTAGTATATAGGCCCCCCGGGATGAGTGATGTTCTAGAGGATGGTTTGCTGGACAACATCATTGCCCAGTGTGGACCAAAAGGGGAAGGAGTGGTGTTGATGGGGGACCTTAATATGCCAGGTACAAACTGGGGAACCATGTCCTCTAAGGTGGCCAAGGAGCAGAGGCTGCTGAATGGCTTCCAGGATGTTTCTTAACACAGCATGTGATGGAGCCCACAAGGAAGGGCATATCCTGGACGTGGTTCTGGCAGATGGGGATCTGGTAAGGGACATGGTTGTACAGGACCCCCTGACTGGGAGCGACCACAATACTGTCTGGTTTCAAATAAGCATGGGGGGAGGAGATCTAGGACACTGGCAGTGGACTTCGGGGGGGCAGACTTTATGGGCATGGGAAATATTCTCAAGGATCACTTAAAGGGGATTACATCAATGACAAGTGTGGAAAGGAGATGGGAGGTCATAAAACGGGGACTTCATGAGGCAGTCAGGATCTGCGCTAAGTTGAAACGTAAGGAAGCAAGGTCACATAAACCATGCTGGTGGTCCAGTGAGGTACAGGTAGCAGTCAGAGAAAAGAAGGCGGCCTACAAAAAATATAAAACAACAAGAGGGGATAGGGATAAGGAAATGTACCATCTTGCATCTAGAAAAGTCACCCGTATGGTGAGGAGCAAAGTCAGTAAGAGCAGCGGCTGGCACAGGGTACATGGAGGAAAAGGGGTTCTTCGGTACACTGGGAAGCGGAGAAAAACTAAGGCCATCTCAGCAGATTGAGATCAGAAGGAGGGTGGGTGGAAGAGTGCTAGGACCAGGCAGAGGTATTTAATGAGTACTTTGCCTCTGTGTTCACTAGGGAGGGAGATGGGATATCTACAAAGCAAGGCACGAAGGGGATAGAAGCGGCAGTAAGTGGGATCAGGGGAGGAACAGAAATGGAGCAAGAGGGAGGGAGAGGTACCCCAGGGGTGTCACATCTGGGTAAGGATAAAAAAGTCAGTAAGGTGGAGGGGACGGATGATGCTATCTCTGCCAAAAGGGTGTGGTTAGCCCTCAAGGCCCTAAAGAAAGACAAATCTCCTGGGCCAGATGGCATTCATCCGAGAGTACTATGGGAATTGGCGGACATACTGGCTGCACCCCTGGCGGAGCTCTTCAACAGGTCACTTGAGACAGGGAGGGTACCTAGGGATTGGCGAGAGGCACATGTGGTGCCAATCCATACAGGGTGGTCGAGGGAAGTACCAGGTAACTATAGACCCATCAGTTTGACCTCGGTGGTGGGAAAATTAATGGAGAGTATACTAAAGGAACGATTGGGGGTGTACTTGGAGGAGGTGGGAGGTCTGGATAGTTGGCAACATGGGTTTGTGCCAGGTAGGGCATGTCAAACCAACCTTGTGGAATTCCTAGAATGGGTAACATCAGAACTAGACAGGGGAAACCCTGTGGATGTATTATTCTTGGACTTCAAAGGCAGCTTTGACTCTGTCCCCACAATGGTCTGGTGGAGAAACTGATGGGGGTTAGGGAGGCCTTTGATGGTCAGATGGATTGAAAACTGGCTAGCTGGATGCACCCAGAGAGTAGTGGTCTGTGGGGAGCTCTCGAACCCTAGAGAGGTTGGTAGTGGGGATCATGAGGGATTTCGGTCCTGAGTCCGATCCTGTTTAATGCATACATATCGGACATCAGGGAGGGTATAGGGTGTGAAATGAGTCTCTTCGCTGATGACTCCAAGATGGGAGCAGTAGTTGAGGGAGAAGAGGGGAGGTTGGCCCTGCAAGGGACCTGGACACCCTGGAAAGCTGGGCTCACACATGGAAATTAAATTTCAATATCACCAGTGCAGGTGTTGCATCTTGGTCGGGGAAACCCTAAACACAGGTACACCCTGGGAGGGAAGGCGCTGGAGGCCTCAATAGGGGAAAAAGACCTAGGGGTCATGGTGGATGCATGTATGAATATCTCTGAGCAGTGCAGGAGAGCAGCTAGCAAGGCAAACAGGATGTTGGGATGCATCGTAAGGGGGATCACCTCTAGGAGCAAGGAAGTGATTCTGCCACTGTACAATGGACTGGTTAGACCACACCTTGAGTACTGTGTACAGTACTGGAGACCACACTTGAAGAGGGACATACAGCTCCTGGAGAGGGTACAGAGGAGGGCAACAAAGATGATACGAGGGCTAGGGGATTTGACGTATGAGGACAGACTTGAGGAGCTCTGCCTGTTTTCATTGGAGGAGAGGAGAGACAGGGGGGACATGATTGAGGTCTTCAAGTACCTCAAGGGAATAAATAGGGTAAACATGGAGGGGATCTTTAGACTAAAGCAGGGAGGTATCACCAGAGGGCATGGTTTGAAGTTGGAAGGTGGAAGTGAGAGGAAAAGAGGAGGAGGTTTTTCACTGAGAGGATGGTGGACCTTGGAATGCGCTGCCTGGCGAGCTGGTTCAGAGATCCACAGTGGAGGGCTTCAAGAGAGGGTGGGACAGACACAGAAAGTGGGTGTATCAGATGATGGCCTGTCCGGGTGGGAGGGGATGGATGATAGGGGGTTTTGGAGCACAAGGGATGGGATGGCCTCGGCCTAACTAGGATCTAGGAGTTCGAGCAGACGCGATAGACCGTAAGGCCTAATCTGCTGGCAAATAGTATGTTAGTAGACAGTCCCCCAACCTCTGTCACAGAAACAGACTGCAGTATTTTATTTTGTAATCCATCTCCTTGTATTATGAAGACCCTTGCATATTTACTTCCAGGAGCCATCCCGGGGGCAGTAAACACCTTCATACTATGCAAATCGGGCAAGAAGTAGGTTTGGGTTGTAGTCGTTTAGACAGGGCCTTGGCAGCCTCACAGAATTCCACCTCTCTTAAGGTGCACTTTGCGCCTCACTTTCATAGTACGCAGCCTACTGCTCAGCATGGCACCCAGAAGCAAATAGGAAGGAGTTTTAAATGTTCAAAGGTCAAGGTAATAAATTTTAACAAAAAAATAGCAGCCGTCCCTCATTCTGAAACTGAGGCTGGGGGACCTTAGGCTTGGCGTTTTTAGATGTGTGGAGTTCTCCATTAAATATTAGCATAGATTGTTTAAGACGCAGGGGCATGTAAGTGGTTACAAAACGACATGGTTTAAGTTGGATGCTTAATTTTAGGAGTTGCCACGATCAAGCATCAAATTTTAGTTTGGATTTAGCCTAACACGGGATCTCTGCAATAGGGAAATGATAATGTGTAATGTTTTGAATGATGAATACTTAACTGAAGTGTAGGGATAATTCTGCTAATAGTTAGCCCATTAGATATCAAAGTAAAAGTAAATGTAGTGTTAAAATGTCCAACACTGCACTATTACTGATCTGGAAATGCTGTATTCATACCAGTTGTATGCTCTGTATTAAAAAGCTTGAATGAAAACTTATTTAAAAAAATATCAACATCATTACAAGGGACCAGCAGAACCAGATCTAAAATACAAAACAGAAGTCAGCTAAATCCTAAAATGTAGAACCAAGAAGAGCATCCCTGTATTAAGGCTTCTGGAGGGTTTACAATTCAAATGAGTAATCAGCATGTAATTTGCATATAAGCAATATGTCAACATAGGCAAACTGCTGAGTCTGAAATTCAGAACCTTTTAGAACTGTAATTAGAATATAAGGGCTATGCCCATGGATCGGTGGGGCAGTGAATGACATGCCATGCTCCCCATTGACCAATGCATAAACCATGCATGTCCAAGCGTTATTTGTACACTTATTTTACTTGCTTGAACCATCCTCCCCTCTCCTTCTCTGCTGGCTCCTCTCTTTCCTCATGGGATTTTCTATAAGGCACCTTTGTTCTAAGGGCACCACATGCCTTCAGCACCTATAGAGGTGGACCACTCCTAAGGAGCGTTCCTATGCCTTCAGGGTATGTTGAAATGGGCTGGTAGTCCCTGTAGCAGGGACAGAAAGAACAGCCAGTCTACATTGCTCAAGCATTCAAACCTGTCTGCCATGCATCAGCTGCTCTCACACCTTAATCTATATATTTTTTTTATTTAGTTTGTTTAACCAGGGGGTGGGCTGAGTCAAAACTCATTTTCTCCTACACCCGACTGTGAGTACAGTACAAGATGTATTTACACAAGAACAATGCAATACAGTATATCTGACAACGTACACCTTATGAAATAATGCCAGATGACGAAACATAGTAATGTATCCCAGAACAAACTTACTCAGTCACTAACGGCCTACTTATCATTCAAATTACTTTGCCGAAGCAATCCTACATACAGTACATTGCCCAATGCACACCTGTGAGTCAAGAAAGGCTTGTGTGCACCTGGCTGGGTCACTTCTTGTGTCAGTCAAAGGGGATGGGATACATTGCTGCAATTCCCCATCAGAGCTGCACACCCCCTGCACTCACTCTCTCTCTCTCTCTGTATAGCTCCCTGGCCTTTAAAGCCAACTTTGTATGTACCAACTCCCCCTCCCCCATGAATGGCAGTCCCACTCGCATATAAAGTGAGGCCTGGAACACAAACAGAAGTGACTGACAAGTCAACACGGGAAGTAATACTTTTGCCTGTATCTACAATAAAAATATCATGATATCCAAATTTTGAGTATTGTGATATTTGAGTAAAACATATCACGATATACTGATTATCACAATAATCTGCACCATTTTTTATTTCAAGAAATATGTGGAACTGGGACTGGGGGGAAGGTGGGAAATTGGGAATCTCGTTTGCACCTGCAGAAGAATACACTGTTAGAGCAGCAGAGATGAGCAAATCAGGATGGTTCATCACTGTACACATGAGAACAGCAACTATAATGGCAGCTACTATTAGCAAGATACACAGAACCCAACAGGTGGGATACTTTGCCAAACAAACTAAAGGTTTATCGGAGTTTGGCCCGGTGGCGCTAAGGGTTGAGGCACTAGACGCCACACCTCGCACCACACCGGTGACCTGGGTTCGGGAACGAGCTCGGGTTGTCGGCGGTTGGCAAGGGAGGACTAGGACTGAGCATCTGCTGACAGCTCTCCTAGTTCTGGTGTGGGTTGGGGAAGCACACCGTGCTGCGGCGGCTCCATGGGATGCCCGGAGGCACTACAGATGCAGGTGTCAGCAGCGGGGGGAGCGCGGCGGACGTCTGCACTTAAGTGCATGGATGTCATTGCACGTTCGTGCTCCATCGGAGACCTACTGGAGAAAAATGGCTGGGTACGACCGAAGCAGCTTGATGGCCGTGCCCTGCAATGCCGGGAGGACTGTCGTGGAATCGTGCTTGGTGGGGTCCGGGGCCGGCTCGGCTAAGCAGGGCATGGGGAGACCCCAGCGAGTTGGCAACGGCTGTACTGGAACCCCATCATACAAGTGAGCCTGCTGCTCTCATGGCGGGCAGGGCCGGCAGCTGGATGCCCCTGCTGGTAAGTCGCCACAGCAGACGTAAACGGTGACATGATTAAAAAAAAAATAGGTTTATCGGAGTCAAAAGGCACAGAAACAGGAACACAATATCACAGGCTAGGTGTCCCAGCGCTTCGCCCAAGGGGCTCTTGATCCATATAGCTATGCTACCGAACAGTTGCTACTCTGACACCTAGGCCTATTAAGGACACAGGGGGAGGAAGGGGGGAATTGTTTAACCAGGAAAGGCACACTAGGCTGAAGGTTGTTTCCACGTGCGACCTGGGAGTACAAGGAAGTTAAGTGACTTGCTCAGGATCACACTAGGCAAGTGGGGGCTGTGGGATTCCAATCCAGGTCTTAACCACTATACTGTACTGCCTCCTAAATAACTAAAGGAGAACTGCTCCGGACCTGTAAGTCATTATCCCTGTAGAAGCGGATTTTTAAAGTCGTGGTTCCAATTCTGTTAGAGTGCCATCTCTCAACACGCCTTTTTGTTTTCTAAGTGGGCATTGTCATTTACACACAGTTAGTAAGTACCATTTTGGAACTGTATGATGTAGTTCATTTCCCTTACTCAGCTCTTCCATTGTTGGCACAATGCATCCATGTTCTATTATAGAACTCTGGTTGAGTCGGACTTAAACCACATCATACCATTCCAGAATGGTACTCTGTCTTTTCTTTCTTTTTGACAGGAAAGGAGAGCTAGGTAATTCTGTCTATTTTCAACGTTGTCCACCTGAACAACCACCAGAGCAGGCAAAAGGGACCTCGGTTTAATGTCTCATCCGAAAGATGGCACCTCAGAGTGCAGCACCCCCCCCCCCGGGTCAGCATTGGGTTTTACCCCAAGATACTGATGTGGGGCTAGAACCCACAACCTTCCTGTCTCCTGGTCTCAGAGGCAAGTTTGCAATCTGCTGAGCCACAGACATAACAACAGGGTGTAAATCAGAAACACCCACTGAGGTTACTAATGGGCCCAAAATGGGGTCCATCACCATCAAGCATATGGGTTCCAGAAGATCAACTGCATTGTCATACTGTGGTAAACGTGACTCTCCCAGAATAGCAGTGGTTTGTCCTTAATAAATTCTAATGAACATACAACGGCATTTCAGTACATCATCAGTAATCACATTCCTGTTCACACTAACATCAATCAGAGACAGGGAATGTTGCGTTGACATCATGAATTGCATACTGATATTAACACCTTGCACTGTGTTGGCATCATCCTTAAAGAGCCACCAATGCCTTAATGAGAACTTTAGAAAACTGTATTTTGGGACACAAAGCATCTTATATTTCTTATTAGCTCTGTATTTCTCCATTATTTATTACTGAGGTCATATGCAAGAAAACAGGATAGCTATTCCTTGAGAGTTCATCAACTCTATTGCTTCTTCCCAACTTGGTGTCATAATACTGTGCTTGTAACATCACTGTTATTCCAATGGCAACAGACTGTGATGTCACTACAGGGCATTATGATTTAAAGTAGGGAGTAAGATACAGAGGCAGATGAACTCTGAGAGAGAAAGATCTTGTTTTGGTGGGAACTTCTTCAGTAATAAATAATGGAGAGAAGAAATTCATTGAATATATATGAAACAGAAGCTGGACTGTGTCCAACTATCATGTTTTCTAAAGTTTTCTGTAAGGTGTCAGCTGCTCTTTAACAAAGAATGAGGTAAAGTAACAGTCCTTTTCTCCTGAAACGTCCCTGTGCCCTTATCTATTGATTCTACTTTACCCTGTCCTCGGACCCTTCTCTTAGATCATGTCCTTCTTTTGCTTCAGTTCTGCTTTAGCATTTTAAATTAGTTTTAAATGTTTAGCAGGGATCCTTTTTTTTTTCCATAGAAACACATAATCTGACAGCAGATAAGGACTGCTTGGCCCAGCCAGTCTGCACATTTTTCCCTACCCACAGTATCACTGCAGACCCTAATAGACCTCCAGCTTTTTCTGCCCCCTTCCTATCCATTAAGATGCCCTTTTGTCTATCCATGCATTCTCGACCCCCCACTGTCTTTGCCCCCACCACCTCTGCTGGGAGGCTGTTCCAAACATCCACCACTCTTTCTGTGAACAAGTATTTCTTCACATCTCTCCTGAATCTACCCCCTCCAGCTTCACAGCATGTCCCCTTGTTCTTTTTTTTTTTTTGTAGACTTTATTTATGCACCGGTGACCAGGGAACTCTCTCAGGCATACCCCACACACCACTGCCACTCTACCTCCTGTCTGTCGCTCGTCCACCATAGAGTTGGGGACAGACGACCCCGTCCTAGCCCGGCCCGACAGACCCCCGTCTCTGAGCCCCCTGAGGTAGGGCCACCATCCACCCTGGCGAAACTACCTATAATCTCATGTGTCGGACCAGGATTGGGTGAGGGACTGGGAGAGCCGGTGAAATGAGCCTGACATTGGGAGTGTGGCTGTAGGGCTCTGGAGGCTGCTGTCGCCTATCCATGGAGCTGGGGTTTTTCCTTGTGTTGGTTTCCCCCAGAGCGTGGACGTGCAATGACATCTACGCACATACGTACTGACGTCCGTCAGCCGCTCCAGTTTCTCTACATCGCTCCATGTAGTGCCCCTGATCTCCATCAGGGGATGCTAATGAGCGATGAGAGGCCCACAATCCACTCCAGGAGAAGAGAGCAGTCCACCGGATGCTCAGTCCTACTCCTTCCCCTGTTGAACCCTGGCAGCCCGAGTCTGTTCCTGAACCCAGGTCACCAGCGTGATGCAAGGTATGGCGTCAGTGCCACCGGGCTGGCGTTGTCCCCTTGTCTTGAGCTCCTTTTTTCCTGAAAAACACTTTCCTCCTGTACCTTATTTACCCCTATGAGGTATTTAAAGATCTCTATCATACCTCCCTTCTTCCAGGGTGTACATACTGAGTTCCTTTAGTCTCTCCTCATAGGGCTTTCAATGCAGACCCTGCACCATTTTAGTTACCCTCCTCTGACCGCCTCCACTATCCTTCCAGAGATGTAGTCTCCAGAACTTGACATAGTGCTGTAGGTGGGGCCTCCATGGATCTTTTTCTCCCTTTGCCATGGCCTGTCAGGGATATATTCTGTTCTGGCCCGCTGACCCCTTGTCCACCACCCCCCCACTGGGTTCCCCGCACCACCGACAGCTATCATGATGCTTTCCTCTGTGGCAGGAGCTTTAAGGGGAGGGCTGTCCTCTCCCCTGTGGCATTTCATTATGTGACTAAGATCCGGTTTAGTGGTCAGTAGGACCAGGGATTCCTTGGGAACCCAAGCCATCATATAGATGCTCATGGGTTTTTCTCCTGTCTTCTCCTTTGGTTCCTCCCTCTTCCCGTGGCATAGGCGAGCCCATCAAGTGGCCTCGGCTGCATGCAGCAACAGCCTGCAGAGGAAGTAAGCTCTCCTGGCCCACTGCAGGCATTGCTGCAGTGCCCAAAACCCAGTGCTATCCATCCCCAACCACAGCACAATGCAGTCTGGCCTGACTCCTAACACGGTGTCCCAAGTTCGTTTCTGAACTCAAGATCGTCTACAGCAGCATGATGTGCTACAGCTGAGCCATCAGACCATTCTGAAGGATCCTTTTTAAATATGTGTGACCCCAGGTCTTCCAGCTGAGTAGACGCCACTGCTCCTGCACCTCCCTACGGAAGGTGGTGGGAGGAACTGTCTGTCCCGGAATTGCAGCCTGGCCGGCCCTGGCGCAGCGACAGGGCTACTGCTCGCGCGCCAGCAACCTGGGTTTGGGAACCGACTCAGGTGGCTGGAGGGCCAGCTGGGGGAGGAGGATTGAGCGCCCAGGGGCTCCTCTCTTCCTCCGGGTGGGGTGGGATGTGGGTCCTGCTGCGATACCGCCACCTGGGTGACCACGTGTGGAGGTGCAGTGAGACAGCATATAAGGGAGGGAGGACGTCTACTAGGAGCTGGAGAGTTAGCACGTCGCGACGTGCGTCGCTCCATGGCCCCCCTTGCATGCAGACGTCCTGTGGGCTGGGACCAGGAAAGCGGAAAAACCCTGTGCTGGACTCCTGTAGATGGGACCCGGCTGTCTCGAGATAAACCTTAACCAAGCTCGATAGCTGGGGCTGGTGACGCCTTCCGACGCATACTTGAGGTGTGAGAGGGGGACTAAAGGGGGTGTCCCTCTCCTCCCCGTCTGGGGGGTAAACCGAGGCAGGATGGGGAAAGGCTAACCAGCACCCGGAGGGAGGTACCTGGGGCAGGACTACGCAGCCTAGGGATCCCCGAAGAAAGGAATCTAGTACAGCGAGAAGGGGGCATAAAGAGAAAGTATATATATATAAAAAAAAAATGGAATTGCAGCCTACGAAATTGACCTTCTGACAAGCTGGTTTTGCAGGAGAGCATACAATGAAACAGGCAGGGCTCAACACTGTAGGGTGAGTGGGAGTATGCTAATTTACCCCACTATATATATATATATACACACACACACTTTTTGCTCCTCTGCCCCCAGCCGCCCCCTTCTGACCGACCTCTCCAGCCCCATCACCCCGGTATCACTGGGACTTACCCCTGCCCGGTCGCCAGGTGCGGAGCCTGCAAGAGGTAAGATGTCATCCATGGCCAGAGGTGTTTTCCCTCCATTTTCTCCCTTCCCCATTGCTGGGGTGCACATGCAGGATGGCGCATGTAGAGGCGTGCGCACGTCCACAGAAGTCCCGCAGCACCCTCCCTTCATCTGGCCCCTGTGACCCACACTACCCTCTGGCCTACGCCTGGGGCTAGTCATTCGGTGGGAGTGCCAGTCCACCCTCCCCGGAAGAGGAGAGCTGTCCTCTGGATGCTCGATTCTCTCACTCCCCTGCCGACCCCTGGCGGCTTGTGCTCATTCCCGAACAAGGGTTGCCGGCGTGGCACGAGGTGTGGCATCCAGCGCCTCAACCCTCAGTGCCACCGGGCCAGTACACTCTTTTACTTGAATGCCAAATTACCACACCATTTGCATTTATAGAGCACCTTTCATGTGGGCATCTCAAAGTGCTTTACAATCATTAATTAAAACCTAAGTAAAATGAGATATTGACAGCTTCCTCTAGGGAAGTGCGGGGCTTTTGAGGTGATGATTTATTTTAGTACAAAAATTAGCTACCAGTCGTTTCCGTGGTGCTGAGTAGTAGGGCACTGCTCTGGCATGCTGGTAACCTCGGTTCAGGTTTGGAGTCCAGGACGTCAGGAATAGAGGCCGTCAGGAAGTGTGAAAGAATGTCAGAGGGATGCGCGCTCCCCAAGGGGAGGGAGGTGTGCACCACTTGACCAGCAGCATCTAGGTGTAATGTGGAGCAACTGCTGGTGTGGGTGACCACATGCCTGTGGGCCCCACCTCCAGGACGCTGACCTGGGGCATGGGGAGAAAGGGATGAGTGGATAGTACGTGGGAAAATGCCCAGCCAATGCAGCCTTGGGTGAAAGCTTCCCTGTGCACTCCCCCATGCCATCTGACCATCAATGGCAGCACGTCTGCTTCCCAGCCCCCGATGCCTGGTAATGGCTTTGACGGCATGCTTCTCCTGCTACTCTTATGTCTGCTACATGGAGGATCAGAGCCCCTGGGGAAGGTGTTAACTGACCATGACACCAGTGGGACACACTGGGAACTAGCGGTGGATGAGGCCGATGAGAATAAGTCCAAAGGGCAGAGGTGTAGCATGATGCGGGGCCTGAAAAAAGGTACACATGGAAGGTGGTAAAAAAACAAACAGCTATCTAGCCTGCCATGTGACACAAGACCAGGGTTTGTGGTCCTAACTAGGAATAATATGCCTCGGCCACATGGGGGCCAGACATACTTGGAGGTGGGGCATTCAGATCCTTGGAAAGGAGGTTGCGGGTACTCAGCATTCATGCACAATTTAACATGCTAAAAAGCCAGCAGAATAGGCCTAATGGTCTGTCATGTCTGCTCGGCAGCCAGCCACCTAGTGGTTGCTCGCTTTCCCGCCCCCCCAAGCCCCCAAGAGGGTCTTCATTGACTTAGTTTCCCTTGTACATGTCCCACCCTTCTTGAAGCCCTCCACTGTGCCCTCTTCCACCAGCCTCTTGGGCAGTGCATTCCATGGCTTCAACACCCTTTCAGTGAAATAATGCCTCCTATGTTTCCCCTATAATTTCCACCCCTCCAGTTTTCACTCATGCCCCTTGTTGTCCCCCTTTTTTAGCCTAAACAGGTCCTTGGTTCCACTTCTCAGTTACTTTTACATACTTGAAGACTCCTATCATGTTCTCCTGCCCTCCTCCAGTGTGTACATCCCAATCTCCTTCAATCTCTCCTCATAGGTCCTCCCCTCCATTCTCTGAATCATCCTGGTCACTCTCCTCTGGACTCTCTCCAACAGTGCTATGTCCTTCTTCAGATGAGGTCTCCAGAAGTAAACACAGTACTCAAGTTGCGGCCTGACCAAGGCATTGTATAGAGGGAGGATCACCTCCCTCTTTCGGGACATAATTCCCCTGGCTATGCAGCCCAGTATCCCATTTGCTTTGGCTGCGGTTCTTCTACTATTTTCAGAGTTATTCATTTTGACGTCTATCACCACCCCTAAATCACTCTCACCCATTGTGGCTTGCAGTGTGACCCCTCCCGGGTGTAAACATGGCCTGGATTTCTGACCCCCAAATGAAGCACCTTACGTTTCCTGGCATTAAATTTCAATCCCCACCTCCCTGACCACCCCTCCAGGGTATCTAGATCCCCTTGGATTACCTCTCTCTCGCTTCTTCCCAGTCCACCAGTGCTCCCAGTTTGGAATCATCTGCAAAGAGACTTAGCCTACTCCTAACCCCCCTCCCTATGTCCGAGACATAGGCATTAAACAGGAGTGGCCCCAACACTGAACCTTGAGGGACCCCACTGATTACCTTCCTAGGGGAGGAGACTATCCCACCGACCATTACCCTTTGTATTCTCCCCCAAAGCCAATTTTCAACCCACTTCAGCTCCTGTCCTCCCACTCCCATCTCCCCCAGCTTTGCTATCAGCCCTTTATGGGGTACTGAATCAAATGCCTTGCTAAAATCCAGGTACAGGACGTCCACTGGCCTATGTCTGTCCAAGGCCCTCGTCACCCAGTCATAAAACTCTATGAGGTTGGACTGACTTGATCTCCCCGGAACAAAGCAATACTGTTTATCATCCTGGTGCCCTAACCTTTTCAGCTGCCTCCCAAGTCTCTCCTGATAAAGCCCTCCATTACTTTGCCTAATCTATTAATCTGCTGGACAATAATGGAGCAGTTCTGGTGCCAGCTGTGAACGCAGCCTTCACCTGCCCTCCCAGCAGCTGGAACGGTGCAGCCCGCCCGGTCCCAAACAACCCTGGGAGGGATGGGGATGCATAAGGACAGATTCCCCACTGGCTACACAATTTATCAAACTATGGCAGTCGTAGCCACCCTACTGGAACATTGGTAACTGTGTCGCTATGGCTGTGGCAACCTAGGGTCAGAAATGAGCCTGGGTTGATGGAGGCTGTCTGGGAAGAGGAGGACTGAGCATGTCACGGATCACTCCTCCGTCAAGCTGGATGGGGGAGTCAACTCTGTGGCACTAAAATTTCACGTGGCCACAGGTGGGGGATGCAGAGCCCATCAGCGAGGAAGGACACTGCTCACGTTGACGCCAGCATGCAGCAGGAGTCCATTATGATATTCATAGCCGGCAAACTGTGAGCACGGAGAAAAACAGGGAAACGCCCAGCCAACCCAGGATCAGGCTGACCCTGCACTGCCAACCGTGGCAATCACCTCTGCACTGGATTTTGAACTCCAGCGGCCCATCCCAGCTCTGCTGCCCCGCCATGGGGGGTGGAGGAATAGGAGGTAAGAACTGGACCTGGAAGGGGGCGGCAAAAGTTGGCAGATTGGGAGACAAAAGAGTGTAATTAACAATTAAAAAATAAACAAAAAAAATGTTAACCAGGGAGGATAGCAGGATCATAATCCCCCCCCTTCCCTGAGAGTGAGTGTTAGTGAGCGAGGTACAGATTGCCTACAAGACCCTGCCCGAAGTCACAGAAAACAGCATGAAGATGCAGCAGGGGGTCTGTGTACTGTCTGACTCCAGACCCCTTGGGTAGCTAGGGGAGCCTTCAAACAAGGACAGATTCTGCAGACCCTCCCTAGAAGCACTGAATATCTCCTGGAGACTGTACTCAGGCTCTGGAAGAAAACAGTGGAAGGATTCAAGAAAGCTTGGGATAGACATAAGAGAATTTTACTGGAAAGGAATGAAGGGCGAGAGGAAAAACTGGACATCAGGTGGGATCTGTGGGGTTACTGCAGGTAGGGTGAACTGGGCAGACTAGGTTGGACCAAGGGTCCTTATCTGCCCACAAATCCTATGTTTCTATATTCCTGACTGGCTACAACTGGCTCCTGGTCTTGCAGTGACAATTCAGCATCCCAAAGGTGGTCCGTCAATGTGCTTACCATTACGCCCTCAGACTGCCCTTGCCCCGATACTAAAAAGAACAACAGATGTGGGATAATTAATTGGTCAAAAATTCCAATGGTAAGGGAGGGTGCTAAAGAATTTAAGAGGTTTTTTTCTGTTTTTTTTTATCATTTTCACTAGTTACGTTAGAAGAGTACTGGCTTTTGGCCAGCTACATCTGCAGTTTGTAATCCCAGTGCTGGGACCAAAACACCTGAAAATGAATTACCTAGACTGTCTTGACTGTCTCTTCAACTGACAACAGAAAGGCTTCATTATGCAACCAATTCCCCAGCATATCTGAGAACCAAGGAGAATGAGGACAATGCCCAACCGAATGGACCTTTGGAAAAGCCAAGTCAGGTAAAGATGAAAATGTGGCGTTATATTTACACAGAATAAAAACCAGAAAAGGATCACTTAAACTATTAGACTTTGGGCATTCATCACAGAAAGCTCCACTGGAAACGCTTTTAAATATTTGTATGTGCACTTGCACTATTGTCAACACACAAACAGAATTTGACAGCAGATAAGGACCTCTTGGCCCACCCAGTCTGCCCATTTTTCCATGCCTATACTGTCACCACAGACCCTATCTATTTCCGGCTACTCCACTATCCCTACTTCCTACCAAGATTCCCTGTGCCTATGCCATGCATGCTTGAAGCCCACTACATCCACTGAAAGACTGTTCCAGGCATCCATCACTCTTTCAGTGAAGAAGTACTTCCTTACATCTCTAGAATTTCTTCCATCTTTATTGCATGCTCCTTGTTCTTGTGTATCTTCTCCTCTAAAAATACTCCTCATGTATCTTATTTACCCCATGAGGTATTTCTAGGTTTATCATACCATGTATCTTATTTACCCCATAAGGTATTTCTAGGTTTATCATATCATGTATCTTATTTACCCCATAAGGTATTTCTAGGTTTATCATACCATGTATCTTATTTACCCCCACAAGGTATTTCTAGGTCTATCATATCCACCTGTCCTCTTTCTTCCAGAGTGTACATATTGAGGTCTTTCTGCCTCTCCTCATAGGGCTTCTGATGCCGACACCTGCACACTTACACACTGTCTACGTTTCTCCCTGAGATGTGGCCTCTAGAACTGGACACAGTATTAGGTGGGGTCTCACCAGCAATTCATACAGTTGAATTACCACCTCCCTCCTTCTGCTGGTAATACTCCTCCTATGTACCCCAACATCCCACTGGCTCCTACCCACTGCCCTCGCCAACTCAAGATCACTTGGGAAACTCCTGGGAATCAAAACCCAGGAGAAGAGTACCAATAGCAGGGAGGCACTAACAACAACAAAATGGAAAGGGACTTGGGGTAGTCATATCAGATGACGAAGGTGGTAAGCAATGTGAGAAGTCAGTAAGGAGAGCTAGGATACTGGATGCATAGGAAGGGGCATCACAAGTAGAAAAAGGGAAGTGGCTATCCTCTGTACAGACAGTTGGTGAGACTCCCATCTGAATACTGTGTGCAGTTTTGGAGACCCCATCTACGCAAGGACATAGACAGGATGGAAGCAGTCCAGAGGAGGGCAACTAAATGGTGCAGGGTCTGTATCAGAAACCATATGAAGAGAGACTGAGAGAGCTTAATATGTATACCCTTGATGAAAGGAGGGACGGGGGGACATGATAGAAACTTTTAAGTACCTCAAGGAAATCAACAAAGTCTAGGAGGGTAGCATCTTTCAGAAAAAGAGATGTGTAAGAACAAGGGGACACAATTTAAAGATAGAGGGGGGACGGCTCAGTGCTAATGTGAGGAAATTTTTTTTCACGGAGAGAGTGGTGGATGCATGGAACCGCCTTCCTGGGGAGGTTGTTGGGTCTAAAACAGTTGGGGAATTCAAACATGCATGGGACAGACATAAGGCAATTGTAGTGGGTGGTTGCAGGAAGTAGGCTGTTGGTTAACTAGAATCTGCAGCTTATCCAATAGGTAGGGAAATGGGCAGACTGGGTGGGCCAAGTGGTCCTTAACTGCCGTCACAAAGTCTATGTTTCTAAGTTTCATCGGATATGATTACTCTCAGGTTCCTTACCACCTCCCATATTTTTCTCTGCCTCTGGGTTTCTGTGTCCTAAGTGCATGATTCTGCACTTTTTCACATTGAAACCCAGCTGCAATGCCTCTGATCACTCCTTGGGCCTTCTCAGGTCTCTGCACATTATTTCCATCCCCTCTGGAGTGTCTACCCTATTGTAGATTGTGATGTCATCTACAAGGAGTCAGATCTTTCCTCCAACTCATATGCAGTGTCCCTTATAAAGACACTACAGAGGACTGGTCCCAGTACTGAGCCCTGTGGCACACCGCTGGTCACCCTCCCTTCCCCAGATTGAACTCTGTTTACCACCACCTCTGTTACCTATCCTTATCCAATTTGTTACCCAGTTTACCACCTTTGGGCCCACCCCAAAGCTGCCCAGTTTCTTATAAGCCTCCTATGTGGAACAATGTTGAAAGCCTTACTGAAATCTGAGTAGGCCATATCCACTGATATTTTGACCGGCCTGGTGGTGCTGAGAGTTGAGGTGCTAGATGCCACACCGCGCCACACTGGCAACCAGGTTTGTGAACGGACTTGGGTCACTGGGTGTCGTTGGGGGCAGAAGAGGACTGAGCATCCGGAGAACTGCTCTCCTCTCCTGGGGTGGGTGGGTTGTGTCTCCCGCTGTTAACTGTGGCTCCCAGTGGAGGCTGGGGACATTGCATCTTGTGGGAGTCTCGCTGAGGGGGTTTAAGGTGGTGGCGGACGTCCTGTGCGCAGATGCGGGAGCGCGCCCGCCACATGTTGGATGTCAATGCACATCTGTGCCTTCAAGAACAAGGAAAAAGGACCCTAGCACCCGGTCAGGTGAAGGTGGGTCCAGTGGTCAACCCCCATGCCCTCAGCCGGGTCCATCCCAGCTGGTATCTGTGTGTCTCCTCCACTCCCCGGTCGCCCTTCTAGATTCTAGATAAGAATGCTGGAGGAGTTAAGGCAGTCCCACACAGCGGGGCTCAGAGCGGGGGGTGGGGTGGTCGGTGGCAGTGGAGGGCACTCCGGGAGCAGAGACCAGACTGAGGAGGACCTTAGGTTGAGCAGGACATGGTTGCACCGAGAGACCTCACTGGAGAGCAGTCTAAGGGGCCAGTGCAGGGCATAAATAGAGTTCACAAAAACAAAAAAACGGATATTTTCCTGGCCACTCAAATCTATCAGATTTGTCTGACATGGCCTCTCTCGTGAATCAGTATTGCCTTGGTCTTGTAACTTGCTGGATTCAAGATACTCTACAATCCTTTCCTTTAGAAGTTACTCCATCAACTTCCCCACCACTGATATCAGGCTCACTAGCCTACGGCTGCCAGCATCCTCTGCTACCACGTTTGTAAAGCAGAACTAAATCTGCCCTCCTCCAGTCCTCTGGAACCACTCCTGTTTCCAGTGAGCTTTTAAAAGGACTGTCAGAGGTGCAGCCAGTACTTTCCGAGCTCTCTCTGTACCTTTGGGTGTACCATGTCTGGCCCCATAGCTTTGTCCGCTTTCTGATTTAGGTCCCTTCAGGACTCTCTCTTCTGTAAAGGGACTTGTGTATAACTCCCTCTCCAGTGCCCTGTTGCTTTATGTGGTCCGTCCCTTCCTTCCGCTGTGAAGACTGGAACCGTACCCTGTTTATACTTTACTTTGTACCATTGTTAATACTGTGTATGCTATTGTTATATTAACTGGAGAGCATCTTCTCCAATACGGATGTCCGGTTATAATTTGTCATTATAACCAGCTGGTTATAATGGTAAACACGTGCTGGGCTTCCTTCACTCCACGCATGCGCACACTGTTTCCTTGCTTTGGCCCGACTGTGGCTACTGACACGGAGATCAAGTTATATTCATATAATTGCTGTGGTGAAAAAATGCTCCCCAGCGATTATATAAAACAAGACATGGGGTGGTGTGTAAACTCACATTTTACATACACCCTCCGTCGTTGATTTCTTACATAAACCCTCAAGCTTTGCACTTGGGTTTATGTAGCATCCACACCTGTTATACACACAACCATATCCATTATTCTATATATTCTATATTCTATATGTATTTCCCATTCCCTCTCCCCCAGGTCGCATCTGGAAACGAGCCTTGGCTCAGTGTGCCTTTCCCTGTTGCCAGTTTTCAAATAAATAAATAAATATGTCTTCCTATTGTCTTATCAACATACCTAGGCTGCCTACCCCACCACTTGGAGATCATAATGAGTTAATGAGGTTTATGAAACACCCACAAAAAACTAAAGCATGCTCTAGTAGAACAGTTTTTTTTTTAATTTATTAACACTTTTCCGCCCATGTCCTCAACCAACCCCATCTTTCCGGCTGCCTGCCCACCCCACTACCCGCCATCTGTGGGACTTACCTTCACCTTGCATGCCCCCCCGCCCCATGGGAAGGGCTGTCAGGGGGCTGGGCACTTACTCCCTCGGCAAAGCTGAAGTGTCGGTTAGTGAGGCGGAGAGCCCAGTCAGCGGTGCAGGGCCTGCGATGAGCGGCAGATGGCATCCGGTGTTGGTCGAGGGATTTTCTCTTTTCTGTCACTCCGCTGATGTCAGGAGGGCCTTGCTGACACAAAGTGTGATGCCTTGGCATCTCCCTCTTCAGTCCATGGTTTCAGCTGCACCTCCACCTGTGGTCACCCAGGTGGCGTGTGGCAGCGAGACCAGACGGCCCTCTGATGACCCAGGCTCATTCCCCGCCAGATCGTCGGGTGTTGCAAGTGGTAGTGCTACCACTGCGCCAGTGGGCTGGCATAAATTTTTTTTTTTTTTTTTTTTTTTTATAAAAGACAGAAACATTTTATTTATTTATTGAAGATATCGGATAACATACCTTTGAGTCACAGAGTCCTTTAGAAAGGTTCCACGTCATTGAGAACAGAGACATCAGGGACAATAGCAACAGAGAGTTGCCAAGCATGGTACATAGTACAGATGGTAGCAGGTAACAGAAACATACACTGTAGGGCGGTGGCGTCAGCCATGCCCTGGTAGTTATTCTAGGCCTAGGCTGGACTGAGGCGCCCATTGTCAATATAGGATGCCCAGGGCGGCTGGACCAGAGTTAAGTCTATAGTCGGGTGGTGGGTGGGGGGAATGGGTAGGGCTAGAAATCAAGGACAGTCACAGGCTGAGTCATGAGAGATTACGTCTCTTAGTTGGGACTTGAACTGACCAAGTTTGGGTTCTGTGGGGAGGGAGTTCTGGAGTGAGTTAAGCCATCTAAGGACCAGGTATCTAAAAGTTCTTTGACCAGAGGTGGTCTTACAGCGAGGTACCCTAAAGTGGGTTGTCGCTGATTGCCGAGTGAAGCGGGTGGACAATGGTGTCTGGAGTGCGGGGTGAGTGCAGGTGAGAGTAGCCCTGCTGTTATTTTTTTAGCAAAGAGGCAGGTCTGATATTTGAGCCTCCCGTCAAAGTTTAGCCAGTTTGTTGAGGTGTAAAGGGTGCAGGTATGTGTGAGTCTGGCGCAGCCAGTAGCTAGTCTACAGGCCTTATTAAGGGCCAGCCTAATTTTGTTTAGGTGCGTGTTGTCAGCTGTTCCATAGATAATGATTCCGTAGTCTATGAGTGATAGTACTGATGCAGAGACAACTAAGTGGAGAGCTTCTGGTGGGAGGCAGTGCTTGTACCAGTGAAGTAGGCCTATACGCACATTGACAGCTGTGCTCAGTTTTCGGATGTGGTCATGGTAGGTGAGTCCAGAACCTAGGGTGATACCTAGGTATTTGAATGAGGAAACCTGCTCAAGGGGGTCATTTACAGAGTTCAATATGAGCAGGGGGTTGTCCTATGTTCTTGTTTTGGTGGTGTGCAAACACCATGGATTTTGTTTTTTTGTAATTTAAGATTAGCCTATGTTGAACGAACCAGGAGATTCAACTTCTGTGAAAGATTTCTGGAGTGCAGAACAGAGGACTGTGGGATCAGTGTGGGAGCTGTAGAGGACGGCATCGTCCGCACACAGTAGTAGTAGTTTCGCAGAGCAATCCTTGGGCAGGGAGTTGAGGAACAGGAATAAAAGTAGGGGGCCGAGAATAGAGCCCTGCGGGACCCCGGACCTGACTTGGAGGGGGGGAGGACAGGGTATGGGCAAGCCTGACTGTCTGGGTTCTCTCAGACAGATAGCTAGCAAACCAGCCGGTGGTCTCTGGGGACAGGCCTATTTGTGTGAGGGAATCCAGGAACAGTGTGTGGTGCACCGTATCAAATGCCTTGGAAAGGTCTATAAAAAAAGCACCAGCAGTGTGGCCAGTGTCAAGAGATGTGTGGAGGGCATTTGTAAACTCCAAAAGGGCTGTGGTGGTACTGTGATTATGGTGGAAACCATGCTGCTCAGGACACAGGAGGCTATATTTGGAGAGGTAGTCCGTAAGCTGGGTGGACAAAATCTTCTCCAAGGTTGTGGAGAGGAGAGGCAGGATTGAGATGGGGCAGTAGTTCCCAGGCAGAGTGCGGTCACCACTTTTAAGGATGGTGTGATGAGGGCAGATTTCCATTCTGAGGAAACTGGCCCAGCGATAGGGAGTGGTTCAGAAGCATGATGAGAGGGAGAACTGTTAAAGGTGAGCCTAAGCAGTTTAAGATCTAGTGTGTCGCTGCTGAAACGTGATTTGCTGAGGGCCTTGAGTAGAAGAGGGCAGCTTTGCACTGAGATATTGCTTTAAAGCGGAATGGAAGGGAAGGGGGTGGGGAGAAGAAATTGGGGAGAACACTACTCAGGTCAGAGAAGGAGGCATTATACATATTTGCAATCAGGGCAGGGTCTGTGGTCATAGACCCATTGGCCCTGAGTTGGGAGGGAGGTGCACTGGAGGCTTTGCCATTGAGCTCTTTGAGGGAGTCCCAGAACTTGTACCTCGAGCCCCATGTGGCAGTGAGCGAGGTTTGGTAGTACTCAGCTTTTGCCTCACAAATACTCCAAGTACATTTATTACGCGCTTCTTGGTAGCGCTGCCTATCAGCGGGTTTATCAGTATCCAGCGCAATGTGCCATACATTGTCACGTTCGCGCATCTGGTCCAGCAGGACTTGTGACATCCAAGGTGGGTCAACCCCTTTAACTACCTTTTCGCTTAGGGGTGCATACCGGTCGTAGGCAGAGTTGAAGGTGTCGATGAAGTGGTCGAGGGCAGAGTCAATGTTCAGTGCAGTTTTGATGGGGGACCAACCACTAGCTGAGAGACACTGTCTAAGGGACCGAAGTTTGCCGGGTTTGAGGCGGTGTTGGAGGATAGTTTTTTTTTGGTGGGGGGGGGAGCTTTCTAACAACATGCGACCAGTGACAAAGCACCGGGAGTGGTCATTCAGGGCATTGGGTCAGTACCCTGACCTGGGTTGCTTGTGGGGTGCATTGGTGAGCTCTAGATCAAGGAGGGTGCAGTACTAGTCAGTGGCGGAGCCAGGTTTGGGAGCATTTGGGAGCCGGGGGGCCATCTCAGTCAATCACGGGCCCCACAATGGGCACTAAACAGTGAATAAAGATGGTGGTGGGGTGCCACTACTCACACTGGGGCAGCCAGGAGAGGCGATCGCCCCAGCCCCCCTCTGGCTCTGCCACTGGTACCAGTCTTCTGGTTGATTCTAGTGGCAGTGATCACTAGTTGGGACAGGTTTTGAGAAGCTGCAGCATCCCTAATGGGAGCCGATGCGCCAGCTAGCCAATTTATATTAAAATCCCCAAGGGCAATGATTTCAGCCCTGTCAGGGAGTGTCTGGAGGTGGGCGAGGACAGAGTGGAAGGCACTCTTTTGATTTCGGGGAGGAATGTATACGTAGGAGAGGAACAGGGGGGCTCTGTTAGGTGCAAGAGTGAGAGCCTGGGCCCCATGTTCAAGAGTTGGGAATGGGAGGGCGAGACACTGTAATGAGTAGTGGACATACAGTGTACATCCACCTCCTTTTTTTAGGTTCTGTCGGCACGGTATAAAGTAAAACTGGGGAGTGAGACTGCGGAGTCTGGGGTGCAGTCGTTGAACCAAGTTTCAACTACCGAGATGACATCAGGGTGATTCTGGGCAACCCAGCCCTGAAAAGAGTCAAATTTGTTGAGGAGGCTACATATATAAAGAGAGGCAACTATTAGTTCCTTAGGAGCAGTAACCTGGTGGGGGGGGGGTCCCGAGTTGGGGTGAACGTCTCCTGAGAGGAGGAGCAGGAGCAGGAAGATGCGCAAGGATGCCAGTTTTAGTTGCTTCTTCATCAGCTTAGGCAGCAGTAGGGAGGGGGAAGAGCAGCGCATGGAGATGGGGATGGGTAGGTCCCGTAGAGAGGGAGAGGCAAGGCAGAGCAGCGTCCACTGCTGTATCATGGCAGCGCCAACAGGGAGAGATGTAGGTGGGGGAGCATGGTCCGTCAGTAGAGTGAGTGGGATGGTATACTGTTAGAGGTGGGGGGCTAAGATGAGAAGCCAGATAAGAGGCGGTTCTGGCTCACCATGTTGGGAGACATGCAGCATCCCTAGCAAAATGAGGGGGGCTAGTGTTAGCAGTGCAAGCCACATGACAGAGCTGGTAGTAGTAGCAGTGTCATAATGAGCAAAGGTAGTTTGGGGGCTGAAAGGTTTAGAGTGTTAAAAACTGAAAGAAATTAGCCTGACCTTTTGGCTTAGTGGTAGAGCTGCTGACTTTGGTGCCTAGGGGTCCAGGGTTTGAGACCCATAAGGGGACAGTAACAAAAAGGGCTATAGTAGGAGGAAAGTGAGGAGGACTGGAGATTAGGAGGGTAAACTGAGTGGTGTGAGGAAGGAAAAAACAGGGGCTAGGAAAGGGCACTCCACTGACTCCTAGTGGTCAGAAAATATAAGCTGCAAATGGGAAAGTGGACACAGAAGGTATGGATGTGTCACATGACCAGTATGCAGCAATGAAAATAAAAGTAGAACTGAGCTTGGGTGGGACGGTGGCCGGGGCAGTTGGTGTGCATCGCCAACAAGCTAACACCTCTCCACAAATCAAGCTGGAAGGAGAGAGACACAGAAAGTGACAGCAGAAAATGGCACATCCAGTCTGCCCAACCCTACCTATTACTTGTTTAATGACCAATCCACTCATTGTTGTATCACAGACCACCTCCTCTGGCACTCCATTCCACTTATCTAATAGTCTTTCTGAGAAAAAGGACTTGCAAACATCCCTCCGGAGCCCCCCCCCCCCAAGGTGTCAGCGTGGCTCAGTTGGTAGCACATCCGCCTCTGGACCAGAAGGTCGTGGGTTCTCGTCTCACACCGGGATTAGACTTGCACCTAAAAATCGCTGGCATCTGAGTGCAGTATTGGGGGGTGCTATACTGCTGGGGTGTGCCATCCTTCGGATGAGACGTTAAACCGAGGTCCCTTCTACCCATCCTGGTGTTGTCCTGGTGGGTGTCCAGGTGGAAGTAAAAGAACCCAGGGCACTCTTCGCAAAAAGAGTAGGGAACATTCCCGGTGTCCTGGCCAACATTCCCCTTCCCATAAACCGGTTCATGCAATTATCCAGGCTGTGTGTGGGTGATGATGTGCGATATGGCCGCCACCACACATTCAGTCACTTCACTACCAGTCTAGCATTGCTTGTAAAGCGCTTTGGATGTATGAAAAGCGCTACATAAATACTGATTCTTCTTCTTCAGCCAGCTCTAGTGGAGTCTCCCTTGTGTTTGCTATACAGCTTCAAACATCTTTTCAAGGCACAACAAAAACACAAGGATAAACCTTGCCATGGGATGAATAAGCTACGTAAGGAGTTCAAGTTATTAGTCATGTTGCATGCCAAATACGTATGCAATAAGGCACGACAGAGTGCGTGATTATGGGTCAATAATCCCCCATCTCTTGAGGGTGTTGCTAGGCATGAGGCACTTACGCCGAGTGCCTTTAAACACCTGATAGAGGTATGTGATTACTAACCAAATCACACATCCTAAAGTTTCAACATTAGTCCCCTTGTTGCTGTGTACATGGCCCCCCTTCCATTCCTCTGATGCACGTTTCCAACCTTTTTTTTTGCCACCCTCTGTTCTACCGGGAGCCTCACTTCTTCAGGTCCCACATTCTGCCACTCCTGTACCTCTGCCTGACTCCCTGTTGCCGGCACCATCCACTGTCAGATGTCAATTTCTTGTCCTCTCTGGTGCCGGGGTCAGTTCTATCCCTTCCTAGGGTCCTCTTCATCTCATGGGGGCACTGAAGGAGAGGGAGAAATGCACTGCCAAAGCCAATATCCGGAACCAGGGGGCTGGGTAGCAGACAGGCCGCCGATGAAGAGCGGGTGGCTTGGGGAAGTGCCCAGGAAGAAGCGTCACCCAAGGCTTCTCGGACAGCACATTTTCTGCTGTTCTCCTGCTTATCTCACCCCCCCCACCTGCAGCGCGCACCCTATCAGCACCCTTGGGATGGGGTCCGGCCTTTGAAGCAACGCACTAGATGGCTTTGCCACCCCAGGAGGACAGTGTCCTCACGGACGCTCTTTCACGCTCCCTGCTGGCTCCCATGCATGAAGTCTGTAGTTCAGGGAATGAACCCAGGATGCCAGTGTGCCAGAGCTGTCCCTTACCACTTTCAAACCTGTCTGAACAGTTTTTTAAAACGGGCTGGGAAAAAACGCTACTGTCACATGACTGTGGCGTATCCCATGACGGACAAGCAGTTCAGGACATCTATTTTCTTGTCTGTTTTCAGTGTTTTCTTAATTAACACTAACTCATTGTATAAGCCCAGTAATGCCCTCCAAGGCTGTGTGTGTGTGCACAGTATATACACTCTGCTAAATACCTACATCTCGGGGGTGGGGTGGGGTTGTTAAACACCAAGCGGTACCCCCCCCGTGTATATTTTGTTGTGAACTGCATATTACTGTTGTAAAATGAATCAAGCCCTTATTTAGAACTGAGGACATGTTTAACTCATGCTCCAAGACAATTATCGAGGGTATGAAGCAGTGGCTTCTGTCCCTCAATAAGGCTAGGGAACAAAGTGCTGAAATACAGCCCACGTTGCTGTAAGCTCTCGCCAACAGATTTTCTGTGTTTCGACTACTTCTCTAACTGAGTATCACTTTCAGCAGTAATGCAAGAACAGCAGCTCCACAAATGTGTCCAACCTGTGTGTGCCAGTAGTGTATCTGTTTACGTTCTGGCTGTGATACAGAACTCCGTAGGGCTGCCAGAGTTACCAAGGCTTCAAACTGTGAAACCCTAGCAGCATTTGTACAGGACAGCATGTTCATCGCTTCCCACTCGTTAACAGGAGGACAACCCTGTAAATGTGATTCCACATTCCAGTAGGCCTATCCAATAAGAATCATTGCAGTGTTGATTTCGGAGTGGAGGATTGTGATAAATGTCACACGGTTTTCTATTTTCTGACCCACCTTTTCTTCTCTCTCTCTCTCTCGGGGACAATCTACCTCACTGTTCTAATGCTTTATTACTGTTAATTTAAGAATATGGGCTCAGCTGAGCAGTATAACCCATTATTTTGTTTTATTTTAGCCTAACTTTATCCACAGTGACTCTCCTAGACAAATATCTAAAATTAACTCTGCTTTGCAAATAAATGAATAAATATTGAACTCAACAGAACTTGTAGCTGAATTCCCAAAGAGGAGCTGACTGATGAAAGTTAGAAGGTTTTTAACCCTTGGTCTCTCTCTCTCTCTCAGTATCATATACTGTATATATACATATATGTAGCAAAAAACTATCTTAATGCTCATTAGGGTTGGTGAAGTACAAAATGCAAACCACACAAAGGCTGGAAATAAACTATTAGAGTTGCAAACGCAATGCCCACAAAGTCTGGAAATGTCCTATTAGGGTTCTTATGCCTAACTCCCAACCACCCTACCACGTGACCTACCTGCATGACCCGCGGACAGTATACAGGTACAAGGCCAAAGAGCAATGGCATGGTACCTTATACAGGGTCCACATATTAAAACTGGTATACAGCAACTTTAATCCCGACTCCCTGACCCTTGTGATTGATGGGCGAAGTACATGTCTGGAGTCATGCCATACAGGACTGGTGTTTCATACACATTGTACATCTGTAATTATAATACTTTTGGGGTGCATACCTGTGAAGGATTACATCCATTATACCAACCACCAGTTCAAACAATGTATTGCACTCCAGTGATCAAGCTGAAATAAACGATTCTTCCAAGCAATATCCAATGCAAGTGAATTTATTTGTCAAATGACAAAAAATATACATTACGATAAGGTTCATAATAACAAATCCTGGTAAGTAGCTATAAGAGTTTTGGCAGTCTGCTCTCACAGACCCAGCACTTCAGTGTTAGCCTTCCTCTGTGACAGTACACTGCTAAAAATCTAATGGCTTCATACCAGAATTTGTTATTGTGAACTTTTTTCATTAATTTTTTGTTTTTACTCATCGCATATAACATTGTACTAATCGTCCTTTCAATTACTCAAACATTATATAACTTAAAAGTGCAGTACATGCATAAGTGTTAAGTTGTGGCTGAAGAGCTAGATTAAAATCAAGTTTTCTAAACACGAAAATCAAGTTTACGAAAAGTATTCGCAAACACAAACACATTATGTCAATATGCAAAGTGCATATACTTTATAAATTTTATTCAAAGCCTGCACATTTAAACATGAAAACATCGTGCAGCACAAATATTTTTCACAGGTGTAACCCCCCTGCAAATGGGGTTCCTAAAAGACTTCCAGGAGCTTGCTTGAATGCTCCAAGCCTGAATGGTGTTTGGCATTTAAGCCATTTATCAGTGAGTGTTTTAGAGCCTCTGGTACTGTCTCTTTAAAGAGCTGTCTGCTTGCAGACATAATTAGTTGTATGGGGGACTGTGTGCTTCTCTGAGTACCACTCGAGCTGCTGCTAATTCACTTCATTTTTGCAGTCACTAGGAGTGCAAAGGGAACCTATCTGGAAAGATGTAACTGTTTGCCAGAAATTATTGTAATAATGAAATTACAGTTTGTCTAACCTGCTTTTGCAGTCAGAACTGTGTCTGCTAGTTCCCATTCTAGTTTTGAACTGCTGAACTGGACCAATCAGTGTGAGTGTTAGCTCTAAAATGGTGCCCTTGGACGAATCAGAACTTGGGACTCATAATCTGAGCCAGCCACAAGAGGATTGTATGGGCAGTGACTTGGGAGATGTAGTTTAGACTTCAGTGCCTTTTGGACCAACAGCAGCAGTCTATTGTGAGTGACAGCTAATCCAGTCAAGAACTGGGAGGAACTCAAAGGAAGTGCCCAGTTTTGTCGGTTGGAGCTTCAGTTGAGCTTTGGCAGTGAAGAAGGAAGGAGCCCTGTGCTTTTCAGTGTGCAGTTTTAGTCAAAAACGTGTGTAGGCCCAGAGTTCCGTCTGCAGCTTTGTAACAGCTTGTTAGGACTGAACTGCCCTGTGAAAAGAATCAAAGGATCTCTGAAGAGTAGAAACCAGGCTCACCCGTAGAAGACTGAAGAATTGCTGAAAATTGCACTCGGTCTGTCAGGAACTGAATCTGCTGTGTGTTCTCCCGGTATTGTGCAGTAATTGCATCGGGATACAGATGCAGCCTGCCTGGTATAGTACTTTCTTTATATGGATGTGTGAAGAGGTTTGTGTACCTCCAAGTGAGCCTCATGACATTGAAGGACCTTATCTTATTTGGAGGTCGGAGTACTAATTCAGGGTTGCTTCTCTGTTGAATTGCCACACATTAAATCCAAATGGAATTACTGTACTGCTGACTGTTTAATTCTCCCTTTCTCTGTGTGAAAGGGCCCCTACCAGCTGCCACGGCTTTGACTAGCACTAGGGCTTGGGTACTAGGACAGTAACTGATAGGGATAGGCCTGTGCACAGAGCCATAGGTAGATTATTAGAGTGATGTTAATTAACCTGATTTCCCTGTCCTTGTTATATCCCCTAAATAAATCAGAGCTGCTTGTTTCAGTGAAGTATACTGCCTGAGGTATTTGTCTATGTTAAAGTACTGTACTGTGATTGTTGCACTGTATCTCATTTCACAGGAAGGTCCCAGTGCCGGAACCAGACCTGGGGGTAAGTGTATACTGTGAAGGGTATCTGATGTATTGTGTGGGCCACTAGTGGGAAGAGAGGGGGTTGCAGTGTCCTAGAGGGCTGTGACCAAGTTAGTTTAACTATTGCAACCCTGACCTCTGGGTGGAGGCACCCGCCATTGGATCCAGGCCCTCAACCTGTTAGTGGCAAATCAGGCAGGGGTAGTAGCCCCTGGGATAGCGCCATCTAGGGGTTACATCTTGAGGCTCACCGCTGGGATTGTGTGTCCTCTAGTGGCCATATTTACTAACCACTGTTAAGAAAAAATGGGTACCCCGACAGAAGTGGGTTAAAATCGCTGGTGGAGTGGTGTAATGGGAGAGAGATCGACCCCTCAAATGCTATGCTTATCCTGGACATCTCGGGCATCAATAATAATGACACTGTGCAGGGAGTACTTTCCAAGGTGGAAGGTTTACAAAACCCTGTGGTGGTGGGGTCGGCATGCTAATCTGCTCACCCACACTTTCCTGGCCCTAATAGAGATTTAAGGATCTCATAGATAGCTCCAAAGTGCCACAGACCATTACCCCAGAGGGAGCCCTCACTGCTTGGAGAGTGATAACTAAGGACAGTAAAGACCTGGGGAATCAGCCCCACCACTATCTGAAACTTTTTGAGGAGAAATTTGCTGAATGGTTGCTGGGAGAAGGGAAACTGTGGAGGACTTGAAGAAACTATTCTTGCCACCTGGGGTGTTCCTCCCAACACCCTCTCCTGCTCCAGTGCCCGTAATGGTGGCTGAACCAATGCAGACTCCTATTTCTGCACCTGCCATTAGTCACGACTCTTACCGAGGTTGAGGGATCTTCTCTGGGACCTCCCACCCCCAAGGGGAGGATGACTGGGAGACCTGGATAGACTATGTTGCCCCAAGTGCTAGAATGGCATGCTCGGAAGGTGAAAAGCGAAAGAGGGTTAGTGAGAGCCTCCGAGGTCCTGCCCTGGCTACCATCCGTAAGCTAAACGGGCCAGTAACCCTGAAGCACTGCACAGGCCTATCTTGAGGCCTTGGAGAATGTATGGGAGCCCAGATTCAGATGAGGACCTATGGTGGAGAGTAAGAGATGCAACAAACAGTACCAAGGGGAGTTGTTGTCTGTATGTATCTCGCTGGAAAAATTGTTGCAAGAATGCCTCAGAAAAAGGTAGTTTGCCTGCCAGCGATTGAACTGGACCGAACCAGACTGGACGAAGGATCCTTAAGTCTGCCCCTCTCAGAACTGTTGTTGTTTCACAGTTACACCTGCAGATCGACTGGAATCCCCACCCTCCTATGATGAGTTAATGAGAGAAATCTGAGGAGTTGAGAGAAAGACGCACCGAGGGACCTGCACCAATAGCTGCGGCCACGACCCGAAAGGACTGAGGTGACCCATCAAGTGAAGTTCAGGGGCAGAGGTTGGCAGTCAATGAGTGCTCTGACAAGGAAAAGATATGTCACAATGGGGGTAACTGTTGAGAGAGATCCGGGAATTCAAAAACAGTCCTTTATGAAGGCCACGCCTGCAAGTACGGGCCCTGACCTATATCCGACTGTATCTGTTATGGGGTGGAGGTACCCACCCATGTATCTCCTGCTGATAACAGTCTGAACTCGATTCTTTGACCATGGAAGTAGTGAGAAACTGACGAGATGTCTCCAAATGCTTATCACGCAGACAGAGATGGCACCAAGGTTTCAGTTAGTAATACCTCAGCCCTGGCTTCCCAGTGTGGCGCCGCCAGCTCAAACTCCAGAAAGTATGTTTTGCTATAATTGTGGAAAGATGGGCATGAGGGGAAATGCCAGTCCCCAAAAGACACTGGACAAAGCGTATATAGGCTACAAGGAGAGTTTCGGAGAAGAAATCAGTGGTTAAGAGGTGCACACATGATCCAGTGAGGGCACCAAAAAAATGCTAATTCACGTCCTTTTGTACAAGGTCAGCTGCCCAGGCCCTCACTACCGCCTTCCAGACTGGTCCACAGAATAGTGGGTCCTCCATGGAGACCACTGTAAAGGTGGAACGGAGTGTCTACAAGAGCTTATATTAGACAGTGGCTCCAAGGAGACAATTATGTTCCAAGATTGGTATCAGAAGTATTTGTCAGATCGTGACTCCTTTACAACCATATTAGAAGGACTGCATGTATGGGGGTTAAGTGAGAAGGCCTACTCCCTATTCCGGGTATATCCTGGAATTTGCTGTCTTTCCTACCTCCTCGTGGCTGGAGTGGCCTAACAAGTAGAGACCCTAGCCTTAGTGTGTCCCCCACTGGACTGTATGATGGTGTCCCTTTGTTGATTGGAACAAATGCTCATATGTTCGAAGGCTGGTACAGTGTGTGTTATGAAAAAGTAGGGGTCAAAGACTAGTAGAGCTTTAAGAGTTCTGCTTTACTAAGAAGGCCTATGAGGCACAGAGAGATGCTGAAAAAAGAGAACCAGAGGAACCGGTCGGAATTGTAGGGGAAGAAGGATCCTGAGTCTCTGATCCTACGCCAAATGCCCAGTGTACTTTTAGAGGAGAGGTCCGTGATTGTGAAAGGATGCTAAGAATAAAATATTAATGTTGGATGCACCAGGCGATGGAAAATTTGCCAGAGGGACTGCTGGTCGTTTGTATTTTGCTCCTAGAGCCCATGCTTATGCCAGAAGGGTACTGGTCCAAGTTCATAATGTGTCTGAAAGAGACATTCAGTAAACAGAGGTTGCATCCTGGCTAATGTGCATTGTGCAGACACTGCAGTGCTACCCAGCAGCAAGAGTTCGCTGAAGAATGACAGAGTAACCGCCTGACTTGTTTGATTTCGTACTCTCGCTCGCCAGCTGAATGGAAAGTGAAGATCAGTGAGAAGCTTGCCCAGAGAGACCAGGTGTTTTCTTTAAAGGAATGGATGGGGATGCGGCAAGGAGCTGAGCACAATATCCGGCTGCATGACGAAAGACCATTTCGTGAGAGGTCTCGACGCCTGGCACCTGCTGGAGCAGATGATGTGAGACGGCATCTGCAAGAGATGTTAGCTGTGCTGTAATATAAGAATCCAGAAGCCCTTATGCTTTCCCCCATTGTGGTAGGAGGAAAAGAATGGAACAGTAAGGATGTGTGTGGATTATCGCGACCTTAAACCGCGGGACTATCCCTGATCAGTACACAATGCCCCGGATTCAGGATGCTTTTGACTGCCTAAACGTGAGCAAGTGGTTCTTCTGTGCTGGATCTCCGTGGAGGTACTAATCAGATCCCCGAAGGGCCCCAGAGGACCGTGGAAAGACAGCCTTTATCTGTCCGGCTACTTCTATGAATTCATGAGGATGCCTCAAGGATTTCTAGGTGCCCTAGCCACTTTTCAAATTCATTGATGGAGCGTGCTGTGGGGGGAATGGAACTTACTAGAGTGCCTGGTATACCTAGATGATGTTATTGTGTTTGGCAGCTCACTGAGGAACATGAGAGCAGATTATTTAAGGTATTGGACCGCCTGGAGGACTTTGGCCTTAAACTGTCCATTGATAAGTGTCAATTTTTTAAACATCAGTAAAGTATGGGACACATAGTATCCACTTGGGGATAGAGACCACCTCAAGTAAAGTTGAGGCCTTGACCACCTGGCCACACAGCCCAAAATCTAAAAAGAACTGCAAAAGATTCCTGGATTCTGTGGTTATTATCGGGGCTCATCAAGGACTATTCAAGAGTGATCCGCCTTACTTAACCTTACTCAAGGGTATCCCCTCAACCTGCCAAAAATACCAAAAGTCAGCGTCCCTCAAGATTGAAAGAGAGTGTATTTTCATCCGAGTGAAGTATTTGGGGCCCGCTTTCTGACCCTGATTGTGAGACTGCTTTCATGAGATCATATATCAACTTACCCATGCTCCAGTGCTGGCCTATGCGGGATCCAAGAAAACCTTGGCGCCCTGCACACTGATGCTAGCCAAGGGTTGGGGCTGTGTTGTACCAAGAGCACCTAGAATGGCCTGAGACCAGTGGCCTTGCCAGTAGAAGCCTGACCCCATCCGAAAAAGAACTATCCTGTACATAAGTTAGAGTTCCTAGCTTTGGTGGGCTATTGTTGACCAATCTATGAGTACTTGTATGTGCTAAAATACTAGTAAAACTGGATAATAATCCTTGACCTATGTGCAGACCTCAGCTAAGTTGGATGCCACTGGCTATAGGTGGCTTCTGCATTATCTACATATGACTATGCTCAATAACGAGCAGGTCTGAACCATAGATGTTGATGCTCCTCTCCCGAGGCCTGTTCCCCAGAATGATTGGGTCCGATTGGCAGAACCTGACACTGGGCACTCTGCCGAAGTTTGATAGGGAGGAACAATGTCCACGGACGCAGGACTGCATGGTGGATTGCTTGGGAGCCTCTGAGAATTGTCATACCTGTTGCTTATTGCCACTTTTCTGCAATAGACATTGTTGCACTTCAGCTGGACAATGATAGTATTCCGGGCGGGCCTAATCCTGCCATGATCCCATGATCAAAGCAGCTTTAGAAGCCCTCTATGCAGGAAAAGATGTGTCCAAATTACGCCCACTGATTTGAGAACTGCACTGTTATACAAAGAAGGTCCTGGTTGAAACTGATCAATAAACTGTTATACAGAGAAACAGTAGACAGAGGGGGACAAGTAGACAAACAACAACTAGTGCTGCCCATCTGCCTTTCGAGACTCAGTACTGAGGTCCTTGCACAACCACATGGGGCACCTTTGGTATAGATCAGAACACTTGACTTGGTGGATCCAGATTCTATTGGCCTAAGATGGGGGCTGATGTGAGCAACACATCTGAATCCTTAGTCGCTCAGCCATAGAGGAAAGCTTTTATTCCCCAGAGGGCTGCCCCTTGTTAACATCACCACCAGTGCACCCATGGAGCTGGTCTGTATTGATTTTCTAAGTTTGGAGTCAGATCAAAGAAATATCAGTAATGCTGGTGGTCACTGACCATTTCACGCAAGATATGCCCAAGCTCTCACTGCAAGACCAGAAAGCATCCACTGTGGCCAAAGTACTTGTAGGAAAACTTTTGTTCACTATGGGGGCTCTTGCACAGAATCCATTCTGATCAAGGGAGAGACTTTAGAGTCGCCTGATCAAAGAGATGTGCTCTGTGGGGAGTGCGAAAGTCCAGAACCACTCCTTACCACCCCGAGGGGACCCACAGCCTGAACGTTTAACCTGCGACTTTGCTGATATGTTAGGCACTGCACCCGAATGACAAGCCTAGATGGAGCTCAACAAATTAGCACCCGGTACGCTTTAACTGCACCTAAAGTGATGCCACTGGATTCTCCCTACTGCCTGATGTTTGGAAGAAAGCCGAC
This sequence comes from Neoceratodus forsteri, assembly GCA_016271365.2. Classification (NCBI taxonomy): domain Eukaryota; kingdom Metazoa; phylum Chordata; order Ceratodontiformes; family Ceratodontidae; genus Neoceratodus; species Neoceratodus forsteri. The sequence continues at coordinate 38,552,962 of JADMNL010000032.1, forward strand.
TACCAGTAGATGTGGGGGTCTCCTGATGGGGTTCAGCTGACACTATTTACAGTATGTAAAGTAAAGGCCCAGCTAACTCATGCTTACCAACTGGCTCAAACCATGCGCTAAAGAAATCTGCCAACAAAGAAGGTATGATGGTGAAAGCACAGGAACTCCAGAGGATCGGTATTGCTAAGAAATCTGGATGTATGAAGCATGATTGCTGACAGATGCTCATCTCCCTCACATTGCAGTGGCAACTAGATGATCTGCCAGTGTATGTAAGGCCTGAGATAATTCAAAGATGTAAAACAATGCATAGAAATCATTTCTGCCTGTTGGCAAATCTTAATTGAGTCTGAGCCCCAGAAGATGCCCCCTCTGACTAGTGACTAGAGCTGCTGCAGAAAGATTGCAGTCTGCACCAGAAGCAGTTAAAGTGTCTCCACAAGTCCCAGTTGAGCATGATTGCGTCCACATCGAAGAAAGGAGTGATTTGAATACTATCCTACGAACTGAGTCAATTGTTTCGGGCAATCCCTAGTCAATACTGAGACAAGCTGGGCTTCTGACTGTTTGCCCCCAGTCACCCTGAGCCACTGCTCCCAGAAAGGAAGGCAAAGCATCGATCAGATGAAATGGAATCATTGTATGGTTGAACTGTTTGAGCTTCAGGGAGGAAATGATGATTGGGCAGACTGGTGATACACCAACAAGAAGAGTATTTTGAGTGCCCTGACAGTCCACTGCCAGTGTCCGAAGCTCTCCATGCAGGCAAATGTTGTGGACTCAGAAACTGTAACTCCTGGGCTGAAAGTGCCCCAAGTTCTAGCCTCTCTACCCCCATGGAGACTCCTGACAAGTGTGGACAATGCTGAAAATGAGGCTCAGAGTGCAGAGACTGTAACAGTTCCCCTTAGAAAGACTGGTCGAGCTGTAAAGCCTGTGGTGCACCTCAGTTATGATTCCTTGGGAGGCCTGTGGATTTGCCTCTCAATGTTGTCCATAAAGGAGTGTATGTGTCCCTGAGCTCATTGCCCAAACTGACGTCAGTGCTAACTCAAGTTACTTGTTGCCCTCTAAGTATGGTGCCCTTCGTCCAGCCCCAAGGTAACTGATAGGAAGGCCCCTCTCTTCAGGTTTCATGTACAAGAGGTAATAACTTGAGTTATGGTACAATGTGTATGTAATACTGTGTAAAGAGGACGTACTGCAATGTTTCAGAAATGTGTTCTTGGTAAATGATATATTGACTGATGATTACATGCGAGCCTAATGCAAATGTATAAGGTTGCAGTTGAAACTTAGGGGTACTTGCTTGACGGACGCCAAGCTTTCCCAGGCCAGGAAGGGTGTAACCCCCTGCAAATGGGGGTTCCCAAAGACTTCAGGAGCTTGCTTGAATGCTCCAAGCCTGAATGGTGTTTGGCATTTAAGCCATTATCAGTGAGTGTTTTAGAGCCTCTGGTACTGTCTCTTTAAGAGCTGTCTGCTTGCAGACATAATTAGTTGTATGGGGGACTGTGTGTTTCTCTGAGTACCACTCGAGCTGCTGCTAATCACTTCATTTTGCAGTCACTGGAGTGCAAAGGAACCTATCTGAAAGATGTAACTGTTTGCCAGAAATTATTTAGAGTAATAATGAAATTACAGTTTGTCTAACCTGCTTTTGCAGTCAGAACTGTGTCTGCTAGTTCCCATTCTAGTTTTGAACTGCTGAACTGGACCAATCAGTGTGGGGTAACTAGCTCTAAAATGGTGCCTTGGACGAATCAGAACTTGGGACTCATAATCTGAGCCAGCCACAAGAGGATTGTATGGGCAGTGACTCTGGGAGATGTAGTTTAGACTTCAGTGCCTTTTTGGACCAGCAGCAGCAGTCTATTGTGAGTGACAGCCAATCCAGTCAGAACTGGGAGGAACTCAAAGGAAGTGCCAGTTTTGTCGGTTGGAGCTTCAGTTGAGCTTTGGCAGTGAAGAAGGAAGGAGCCCTGTGCTTTTCAGTGTGCAGTTTTAGTCAAAAAGCGGTGTAAGGCCAGAGTTCCGGTCTGCAGCTTGTGTAACAGCTGTTAGGACTGAATCCGTCCTGTAGAAAAGAATCAAAGGATCTCTGAAGAGTAGAAACCAGGCTCACCGGTAGAAGACTGGAAGAATTGCTGAAAATTGCTTTTCGGTCTGTCAGGAACTGAATCTGCTGTGTGTTCTCCGGGTATTGTGCAGTAATTGCGGTCGGGATACAGATGCAGCCTGCCTGGTATAGTACTTTCTTTATATGGATGTGTGAAGAGGTTTGTGTACCTCAAGTGAGCCCTGCTGACATTGAAGGACCTATCTTATTTGGAGGTCGTGAGTACTAATTCAGGGTTGCTCCCTGTTGAATTGCCACACATTAAATCCAAATGGAATTACTGTACTGCTGACTGTTTAATTCTCTCCTTTCTCTGTGTGAAAGGGCCTACCAGCTGCCACGGTTGGACTAGCCACTAGGGCTTGGGTACCCAGGGACAATGATAACTAGTAAAGTGGCTATGCACTGAAACCATAGAATAGATTATTAGAGTGATAGCTAATTAACCTGATTTCCCCTGTCCTTGTTATATCCTCTAAATAAATCATGAGCTTGCTTGTTTCAGTGAAGTTATACTGCCTGAGGTATTTGTCTATGTTAAAGTACTGTACTGTGATTGTTGCACTGTCTCATTTCACAGGAGGTCCCAGTGCGGAACCTGGGGAGTAGTGTATACTGTGAGGTAATTTGATATATTGTGTGGGCCACTAGTGGAAGAAAGGGGGTTGCAGTGTCCCAGAGGGCTGTGACCAAGTTAGTTTAACTATTGCAACCCTGACCTCTGGGTGGAGGCACCCGCCATTGGATCAGGCCCCTCAACCTGTTAGTATGCGATCAGGCAGGGGTATTGGCCCTGGGATAAGCGTATGTCATGTAGGTTACACAAGTACTTTTTTTTTCTTTTTCTTTTTCTATATGCAATTTTGGAATTTTCCCGGTTTTGCCCGACCCAGGACCCCGGCAATCACGCGGCAGTGTGCTTGCTGAGAGGCAAGCACACACTCCAGGCACCAGCTCAGCCGCTCCACCCCACCCTGGCAATTGCCACTGCCCCCTCGCCTACGCTACCTATTGGATCTCCACCCAAATGGAGTGGAATTACAGGGGAGGGACGGATATCCTCCTGAGAGAGGAGAGCTTTCTTTAGTCTGCTCAGTGCCCCCGTGCTGACTCTCTGACAACCCAAGGTCATTCCTGATCCTGGGTAACTGGAGTGATGCGAGGTAAGACGTCCACGCCTTAGCCCTCTGCACCACCGGATGGCTTTTCACAAGTACTTTTGACTGCATGAAGATTTTATATTTTACAAAATCGCTGCAGAACACGAAAACCAGCATGCAATGTGAATATTATGAGAAACACTTTGAGCCTCACAGTCAGTTTGAAAATCTTCGTACAGGACAAAAGCCACCATTCAGCACAAACTTGCTAGATAGGGCTTCAGTAGAATTAAAAGCTACAGTGGAAATAACATGTTATTTCCACTTGCCCTCTCAAAATAGCCATTTTTATACACCAGTGTTATTCATCACTCCCAGTGTGTGTGTGTGTGTGTGATACACACACACGGAATACACACTGAACTGCAGAGGAGTAACACATTTATCTCCACTGGCGAGTGGTAAGACCTTATAAATAAATATTCTACTACAAACTACTATGCATTTGATATACTGCCCACCGACTGTCATGCTTTTACTAGTGTTTTACCTTGTTTTAGCTTACAACTGCCTTTCTTTCCATTGTTCTCTCTTTATCCGACCTATTGTTATCTGTGTTCCATTTCCAGATTCTAACTGGAAACATAGAGAATAATGTATGGGCAACCATACACAACAAGGCTGTGTTTCCATCGAGGGGATGAGATGACAGTCTATGGACCTCAACAGCGAAGCTGAGGAGTGTCCATGCTGTCATCTCAACTCGAGATGGGAACACATGCAGCTGGGTGTGGCTGCCCATATTTTATTTGATGTATTATATGGTTTTGTACACAGGAATCACAGAAGTGTTCCCTCCACAATGTAAAAACAAAAGAAAGCAAAAACAAAGCCTTGCCATTTCTTTGTTCTGTTCTATGATCAAAATTAAATTTACAGACTTCTACAAATTAAAAGGTACAGATCTGGGCACTGGGTGGTTAGTAATCAGTTAGCTGTTGGGTGAATGAGGAATGTAACATTTTAGACCTTTAAACTGGGCTGAACAAATGCTCAGAATGTGCACAACACTTTAGAATGCGCACAACAGTTTAGAGTGTGTACAACAAGGATTCTGAACAGGCTAATTTTTATACAGAACAAAGTCTAACCATATACTATAACATGTTCTAAGTGACATACATTGTGTTCTAAGCGAAAATATTTATCCCCAAATAAAATGATTTATTTACCCAAATTATTCACCCCCGGGTACAGCGTACACACACACACACACACACACACACATATTATTTATACATAAAATAAATTTTAGGTACGTGTGATGCCTAGGGAAATGCATCCATCAAGGGGCCTAATACAATTATTTATTTATTTATTTAGCTTTTGTTGACCAGGTAAGTACACTAGACAAGACAATTGCCTATTTTCAGGTACGACCCGGGAGAGTACAGGAATTACAAATTTAAATACATAGGACAACATGATACAGATAAAACAGCTTACAAGTCATATGTGCGGACAACATGATATAGATATAGATTAACACAGCTGACGAGAGTCATGTAAGGTAATTTTGTACAGTTTGTACTAATAATGGTACATGCCTCAAAAGCGTGTGGCGTTACGATCCCATTAGGACCCTGAGATGTTATGCTTCCATGTGGAACACTTACCTGTCTTATTTTATATAATACCCGTGGACGGCTGTTTTACTCGTATGATCGCATTCTGTGATACTTTCTTGGTTTATCTTTTATGTTCAGGTATTTTTCCAGTGTTGTGGCGTTTTTTGGCTAGTGTTTTATTTTGTCCCCTTACTTTTTCTGCTGCGTAGAGTCCTCTTATATAAGGGGGCATGGCTGCAGCAGCCTGTCCTTTCTTTCAGTGTGGCACTGGTGATCGGGACCGGTATGTAGTTTACAGTTGGGAACCTTGTGTGTGCAGTCAGGATCCACATGTTTTCTTCGGTCAGGAACGGCAGTTGAAGGAGCTTGGAGTTGGCAGCAGCAGCAGGGAAGGTAGGGTGACTAAGAAGAACCATGCTGGCCATGAGAAAATTAAATATCTTGGTACAGTACTGTGCTGTTTAGTAAGTTTCAATTATTTATTTTAATTTTATTAATCGGTCAGCACCTTGGGCCACATAGCCCTATTATAGGCACAACCGGAAGACAATAGGAATTTAGTCTGTACATCCAATAGGTAACCTCAACAGAAGAGGTTTTTCCCCTGGGTTGGAAACAAGCATTGGTTCACTGCGCCTCTCCCGGTTACCAATTTTCAAAAAACAAATAAATAGATTTGCATGGGGTGGGTTGGCAGGTGTAATCTACAGGAGGTAGAATTTTCCTATAGCATTTAAATGTGACAGGAAATAATTTTTCCATAGTTAACTTCCCTTTCATGTCCTTTCCATGCCAGTTATGTATTCTAATATGCTTTGACAAATTATTAATAAATAAATAATCTAACTTTGGGGTGCCCTCACATCTGCATAGAGTTTCACCCTACTTCGCAGCTACTGCTCTTTCTTTTTATATTTCTAAGGTCTTGTTCGCACTACAGCACAGTAATTTAAAACGTTTCTAATACGGATTAATTACCGTGCTGTAGTATCCGTGTTCTTGTGTTCGCACTGGCAGTAGCATGTTGTAAACCATTAGTACAAATGGTTTACAGCATCCGCACTACTGCCTCGGTACCGGGTTAACCATCAACCGGTTCCCAATCGGGGACATCTGACTTCCTGAAAGGGAACCATGCCAGAGCATTCGCACTGCAGGTTAGTCCAATTTAACTCCTGAAATGGTTTTTAAAACCGTGTTTAAGCCTAGGTCTTATCAGGGTTTAAACATGGTTTTAAAAAACGGATTAGCAAGCATGTAATGCGAACACAAACTGTGCTAGGGCTCTTTAAAACAGTAAAAGCTCGTTAAACCGTTTTAAATACCCTAGTGCGAACAAGACCTAAGACATTTCATGACATCCGTGACAACAATCCGTGCTAGGCATCTGAATGGCCTGCAATGGTGTTACTGATGCTATAGAATGTTCTGGCAGTATGCAGAGGGACAGAACAGCAACTGCTGAGGAGAGGAGGATTCAGAGCAGTTAAAATGAAACAGCAAAAAATTATTCATCTGACAAAAATGGTCAAAACATATCAAAATAATAGATGGATACTAAAAGGAAAACAGCAGGGCATCTAGAGAAGTAAAAACAGTCTCCTATCATCTTAAGAAAGGTGACGCCAGACAAGTGGCATGGAAGGGCCGAGGCGCTGGATGTCTTACATCCTGCTATGCCATTGACCTGAGTTTGGGAACAGTGTCAGGCTGCCAGGGGTCAGCCAAGGTGGGAGAGGACTGAGCATTCGAAGGACTGCTCTCCTCTCCTGGGGAGGGGGGGACAAGCTGTGCTGCTCCTAGGTTGCCACATTATGGAGCACAGTGTCAAGGAAGTCATCACAACTCCGTGGGGGGTCGTTCAGTGGCAGGTGCGTGTGCCTCGTGCATGCAGAACTGTGTCACTGCTCGCCACCAGGACTGGGGAACCAGAAAAAGAGAGACTGCCTGAATCTGGACTAATGAAGCCCAACCTGCTACCCGGCCTGTGCTGCCACAGAAAGGTGACAAAGACAGAAACTCTCTTATCATTTTGGGAGGGGGGCAACTGAATTTCCCTGGGTTTCTGGCAAGTTTAACTCCCGCCCATTGTGGTCTGAGGAGCTCTGCAAGTGCAAGTAAACGCTGGTGCTAAGTGACTCAATGACACCGATTCATAAACTCTTATTATGAATATTTTATTATATATATATATATATATATATATATATATAGAGAGAGAGAGATCTTAATATAATTTGTAAACTCTTATTATGAATATTTTATTATGTATATATATATATATATATATATATAGAGAGAGAGAGAGAGATCTTAATATAATTTGTAAACTCTTATTATGAACATTTTATGTATATATATATATATATATATATAGAGAGAGAGAGATATCTTAATATAATTTGTAAACTAGTATTATGAATATTTTATTATTATATATAGAGAGAGAGAGAGATAGAGAGAGCTATCTTAATATAATTTGTAAACTCTTATTATGAATATTTTATTATGTGTGTATATATATATATATATAGAGAGAGAGAGATATCGAGATCTTAATATAATTTGTAAACTCTTATTATGAATGTCGCCTTAGGTGCCCTTTGGGGGACATTTATGGCAGGACACAAGCGGGGACAAGCTGGAAGTATGTACAGACGCCTCAATCTCGATGATGTTAATAACAGTTTCTAAATCATCCTATTTGTAAAATATTAATAAAACTAAACAAAGTTTAAACAACAAGAGATTTACAAAAAAAAAAAATTCCCCCTAGATTTAATTGGAACAATCCAGTTTCAAAATTTGAATTTAATGACTTCTTGTGGTTTTAAAAGTCCTCCTGTGCAAGTAATTCTCCACACTGTTTGGTTAAACGATTTATAATTAGCATGGAACTCATCTCCCATCGTTTTGAACTGTAGCATGCTGAAAAGTGAGTCCTATGTTGGTTTCAGTGGTAACACAGTTCGTCACACTGAATCCAAAGGCATTTCAGTCCTAACAGCATGCAAAGCTCTATTTGTTCAAGGATAACATGATATATTCTTCCAGCCAGAACATGGTTAGGACTTACAGCATTCGTTTCACTGAAGACTTTTCACAGCTATCCGAGCTGAATAATCGACCATTACTGTACTGTAGACCATGCTGGTTTCAAAACAGGTCCCAAAGATGAAAGGTTAGTGTTCTAATTCAGGAACAAATCCAACACTGTACTGAAAAACCATTCCTTTTAACATACAGTAGTTCAGTCAAACTCATTAGTTTTACAACAGGTCAACAATTAACTAATTTTCTTTACGTCATTTAGAAATAGCATTTAATATTTTGTATATTTAATATTTATATTTAATATTATACCCTTGGCTGGCTGAACAGCCTCGGCACCGAGATCTCCCCCGCTCCGTCACTTGGCCTTTTCAAAAAAAGGCTCCAACATTACCTCACTGCTTCCAGCACCTGTGACTGCCACTCCTAGCCAGCTTTCCCATTCCACCTCATTTAGTCCAGCAATATCTTCTCAGCACTTACCTTCTCCTCCCTATCACCTTCCCCTCCCCAAGCCCCACTGTGCAGCACTTCTCTGTTAGACAACCGCCTGTGGCTGCTCATACCCCCTCTCGTTTCCCTCTGCTCTCCCTCCCACCCTACCTTTTTAACTTAGAAATTGTGTATGCTCACTTTACGTCGTGTCTTTGCTGTATATTGTCTGAAACTGCATTTAACTTGTCATGTACTGTATACTGCATTTACTTTTAATATACTGTATATTGTCCTCTTGCAATGTGGAACCTTTGTAAAGAGCCTTGGCTCAAAGGTACTTGTGATCCTAGAATTAAATTTAAAAAAAAAAAAAGATAACTTTCCCAGAACAGTGCTACAGCATCATGATATTTCTTCAGTTCTATTCATAAAGTCTTGAGATATTTAAATTCCTTGAACTGAACATCTGTACCCTCTGCAGGCAGTATCATGCTAATCTCTGATGTACAATCAATTTTCATTTTTCTTACAAAGTTTTATTTGCTTCATCTTTTGAAGTCTGCGATACTGAAGCACTTATCAATACTTGAACTGTAACAGCAGCTGTCATTTGTGTGCCCTTTGACAGATAACTGAGAAGGTGCGACAGAAAAGACATGATACTCCGCAAGTTATTCCAAAAGATTAAGCACTGTTTGTTGCATTTTGTTTTGATTTCGGTGGGTGGGTGGGAATGAGGAAATGGGTGAGTTTTTCTGACAAAACAAGTTATATGTCTCCCCCCCCCCCTTGCTTTTTCCCTCTCTACTTTTACTCATGCTCCTGGTAACAGAGTTGTGGGTGTGAAGATCAGACAAAGCGCAAGTCTTGTGATTTCATAGGAATGTAGGAATTACACATGGGAACATGTCAGATTAAGCCCTACAAATCTATCCACCATGGTTGGTCATTATACCCCAGTACCCCCACCCAGTGTGAAATTCAACAGTTCTGACGGACACTGCCTATGTGACTGTTACAGCTGCACTGGTCTTCCATCTACTGCACTGCTACTTTGCTACAAGCAGTACACAAGGGTGCAGGCTAAACTTGGTTATGTTTCAGCTTGTATAGACTGTGAGGCGCTCTGGGTGGGCTCTGCCCAGAGGGGAGTCCATTAAATAAAGTTCATTGATGTTTGGAGGGCTTGCAATAAACAGCCGAGAGAGATTTGGCTTTCTTTCTCTCTCTCCCCCCTCACAGGAAGAGTCAGCATCTTGTAAAACAACCTTTAAAAGCACGAAAACACAAATTTTCACTTAACCAAGCAGTCTGCAGGGAAAAAAATCATAATTTTTATTCATGATAGCTTGAACATAAAGAAACACGTGAACTACCACTCTCTTGAATACTACAGCTTGTGGTGAGCAGCAGTGTCACAATTCTGTTTTATTGGCACTCATTTGCAGTTCTCACCACCTTATGTGGTATGACGTCATGGGCTAATCTAACAACAGGAAAGGAATCTGGTTTTATACGGCACCTTTATGCAAACTGTTTCACAAAGTGCTTAAAGGAGAACGGCGCTGAACCTGTTAGTCATTTTTCCCTGCAGAATTGTTTTTTTTAAAGAGATTCACCAATCAAAGGCCATGCACCTGAAATATAGGTGCCTTACTGCCATAGGAGTCGAGAAGTGTGCAAATTTTCAAATATAATCCAGTAAACCTTGTTAGTTGATCAGAGCCCACGTTTCATTACCAAGTGGCCATGATCATACATAAAACTGATGGAAAAGCTGCCGCTTATTGATTATAATGGAGCGCTCCCCCGTGCTCTCACTGGCATCTCGTCATTACATTAGTGAGCGTGGGGGCGGAGCGTGGGCGGCACTTATAACCGGGAAGTCCGTGGGACCTGGTTTCAAGAATATTACAAGGGATACAGTTTTTTTCTTACTGGATTATATTTGGAAATTTGCTGGTCTTCAAACTCCTAATGAGCATAAGGCACCTATGTTGGCGCTAAAAGTAATTCTATTTATGGTGAATCTTTAAGTACTAATTGAAGTCTGTTACTTTTCCACGTATACAGCAACCTCAGTGAGTGTTTCTGCTTTACGACACAGTGTAAACACAATTTTAGAACTGTACGATGCAGTTTATGTCCCTAACAACCACAAAGATCTGTAGTAGAGCATGGATGCATTGTGCCAACAACAGAAGAGCAGAACAGGGACATAAAACTACATCATACAGTTCCAAAATGGTTCTTACCAGCAGTATGCAAATCAGAAACTCCCACTGGGATAACTAAAACACCTCTATAGTTAGAGCAATAACAGAATGTGAACCAGGATTTAAAAAACAGTTTCTACTGGAGGAAAAATTACTTACAGATTTATCACAGTTTTCCAGCAGAGGGGAAGGAGTGATGCTGCCATCTTCAGCAGAAAGGAAATTCAAAGTGATCAGAGAGAGAGAGAGAGAGAGAGAGAGAGAGAGAGACTACAGAGAAGTTAAGCCACTTTCTCAGGGTCACAGAAAGTGGCGGTTATTGGATTCAAACCTGGGTCATCAGGTTTACAGCGCTGTTGTATACTGCTCAGTGCTACTTTCTCATATGTGCTGCAGGGGTGGAAAAGCAGACTCAGTGAGGACAGAGATATTTCCCGACAGATAATGCATTTCTCATCAAGTCAGCACGAGAATGTGAAACTCAGACAGTATGGATATATTTAAGTTACGGGCGGTATTTAACTGTATTTATTACTTTCTAGTTCTACATTGCAGTGAATACATTTTAGAGATCTGACAGGCTAAGTAAGGTCACATGACTTCCGCAAGATTTGCCTTACTGCAGTCTGGATCTCCTAAAATGCTGGTTTGTATGGTTTTTCAACTTGTTTCTATGCTGCCCCATTAAAGCTGAATGCTGCTGGTACTGCTCTCCCTCCCGGAGTTTTCACCAGAGGAGCAGTCCCAGTATTGATGGTGCTAGGTAAACCATCCAATCAGTCTGCTTAGCGCCATCAGTAATGTGGAACCATAATTCCTCCCTCCTCTCCCCTCCCTCCTCACACTCTCCCTCCTTCCTCCCCTTTCTTCTCTCCATACTGCCCTTCCTCCTTCCCACCTCCCTCCCTTCCCTCCATCCCTCCCCTTCACCCTCCACTTCCTCCTTCCTCGTCCTCTTCTCCCTCCTTGGCCTACTGCAGCTGTCAGTTGACAGTCCATCTCACTAAACCTAGCAGCCTACTATGGGTCAGGGAAGGCGGTGGCTGAGTTAGTCTGGACATTTGTCTACTATTGCCCTTCAACCCATATCATGGAACAGGAGTCAGGGGGCTACTGGTTGGAGCTGGAGATGGTGGTGGCCAAGATAGGGAGGGGGTAACCAGTTAAAAACTGCACTGGAAGCCAGCCCAGTGGTGTGGAGGGCTGAGGCATCTGTGCCTTACCTTCTGCCATGCCAGTGATCCGTGATTACGGTGCAAGAAGGGTGCCGGGGGTCAGCTGGGAGGAAAGGACTGAGCGTCCAAAGGACTGCTCTCCTCTCCTGGAGAGGGAGGACTAGTGCTCCCACGAGCGACTGCTCCTAGGTGGAGCCCAAGGCTAGTCTGTGGTCTGATGGGTGCCAGGAAAGGCGTACTGCAGGACTTCCGCAGGCGTGTGTGCCTCAAGTACACCACGTCTGGCGATGTGCCTGAACAACGGGGACAGGAGAAAAATGGAGGAAAGTCTCTAGCTGCAGGTGATGATCGACACTGCAGCCTCCTCACCGCAGCACGGGCAGAACTCTGGAAGGTAAGTCCTGGTGATATTGGGGTGACAGGGCTGGGGGGCGGTCTGAAGGGGGCAGCTAGGGCCGAGGAGAATAAAATGTATATGGGAAAAAAAAACTGCATTGCGTTCTTATTTTTCAAAGAAGACTATATGGATGAGGGGTGAAAGGCATGGCTAGATGGGGAGGGTTAAAACTTTTTTGGCCTCTCTTTTTTCAGCCCAATAACAAAAACTGAATCCCAAATACCACGTAGCTGGGGCTCCAAGTATGAATACCTGCAGAGTATCTGGAGTTCTGAGTGCAAATTCTCGCCATGTATCTGGGGTGTGAGAATCAATACTCACCATGCTTGAATACTCACAGAGTATTTGGGATTCCGAGCACAAATACTCACCAAGTAACTGGGGTTCCAAGTATAAATACGTGCCAGGTATCTCAGGTTACCAGTACAAATACTTGCAGAGTATCTGAGGTTCTGAGTATGAACAGTCGCTGAATATCTTGGATTCCCAGTACAAATACTTGCCGAGTAGCTGGGATTCAGAGTACACATATTTCTTTATTTATTGAAGAGTTTCACCAGAAAAACACACTAAGCAACAAGTTGCTCGTCTCACGGTGCATCCCGGGGGAGGGGGAGAAAGGGAACATAGGCAATACAGTATAGATAAATCGAATGTACATTTTCAATTACCCTGTGGTATAGGTATATACATAGAAACCTGTGCAGATAAAGCAAATGCACATATACAAAAGTGGTTGGATAAGACATATACAAAGGTAGAATCGAATCAAATACATTTACAAGGTTATACATATAGTGCAACAAAGCAAAATAAGCTTGAAGTGCCATTAACATTGGGAAATACAGCAGAATCTTCATTGACAAGTGCAGTTTGAGGGTAAAAGTTGTGTAGGGCTTGGGAGATGGAAGAGGAAGATGGAGAGTATCAGATGGGCATAGGTAGTGAGTTCCAGAGTATAGGGAAGCGATAAGAAAGCACCTTGGCGCTTGTTGTACAGACTGCTTCCAGTACCTGCGGTTCAAACTGTACTGCAGGTATCTGGAATTCCAAGTACAAATACTCACTGAGTATCTAGAGTTCTGAGTAAGAATACTCACTGCGTTTCTATGGTGTTGAGTAGGAATACTCACTAAGTTTCTGGGGTGCTGAGTGTGAATACTCGCTGAGGTTCTGGGGTTCCAAGTACGAATACTCACCAAGTAGCTGGGGTTCCGAGTATGAATACCCACAGAGTATCTGGAGTTCCAAGTACAAATACTCACTGTGTACCTGGGGTGCTGCGCATGAATATTCACTGCTTATCTGACAAGCTGAGTACAACATACTGAGTTATCTGGGGTTCCCAATACAAATACTTGCAGAGTATCTGGGGTTAGGAGTAAGAATACTCACAGAGTATCTGGGGTTCAAAGTAAAAAATACTTGCCGTATATCTGGGGTGCTGAGTACGATAACTAACCAAGTATCAGGGATTCTGAGTATGAATACTCACCCAGTATCTGGGGTTCTGAGTATGAATATCTGTCAAGTATCTCAGTGATGAGTACTAATACTCATCGAGTATCTGAGGTGCTGTGTACTAATACTCACGAGTATCTGGGGTTCCAAGTACAAATACTCGCCAAATATCTGTGGTTTTGAGTACGAATACTCGCCGAGTATTTGGGGTTTCTAGTACATATACGTGATGAGTATCTGGAGTTCTGAGTATGAATACCCGTCGGGTATCTAGGGTGCTGAGTACAAATACTCACCAAGTATCTGGGGTGCTAAGTACTTATACTCACCGACTATCCAGGGTTTCAAGTACAAATACTTGCTGAGTATCTGTGGTTCCAAATAATAATACTCGCCAAGTATTTGGGGTTCCAAGTAGAAATTCTCACTAAGTACATAGGGTGCTGAGTACAAATACTCCTGGAGTATCTGGAGTTCCAAGTACAAACACCCACGGAGTATCTAGCTGCTGAGTACTAATACTCACGTATCTGGGGTGCTGAGTACTAATACTCACTGAATATTTGGGGTTCAAAGTATGAATACTCACTGAGTATCTGCGGTTCCAAGTACAAATATATTTGGACTTCTGAGTACGAATTCTCACCACGTACCTTGGGTGCGAGTACAAATACTCACCGAATATCCGGGGTTCGGAGTACTAATACTTGCCAAATATCTTGAGTTCTGAGTAATTTACCACCAAATATTGAAGAGGACTCCACACCATTACTTCCCAAAAGTGTTATGCAGATATGCAGCTGAGAGTTTCACATCCATGAAACTCTGCCTTATCCTGTCACAGATGATAACCTTTCAAGAGGCATTTCCTCCTGATGTACTAAGATCTCATGGCTGGAAAACAGGAACAAACTGTGCTTTTCTGGACCATCTACTTCCATTTAATCACAATAAAAAGAAAATAAATCAAAAGGCTAGTGCCAGACAACGGCTGCTCCATAGATTTCCATAGGGAGGCAATGTAGCCTTGTTGAGCAGAGAGCTGTTAAACTGGAGACTGAGGTTTATTTATTTACAAAATATTTCACCAGGAGAGACAACATGACCTGAGGCATAGCTCGTTTCAAGAAGCATCCTGGGGGAGGGGGGTACAGAGGCTGGGAGGGGTGCAATTACACATAATTTAAACTTAATACATTATTACATGATAACACAAGACAGAAAAACAGGTTACTCACCTGTAACAGTAGTTCTAGGAGTGGTATATGTTGTTCATCCACACTCTTTGGCATGTCCCTTTCCCCTTTAAGGATCGCCGGAAGTCTTCAAGCTGGCTCCTCCTACCCACCCACCCAGGTGGTATAACCCTTGGCTCCACCCCATGATGCCAGATCTTAGCCCACTGGAAGCCAGGTGTTGTGCGTCCACAGCCGGGGAGGTCGGGGTGGGTCTATCTGGATGAACAACATATACCACTCCTAGAACTACTGTTACAGGTGAGTAACCTGTTTTTCTAGGATCGTGGATATGTTGTTCATCCACACTATTTGGCAGACTCCTAGCAGTTCTCTGGAAGGAAGGAGGCAAGGTGCACACCCCCTACTTAGAAAACAGAGATTGGAGAACTGAGGCCCCAAAACCAGCTTCCCGGTGTGACTCAAGGTTGATGTGGTAATGGGTAATGAAGGTGTTTGCTAACTTCCAGGTAGCAGCCCGACAGATTTCCTGGATAGGGATGTATTTGGAAGCAGCCACCGATGCAGCGGTATGGCGGGCAGAATGAGCTCTTATCCCTCTAGGAGGCTCCATGCCCGCCAACTCATAGCACAGACTTATGCAAGATGTAATCCACCTTGCAATAGTCTGTTTTGCTGCAGGTCTGCCAGAAGTGGCTTCAGCACAGGTGACAAACAGCTGGTGAACCTCTCCCCGAATTTCCACTGTCCTCTCCTTATAATAGGAGAGAGCTTATCTCAGGTCCAAAGTATGGAGCCTGTACTCAGCCTCCAAGGTGTAATTAGGGTAGTATACTGGCAGAGTTAACACCTGGTTAAGGTGAAACTCTGACACCACCTTCGGAAGGAATTTCGGGTTGGGGCATAGGACAACCTTATCCCTGTGGAAGACCAGATAAGGAGTCCACTGAAAGCGCCTGGAGCTCCCCTGTCCTTCTGGCAGACGTGATAGCCACCAGGAAGGCCGCCTTCCATGACACGTGTGACAATGCACACTTGTGCACTGGTTTGAATGGCTTGCCCATGAGCTTTGCCAGTACCAGCAGTAAATCCCACGGAGGTGGAGGATCACGTACTGGAGGATATGTGATCCAGACTTATGAAAAGTACCGACCACTGTCTCCTGTGCCAACGTCATCTGACCGAACTCGTGCCGGTAAGCAGAGGGCTGCTAGGTGCACCCTAAGAGTTGATAATCAAGCCCCTTTGGACAGAGACCAAAGGTAGTCGAGAATGTTAGCCACTGGACATGACAGAGGGTCCAGGCCCTTGCCCTGACACCAAATGGAAAACCTTTTCCATTTGAAGGCATAACATTTCCTGGTCAATTCCTTTCTGGATGCCTCCACCACGGTGAGGACATCCTCAGAAAGACCCAAAGCCTGGAACTCTAGTTGCCCAGGTACCAGGCTGTGAGGTGCAGGGACTGAAGGTCTGGATGGTATACCTTCCCCTGATTGAGAGAGATCAGGTCCGGGTATGCTGGAAGCCGCTCCGGGGGCCTGCAGCTGAGGCTGAGGAGATCTGGATACCAGAACTGGCGCGGCCAGTCTGGGGCTACCAGAATCACCTTCACCTTGTCCCACCTCACCTTGTGAAGCACCTTGTGGATCAAGGGGAAATGGAGGGAAGGTGCAGAGGAGGCCTGGGGTCAACGGCCTCAAGAAAGCATCCCTCTGCATCAAGCCCTGCTGAGAGGGGTGGGCATGAAACAGCCTCAGCTTGGTGTTTTCCTGGAGGCAAACAGGTCCACCATCGTGTTGCCCCAGTGGGAGAACAGGCTGTCAGCTACCTCTGGATGGAGAGACCACTTGTAGGATGTCTCGCTTAAGCGGCTGAGAGCATCCGCCAGATGGTTTGAGGCTCCTGACACATGGATGGCTAGGAGATCCGCCTCCAAATGGCTGACGAGGGTCCAGATGCAGAGCACCTCTCTGCAAAGCAGACGGGAGTACGTGCCGCCCTGTTTGTTGAGGTAGTACATGGTCGTGGTACTGTCCATCTGGACTTGAACCACTTGACCCTGGAGCTGAGGAGCGAAAGCTGACAGTGCCAGTCTGACTGCTCTGAGCACCAACAGATTGATGTGGTATCGGGACTCCTCGGGGGTCCAGAACCCATGGGCCCTTTTGTCCCCCATGTGGGCTCCCCAGCCCATGAGAGAGGCATCGGTCATGAGGGCTGCCATCGGCTCGGGGTGGACAAATGGGATCTCTTCCTGCAACCGGTCTGGGGCAGTCCACCACTGGAGAGCATCCCACATCTTCTGGGTTACAGTGATCAGCTGGTCGAAATGACTGTGGCGCTGAGTCCACTGGGTGGCCAGCTCCCACTGGAGGTGCATTGCAACCAGACCCCAACGGACCACTGAAGGTGCGCTGCCATGTAACCCAGAAGGCGCAGAAAGTCCGGGCAGGCGCAATTGCCCAACCAGAAATGATTGGGCAAAGGAGGAGAGAACCTCTGCCCTGTCCGCTGGGAGCCGAGCTCTGGCTTGACGAGAGTCAAGCTCTGCCCCGATGAAGCACATCACTTGGGAAGGCACAAGTTCCAACTTGACCTCGCTGATCAGACGGCAGAGTTGGGAGCAGGTCTGGAGGGCCAGGTCCCTGGACCTCTCCACCTCCTGTTGGATGGGACCTGCTAAGAGCCAATCATTGAGGTAGGGATAAATCCTGACCCCGACGCCTGAGATGGGCTACCACCACTGCAATGCATTTGGTGATGACCCGTGGGGCCAATGACAGGCCGAACGGCATGGCTCGGAACTCGTTCCGGGCCCCTTCGGCTCTGAAGCGGAGGAACTGCTGATGAGATGGATGGATTGGGATGTGAAAGAACGCATCCTGCAGATCCAGTGAACAGAACCACATGTTTCGCTCCAAGGATGGTATGATCTGGGACAGAGTGACCATCCATAAGGTATGTGACCTGAGATACTGATTCAGGTCATGCAGATCTAGAATGAGGCGCCAGCCCCCCATCCGCTTGGGCACCAGGAAGTACCTGGAGACAAAGCCTGGGTCTGTTGGAAGATCCGCCACTGGAGCGACTGCCTCCTTGAGGAGGAGCTGAGCAATGTTGTCTCGGAGAGCCGACTGAGTCTGGATGGATACTCTTTCCTCCCAAGGGGCTTGGCTTGGCTTGGAGGTACTGCTTGAATTCCAGAGGCAGTCCCTAACCGACCACTTTGAGAACCTACCTGTCCATAGTGATAGCGGACCAGGTGGAAAGGAAGTGGTGGGCTGGCCCCAAAAGGATGACACAGAGCTGGTGGCACAGGAGAGGAGAGCAGCCCTGCTCCGTCACTGAGCAGGCTTGGAGGAGGAGGAGGATCCAGGACCTGAACCTTGGCCTCCTTTATGGGTCTGGGAGGGCCTGGGCTTGGACCAGGGTGCCAAGCTTGAGCCTGCTGCTGCTGTTGCTGCTGCCCTCCTTGAAAGAAGAGGTTGCTGTGCCAGGGGAAGAATGCGAAAGGCTTCTTCTTCTGCTGTTTCTTGCCGAAGAACCTTTAGCAGAAGTAGCATCCAAGGTGGCATTGGACTGCTCAATCGCTGAAGGTGACCAGCCACACCTGGGCCAAAAGGTGCGGTGTCCAGGAAGGCACGTCAGCTAGTTTATGCTGGTATCTGCCAGAAAGGAGGAGAGTCTCAGCCAAGCCCTGCGACTACAGGCAACTGCGGCTGCCATCAAGAGGGCACAAGAATCCCCAATGTCCAGGGCTGTCCGAAGCTGCTGATTGGCAACAGCCCAGCCCCGATCCTGGACCTGCTTGACCGTGGTCTGCATGTCAGTGGGGAGGTGTGGGAGGACTTCATTCAAAGACCCCAAGAGGGCATGGGAGAAGTGTGCCATGACGACGGCCGAACCTGCCTGATGAAGGCCTAAAGAGGAGGCTGCATAGACCTTTCGAGCCGAATGATCCAAGAGTTTGGATTCTTTTTTGGGAGGCCAGTCAGTGTCGGCAGAACTGCCAGTATGCCTGAACACAGAGGTGGTCACCAGGCTCTTGGCCGAAGGGTGCTCTGTGAATCACACAAGGGACCCCATGGGCACCGCATGCTTGCGGGCCATGCGGGCAGACGCAGCTGGACAGGAGGCAGGGCACTGCCAAAGTTCTAAGGCTGGGACAACTATGGCCTCGGCCACAGGAAAGGCTTCCGTCAGGGTATGCCCTCTCTTGAGGATGTCCGTGAGAGGGTACTCTGCCTTTTTCTGGATAAGTTCCAGGGGCATCTCTGTAGACTCAGAGATGAGGCGAAGAATGCCCTGAAAGGACGAAGGACCTTCCTCCATCTCTAACCCACCAGTCAATTCGTCATCCCCGGGAGGAGAATGTAGGCTGATCACATCCGAATCTGAGGAACTCGGATACAACAGTCGGATCCGCCAGGTCACCTTTGACCACCGAGGGCAATCCGGAGTGACAGTGACCGAAAGACATCGGGAAGCCCAGTGTCTGGTCTATCGAGGAAAGAAAGAACTGGAATCCAAATAGAGAATCATCGACTAGAGTCGGCGACAATGGGTCGATCGGTCGATGATGATTTCAACCTCGTCGATCGACTGGCCAAACGGCAAAACCGAGAAGCCAGTGGCTGAAGAGGCAATTTTGACCAAAGTTGAGACTGCCAGTTCCTGGGACCGAGATCTCTCCCGATCCCAAAAACGTCTTCGTCGAGACGAAGATGATCCTGGGTCCTTTTCCCACTTACGGGACTGGGAGGAGTGCATGCCCGCAGAGCCCTCCCCCTTAGTTGGGAGAGACTGGCATGACTCTTGGAAGGAACCTGAGAAGGTGGAGCCCAGGTTGAGTGGAACAAAGAAGCTCCAAGAGGAAGATTCTGTGGCCTGAGCCGCTTCCTCCTCGAAGGTTGCATCGTTCAATTGCTCAGCAGATCCAGCGACCATGGAAGCCGCCCACGAAGCCTCCTTTGATTTCACGGAGGTTCCATTTTCGGTCTCCCCAACTTCAGGCATGCAAGACAGTCATTGAGGGCGTTACGGTGAAATCGAGACAAAAATCGCGCCGAGTGTCATGGTCAACACTCAGACAATAGGCGCATGTGGTTTGGGGATCAGTGCATGACATTTCTGGCCACAGGAACACTGGCGAGAAATCCGGGAGTAGACTTGTCTTCCATAATTGAAGGTAGGTAGTAATGATCGCTAATGCGAACTAGACAAATTTTCAGAATAACCGAAGGTTTTGAAGCCATGGCCTACAAAATGCGGGAGCATGAAGGAGGCAACCTGACTCTTCCAGCTGAAAGGAAGATCTGGCATTATGGGGCAGAGCTGAGGGACATACCACCCGGGTGGGTGGGAGGAACCAGCTTGAAGACTTCCGGCGATACTTAAAGGGGAAAGGGACATGCCAATGAGTGTGGATGAACAACATATTCACGATCCTAGAAAAAATATTTATTATAGTCAAGGCACCTGGAATTCTGCGATTCTGCGTTTGCAGAATTTTCCGCAGAATTTGCACCATGTTGCAGAATATATAAAGTGCCGAAGTATTCATTGTTTTTGGTGAATTTTCATTCAAATATACTATTGTTTTGTAGTGTCAGGCTTTCCTTCCCATCTCATTTATCCTGAAGCCCCTCTTCTATGCTCACTCAGCATGTGATGTCATCGATGACATCACATCATATTAACCAATAGCTGGACTGCATTCTGCCAGAGAAATGAATAAATCAAGTAGCAGAAATCAGAAAATTCTGCACAAAGCACCAGGGCCCTGATTATAGTAGACCTAAGTGAGTAGCCACCAGGAGAACTTACATGTTACCACCCAGGGCCGAAGACCATGGGACACTGACATCCCACCAGAACCTGGGCTTGAGCAAGTCTCTGTCTCGCTGTCTCTCTCTGTCTTGCTTTCTCTATAGTTGACCCCCCCCAAGCATTCCTTAATACTCTCTCAACCTCACTTACATATTTGTGTGTATGCCTCATTGGTACTGCCAGCTTGTGAGGTAACCCGTGAGGAGGGCGCATGGGGAAGGGCGCCGTCCGTAACGGTGACTCCTTCTCTGCGAAATCGCTCACGGCGATGGGAGGGTAGGGAGACCGGATGGGGGTGGGTGAAATGGACAACAGGATGTCGCTATATGTATGCACAGGCGCGAGCATGGGCTGGGAGGGGCGGAGGAGCTGTGCGGTGTGGCGCTGCGGTGGGTTGCCGAGCACTTGTCGTGGGTTGGCCTGTGGTTGGGGTGGGTGAGGTACCAGGATCGGGTCCAGGGCGCTGTGCAATTTATTGAGCCCGGCCCAACCTTTAATTTACATGCTTGACCCCCCGACATGCACCCTGGAGTTGAGAATCCTTAGTAGGTGGGTTTAGAGGGCGGGCACAGCCCACACAGAAAGCACTGAAAGTTATGTCCCCGGCGCCACTGTCCTGTGCGCTGGCGGTGTCAGAGTGCCGAAAATGTTTTCGGCACTCTGTGCGATGATGACAATCGCCTTTAGGCTTTCGCCATTATCACATGGAACCACTTGTAAAGTGCTTTGGGATACAGTGTGCATTAAAGGTGCTCTGTACAATCAAATATTTTCCATGTTACTTTTCAGATGAGGCCCTAATACTGTTTTGGCAACTGTCACATGAGATTGTACATGTGAAAGAGATTTTACACAGCCCGTAGTGACAACAGTAGTGGTCAAATTCATGCCGCAGCAAAATACAGAAAACCATTTTCTTGATAAACTATAGATAGAAACTGCTTTGTGAACATGGTATAGTGAAACAAATTACTTTAAGTGTACGGGGTGCCTCAGCTCATCAGGCTACTAGCCAGCTCAACTCAGCAACAGTCTTAACTAACACGAACTGTCTAGTCCTTAAACCTATAAACAGAGGTGAGAAAGAAGTGTCCTCAACTGGGACTTGAACCCAGGCCCCTTTACACCTATAAAGCATTTATAAAGAGTTTTCACTAGAGAATCTATGTGAGCTGTGTAAGTCAGGCACACTACCAAGAAAAACGCCACCACGCTATACTGCCTGGGGAGGTAGTACAGCATAGTGGTAAAGAGCACTGAGCTGCAAACCTGGAGAACTGAGTCTGAATCCCACAGCCACCACCTGCATACTGTGTGACCATGAGCAAGTCACTTAACTTACCTGTTGCTTCCAGGACGCACCTGGAAACAAGTCTTGGTGAACAAATTCAACTCTTACTTCACCTCCTGTGCCTCTGCTCTGCTATCCTCCCTTCCACCTCCTCTATTTGTTGCCCCCAATCCCCCCAGCCTTCCCTCTCCACCTACCTCCTTCTCAACAATCCCCCGCCGCTTCCTTGGATGCCCTGCACACCTCAACCCATCTAAAGGTAGCTCACTTTATGGACTAGACCCTAAGCTGCTCCATCAGCTCCCACAGTTGCTGCTCCTTTATCAGCTCTTCCATAGCCTGTCCTTTGATACAAGCAACTATCCCATCAATCTGGAAGCACACCGCTGTTCTCCCACTGCCCAAGGTGGGGATCCAATCACGCTTGCTAACTATTGCCCATATCCTTCTTCCTACCTTTGCTAAACTTCCACGAACACCTGGTCCTTTCTCAACTCTCCTCCTTCCTTTCTGACTCTAACTTCTTAACTCACTCCAATCTGGGTTCCGGAAGAACCATTCCACTACTACCTCCCTGATTAGGCTCATGGACTCTATCCTCTCAGGGATGGAAAATGGCCAAATCACATCAGCCATTTTTGTTGACCTTGCTAAGGCTTTTGACACTGTCTCCCACCCCCTTCTATTAACTTCCTTCTCCTCGGCTGGTTTAACTGCCTCTGCCCTAAACTGGTTCAGTGCCTACCTAGTAGGAAGGACCCAGTCAGCCAGAATAGCTGATTCCATCTCCCCCCCTTCCCATCCATACTGGCATACCTCTGAGATTCATTCTGGGCCCCATTCTTTTTTCCATTTTCTTAAATGACCTTCCCTCAGTCTGCTCGTCCATCTTTATCCACATGTACGCCAACGATACCGTCCTCTATTGCTCAGGACAATCCTCTGTTGATGTTGAAACCAGACTTCAGCATGACTTCTACAAAGTTCAGCACTGCTCTTCCTCCCATCAACTCTCTCTCAATGCCAAGAAGACAGTCTCAATTACCTTCGGCACTAGGCAGAGACTCTCTAGGCTTCCCACCCAGCCCTCCTTCCACACCCTTGATGGACAGTTCTTGATGATACTTCATCTTTTAGGTACTTGGGGGTTTGACTCAACCAAAATCTAACTTCTCTGGACATGTGGATGCCATCCTGAAGAAACTGCACCCCAAGCTTGGTGCCCTCTACAGAAACCGTAGCTGCCTCCCACTACCGGCTAGGCGTGAACCTGTCCAGAAGATGATCCTACCAATTTTTAACTACTGTGGTATAGTCTACAGTGCCGCTCCCAAATCTTCCTTACACAGGTTGGACATCCTTTTTAACGCTTTCTGTCGCTTCGTCCTCAACTCACCCTCCTCTACCCATCACTGTAATCTCTACTACTCGCTGGCCTTCCCCTCATTAGAAAATTGCCACCTTCTCCACTGTGCCAAATCTGTATCAAAATGTTGGTTTGGAACCCTACCCCCTTACCTTAACTCCCTTCTCTCCTCCCACCCTTCCCCAGCCCACTCCTGTAAATCTTATGACCATCGTTTAATGGTTGTACCACGTTGTACTACAGCTACTGGCCAGTCAGCCTTCTCTCATCGCCTCCCTAAACTTTGGAATGCCCTTCCCCCTACTCTATTACCCTGGCCCTCCAAAACGTCTGCTCTCCAAATTGCAACTGCAACTAAGCTCCTCCCTACCTTACACCTCGGTAGTGCTAGCCTTCTGTCAGCCTGAGCCTCCTTCTGTTATAGCTCTGTACTCAAATGTTTGCACTTATTGCCTCTGCAAGTTGAAATCACTGAATATTACGACAGCACTGATTAAATCTTGTTACCATGTTTGTGTTCATTTGTTCTCCACTAATTTTGTACTGGGTTTGTAATGTTCTGTTAATGGTTTTATATTCTATGTTTCCCTGTACCCTCTCCCCCAGGATGTACCGTGAGACATGCAACTTGCTGTTCAGTGTACCCTTCCTGGTGAAACATTTCAATAAAAATAAAATTAATAAAATGTGCCTTTACTACTTAAAAATTGTAATACATAAAATATATATTTGAAATTTAGTACAATTTCAACAGATGTGTTATCAAGGGCAATGAAGTGAACAAAGTATTGGATCTGATACCTTGTATTGGACCAACAAAAATTTTAGTTCACAAGCTCTTAAGTTCACATAGAGCCTTCTTCAGCTTGAAAGCCTGGGTACTAAAATCTCCTGTTGGCTCATGGCACAAATTAGTTTGGGAACCTTGATTTAGCAGTTTCTGCTAATTGGCAAAATTCTGATTAGCAACTAGTCAGGTTTGAGAACCAGTTTCACTAAATCGTTATTTATACCACAAGATGCAGCCCAGAAGAGTGCAATTGTTTGAGGGGGAGGGGGAGTCAAATATGTGGGAAAAATGACCGTAGTTCTGTACATTTTGCCACTTCTGTGTGAAAAAATTACCACAGTTCGAAAATGTTTACTGCAGTGCGGAAAATAAGTCAACTGGCAACTTCTGTTTATCAAGGTTGCACTGAATTAGCAAGTTGTATTTTTTGGGGGCAACAAATTGTGATGTGAACCTGCTTAATTTATACGTTGGTTGTTTTTTTTTTAACAGAAGAGACACACTAAGCCGAAAGCTTATTTACAGGTGCGACCTGGGAGAACAAGGAAGTTAAGTGACTTGCTCAGGGTCACACAGTATGCAAGTGGGGGTTGTGGGATTCAAACCCAGGTTTGCAACTCAGAGCCTTAAACCACTGCACTATATTGTCTCTTGAAAAAGATTCAATTTAGGTTATTTTTAAGGTCAAGGTTTACTGTGGTTGAATGAAAGGTTTCAAATCACTTACTTTGTTCTTCTGTTTGTTCAAGAACTAATACCGCTGGAAACAATTCTCTGCAAGATCGAGAAGAATTTACCATTACCATCATTACTTATAATGATGTCGCTGAACAACCAGTTAATTATCTGAAGCAATGTTCTGCAGACTGACGAACAGCGGACGTACTGAATGAGATGCAGTTAACGGTGCCGAATATCACAGAGGAAACCATACGTTTTAGATATGTTTCAGCTTATATATATAAAATTATTTAATACTTCTTAATTTCTGCCTTTTTATTATATTTATGCAAATTAATTTGAAACCAAGATCCTGTCCATTAGACTTCCGTCCTCTGGCTACTTGTCTACACCCAACATCATAATTCACTACTATACTACATCACAATCATTTCCATTGCAACAGATTCTGATATCACAAGCAAAGAACTATGATGCCAGGCACAGACAAGCAGCCAGAGCACAGGAAGTCTAAGGAACAGTGGTCCTGTTTTGGTGTTGACAGGTGTAGTTATGAAGAACAAACTCAGCACAGAGCCACATCAATTTATTTATTTATTTATTGAATTATTTCACCAGGAAAGGCACACTGAGCAAAACGATACTCGTCACCCGGTGCGACTGAGAGGAAGGGTACAAGGGGAGGATAACATGCAGGCTATCATAATAACAATTAGGCAGTTACACAGAAGAGAAAAGTAATAGTTGGTTACAACATTTGTAGCAGACAGCTAAAAGCGTATACCAGAGGAATACACATAACTGTTATACATACATAGTACAGATTGGTGCTGTAGATTAACACTTGGGGCTAAAACTAGGCAGGCCAGAGAGAGACAACAGTGTTAGACAAAATTGCTAATGTGATGCTATAAACATAATATTCCAGCCATAAATAACATTACAGATTCATTTATTTAGTTATTTTTAAAAACAGTGACAGACGTGCACTGTTTGCTGCCAGACACGCACTTGTGGACATCTGTGTGCAAGAATACATGCACCCTGTAGTGACAGATGTACACTGTGTGCTGCCCTACGTGCAACCTGTACTAGCTGATATGTTCCCAAATGTGACAAATAAGCACTGTGTACTGCCAGGTGTGTACCTGTACTAGCACACACACATCAACGCAGTAGGGGAGATGTGTAACTTATGCTGCCAGGTGTGCACCCTGTGTGAGCAGATATGCACCCAGTAGTGACAGATGTGCACTGTGTGCCACCAGGTGTGCACCCTGTGTGAGCAGATATGCACCCAGCAGTGACAGATGTGCACTGTATGCTGCCAGGTTTACACCCTGCACTAGCACGTACATATCCACGCAGTGGGAGAGCTGTGTAACTTGTACTGCCAGGTCTGCACCCTGTACTACCAAATATGCACCCAGTAGTGATAGATGTGCACTGTATGTTGACAGGTGTGCACCCTGTACTGGCAGATATGCACCCATCAGTGACAGATGTGCATTGTGTATTGCCAGGTGTGCACTCCGTATGTTGACAGGTGTGCACCCTGTACTAGCAGATATGCACCCAGCAGTGACAGAGGTGCACTGTGTGCTGCCAGTAGTGACAGATGTGCATTGTATGCCACCAGGTGTGCACCCTGCACTAGTACATATGCACCCAGTAGTGACAGGTGTGCATTGCATGTTGCCAAGTGTGCACCCTGTACTAGCAGATATGCACCCAGTGGTGACAGATGTGCACTGTGTTGCCAGGTGTGCACCCTATGCCAGCAGATATGCACCCAGCAGTGAAAATGTGCATTGTATGCTGCCAGGTGTGCACCCTGTGCTAATAAATATGCACCCAGCACTGACAGATGTGCATTACATGCTGCCAGGTGTGCACCTGTATGAGCAGATATGCACCCAGCAGTGACAGATGTGAATTGTGTGCTGCCATGTGTACACCTTGTACTACTAGAGATACACCTAGTAGTGACACAAATGCACTGTATGCTGCCAGATGTTCACTCTAACCCTCAACCTCCAGAAGCAGCATTGGTTAGTACGAGTTTCCAATTTAGTGTTGCTTCCCATCCAACCACAGAGTAAATAATGATCCCTTGCAAACGCAACCTTGAAAAACTGAAGTATCTCTTCTCCAAGTCTAATTAAATCAGCCAGGGTCAGTGAGTGCACCTCAACCCCCCCCTTGATATTCTCTTGTTACAGAAGGAAACTGAACGGCTCAAGCTTCCTTTCAATTCTCTGTATCAAGCTTGCGAAATAAATACTGCAAAGAAGCAGACACTGGGGCCTCGTTCTTCTGGAGCCTTGCAGTTGCCTGTAAAACTGTTCAGAAATAGATCCCTGACCTACCTCTCAATGTCCTGACCACAAGGGATATCCCTCATTTTACCCCATAAAATTGCTCTGTCCCTCATGGATAAGGTGCTGCCCACAGATAATGTGCTGTGTATTCGGACTTTAAAGCAGAAATTCACAAGATTCTAAGATGCCACATCAAAAATACGTTGTACTAGAACTACGATGGCTTCCACAGTGTTCTGAGCATGTGTCTCCATGTTCAGGGATATGTCCCTCATTATGAGGGTCAGCGTCCATCACCATCCCCTCATTTTGAGTGTCCATGTCGTCACTTCAGAGATAAAAGTTGAATGATACCTATGCCATGCACTCCCTCACAGCAACAAATCCAACAGAAAGTAATAGCTCACTAACAAATATGTAAGGTAGAGTACTGGCATTCTCATACTAGGGAAAACACTGCAGGTCTTGAACACCTGAACTATTCTGTGTTGGGCTGCATTCTCTCACGCAGCACTTCAGAGAGAGAGAGAGAGAGAGAATGCAGTTATACCTGACCAGTTGATACAGTATTACAAACCAGAATCTAATCCCATATGAGCAGGTGGGGGGTGCCAGCTGGGCCAGTGCTGGGGTAGGACTGCAGCAATCACCACCACCACCCTGTCAGGACAGCAGTGTTACCAGGGCAGCAGCGGACTCGAGACATGATTGGCATCACCAGAGGACAGCGCTCTCACCTCTCTCACTTGCCGCAGCTGTAGTTGGCATCTTTAAGGGACCGTGAGCCACCCGGGCTCCACTCTGTATTGACCCACCATGCTCACTCAATAGCTGCTGCACCTCCCACCCATAAGGAAGACAAGGTCTGGGAGCTAACGCTGGGGTTGGGGGTGGTATAGTGGGGGGGGTGCAGGTAGGGCTTTATCTGCTAAACTGGCTGCCATTTCCTTGTTTTGTCCCTCCTCTGACAGCCCATTGAGGGGATGTCGGGTGCATGGTGCACTGACATCCGTGAATCAATCCCTTCCTGAGGTTACCTGTACTCCCTAATGTAAATCACATGACTTCTGCCAATCAGCGTACAGAGTCACTGTACATCTTATCCTCCATACAGTAGCCCCTCGTGCAGGGTGTTAAAAGTGGAATGTTCCACTTCAGAGCTGTGGGGGGGAGGAGACAGCTAAAAACTTTTGAAATGTAACAAAATACTTAAAACATCATATAATAAATCACTCTAGCCAACTCGAGTGATTTATAAAACCTCAACAGGGCCTCCACGGAGTGCTCTCCATAGTATGAGACTGGTGAGGTTTGGGCACACAGAACCGCTCAGCTTCACTTCACAGTCCTCTCGCCCAAACCTCTGGCTCAGAATCTCTTATACTACAAGAGACACCCCGTGGAGGCCCTATACACTTATAGATGCAGTACCACCTGTAGCCGTCCAGGTGGCAGTAGTCCTGTGAAGGCCTGACCCTCCCTTTCTCCCGAGTTGGAGCACATACTCCAGAATGCTTGATTCTCCTGCCCTGCTGGTCTCCAGAATGCAGTCACGGTATCACAAGTGGCAACACTGCTGCTGCTCAACAGGTCGGCACCATTTTGTCCCCTCAGACTCAGAAGAATAAATAGATGGATAACCCACAAATCAGTAAACAAACAAGTGAGGAAGCAGAAATGAAGTTTTGGAACTACAATGGGAAAAACAGATGAAATATGTGTCTGTCAGGTGTAAGGACGTGTGTGTGTGTGTGAACAGGGACGTAAAGTTTTAAAAGTCAGCAGAAAATAACACACTAAAAAAAGTTTGATTTCCTATACATGTATGGTTCAGGTTTCACTAAAATATTTCAAAACAGCCAGCCCAGTGCGCTGAGGGTTGTAGGCTGGACGCCACACCTGCGCCATGCCGGCGACCCGGGTTCGGGAACAGACTCGGGTTGCCGGGGGTTGGCACAGGGGAGGGAGGATTGAGCGTCCCAACGGATGCTCTCCTCCCTCAGAGGGGGAACGCCAACCCCGAAAATGCCAGTGGGAGCACTGGCACTCGAGGGGGCTTGTGGCTCCGTTCATAGAGTCCGGGGAGGGGAGACGTTGGAAGGTGCTTGAGAGAGACGTGCGTATGCATGTCGCCTCTCTGGGCAGCTCTGCGTCCTTGTGCCCGGCTTGTCCAGAAGCGAGGCTATAGGAGGACAGAAAACAGAAAAAAACCTTGACGCCACTAGATGAAAGGCGGCTCCATCTAATAAGGGACCACCGATCCCCAGGACAGACCCCGCTGTGCAGGAGAGGAGGAAGAAGCACTCTAGGGGCAGATCCGGGGGCCGAAAAGGATGGCAGGTCTGAAGGAGGGGAACG
Source organism: Neoceratodus forsteri (assembly GCA_016271365.2). Classification (NCBI taxonomy): domain Eukaryota; kingdom Metazoa; phylum Chordata; order Ceratodontiformes; family Ceratodontidae; genus Neoceratodus; species Neoceratodus forsteri. The sequence goes on from JADMNL010000032.1 coordinate 38,582,370, forward strand.
AAGGCAGAGGAGGAGGATAAATACAGAAAAACAAACAAAAAATATTTCAAAACACTGCCAGAAGAGTGACACTCAAATATTCAAGTCATTTTTCCACAAAATGATCCAGAACCATTTATTTGCAAGAGAGAGTTGATGGCGTCTTTGTCTTGGTTTACTGCGGTGGAGTTCACTGACAGTTTTCAGTGGTTCAGCGGGCCAGACTGCTAGAATGTGATCAACAGACCAGAGCAGGAGGGGGGCTTCTACGTTTCATACACTTCATTTACCCTTTGTTTACCCTAGTTAGTGCATCTAAAAAAATGCAACAACTGATTTTTTTTTAGGTGGGCTCTATTTCTGCCCAGATGCACTGCTGGGAAGGACTGAAGCTAAGCAAGAGCTAGTAACTTGTCCAATGTCCCATTCTGAGCCAGTGGCTGTGGTGAGATTTGAACCTATGAACTCCCTTGTTATATTTCGGTGCTCTAACCACTAGATGACACCACCTTCCTATCCTGGAAAACTTACCAATTCCTTTCCCATGGATTCCATCAATAGATAGCTGGACTGTGACCTGGTTGGTGGGGTGGGGGGGATGCCTTAAGACAATTTTAGAACAGACTCAAAATACTGACAAGATTTTTATTTTCATATGTAACAGATTTGGCCAGAAAAGCACACAGAGCCTATCAGAACTTGTTCTTGGTAGGTCCTGCCCAGATCTGTAGAGAGAACAAATGAAACATCCTGATTAAAATTTCCCATTTGAGACTTTATTTTATTAATTGAAATTTGTTTAACCCTCTGCCATCAAAGCTATCTCAGAACTTTCATCCCCGATGGCGGGAGTTGTGTCTGCTCTCGCTGACCACTGTTAAAACCTTGCATTTCTGCTGGCCCACTGGCGCAGTGGTTGGAATTCCGCTTGCGACGCCAGCGACCTGGACCCGAGTCATCGGAGGGCTGGGGAGAGGGATTGAGTGTCCTAGGGACTGCTTTCCTTCTCCGGGGGGAAGGCTGGGCAAATGTCCGATGCTTGATGGACCCCTGGGGAGGCCAGAGGTACCGCAGCAACCGGCATTCAGAAGCAACTCGGAGGGGCGGGATGGACGCTGGACGTCATTGCATGTTCCCACCCCCCACGTACAGTCTACAAAAAAACTCTCCCATGGACGACCCTAGCCTGCCTGGCCTTCATCAACCTCTAGGACCAACCCTCAGACCTAGTCCTGGTTTGCGGCGCTGTAGCGGGCAGTATCGCACCCCACCCTGGGGGGCAAGCTAGGGGGGTATCTGAGGGGTCGTGGTATAATGTGGAGGTGGAGGCAGGGGTCCGTGACCAGGTTGAGATGCCGGGTCATCCGTGGTGGAGCAAAAAGCATAATAAATGAAAAAAAAAGGAAAAACTTGTATTTCTGTCCTCTGTTGCTTTTATGCATAATTCTTTTATTTGGTGTAGTGTACACTATTATTATTCCTGAGAATCTCTGTACTTGTCATCGGTCGTTCTTTGTACCTGTTGTTTCTGTAATTAATTCCAGGTCGAACCTGAAAAGGGGACCTTTCACCAAAATCAAATAAATAGACATAGAAGTAATCTAGGTAGGCAAGTAGTGATACAGAAACAGTCCTGGTTCCTGTTGTGACTGGGGGTGGGGTACAGATATCTGGGAGGGGGAGACAGTTAAGCATGAACAAATAATATTATATGGGGCTTTTGGGGACACAGGGCCATGTGTCCTTGCTGCTCCAACAGCCCATCGGTCACACGTCTTATGTACTAAAGTGACTCAAAAGAAACTGTGCTAGACTTCCAGAATTCAGTCTATGACCCCCTCCCCAATGTTAGGTCCTGGACCAAAAGCAAAAGCTATCATGAGCCCTGTTACACACAAGATGGTACTATAAATCAAATGATGCACAAGGCTGTGTACAGAAATAAATCGATACAGCAATTCCGTATCTGGTATAATTCAGATACTGATCTGTAGCTTATTAACAGTAGCACCGGAAGCCAGCTGGCTAGCGCAGCGATAGCACTACTGCTTGCTATCCAGATGACCTGGGTTCATGCCCCGAGCCTGGGATGTCTAGTGCTGACTGGTGAGGTAGGGTTCTATCATCTGCCTTAGATGCCTTCTGCATTATTTGTTTTGTTTTATTTATTTATTTTTTTTTACTTTTAAACTTTATGGTTATTGTTTTCACAGAAACATACAGTTACTTACCTAACAATCAATCTATAAGCATGAGGGCGCCACCCCTCTTAATACACTCAGTGTGAATGAACATTGAAAGTTACCAGACACATCAGTGAGGGGTAATTCTGAAAAGGAGATAAAACAAACTGTATCGAAAAGGCTGTTAATAAAGCCCATGAGTTACATGGTGATACTTTAGAACAATGTTCTTCACAAAGTCTCCAGTTCCTAACCCTACCAGAGGGTATAGTTATTTGCACTCATCACGCATTCCTTTAGTTGTAACACCAAATTGGTGCTCACCTTAGAGCAAAAAGCCCTTACCTAATCTCTGCAGGTCTTACAGGCCCCACTCAGTCCAGCTATATCCCAGAACAATGTTAGATGTAGTTCAACATAATCAGAGAAAAATGTCAGCTAAGTTATATTTTTCAAACGACTGAATGTTAGAAATATGCATATACCACATACTCAGAAGCAGCGTTTCAACATGCAGCAACAGGCTGCAATTATGTATTAACTCAAAACAAGCTTCCAAAAAAGCTTCCACTTCAGAACTCTAGGACAGTCTGGTTTAAGCAATCCAGGGGGAACAGGACATTTAACAAAGAATTTTAATTAAAGTATTTTAATTATAGTAAACTCTGCCCTGGGACTAATGCAGCCGCATGTCAAAAGTACCTGACTCGTCACAGCACATTTACAGTGGTACTCCAGATTGGGTCTTCCTCTTCTGAGACCGACTCTTCATCCTGACGCCGACGGGTACAATCCCGGGTGTTCCTCTGGGCCCATTTCGTGGCATCTGCGAGGTCTGTAAAGATAAAGACTCTCCCTTGATGGGCAATTCGTTGACGCACTGGGAAGATCAAGCCGTGCAAAACCCCAGCCTCCCGCAACAGTGCTCGCACCCTTTCAAGCCCTTACGCTTCGCCTCGTATGCGAGCTGAAGTCGGGAACATCTTTTATCTGCTGACCATCCTGCAACAAGGATTTCTTTAAACTGGCCAAGGCTAGCAAGCGATTCCTCAAACCCGTTTTGTTTTATTTTTAACCAGGAAGTGGACTGGGCATAGCCCTTTTTCAGCCACACCCGACACATAACGTTACAGTACAAAAATTACATTTACACAATATACAAAATAATTATTCACATTTACAAACAGTATCACAATATAATTTCTTTAACATTAAATGTTTAAAATGAGATTCAGAATGTGCTTTTTGAATCAATTCTCCATATTCATTTAAAAATGAAGGAGCATACCAGGAAAACGCTTTCCTACTCATTTGTAACTTGAAAACAGGAATGGTATATTGATTTGGACAATTTTGTCTTGTACCTCGACCATGATCTTTAACAACAACTGATTTGGATAAGGACAAGGGATCTATTGAAAATTTTATCTGAAAAACAAAATTTACTAGCAACTCCTTCCATTGTATGACTGCCTCCTTGTGGCTTAGGGGAGGAGGTGTCAAACTGGAAGGATGGTGCTCCCTGACGGAGCAATCTTACATCTGCACATACCAGCTCACTTGGCCTGTGATATGGAGGTGTCACATGACCAGAGCGAGACCTGCAGGGGAGTTCCGAAGGAGGGGAGTGACCTGCCCATCTCTCCGATGGCCCTGATAAGTGTAAGACCAGGCCATTCCACAGGAGCACGGCTGCTGGGCAGGAGAAGGGGTTGGGCTACAGGGCAAAAAAATAAGGAGCGGACTTGGAACAGATAAAATCTTCTCATACCACCACACCCAAGTGGATTGCTTGGGCTGCCTCCTCATTACCAGCTCCTACATCTGGTATTCCTGGCATGTTGACTGAACTATTCACCTTGAAGGCCTGGTCCCCCTCTGAGGCCCCGTCTATAGGGGACAAGCTACAGGTTACCTGCCCGGGGGCCAGAGTTAGACGTGAGTGAAGGTGGGAATGGAGTATCAGACTACAAGGGTTCCACAGGGGGGAAAGGGATATTGAGAGTGATGGAAGGAGCTTCCAGGTCAGGCTCAGGGTGCTTGAAAAAGAAAGTATTAAAAAAAAAAAAAGATGTGGAGAAGAAATATTCCTAATCATGGCATATTTCTGGGGGTAAAAAACAAACAAAAGAATACCACCAGATTAAAGGAAAGCTGTCCAAAATGTGGGCTCCTGTCCCCGGGCAGCTTACCCTCTGGTTCAGATTTTAACAGCAAGAGCGGCATTTTTCGGCGCCGCAACTTGCTGTATTTTAATTTTTAAAACTTCAGAACCCGGAGTATGGAGGAGGCAGGGGCGCCCATTTGCTGAAAAGGTGCGGTGACGCACTTTGTTTTAATACTTTTGTATTGAAGTGAGTGGTGTGTCGCTGCACCTTTCAGCAAATGGAGCGTCCCCTGCTTCCTCCATACTTCTGGGTTCCAGAGTTTGTGGAAATTAAAATACAGCAAAGTTGTGGCGCAGGAAACATGCTGCTCTTGCTGTTAAAATCTAAATCGAGGGCAGCTGTCCGGGGCAGGAGCCCACATTTGTGACAGCTTTTAAAAGAGACTTTGGTGGAAGAGTCTTTTTGGGAGGGGTTACGGTATATCTCAGCCATATGCGCTGCTTCACTGCGCTGAGGAGAAGCCTGTAGCCGGGGTTAAGGAGGTTTGGGAGAAGGAGGGGAACTGCATGATCTCAGAAGAGGATTAGGCTCGGAGACTTGGGAGAGGTTGGAAGGTTACGTCCTTCCCCACCTGGCAAAGGTTTGTCTGGAAGGTTTTAAATTTGTTATTTCAGAACCCCCACAATAACTAAACATTTCGACACATACACTGCAGACTGCTGGAGAAAATACAGCGTGTTGGGGTCACACTGGCACATCTTTTGAAGTTGCCCCAAATTACGGCCCTTTTGGAAAGTGGTATAAGCTATGGTAGCACAGATCTTAAACATAACTGTCCCAAATATCTTCACAGACTGGGTGCTGGGTCTCCCCGCGATGGTAAAACTGCCTCCTGATATTCAAAAAGTGGTCCTTATCTTTAGTACTGTGGCACTTAAATGTATTACACCATACTGGCTAAAGAAGGACCCCCCTCCACTAAGGCAGAATGGAGGACAGAGTGCATCCCATACATGAAATGGCCAAATTGTCTTTTAAGGAGAGAAATATCTTGCTAGATGGCAGGTGTAGCAGCAATGGGAATTGAGAAATTCAGGGTTGCCTGAGTTTGCTAGAGAAGCGCCCAGGGAATCATTTAACCCTCCCACCCCCCCAGCGTCTCACGCCTGACCTGTGGAGAGGTTATTGCCCCCCTCTCCCCAGTTGGGATTTTGGATAGGACTGCAACTTTGGGCTCCTCTGCCTAGGCGCAGTGGGAGGTCAGCTTAGGTATGCCCTCTGTCTGGACCCCTCCCCCATCAGGAATTCCATATCTTGAGCTTAAAACTGTTCTATTCAATCTCTCTCTAATGCTTGGAGACCGCCAAAATCAGACTCACGGATGTTGTTGAGGCGGAAGTATCAATTATGACAGTACACTATGGTGCTTGGTTAAATCTGTGCCAACAATACCCCATATATTACCTGGATTGCAGCGTGAGACAGAACCACACCATCCAGGTAGTTGCCCCCCCTTGTTGCCCATTGTGGAGTTTGTTATATTTGTTAAGGGGGGTGCTGGGGGCATAGCCCCCCTTAGAAACTTATGGATGTACTGCCGTTCGGTGGTGGCCATCGTCGGTATTGTCCACGCGGTGTTGTACCGTGCTATTTTGTCGTTGAGGACTTGACCAGGAACCGTACACTATAGTGTTTAGTTTAACGTTTGTTGCTCTCTTATATGCATTTGTTCTGAGCTGTATTAGTTACTTTATTATTGTGCATTAGTAGCATTCTCAGCATTATAATCTGTATGTAGTGTTATCGCTTGAGAACTGAAGTCTGTGCAAGGTTTATCCTGAAAGTTCTCCATGTAACAGACTGCACTAAATGCCTACTCTTATTACTACCTGAATAAATCTGAGTTTCAAAAAAAAAAAAAAAAAAAAAGAGTCTTTAATGACTCGGATGAAATGTTGAACAAAAACAATGTTTACACACATTTCAGCTTGTGTTTCTGGATTTAGTTTACTCTTTTACTTAACTACACACATCATGATGAAAACAGGATCACTGCCCCTCAGACTTCATCAGCTCTGGCTGTCTGTGTACACCTGACATCATAATCCTGTGTTTATAATACCACAGTTGTTTCCATAGAAACAGACTGTAATGGTCACAAACAGAAGACTGTGATGCCGGGGATAGACAAGGAGCCAGAATCTAGGGGACAGTGATTCTTTTTTCAATGCAAATCGCGTTACTGCACTACATCCGGTGGTTGTTTTTAAAGAGACAGTCACACACACCCTCCTGCCATGGGCTGCATATGACCATTTTAAACTAAAATGGGATGGTTTATAGCAATTTAAACACAGAGGCCAGGATATTCAAAGCAGTTGTGCATGGCACAACTGGGTTGCAAACGTGCATCTGCAGCACTGCGCCATGCAGCGATATTCAGCGGGAACCAGAGCACAGCGCAAGTAGCAGTGCACCAATGTGCAACTTCAATGAATGCATGCGCAAGGGCAGGGGGCGTGCCCATGAATATGAGAAACGCGCATATTCAACCCCTGACCCATGGCGTAAGTGTGGAGCAACGGCCAGATGTGCCGAGCAGACTTGAGCCTATAATTACAGGGAGCAAGCAGGGGAACAGCACTTGTGCCAGAGGGGAGAGAGAGAGAGAGACACATAGAGGTAAAAACAACCAGACCCTGGAGGGAGGGAACAGAAGGGAAAAGGGAGACAGAGCCAGTGAGGGACCGAGGGAAAGGAACAGGCGGTCACAGGGGTGTGGGACACAGGTAGCTGTGGAGTGTGAGCCAGAGGCAGGGGACGCAAGAGGGAGCCAGGCAGATTGACAGGCACTGCCCCACGGTGGCAAGCGGACCACTGGAGCTGACCGCCCAGGGAGAGACAGGACAGCAGGGGCCATGGCCAGCACAGCCTTCCAGATGGAGGCCATAATGAGAGGTGTGAGGAGACAGGAGGCAGACAGGAGACAGAGCGACGTTGCCGTGGAAGGGCCCGTCGGCGGTACGCCCAGAACAGGTGGTACCGTCCCCGCATCAGCTTTGAGAACCACTCTGATATGGAGATTGTGGGCCGGTATCGCCTGAACCAGGCAATTTTTTTTTTTACTCTATTTTTATCCCCCTCAACTTCTCCACTCAATCTGAACTCCCAATGCTACAAGCATTACCACCTACCCAACTTTCACGGTCCACCCCTAGAGCACCTCAGCTCGACTCCCCTACTGCCTGAAGAATCCGGATTAACCCCGGGCGGGGTGAGGACAAGTTCCCCCTTACCTTATCCCCGAAAGTTCCACATGGAGAGGGCCTTGGCACAGCGGAGTCTGCCCTGAATCTTCGTCGGTGGTGGCACGCCTGCTTGCTGGGGAGATCGTCACCTAGGAGAGGTGAAGGATTTTTCCTCTGTCCCCGACGTGCAATGGGGAGCAAGGGGTCAGGCGCATGCAGAAATGTGTGTCCGCCCCAGTCCCCTGCCAGCGTCAACCCACTACGATGCTGCGCTCACTATGCACGCGTCCCCAGTTCACTGGGAGGAGGCGGTATTGGTGGAGAAAGCTGCAGAACACCCCGGAGAGGAGAGCAAGCCGCTGGGTATCGATCCTTCTCCCCGGTCGACCCACCGGATCACTCCACCGAGCGTTCTCAACCCGGTCACCAGCGTGGAGCCGAGTGTGGTGTGGTGTCCAGTGCCTCAACCTCAGCCACCAGGCCAGCCCTGAACCGCTGATTCTGAGGCAGCTCTGTGAGCTGTGCAGTGAGGAGATGCAGGCACCCATTAGACGGAGCCACGCCTCTGACAGTGGAGATGAAGGTGACAGCCGCCATGTGCCTGCTCACCATGGGCACCTTCCAGAGACCAACAGGGGACACCACAGGCATAACCCAGTCGGTCACGTGAATGCCTCCTCCCCATTCCCCAACGCCTGCTGCCACATGCTCGCGGATACATCCAGTTCCCTCAACACACAGCAGAGCTGCACGGCAGCCATGCAGGACTTCCACAGGGTAGCACAGATGCCTGGCGTGCTGGGGCCATTGACTGCACCCATGTGGGTATCCACATGCCACCTGGCCCTGAGGGTGTAGCATACGTCAACAGGAAGGGCCACCCCAGTGTCAACTGCCAGGTGGTGTGCGATGCCAGGGGCGCATAACCAATGTCTGTGCCACACACCCTGGGAGTGCACATGATTCATTCATCTGGTACAGCTCTATACTGTGCCACAGGTTCAAGAGTGGGGATATCCCCACGGGCCACCTAGTGGGTGAGTATGGGATGGCCATGGGGAGCTGGGAACAGCAGGGCATTGGAAGGGGCAGGCAGGGCGGGTGCACTGGCAGGGGTGCCAGGGATGGGCATGGGGCACAGGACAGAGGACACCAGGCAGCAGCGGGACAGGCGTGAGCAGCGCAGCAGCGGGCAGGTAGGCACTGTTGTCTTCCTCTACTCCTTACCGGATGGTCAGCGGGGGCGAGGGTGCGGCCATAGCCACCTGTGCCATGTGCCATGTCAGCTGTGTGCTGCACATGTGTACCAGCTGTTGGTGGGATGGGTGTGTGCCCGGCTACCACCGGTGCTGCTGTGGTGTTGCTGCAGCCCTGTGCCACCTGCCTGTCACTGCGCGGTCAGGTGGCCTTTGGGCGGCGGTGTCCACCACTGTGCACTGTCGTGGCATGCTGGGATGTCGACAGGCATTGACCCACCCACTGTGGGTGGCCAGGGTGCCACTTCAGAGGCATGTTCCCACTGTCCACTGCGCACAGTAGGAGGGCATGGTTTCTAGGGACTTGCACTGATCACCGGTCCATTCCTTTGTCATAGGCAACCGGAGGAGGTCATGGCTGCCGCTTTATTGCCGGCTGTTAAGGCAGATAATCCTCATCACCTCAACAACCTTGGAGGTGGCCCAGCAGACCCGGAGGATGGTGCTGTGTGACAGGCAATGGTGGAGGCGGTAGGCCGTGGCCGCCCATAGTTGTCCCTAGTGTTTCCCCTCTTACTCCTGCCATCCCTTCCCCTTCTTTCCCCCATCCCACTGTACAGTCCCTGTCCCCATCCCTCACTCTCCTACCCTTTCCCACCGCATTACTTTGTACATAGTATTGTTTATTACAGATTACTTGCTTAACTGCCTGTGTCCGTGTCTGCTTTGCAGCTGGCAAGTGGAACCATGCTGCAGTGGCATGGTGGGTGTCTGTGTGGTGTGCCTGTGTCGTTGTGTGGGCTGTGCATGGTGGTGTCCTGCCCCTTGGTCAGTGGCTGTGCCTTGGGTGGCCATGGGCTGGCTGTCCAGGATGTGTGACATGTGTGTTGGGCATTGTGTACCAGGGTGTGGCTAGCCGTGGTCTGGGTGGGTGGGGGCTTGGCATCCAGTGGGGGGTTCCAGTAGCAGCTCTCCCTTGGCCGTTGGTGCCACCTGTTCCCTGCATCCAGTGCCCTGGTGCTGGGGGCTGGCTGCCTGTCTGTGCCCTGCAGGCGGTGGTCACCTGTGGCCCACCACTGTGCCTCCCTGCCACTGTCCCCAGCTGTATTTTCCACTGCCTGCCCTGCGCCATCTCTCAGCTGCTTTGCTCCCACCATTGCCTGGGGCTGGTCCTTCTGTGCCTTAAGCATCTCCCTTTGCTCCCTGGTGCATCTCTGGTTGCGCTATGGCGCAGGTCTGGTTGCTCCCTGGTGCACCTCTGGTTGCGCCATAGCGCATCCCTGTGATACTCAGCTGTGTTGCGCTGGCACATGTCACCGGGCGCAACCTCTGAATATTGCATTCACTGCATCATGGCGCATTTGAGTTGTGCTGCGCCAGAGTTGCGCCGGCCTTTGGCGCATTTCTGAATATATGGCCCAGAATATTTTTCAAGGTGGTGGTAGTGGTGGAGTGTTGGGAGACCACACCTCAGAAAGTACATAGACAGGGTAGAGGCAGTTCAGAGGAGGGCAACTAAAATGGTGCAGGGGTTGAACACAAAGGCCTAAAAGGAGAGACTGCGGGATCTCACCATGTACATCCTGGAAGACAGGAGAGAGAGAGAGAGAGAGAGAGAGAGGCAGGTGACATGATAGAGACCTACAAGTACCTCACAGGGGTGAACAGGGTGTGTGTGTGTGTGGGGGGGGGTCTCTTTCAAATTAGATCAGGAGGCATGCAATGAAGCTAGAGGTGACGAGTTCAACAGAGACATGAGAAAATATTTCTTCACTGAAAAGGGTGGTAAGACACCAGGATCACACTGCAAGCGAAGTGGTGGAAACTAAAACAGTGCAGGACTTCCAAGCATGTGTAAGATACAGATAGGGGTATATGTAAGCATTAATCACCGACAGAGGAGGGCTCTACTGGTGGATTAATGCCTGGCTTGGGGGTTGGTGCACCGAGGCCGAAGGCGGTGCCTAACTCCACCCAGCGAGCATTAATCCTCAGTAGAGCCTGACGCTGGAGGTGATTAATGCACTTGTAAGATGGGCAGCACATAATAGGTTTCCGGTTCTGTGTGGCGTGTTCGTTTATGAGAGCGGTAGACATCGACAGTGACATTTACTACTGGACTACACGCACTGTGGTTCATTAAGCAACATTTCTTAATGTTACGATTTGTTTTCCCCGACAAAGACAAAGTTCGATAGTGTTAACGATTATAGCATCATTAGTCTCTGAGTACCAGAGCAGATGATATCGAAGCATACGATTCGTAACAATTTGCTTTCCAGGCTGAATACCTGCACAATTCTGGTGTCTGTATCAGTGGTGCTGTGCTTCATTTGCATACTGTTCTGTTTCCCTTACTCTAACCACTATAGCTCTCGTGTCGATCGCCCCGTTAATGAGTATCCACCGATCCTACTATTTGCTTCACTGCACACAACTGGGACGTGCCTATGCAGTTGCCCACATCTCGGGGTCCTAGACACTTCGGTAGAATGTACACTATGAGATCGCAATTTAATACTGATATGTGTATCTTTCTGCCACTGGTGCACAGTGGTTGTGTTTTCCGCTGCTGTTTACTTGGATCTCCAAGCTCCTCATTCCCATTGCAGTGCTACACCGTGTGGCTAATTTTGGTAGGGCACCAGCGGGCTCTACTGGTGGGTTAATCACCGCTGGATTTCGATCAGGTGACACATTTTGACCAATCTTATGCCTGTATTTCAGTCTTATCTTTCAGCCCATGTTACAATAGAAAATAGACAGGGAGATGTGAGGGTTGCCTGAGACAAGATAGGGTCTACAGAGACAGATCTGGTCAGACTGGGTGGGCCAAGCAGTTCTTTTCTACCAACAAATTCTATATGTCTATGTCATGTTTTTTGCAAACAAATTTTATTTAGAAAACAAATAATTGTGATGGTGGGATTCATTGCACCCCCAGCAGTAAAGGCCTGCCTTGGCATGCTGGAGAGTCAGGTAGTGTTCCTTTAATTGGCACCAGCTTTGTTTAAACTTTTTTCCCTTTATCTTTTTACTTTTTTCCTCTAGTGCTCCCATCTTTGGGTCATCCACTCTGCCGGCTAAGAGACTCCCTAGGGTGTCCTCAGTCCAAGTTCTGGGTTTAATCCTTTTCGGCGGGAGGGGCCTCACTGGCTGCCATCAGAGGGGGAGGACGCAGTTTCTGGATTGTGGACCAAGGCTGAGGGAGTGGACAAGGCACAGCAGACCATCTGGTGGCGGGGGAAGTACACCAAGAGGCTGTCATCAAGAGTGGTTGGGATGTTCTTTTTTTGCCAGTCTGTCTTCCTACACACCTCCCAGAAGAGCACACATGCTCAACGGATGGCCTGTGGAGGGGTGCTCAATGGCAAGTGGTCATACACACTAACAATGGCACCCCCACCTTGCCATCACTATGAGCCAGTACTACAGCGGTGCACAATCCTCCTGCCTCAGGAAGAGAACATCCACTCAGACACTCTGAGCCCGCCCTCCCAGTCTACTCTCCTGACATCACGGGTTTGGGGCTCAAACCTGTGTAACCAATGTGCCAGAGCTGTCCTTCAATGCTAGGTGCCATAGAAACGGCTATACAGTACATATAATTTGTTGGCAGAAAAGGACTACTTAGCCCACCCAGTCTTCCCAGATGGTCCCTGCCTAGTCTATCTCCACAGACTGTAGCATGTTTTCATCGACCCTCCTGCCTCCCTGCCTGTTTACTAATATTCCCCTATGTCTGTCCCACATATGCTTGAAGCCCTTGGCCTCCACCACTTCTCTGGCAGTATATTTCTTTTTTTTTTTAACACTGTTCATCCTCCTGGCTTCAGGCCAGGTCGGGACCTCCTTCCACCAGCTGACAACACCCTTATATCGTCCGGCCAATATCCTGCCAGCCACCCAACAGGATCACCAGCCCACCTGCGACACACCTCTGTACTGTCCCCTGGCTTACGGCCCCCGCCAAGTATGCCTTCAGCTCCTTCAGCATTGCTACCCCACAGATATCTGGCTACCCACGGTGGAGGTGAAGACTGGTGGTCTCCCCGCTGGATGGTGAGGCAGATCACATTGCCAATCTGAGACCGTGCTCCCAAGGCCCCTCCTGTAAGGCGCGGATCCCCTGCACCACCACCGTGGTCATGCAGGTGGCGGTAAAGCACTGGAACGCAGCACCCTCCTTCCTTGGAGAAGGGCATCCTCTGGGATACTCTACCATCCTCCCCCCCTTCCCCGGCCAGCCCTCCGACAACCAGGGCTCATTCTCGAACCCGGGTCAGTGGTGGTGTGAGTGGTAGCTCTACTGCTGCACTGGTGGTTCAGCATCCACCACTCTTTCTAAGTAGTACTTCCTCACATCCCTCTTAATCCCCCCACACACACACAGAGCTTCATCATAAGCCCTCTGGTTCTGGTGCTCCCAATCATTTGAAAGAGACTCCACTCCTGCACCCTGTTCACCACCGTTAAGTAGCTGTTGGTCTCTAGCATGTCCCCCTTGCTCTACTGTCTTCTGGTGTATGTGGACCTTCCTCATGAGGGCCCCATAATGAGAGTGTAGAGTCCAGAAAACAACCACATCCCTGCGATTTTCTCCTCCTCTCTTCCTAGTCCGTTTAATGGAAAGTTTCTTATTAGATGTTGTACACATCCTGAATTCAAATGAACTGGTAATCGTTACCGGCACTGCTACAGTATACAGAATTAGCAATACATTCTCAAGACTACAAAAGTGGGCAAACAAAAGCAGGAAACCAAGTACAACGGAGGTCTGTAGTTTCCCAGGCCTTGGGATCAGAAAAGCTGCACTCTCCACACTACACACAGGCCAGGCTGCCCCTCTAATGAACAAATAAGCAGCACAACTACCAATCCTCCGCTGGACTTCCAGCCCTAGCTTTCAAATCACTTCATATTAGGTAAATCACAAAGAGCACTATAAAACTTGAATGTGTGCATGTCATAGTGTTTTTAAGGCTGGGCTGCACAGCGGACCAGTTCTTACTGGAATCAGTTTCAGGAAGTGTTTTGCAGCTGTCGCATTGAAATGCACTGGGGGGGATTGGGATACACCTTTTATGACTGTCAGCGAGTGAGTTGTGCCTTGCTATTGCTCCTCGTAGATGTCTGTAATACTTTGCAAACTTTCTGCTGAATGCAAGGAGAATGCATGCAAACCTGCTGAGCAAGTGGCAGCTATCTCATGAACGTGCGGCTGACCTAGGTGATATCACTGAAGAGGTTTAGCGTAGCCCCCCCCCCCACTGTGATGGCAAGAATGATAAAGAATGAGCTCAGAGAGGAAGTACAATTAACTCTGCCAGCACAACCCTGTGAATAGAAAGTGAAACTATTATTTTTGAGAAAAAAAAAAAAGAAAAGAAATTGCCTACATAACACTGAGAATTTTCATGCTACTAAATTATTGCAATGAAAAAGACTAAGAATAGCATAGCGGTAGCACCGTCTGACACCCGAAGGAACTAGGAAGTATCTCTCTCAGCCTCTCTGTATAATGAAATCAAAGTACCAATAGTACTAAAGGTGCCAAACAACGTCTGTAAAGTGTGAAATAATTCTGTAGTAAAATACAATATACTCTACGTGGAGGCAAACCACTGATCTTTGCCTGCTTAGCGAACACACATTCAGTTTGCCACTGAACTAACATACTAAAATACTAGGTTGCTAGCAGATTAGGCCTTATGGTCTATCGAGTCCACCCATGATGAAGCGCACCGTTACTTACCTGCTGCTGCCCCCTCTCCCCTTTTCCATCCCTTGCTCCCCAGTTCCTCCCCCAGAGCACCTCTACTGTTCACTTCCCTTCCCATCTGCACCTTGCCCATGAACCTGTTCCACCTCTCTTAAAGCCCCCCACTGATTCTACTTGCATCAGCTCCTCTGGTAACACATTCCATGGTGCCACCACCCTCTTCGTGAAGTAGTGTCTCCTCACCTCCCCTCTGTACTTCCCCCCTACCAGTTTTAGGCTGTGACACTTTGTAGTCCCTTCTACTTTCAGTCTGCGCAAACCCTCCGTACTTACCCTATTGATCCCCTTCAAATATTTAAAGGCCTCAATCATGTCGCCCCCCCCCTTCTATCTTCCAGGGAGCACATGTTCAGCTCCCTATGTTTCTCTTCATAGGACTTTTACCCCAGTCCATGAATAATCTTCAACGCTCTCCTCTGGACTCTCTTGAGTAGAATAATGTCCCTCCTTAAGTGAGGGCACCAGAACTGCACACAGTACCCCAGGTGAGGCCCCACCAAGGAGTTGTACTGGGGCAGTAGACCCTCCTTCCTCCTTGACGTTATCCCCCTAGCAATACAGCCAAGAATTCTGTTTGCCCTAGCTGCCAATCTCCTGCACTGCTCTGAGTGATTCATTTTGGTATCTATTACCACTCCCAGATTTTTTTCCTCCTTGGAGATCATAAGCTGTCCCCCCCCAAATGATAGTCATATCCAGGATTCCTAACACCTAAATGTAGTACGTGACATTTTCAAGCGTTAAACCTCAGCTGCCAAGTGTGTGACCACTGTAATAACTCTCAACGTCTTCCTGGAGTGCCCTCCTCCCTTCCTCACTGTCCCTCACTGCTCCTAATTTGGAGTTGTAGGCGAACAGACTCAATTTGCTCTTGACTCCCTCTCCAATGTTCGCTATGAATATGTTGAACAAGACTGGGCCCAACACCGATCTTTGGGGAACCCCACTAATGACCCTTCTGGGTGTTGAGACCTCCCCCCCACCACCACACTTTGCTAGTGGTTGCTCAGCCAATTTGCAATCCACCTCACCATTTTATCCCCCAACCCTAATTTCCTCAACTTACTAATTAGTCTCCCATGCGGTACCGAACTGACTGCCTTGCTGAAGTCCAGATACAGGAAATCAACTGGCCTTCCACCATTCAGTGATCTGGTCACCTAGTCAAAAAATTCAACTAGATTGGTCTAATAGGATCTCCCCCTGACAAACCCATGTTGTCGAGCATCCTGAAGGCCATTAGCCTCCAGGAACTCCATTACCCTTTCCTTAAAGATGGCCTCCAGAAGTTTCCCCACTATGGACATGAGGCTGACCTGCCTGTAATTTCCCGGCTCATCCCAAGGTCCACTGCAGGTAACTTGCAGGTAAGGGAACTGCAGAGTCTGTGGTATAGCTGTTAAGCCACTACCTGCAAAACAGGCGAATGCAGATCTAATCCCAGCAGGTGAATTATCTTCACAAACTGCTGTTCTTAGTTAAATTTACATCTCATACACTGTAATTTACCATTTCACTCCACACGACCATGAATTACCACTGAAGTGAGTTTCCCATCTTACAAAACATTTGAAAAACATTTTTAAGTCTGTGCCAAGATTTGAACCATTGATCCTTTGCCTGCTAAACAAATGCACATTCAGTGTTCTACCCAGCTGTAGGTAAGTGAGCCGAAGCCCCTATTGTGTAAAGGCTATGTCACAGCCAGCAAAACAGGTGACTGGGGATCTAATCTTAGCTGGTGGCATACCTTCACAAATTGTTGTTCTTCGCTAAATGTACTTCTTATGTAATTTACTATTCCAACTTCACAACATCAAAATCGCCATTCAAGTGAGTTCCATTAAAAAAAAAAAAAACTGAAACTAATTTTAAAGTTCCTACCAGAATCTCAACTGCTGATCCTTTGCATGCTAGGCGAACATACACTCAGTGTGCTACTGAGCTGCAAGTAAACAGGTTGCAGTTCCTATGGTGTAGAAATTTGTCACAACCTGCAAAACAGTCGACTGGGGATCTAATTCCAATACGCGATTTACCGTCACAGACAGTTGTTCATAGCTAAATGTACATCTCATGTAATTTACTATTCCAATTCCACACCACCATAAATGACCACTCAAGTGAGTTTCCATCTTACAAAAAACATTGAAAAACATATTTAAGTCCCAGCCCAGATTTGAACTTTGTCTATCTGTATTTGGACCACTGATTCTTTCCTAAATAAGCAAACACATACATCCAGTGTGCCACTGAACTACATATAAGTGAGCTGCAGTTCCTATGTGTAGAAGTTATGTCACATCCTGCAAAACAGGGGGCTGGTGATCTAATCCCAACAGGCAATTTACCTTCACAACTGCTGCTCTTAGCTAAATTTACTTCTCATATAATTTACTATTTCTTCTCCAACCACCATGAATCAACGCTCAAGTGAGTTTCCATCATATAAAAAAGAAAATTTGAGGGAAAAAACATGTCCTTGCTTAGATTTGAACCACTGATCCTTGATTTGCCTGTTAAGCAAACACATATTTAGTGTGCTACTGAACTACTGGTAAGTGACTAGCAGTTCATATGGCATAGAGGCTATGTCACACCTGGAAAACAGGCGACCAGGCTGGCAGTATAGCCTAGAGGTTAGAGTAATGAGCTCTGAATGAGCTTGGTACGTCCAGTAAGGCCTGGTTTTGATTCCCACAACCTATGCTTGATTACTGTGCGACTCTGAGCAAGTCACTTAACCTTCCCAGTCCTCCCAGGTTGCTCCTAAAAGCAGGCACTTGTGCCTAGTGGGCCTTACCCGGTTACCAATTTACCTACTGCTGTTCTTAGCTAAATTTACTTCTCAAAAAATTTACTATTTCAACTCCACACCACATGTTTCTAAGTGATACTTTATAGTGATTACATTACAAAATATGTATTATAACTTGCTGTTATCCATTCACAATGTTAGATATTTATAAATTATTTATTACACTTCATAATATTTATTTAGTAACCTATAAGTTTTTTTACAACATATGTCACTGTACTTATTAATGTATGTTCTATTTTAATCTGTTCTACTTTTGAATTTATGTTTATTCAAAGGCTATTAAAAATATATTGACAAAAAAACAACTCCACACCACATGAATCACCACTTAAGTTAGTTTCCATCTTACAATAAAAAAAAGTTTATGTTCCCACCAGGATTTGAACCACTGATTCCTTGCCTAATTAGCAAACACAAATTCAGTATGTCACTGAGCTGCTGGTAAGGAAATCGCAGTTTCTATGATGTAAAGGTTATGTCATAACCTGCAGAACACGTGACTGGGGATCTAATCACAGCAGGCGACTTACCTTCACTAACTGTCGTTCTTAGTTGAATGGACTTATATAATTTACAATTCCACACCACCATGAATCGCCACTCAAGTGAGTTTCCATTAAAAAAAAAGAATGTTTAAATCCCTGCTCAGATGTGAGCCACTGATCCTTTGCCTGCTAGGTAAACACATTCAGTGTGATATTCAAGTGAGTTTCCATCTTACAAAAAAACCTGAAAACTATTTAAGACCCTTCCTGGATTCAAACTATGTTGACCTGAATTTAAACCAATGGATACTTTTCCTGCTAAGCAAACACATGTGTAGTGTGCCACTGAGCGTAGGTAAGGGGGCTGTATTTCCTATGGTATAGAGGTTATGTCACAATCTGCAAAACAGGCGACTGGGGATCTAATCCCAGCGGGTGATTTTCCTTCACAAATTACTGTTCTTAGCTAAATGTACTTCTCATATAAATTTACTAACCCCCCCCCCACTACCTGACTGGTGTGATACCCAATCCAAAGAAATCAGGCCCTCTTACCCCCTCCAACTTCCTGACTGGTCTAATACCCAATCCATCTAATCAAAGAATAAAAATAGCTATGTTCCTCTCTCCCAAAATACTTGATGGGTCCAGTTTGTGACCCTGCCTGTCGGGCGGATCCAGTACCCAATTTGTGTCATTACAATAACGGCCCCTGTTAATCTGTGGGGCATGTTACATACGTTGAATAAAAAAAAAAATCTGCCCCCCTCCACTCAACAACCTAACAAATCCCAAGCTCAATCAGGCCTGTCAGAGAATTAAAAAAAAGATCTCCAGCAACCCCTCCTGCACGCAGTTTTGGCGTCCTTACTTAAAAAGGGATATTGCTCTTCTGGAAACTGGGTCCAGAGGCGGGTGACCAGGATGATACAGGGTCTGGGGGAAAAGGCCAGTGGGGAAAGACTCGAGGAGTTCCACCTGTACTCCTTGGAGGAGAGGAGGGACCGAGGGGGTATGATCAAGGTCTTCAAAGATCTCAAGGCAATAAAGAGGGTAAGCCAAAATACAGTGCTTCAGCTGAGGGAGGAGGGGACCACCGGGGGCACACAATGAGGCTGGTCGGTGGGAGACTAAGGGGAGAGACAAGGAGACGCTACTTCACTGAGAGGGTGGTGGAACCTTGAAATGCGCTGCCTACGGAGCTAATGGCTGTTGCAACTGTGGAGGGGTTCAAGAGAGGCTGGGATAGGTATAGGGGGAAGGTGTATCTCAGAACCTCATTGAGGGATGGGGGATCTTGTGTGGAGGGTGCAGGTGGCCGTACTGGTGCCCTGTCTGGGCACTGATCCCTGAGCAGACTCAACAGATTATAGGGCCTACTCTGCTGGCTTCTTAATATATTAGTATCTCCCTCCCTCCCTCCCTCCTACAAGCTACCTGAGGGGTCTGATGCAGTGTAGGTAGCATTACTGTAATGCAGTACTGCTGTGTCAAAGCCCTCCCTATAGGCACTGTATGCAAAACGTCTGTAAAACTGACATTAAAAGGAGTCCTCATATAACTACAGTTACAACAGTGAGACTGGTGAGACAGAAAGGCCTATTACAAAAATAAACACAGATAACAGCATAAAAAAAGCAAGACTAGCCTTGTGGGCACCAGCCAAACCTTGTTTTTAACATATTATAGCAGGTACGCAAGCATAGTCCAGAATGGCTCGTTTGCAGCTGCCACCTGAGAGGAGGTGGACAAGGGACTGCAGAGGTCATAAGCATACGTACATAGTGCAGACATACATTTACATTCCCGAGTAAATTAAGGGGGAATTTGTATGCATACTGATACGCCATGGACAAAAAATACATATTCTATAGACATATAGTACAACGCGTAAAATAAATAACTACGTTCTCAAGTTAAGACAGCTGAAGCAAGCACAGATAAAGGTATGCCTTGGAAAAATCATTGCATCAGTGGACAGACAATGAAGACGACCCTCCCACCGAAAGAATCCAAGGATACAAGGCAGAGGATCATACACGTGGCATGACTTTGCAAGCTGTGTTTTGCACATAATCTAAGAGGAAGCTCAGGGATAGACAACGTTCCTGTTACCCATCCCACTGTTAGAAGGCATAGCGAGTGTCCCTGTAAAGTAAACTAAAAGAGCAGGTTCAACAGAAATCATTAAGAGGGCTCCGCAGGGAATCATCCTTACATAGTGTGTCAGCAGTTTCCTAGGCTGAAACAGTAAGAGTCCCATTGGGATTTCTAATTAACTAGGCCATAGCCACTGCGATTACATTTGTTTTCCTTGCACTTCACTTGGTAATCGCAACACTGCTGACGAAGAAGGCCCTTCTTCCCTTGTTCTCTAGAGACCAATTCGAACTTGTTCTACAAGCACACAGCCTGCACACTCCATTACAGTTCGAACCGGAAGCAAAAAAGCAGCTGTCCCTTAGAAAGGATCCCTCCGAATCAGTTGTGGAATTACAGCTGATGAGCTTAAAGGGAATTTAAACAATGCTGTTTTCATGTTTGAATATCTCTGTACATATGGGCATGTGTAAAGTCTGCTGTATCAGCCCAGTGTACTGTTTTGTGTGTTTGTGTTGAAATAGTCCTATCTTTTCCTTATTTCAGGGCCCCATATTAATGCAAGATTTTTCCCACTCAATATTCATTTTTTTTAATTACTTTGCAGTAATGGAACCCAGTGATATCAGCTGAACTGAATACTACAATGAAGCAGACTTCAGCTGAGCTGTTACTGTGTTCTGCTCTGCTTCTCTGTATTTGTCAGCTCAAGTAATGTCACTGGGTCGCGGAACTGCTAAGTAATTAAAAAAATTAATACTCAGTGGAAAAAAAGGTGGCATTAATATGGGGCTCTAAATAAGGAAATGCTAGGACTATTTCAAAATAAGCATACAAAACAATACACTGGGGTGACACAACAGACTTCACGCATGCCCAAATTTATTATGATAATAAAAAATGTAAACAACATGGTTTGTGTTACCTTTAAGAAATTACTGGGCCCAATTTGGGGGGCACTGTGCCATTAAAGAGAGATCACCCACCTCTATTATAAACAGAAACCTTGAAGCTGGGCCGCCCAGTGGCTGCTGGCTGAGGCGCCTGACGCCACACTGTTGCACCGTGACCCGGGTTCGAGAATGGTTCGGTCATTGTGGGCTGGGCGGGGGAGGAGGGAAGAGCTGGATTGAGATGTCGTTGGTAGCTCTCCTCTCCGTGGGAGGATCGGATACCAATCTGACCAGCGGATGGGATCGGAGAGGGCGCTGTTAGGCGCTTACGGAAGCCGTGTCTCTGCACGGCTTCCTGCCTGGACCATGGTCCTTCATGCCGGCACTCTGGGTGGGAAGGGGTTAAGGCTTCCCACAGCTACTTCAGTAACTATGAAAAACCCACACCCCTGCCGTTCACTGTGATCCCCGCAAAGGGAGGACAGAGCCGATGGTTGTTACGCCACCATGGGGAAAATGTTGCTCTAAATAAAAAAAACCAAAAATGAAACCTTGGAAGCTTGTGACCCTGTGGCCTTAACAATAGCCACAGAACTTGCAACTTCAGGTGGAATTTACTATATATCTGCCTTCTTCTTTTTTTTTTTTAATACTACTTTTCTACAATTTCGGGTTATCTTTCCATGCTGTCCTAAAGCCCCTCCCTAAAACTCAACATCTGATGTCATCAGCAACATCACATGCTGCCTCAGTCAACACTCCAACAGCAATCTGCCCCTAAATCGAATCTAATCTGCGACTATAAAGCTGCCCCATCTCCTTCACTTTGGAATGGCTACCATCACCTGTGAAATCTCTGTAAGCGCCGTATTCACTCTAGGAAGTCAACCTACTTTCATTCACTTCAGTCCAGTCACCTAGGCAACCCCAGGTGTGCCTTGTCCTCCATTAATGCCTTGCTTTACCCTCCCACCAAGCAGTCACCTTCCCCCTAAACACACAATAAGGGTCCCTCACTGACCCTACTGACATTCACGAATGCACTTAATGCACATTTCTCAAACCTTAGCAGCTACCTGGCTAAGCTCCCCCACACCCCTTGCCCCTCCACCTTCCCTCCTACTAGCCCCCTTTTATTTTAAGACCATTTCTCCTCCTGGAACACTTAAGTTCCTCCTCAGCCTGCCATCTCGAGGAGTGCTGGTGGACGGTCTGTCTCCCGCTTCTTAAACTAGTGGTCCAGGACATTGCTTATCCGCTCACCTTCATCTTTAACCTCTCCCTTATAATAGCCTCTATCCCCTCTGTCGGGAAGCAGGTCAAAATTGTCCCTATTCATAAATCAGATGACCCTAGTCTTATGGACAACTACCGTCCCATCTCCATTCTGCCCCACCTTGGTAAGCTCCTAGAGAAGGCAGTAAACAATCAAATTACAGAGCACATCTCCAAATATAATCTCCTTTGCCCTCAGCAACGTGGTTTCCAGAAGGGGCACAGCACTCCCACGGCCCTTGCCCTCTTCACTGACCATGTGCTGAGGAATAGGGATGAAGGGAAGCTAATTGGTGCAGTGTTTGTTGATCTGTCCAAGGCATTTGACCTTGTAAACCACAACATCCTGATAGCAAAACTTGATGCTCATGGTTTCTCTCCTGCATCCACCGCCTGGCTCACTAACTGCTTTGGTGGTGCCACCTCCCCCCTCTTGCCTGTCTCTGTGGGCATCCCTCAGGGATCTGTCCTAGGCCCCCTCCTCTTTTACCTCTTCATTAACTCTCTCCAGTTGGAGGGCCTGTCCTGTAAATCACTCCTCTACAATGACGACTTAATACTATACCAAAGTGACCCCTCCCTCTCCTCGCTATCTGCCATTCTTACTGTTGACTTCTGCAAGGAACATTGTTGGTTCTTCACCAACAAACTGTTGGTCAATGCAGCCAAAACAAAGGCCATGATTTTCGGTTCCAAACCAAAACTCTCCTCTCTTGCCCACAACGGCAACCTTCTCACTGTCATATCCCCAGATGGAGCTCCCCTTGACACTGTTCCCACCTTCAAGTATCTGGGGGTAATCCTGGACCCATCCCTAACCTACACTAACCACATTGCCTCTCTGATCAAGCATATCAACCAGAGGATAGGACTCTGCTATTGCCTGATTGACCAACTCTCACCGGAAGCCTGCCTTGCTATTGCCTGTGGCAACCTCCTTTCCCTCCTTGACTATAGCTGTCCAGTGTACTCCCTCACCTCAATTTCCAACCTGAACCGTCTGGACGCTACCAGCAATCGTATATGCCGCCTTGCCTTCTGTGACCCTGTCCACACTCATCACTGCTCTCTTTACCAATCCCTTAACTGGCTTTCTCCACAAGCGCGGTGGTCTTGTCTGCTTGCCCGGACCATTGCTGATACCTTGCAGAATCCCTCCTACTCTTCACTATCCATTCTTATCTGGCCCAGAACCTACTGCCGCACTCTACGTCAGTCCTCCCACCTCCAACTAGAACGTCCTAACATAACTACAAGGATGGGCCTAAGAGCCTTCTCCTCAGTCGGACTCTCACAATGGAACGATCTTCCCTCATCCCTATGTTCCCCGGACCCCCCTTTAAATCTGAATTCCCTCTTAAGAATGCACTTTCTGTCCTCTTTGACCTGCATCTGCCCGCAGGTCGCTAACACGGGTGCAACTCCCTTGCAGCTCACCCTTATCCTCTCCCGCCCTGAATACTGGCTCACAGATTATTCTTTCTTTCCTGTAATATGGCTTTGTTTTTATGTCTAAGTGTTTCCTGTTAAACTCTGTGTACCTCCAGATATTTTACTGGCTCTGCTGATGTTTAACATTCCTACTGTTGAATGATTGAGCAACTTCACCCTGTTTACCTAGATGTTATGTACCTTGGTATGCTCAACTGTTGATGTATCTGGTACTGTTTATCGTGTATTTTCTCTGTTTAGCTTGACCTACACAGATTCCCTGTTATGTTTCCTGTATGAGCTACACTGTCCTCACTGTATGTTATGTTGTTTGTGCCAGTTTCTGGCCCGCGCCATACCTGAAAAAGGTCTTCTGATCAGTGCACCAACCCGGTTATCAAATGAATAAATAAATAAATAAAGTGAACGAGCCAGCCCGGTGGTGCTGAGGGTTGACGTGCTGGACACCACACCTCGTGCCATGCCGGCGACCTGGGTTCAGGAACAGACTCGGGCCGTCGGGGGTCGGCAGGGGGAGAGAGGGACTGAGCGCCCAGAGGTGGCTCTCCCTCTCTGGGGAGGGTTCTGTGCTAGTCCCGCTGCTATACTGCCATCTCCTGGGTGAACCTGGGCTTGGCAGTGCAGTCGGGGACAAGCAACGAGAGGGGCAGATGTCAGCCGAGAGCCCTGGGAGGAGTTGCGTCTTGATGCACACCCCCAATTGGCTCTCCTTGAGCGCTGGCGACTGTGGGGTACCAGAACATGGAAAACGTAACTCCGTCACTCCTAGGTGACGACCTCTCCAGAAGTCGATGAGCGCATCCTTCCGATCTCTTCGGGAGCAGACTCCAATGTGCGCCATCCGCTCCACCATTGTCCGAGGAAGGTAAGGGGATGCCTTTCCTCGCCCTACCTGGGGGGATATCCGGGGGTATTAAGGGTCTCTTGAGCGACTGGTTGCACTCTAGGGGCAGACTCCTGGGGCATTAAGGGGGAATGCAGTGAGGCATGAGAGGATCTGATTGAGTGGAGGACAGAGTTAATAAGGCGGATAAACAGAATGATAAAAAAAAAAAATAAAGTGAACCAAATTGGCTGCAGTTCTTGATTCCAGCCTGACTAGCATCCCTCAGACAGTCTGCGCTCCCCCCATGCACCTCAGTCAGAGCTGTAATCTGTCAGTGTAGCAAAGTGGGACCCAACTGAGCTGCTGGGAGTTCACCTATGCCTCCCTCCCCCCATCATGGTCAGGGGTTTTGGGGAGAGCAACAATTTATGTGGCTCATGGAAGGTGGAGTAGTTGTCTGGCTCTGTTGTGCCGAGCGAAAGGTTTACTCGGCACACTGGCAACCAGGTTTGCGCCCCGAGCCTGGGTACAAGGAGCAGAGACCAGCAGGGAGGAGTTCCAGAGTGTCCATTGGACGCTTCCCTCAAATGGGGGTTGGGTGGGGCCTTGGCACCCGTGGACAGATTAGGCAACAAGCTTGGGGATGTGATGCCTCAAACATGCCACCGGCACATCCCAGTCCAGGGTTGCCGTGCTCACACAAGGCCGAGAACTGCTGTGGGCGGGGTTGAAGAATAGAAAAAGGGGCTCCCCGCCTGGCCGGATGACAAGTGTCGGCCCATGCTGCCACGAGGCACCAGAAGACAGCCCAGACTGACTCTGCAGCACCTCAAGATATGCCGTTAGTCGGTAAGGCTCTTCCCCTCAGAAGAGAGGGACCCTCCCGATGAAGGGATATGTGAGGAGACTGCAGACAGGAGCTGGTGGCAAGGGTCGGATGGGCACCGGGGGCTAGGCACTCCGAAGAAGTGGTTGGATGGGGGAAAACTCTGAGGGGTGGAGCATAAATAGATAAAACAAAAAAAAAGCTGGGCAGGCTGAATATCAGATACTGAACTTCATGCTGAGCTGTGGCTGCAGCGGGTGAGTTGTCAGTTACAATGATGGCAACAAATGTTCAGGAATGAACCTGGCCTACCACAGGGCTGGTTGGGGATGACACGAGCATCCTAGAGGAAGTGCGACTCATCTGGGTAGGAAAGATGACAGCCACCTGCTACTATTACACAGAGAGAGTGGTAGAAAAGTGGAACAGACTCCCAGAGGCAGTCATTGGAGACGAAACAGTGGAGGGATTCAAAAGAGCATGGGACAACCACATGGGAGTGCTACGGGGAGGCACAGGTCCAAGCAGATAGCTGGGCAAATGGGCAGACTTGGTGGGCCTAGTTCGGTCCTTTTCTGCCGTCACACTTCTATGAATCTACGCCAGCACCACCTGTGGTTTCCCAGGTGGAACAGCAAGTCAGGCTCAGCAGTGGGTGTAATGATGTGCGTGTGCGCTCCTGCACATGCACGTTGCGTGCCTGTCTGCGAGCACAATGTGCTACCATGATAAGAAGGGCAGAAAATAAAGGAAACGCTGCTACAGAATGAAGTCAGTCTCCTGCAGGCCACAGACCAATGACTGAACGCACCCTCCTCCATGCTGAATTTGGTCACTGGAGGGGCTTGAAGCAACCCGACGGTCCTGACACGGGAGGTAAGCCACGGGAGCATCAATGGAAGCAGTGGTAAGTCTGTGAGAAAGTGATGGGGCTGAGAGGAATGGCAGATGGAGGAAGGCCATAAAAGCATAAACAAAAAATATTTATAATTTTAGCACAGACTTTTTTCTACATAAGTTTTTCTCCCCAGCCACTCACGTTGTTCCGGGGATACACACTGATTGCAAGGATATACCAAGTTCAGGCCTATGTCTTCAGATCCCCCCCCACCAGGCCACAGTAACCCACACATTACCCCCATGGTTTTCCCTCTATGGAAGAGGCTCCGGGTGGCTCCGTAGTGGGGGGTCCCCACCCCCTGCCCCACAGGCAGTCCACTATAGGGACTAGGCTCTAGTGACAGCAGGCACTAGGACCCAGGAGTGTCCGCCAAACCATTCTACAGACAGATACGTATTTTTTTCCCTACCCTTTAAGAGCTCTCCCACCTATTGCGCAGTGAGTGCTGCCATCCAATGGCATCAGACATCAGCACCCTGTAGCAGGATCAAGCTCCTTGCCCCAGCCGCAGGGGTTCCTGTGGCATGGGAGCTCACCACCAACCCTCCCCAACTGACGCACACTACAGTGGGGCAGCTGGCACGGCCTGCTGAGTTCTAGAATATTGAGATTTGCTGTTACATGTCTGTCGTTGCACTCACTGATTGGGTATGGCTAAAGGGAAACCACAATACAGTACTGAGATATGTTACAGTGTTTGTATAAATGTTGTGTTTAAGGTATTATAGCTAATTATTATAACTAAGTATTGTAACAAAAAAGTACTGTAACAAAAAATCTGGGAATAGGTGAAACACTCTATCTAGGGTAGGGCTAAAAAAGGGTTCTAAATAAGCAAAACAAAAACATGCAGGGTAGAAAGTAGATATGCTGCCAGCCCGGTGGCACTGAGGGTTGAGGCGCTGGATGCCACACCTCGCACCACATTGGCGACCCGGGTTCAGGAATGAGCCTGGGATGTTGGGGATCGGCAGGGAAGGGAGAGGATTGAGCGTCCGAGGACAGCTCTCCTCTCCCGGGAGGGGACACACACTCCGATTGTGACTGGCCTCTGGCAGAAGCCGGAGGCATAGCAGACAGCGCACAGAGGGGTTGGAAAGTGGCGGACATCGGGCGAGACGCTTGACGCCGGGGCGAGCTACCCCCCAGAACATCGGAAAACACCGGCACTTCCGGTAGATGGAGCGCCAGGCCCTGATCCCCAATACTCCCTACCTGCTCCCGGAGGTGACCGGCAAATCCTAACAAGGCTCAGGAATTTGGGTGTTTAGCCCCACCTCTTCCTGCCTGGGGTTGCCAAGGCTACGTGGAGGACGGACCGCCATGGAATACAGGTAGGAGGTGGGGACTAGAACGGCCATAGGCGTCTCCCAAAGGGAGTGGAGTACCACGGGAGGGGAGGAGTATAAACAGATAGTTAAAAAAAAAAAAAAAAAAAAAAAAAGGGAAGCAGATATGTTGGGAGTGGTGCAGTGCAGTGGCTGTGGGGCCGCAGATTTCAGGGAAAAATTTCTAGAGACTTGAGGTGCTTCCCCATCTGTGTGCACCTCTCTCATCTCGGGAAGGTTGCTAGACTCCAGGTCGAGTTGGCTAGGATTTGGGTGGCCTTCTCCCCTACCCAGGGAACACCATGTCCGCCACCGCTGCCTCAAAGGGTGCCAAGGAGATGGGGCAACTGGACTACGGTGGGCTTGGGAAGGGTGAGGGTGGAGGGGTAAAGGCACACCCCCCCTGCGGTACAACTACGCAACTCTTACTCCATTCTGGCTGAGAGGGACTGTCCCAGGAAGGCACCTTTGGTAGTGACCACGGGGGATGTGGGGGACCTCAGTAACTGAGTCCCCAGGCAGGGTGACAGAGGACCCCATAGGATGAGGAAGCAACTCCTGGTGCGGGACTCCATCGTGAGGGGGCTAGATTTGGGGTAAGAAGGGAGGGGGAGAGGGATGTTAAGCACCTGCCCAGTGCCTTGGCTCAGAGGGATGGAAAGTGGATCCTAAGGATCGCTAGTGCAGCAGGACAGGAGGGAGAGCTAGATGTCATTGTCCATCTAGGGACTAATGATCTGGCCAGGGATGAGGTTAGGATAGTGCAGGAGGAGTTCAGGGAGGCGGGGAGGAGTCTTAGGCAGGTAGCACATTCAGTAACCTTTTCTGAGGTACTACCGGTCTACAACAGAGGGGTGAATAGAGTATGAACATACGAACAAGCCAGCAGAAGAAGGCCATTTGGTCTATCAAGTCTGCTCTCGTTGCAGGGTCCACAGCTTGAGCTAATGTCCCTGCCCTCCCTCCCCACCCTCCCATCCTCCCTACCCATGATCCTTACCTTCCCCTATGCCTATCCCAGCCTCTCTTAAAGCTGCTCACGGTCTTTAATGAGATGACCCTCCAGCAGCGCATTCCAAGTGTCCACCTCCCTTTCTGTGAATAAGTGTTTCCTGACATCCCTCCTAAACCTCCCACCCTCCAGCTTAACATTGTGCCCCCTCGTGATATGGTTGCCCCTCAGCTTAAAGAGACTTTCCTTATCAACATAATTTATCCTTTTCAAGTACTTGAATGTCCCAATCATGTCCCCTCTCTCCTGTCTTCCAGGGAGTACATATTCGGTGCCCTCAACCTCTCCTCATATGCCTTGCCCTGCTGACCAGCTATCATCTTTGTAGCCCTCCTCTGTACCTTCTCCAGCAGGTTAATGTCCTTTT
This sequence comes from Neoceratodus forsteri, assembly GCA_016271365.2. Lineage (NCBI taxonomy): Eukaryota > Metazoa > Chordata > Ceratodontiformes > Ceratodontidae > Neoceratodus > Neoceratodus forsteri. Next base: position 38,611,152 of record JADMNL010000032.1, read on the forward strand.
TAAGGTAATCCATACTAGCAGCTTTAATCATTGGTTGAAGGAGTGGTGCAGAGGGAAGGGATTCAGATATATTGGGGGTTGAGGTCCCACCTGGAGGGATAGAGACCTATACAAGGGAGATGGCCTGCATCCATCCGGGAAGGGAACAAAAGTCCTCAGTGAGCGGTTTAAATGTTACATAGGTGAACGTTTAAACTTGCAGTGGGGGTGGTGGAAGGAAGCAGGGAGACATAGACTATCCCCCCCGCTAGCTGAAGTAGTCAGTAGGGAGAACCATAAGGGTAGCAAATTCCCAAGGGTGTCCGATAACAAGAAAAACAAAATGGCAGGTATGAATAGGGATGGAAATGAGGGCAGAGTGGGTACGGAAAGAAGGCAAAAGGGAAAAGCGGGGTTGGCAAACAGGGTGGTAGCAGTATGTGGAAGGCCACGTGTGCAAACGCTAGAAGTCTTCTCGGGCAAGCTCTTTGTTTTAGGCATAGATTCTGAAGTCCTCCCTCTAAGCAGCCCGCAGTAACTCTCTGTATTATCAGCAGCCCTCGCCCCGAAGAGGCTGATGCTTTCCTACTGGAAATCTCCCGTCCCTCCCTCAGTAAAGGAATGGCTAAATAACCTAGGCCTGTTGACTTGTAACGAAAGGGTTGCTTCAATTGCAGCTAACAAGCTAGATGCTTTTGAAAGAACCTGGTCTCCTTTCCTCCCTTTGATAAAAAATGGTGCTTAAACAGATGAATGCACCGAACTGTTTGGCCCGTCTTTCAATGTATCAAAGATATGTATACTGCTATATCCGAAGCTGTACGATAAGGCTCTCAGTAGCTTTTACTGTATTGTACTAGTTAATTAGATACTTTTTCATTTACATTTCAGAGGAATGTTGTTTCAAAAATGTGGTAAATATTGTTAATAGCATTAGTCTGTTGCTGTCTTATGTATTAGGATGTACCATTTTTCTGTTTCTTTTGGAAAAAATTAAAAACTTTTGATTCAAAAAAAAAAAAGGTCCAAGGAATAAGATCCCTGACTTAGTGGCCACTGTGACTGAGGCTGATCTAGACACTCTCGACATTACTGAGTCATGGAGCAATGAGACCCATGACTGGGATTTAGCAATACCAGGATATACGCTGTTCAGGAAGGACAGGGTGGGTAAGAAAGAGGGAGGAGTTGCTCTTTTCCTGAGGGATAGCATAAAAGCAATAGAGATGCAGGGAACACAGGGAGGGATGGAAATTCTGTGGGTCACCCTAGAAAAGGGAAATGGAGCCGCTATTCCCACTGGAGTGATCTACATACCTCCGGCACAGGGGGAGGAGATGGACAAGGTTCTGGCAGAAGCCATCAAGATGAGCATTTTGCTAATATAAGCACGACGGTGTGAGATATCATGGGATATTGTTACCGGGTGGTTGGGCACGAGGCCACAGGCCGAGTGCATACAACCACCTGAGAAGTGACAATATCTCATGATATACCACACTCTGGAGTGACTTATTGCTATTATGAACTGAGTTTCAAGTTTTATGAATAAAAAAAGTAAAAGAAACACGTTTTAAAACATTTTATGAATGAGTTTTTGGGTGGTGTATGATACATTTTGAAAAAATAGTTCTCAGACAGTAGAGAGCAAGGAGGTTGGAGGCGCCGGAACTTTTTTGAAGCCGTGATGATGAAGCCCGATATCATCATGGCTTCAAAGGGCTCTCAGCTAATCAGATTCCTCTATTTATAATCCTCAGTTCGTAATAAATGGTAAGATGCTGCTGATGGGGGATTTCAAGATGCCTGATGTAGATTGGAGCATCTCAGCTGCAGCTTCAGGTAGGAGCAGGGATATCCTGGACTCCCTGCAGGGGGCATTCCTCAGGCAACTAGTGGAGAAGCACACTTTTGAGGGAGCAATATTGGACCTTGTGCTTACCAACAGGGATTGTATTGCAGATGTTAAGGTGGGTGGCCACCTGGAGAGCAATGATTACCATACACAGTGTGGTTCAATATAAGAACTGTGTCAGAAATGAATCACACATGGCCGGCCCGTTGGCGCAGCAGTGGGATTTCCGCTTGCGACGCCGGCGACCCGGGTTCGGGAATGGACCCGGGTCGTCGGAGGGCCAACCGGGGAGAAGGATAGAGCATCCTAAGGACAGCCTCTCTCCGGAAGGGCGGAAGCGCCAGCGACTGAGGGCTCCTAGTGGAGGCTAGGGACCTCAGGCGCATCGACGGAGCCAGGTCTGGTAGGCGGGGGCAGACGCTTGAGTCACTGCACGCCTCCGCCTCTGTAAAAGGAGGAAACCGAGGCGAGGCAACGTGCATATGGCGCCCTCCCGGAGGACCTCAGACACCACCGCCGCTGTGGATCCTGACCAGATATGAGGCCCGTGAGGTGAGAAGGTGGCCGCGGCCCCGCCCCTCCAGGGGGCAAGCCGGGGTGGCTGGGGATCTCATGCTGCATGGGCGGTGATGGAGGTCCCCGGGCGCCATGACAAGGGCAGAAGTAATACGGAGCCCAGCCCGGTAAAAATAGTAAAATTGAAAAAAAGAAATGAATCACACAAAGGCGAGGGTCCTGGATTTCAGGACATGCCAATTATACAATGATGGGAGAAGGCCTCAGGGATGCCTTGGCAGGGTAGGAGGACTTGGGAGGAGTGGAGGAACAGTGGGCGAAGCTAAAAGGGGCCACAGTGAAGGTAACAAAATTCTGTTTCAGGCGGGTAGCAAAAGGAAAAGGAGACCACTATGGTTCTCAAAAGAGCTGGCTGGGAAGGTAAGGATAAAAAAGCTAGCATTCCGGAGTTATAGGGAGACACAGAGGGAGGAGGATAGAGAGGTGTATCAAGAGAAGCAGAGGGAGGTAGGGAAAGCAGTCAGGAGTGCAAAGGCGCAAACGGAGGGGAAGATAGCACAGGCAGTGAAGACAGGGGACAAGACATTTTTCAGGTATGTTAGTGAAAGGAGAAAGACCAGGGGAGGGATTGTAAGGCTACGGAGGGAAGGGAGAGTATGTGGAAAGGGACAAGGAAGAATCAGACATCTTGAACAAATATTTTTGCTCAATCTTCACAAATGAGAGGGTGAGGGACCACAGATCTGTGTCAGGGACATCAAAGGAAAGGACGTGGACATTAATCTTTTTACAGAGGAGAGAGTCCTGAAAAACCTTGCAATTCTTAAGGTGGACAAGGCAATGGGGCCAGATGGGATGCATCCAAGGTTTTTGAGGGAGCTCAGAAAGGTGCTGACTGTACCTCTGACAGTCCTATTCAACCACTCACTGGAAACGGGAGCGGTCCCACAGGACTGGAGGAGGGCAGATGTAGTATTACTTCACAAAAGTCGGAGCAGGGAGGAGGCTGGCAATTATAGGTCAGTCAACCTGACTTCGGTGGTGGGGAAATTAATGGAATCACTACTGCAAGAAAGGATTGTGGAATATCTTGAATCCGGTGGCTTACAAGATCCGAGGCAGCATGGATTCACTAAGGGGAGGTCATGTCAAACTAATCTTATAGATTTCTTTGACTGGGTAACCAGGGAAGTAGATCAGGGTGGAGCAGTGGGTGTGGCTTATCTAGATTTCAAGTAAGGCCTTCAACATTGCTCCACATAGAAGACTCAAACAAGCTGGACAGCCTAGGAGTGGGACTAAAAATTGTAAACTGGGTAAGAAATTGGTTGGAGGATAGGTGACGGGGTAGTGGCAAATGAAGTTCACTCCGAGGAAGGGAGGGTGACTAGTGGGGTCCTCTTTAATATCTTTATAGCGACACTGCAGAGGAACTACAAGGGAAGAGTATGTCTTTTGCAGATGACACAAAATCTGCAATACACTGGACATGCCGGGGGTGGGGGGCGGTGAACAGAGATCTAGGTAGCTGAGGAGAGGTCTAGAAGGTGGCAACTAAGTTTCAATACACAAATGCAAATCATGCACCTGGGGTGTAGAATCCCAGGTTCAGAGTACAAAATGGAAGGGGGGAGTGGTACTGGCAACCACCAAACAGGAAAGAGACCAGGGTGTTATCATATCTGATGACCTAAAGGTGGCCAAACATTGTGACAAGGCAGTGGGGAGAGCCAGTAGGCTGCTAGGGTGCACAGGGAGGGGTATCACCAGCAGAAAGAGGGAGGTGGTGATACCTCTGTATTAGTCTCTGGTGAGATCCCACCTAGAACACTGTCCAGTTCTGGAGTCCTCATCTCCGAAAGAACACAGACGGTTCAGGCAGTCCAGAAGAGACCAACTAAAATGGTGCGGGATCTGCATTAAAAGCCCTCTGAGGAGAGATTGAAGGACCTCAATATATACAGACTGGAGGAAAGGAAGGAGAGGGGGATATGATAGAGACTTTCAAAAACCTCAAGGGTATGAATAAGGTTCAAGAGGGAAGGTGTCATGCAATGAAGCTGGAGGGGGATAGAATCAGGGTAAATGTAAGAAAGCACTTCTTTACAGAAAGGGTGGTGGATGCCTGGAACAGCCTCCCTGAGGAGGTGGTGGGAGCAAAAACTGTAATGGGATTTAAGAAGGCATGGGATAAGTATAAGGGAACCTTGGAAGCAAGAAAATGTGGGGTAAAGCCGGAGATCAAGTAGTGTCTATGGTGTGATGGTAGGTAGGGAACAAGGGCAGAATAAGTGGGCCAAAGTCGTCCTTATCTGCCATCAAATTCTATGTTTCCTGACACAGCGACCCAAGTTTGCTCCGTAACCTGCACTGCCACTTTGCCATCAGTGCTTTCACAAGGGGAAAAGACTTTTTAACACTGAAAATGAATAGACACCCCCCCCCCCAAGCACTGGGCCGGATCCAAGGTGGTGTTAGGCACAAGCGAACCAAGCGGCCTCCTGGGGCACCAGCCCAGAAAGAGTGCACTAAAGTAGAAAGTACAGGCAGACATCAGCTTGAAATGCAAAAACAGTAAATATAAAAAAATAAAATAAAAATGTTGTCACCCTTGTATTTATCAAATGTTTACCCCTTTTTGGATGTGGGATAGGAAAGAATAGAGGAGAGGGGGTGGTGAGAGCGGTGGAGGGGGTACCACAAGTATTTCTGCCTGGGGCACCATTAGGTCTAAAGCTGGTCCGGGGCTTGATAGCCATTATCTGTAGCCATGTAATGAATATTCATCATCGGTAGTATTTAGCATTCAATACTATGCAATGAACAGAAAAAATCGTGAAAGCTGATTGGTCGACAGCATTCACTGCCCTCACTTTATTACTTCATAAAGGAATGGGTAAAAACAAGAGCCCTGAGCAGAGCTTATTTACATACAACCATATCCCTACGCCCCGTCAAAACCCTTCATCACAGAAACCACTCACCTTTTGATGGATCAGCTTCCTGAGGTGACTTTCAACTTTCTTGAGGGAAAATCTTTTGAAGACTGTCCAATTCAACATTTACAAAGCCTAACTTACTGTTACTGGCGATGCTGATGTGCTGTATTACAAACTGCTCACTTAACATCAACAAAATAAAAAAAAGCCTAGTTTCTAACATTTAATGATGTTACATTAAACTGACTACTTGTAATGTGTTATTCATAAAATAATTATTGTAACCAGCTAAAAGTTACCCTGATTAATGACTCCAGCACTGGGCTATTTTATGTACTAATGCACTTCCACAGTTTAAAAATAGTAAAAAAAAAAAATTAATCGTCAGACCTATGTTGATGTCTTTTTTTACTTTACTGTGAGGGTCCAGTGCATAATCGCAATAATATACTCCAGGGTGTCCTTTATCATTTAATATCAGCATTTGTCTCGTGCCTCACAATGCACCTAAGGCGTGCCGATATCCTGTGATAAAGCAAACCCTGTCATATACTATTGCTTAATTATAAAATGGCAAAAAAAAAAAAAAAAAAACTTTCTGGGCTCTGATTGGGCAGTGTTGATCTTCAACAGTGATGTTATCCCAGCATAACATCACACCTATTCAAAAAACAACTAAAAATATATTTAAAAATGTTTAATTCTTTCTTTCTTTTGTTACAAGCAATACATTTTATAACTGCAATAATGCACTCCAAGGCAAATATATCACAGGGATAACAATTTCTCAGGTGTTGGACACACTCATCCTGTGGCATTGTGCTCAACCGTTTGAGGAGTGACGTTATCCCAGCACAGCACATGCCCTGTCATGCATTATTGCTTAATTCATTACTCACATAGCTCCTACTGATCTAAGCCCTCATCAGTCTCTGGGTAGAAGGGGTGGGGACTGTACTGTATTCCTCGCTGTTGTTTCCCTGGCACCCTAGAAACCTGTTTAACATTACTACAATGGGGGTATTAAAACTAGAGAGGCCCCCATGGCTGATTGTGCCCCAATCGTGTGTCGTGTCTATGACTCTAAACCCGCCTTTCTGCAGGTGGTTTGACTACAGAAACACAAATAAACTCACCTGCTCCTAACTGACTAGGGACCTAATGAGGTGTAAACATACAGCAAGTACTTCACTGCTATTGAGAAAAAAATAATTGCTGCACCGTCACATGCACGCTGCATCAACTCATAATGGGATTTCTGATATTTTTAGCTCACTGTCATAAAGTGAGCACACATTTTCTTTCCTGAGGCATAGTGACACTACCTGTAAATATCTATTACAGATGTAAGTAAAACACCCAACAAGTGTCTGGTTCTGCAAAGTACAACATAGGGATGCCTGTTGTTGTGAGGTACAAGGCACTGTCGAGTGCCTGCTACCACATGAGATGGCCATATAATCTGCACAGAGTGTTATTGTGTGTGTATATGTAGATACATTTATGCAATAGGGTGGACGTAAATGAAGTGTGATAAATTTGTTTACCTGAGTAACTGTGTGCATAAATTTCGTTTATGTACACAGTTTCGATGTCATCGCCTGCCCCCCCTTACTCACCCGCCAGCACTACTTCTTCAGCCCATAACCACTTTCACTTTCTCTTCCCTCCCACAATGCTCTTTAGACACAAAACCTCCACTTTCCACCTCTCTCCCCCAACTTCACCTGGCAGCTACCACTCACTTTATTACTGTGGTCTGACTGCTCCACAGATCAAAATAAAAAAAAAAAACTACCTTTTTCTAAATCTATTTTGTTTCCCAAACAGCAAAACCATTGCTCTTCCTTGTGCTCAGTAGCCCACGGCAGCAGCCCAACCTCTCGCACTTCCATTCCTGCATTTAGCTGCCTGCCCGCTGGCTCTGTTGCACATAAAACTTCATGGTGGACAAAAAATAAAAAATAAAACCAGCAAAACAAACCAAAAATGTTTCAATCCCTGTTTCCTACCTAGTTCCATCACCAACTCTTCTCTCGCTAACAGGGGCCGAAGTCTTCTCATGCTAACAGGGGCTGCCACTGTTTTTTAAAATGTTATGAAGCTCCCGGAGCTCTGCCAGTCACCTGTAGTGTTCCAGAGCCACGGCACTGTCATGGCGTGTTCCTAGCAATGGCCACATCAACCATGGAAAGTAAAGCACAATGGTGCTTTTTCACAAAAGAAACCCACCAACGAAACCAAACTGAAAAATCTAACAAAGGAAAAACAAAAAACAAATGAACACACAAGCTCCTTACCTGTTGTACAAATGAAATATGCAAGGGGGGGTGGAGCTTATGTGATAAATAATTTATGAATACTTGTGCTGTTTGACCTCAGATACTTCACTCGTGAAGTTACCCGAGGTCAAACAGCACTTGTGTACATAAATCATGTTTCACGCTGCTCCGCCCTGCATATCCCTAATATATACATACATATACTGATGCAACCCCCCTGCAAATGGGGGTTCCCAAAAGACTTCCAGGAGCTTGCTTGAATGCTCCAAGCCTGAATGGTGTTTGGCATTTAAGCCATTTATCAGTGAGTGTTTTTAGAGCCTCTGGTACTGTCTCTTTAAGAGCTGTCTGCTTGCAGACATAATTAGTTTGTATGGGGGACTGTGTGCTTCTCTGAGTACCACTGAGCTGCTGCCAATTCACTTCATTTTGCAGTCACTAGGAGTGCAAAGGGAACCTATCTGAAAGATGTAACTGTTTGCCAGAAATTATTTAGAGTAATAATGAAATTACAGTTTGTCTAACCTGCTTTCTTTGCAGTCAGAACTGTGTCTGCTAGTTCCCATTCTAGTTTTGAACTGCTGAACTGGACCAATCAGTGTGGGGTAAGCTAGCTCTAAATGGTGCCTTGGACGAATCAGAACTTGACTCATAATCTGAGCCAGCCACAAGAGGATTGTATAGGCAGTGACTTGGGAGATGTAGTTTAGACTTCAGTGCCTTTTGGACCAACAGCAGCAGTCTATTGTGAGTGACAGCCAATCCAGTCAAGAACTGGGAGGAACTCAAAGGAAGTGCCCGGTTTTGTCAGTTGGAGTGTCAGTTGAGCTTTGCAGTGAAGAAGGAAGGAGCCCTGTGCTTTTTCAGTGTGCAGTTTTAGTCAAAAACGTGTGTAAGGCCCAGAGTTCCGGTCTGCAGCTTGTGTAACAGCTTGTTAGGACTGAACTGGCCCTGTGAAAAGAATCAAAGGATCTCTGAAGAGTAGAAAACAGGCTCACCCTGTAGAAGACTGGAAGAATTGCTGAAAATTGCACTCGGTCTGTCAGGAACTGAATCTGCTGTGTGTTCTCCCGGTATTGTGCAGTAATTGCGATCGGATACAGATGCAGCCTGCCTGGTATAGTGCTTTCTTTTATATGGATGTGTAAGAGGTTTGTGTACCTCAAGTGAGCCCTGCTGACATTGAAGGACCCTATCTTATTTGGAGGTCGTGAGTACTAATTCAGGGTCGCTCCCTGTTGAATTGCCACATTAAATCAAATGGAATTACTGTACTGCTGACTGTTTAATTCTCCTTTTCTCTGTGTGAAAGGGCCCCTACCAGCTGCCACGGTTTGGACTAGCCACTAGGGCTTGGGTACCCAGGGACAGTAACTGATAGGGATAGGCCTGTACAGAGCCATAGGTAGATTATTAGAGTGATAAGCTAATTAACCTGATTTCCCTGTCCTTGTTATATCCCCAAATAAATCAGAGCTGCTTGTTTCAGCAAAGTTATACTGCCTGAGGTATTTGTCTATGTTAAAGTACTGTACTGTGATTGTTGCACTGTATCTCATTTCACAGGAGGTCCCAGTGCGGAACCAGACCTGGGGGTAAGTGTATACTGTGAAGGTAATTCTGATATATTGTGTGGGCCACTAGTGGGAAGAAAGGGGGTTGCAGTGTCCCAGAGGGCTGTGACCAAGTTAGTTTAACTATTGCAAACCCTGACCTCTGGGTGGAGGCACCGCCATTGGATCCAGGCCCCTCAACCTGTTAGTGGCAAATCAGGCAGGGTAGTAGCCCTGGGATAGCGCCATCTAGGGGTTACATCTTGAGGCTCACCGCTGGGATTGTGTGTCCTCTAGTGGCCATATTTACGAACCACTGTTAAGAAAAAATGGGTACCCGACAGAAGTGGCTGTGCACTCGCTGGTGGAGTGGTGTACTGGGAGGAGATCGACCCCAAAATGCTATGCTTATCCTGGACATCCCCTGGGTATCAATACGGACACTGTGCAGGAGTACTTTCCAAGGTGGAAGGTTTACAAAACCCTATGGTGGTGGGTCGGCATGCTAATCTGCTCACCCACACTTTCCTGGCCCTAGTAGAGTTTAAGGATCCCATAGATAGCTCCAAAGTGCCACAGACCATTACCCCAGAGGGAGCCCTCACTGCTTGGAGAGTGATAACTAAGGACAGTAAAGACCCGGTGGGGAATCAGCCCCCACCACTATCTGAAACTTTTGAGGAGAAATTTGCTGAATGGTTGCTGGGAGAGGGGAAAACTGTGGAGGACTTGAAGAAACTATTCTTGCCACCTGGGGGTGTTCCTCCCCCAACACCCTCTCCTGCTCCAGTGCCCGTAATGGTGGCTGAACCAATGCAGACTCCTATTTCTGCACCTGCCATTAGTCACGACTCTTACCGAAGGTTGAGGATCTTCTCTGGCACCCTCCCCACCCCCCAAGGGGAGGATGACTGGGAGACCTGGATAGACTATGTTGCCCCAAGTGCTAGAATGGCAATGCTCGGAAGGCTAAAAGCTAAAGAGGGTTAGTGAGAGCCTCCGAGGTCCTGCCCTGGCTACCATCCTCACAACGGGGCCAGTAACCCTGAAGCGACTTGCACAGGCCTATCTTGAGGCCTTGGAGAATGTGTATGGGAGCCCAGATTCTGATGAGGACCTATGGTGGAGAGTAAGAAATGCACAACAGTACCAAGGGAGTTGTTGTCTGTGTATGTCTCTGCTGGAAAAATTGTTGCAAGAATGCCTCAGAAAGGGTAGTTTGCCAGCGATTGAACTGGACCGAACCAGACTGGACAGAATCTTAAGTCTCCCCTTCTCCAGAACTGCTGTTGCTTCAGTTGCCTGGCAAATCGACTGGAATCCCCCCTCCTATGATGAGTTAATGAGAGAAATTCGAGGAGTTGAGAAAAGGCGACCTCGGAGGTACCTGCACCAACAGCTGTGGCTACGACCGAGTGACTGAGGGTGACCCATCAAGTGAAGTTCAGGGCAGAGGTTGACAGTCAATGAGTGCTCTGACAAGGAAAAAGATATGCCACAATGGGCGAACTGTTGAGAGAGATCCAGGAATTCAAAACAGTCCCTTTATGAAGGCCACGCCTGCAAGTCACGGGCCCTGACCTATATCCGACTGCATCTGCTATGGGGTGGGGGTACCCACCCATGTATCTCCTGCTGATAACAGCTCCAAACTCAATTCCTTGACCATGGAAGTGGAGAAACTGACAGATGTCTCCAAATGCTTATCACGCGAGACAGAGATGGCACCCAGGTTTCCAGTTAGTAATACCCCGCCTGGCTCCCAGTGTGGCGCCTGGCCAGCTCAAACTCCAGAAAGTATGTTTGCTATAATTGTGGGAAAGATGGGCACATGAAAGGAATGCCAGTCTCCAAAAGACACTGACAAAGTTGCATATAGGCTACAAGGAGAGCTTCGGAGAAGAAATCAGTGGTTAAGAGGTGCGACATGATCCCAGTGAGGGCACCAAAATGCTAATTCACGCCCTTTGTGGCAAGGTCAGTTGCCCAGGCCCCCACTACCGCCTCTCCAGACTGGTCCAGAATAGTGGGTCCCTCCATGGAGACCACTGTAAAGGTGAATGGAGTGTCTACAAGAGCTGTATTAGACAGTGGCTCCCAAGTGACAATTATGTTCCAGGATTGGTATCAGAAGCATTTGTCAGACGTACCCTTACAACCATTAGAAGGACTGCATGTATGGGGTTAAGTGAGAAGGCCTACCCCTATTCCGGTATATCCGAATTTGGTGTCTTCCCCACCTCCGTGGCTGGAGTGGCCGAACAAGTAGAGACCCTAGCCTTAGTGTGTCCCCCACTGGACTGTATGATGATGTCCTTTGTTGATTGGAACAAATGCTCATATGTTCGGAAGGCTGGCACAGTTGTGTTATGAAAACAGGGGTCAAAGACTAGTAGAGCTTTAAGAGTTCCGCTTTAATTAAGAAGGCCTATGAGGCACAGAGAGATGCTGAAAAAACAGAACCAGAGGAACCGGTCGGAATTGTATGGAAGAAGGATCCTGAGTCTCTGATCCTGGCGCCAAATGCCCAGTGTACCTTACAGGGAGAGGTCCATCAGAAAGGATGTTAAGAATAAAATATTAATGTTGGATGCACCAGGCGATGGAAAATTGCCAGAGGGACTGCTGGTCAAGCCTAGTATTTTGCCCGCTAGAGCCCATGCTTATGCCAGAAGGGTAATGGTCCAAGTTCATAATGTGTCTAAAAGAGACATTCGAGTAAACAGAGGTTGCATCCTGGCTAATGTGCATTGTGCAGACACTGCAGTGCTACCCAGCAGCAAGAGTTCAAGGAAGAATGACAGAGTAACGCCTGACTTGTTTGATTTCGGCGACTCCCCGCTGCCAGCTGAATGGAAAGTGAGGATCAGTGAGAAGCTTGCCCAGAGAGACCAGGTGTTTTCTTTAAAGGAATGGGATGTAGGATGCGTGCAAGGAGCTGAGCACAATATCCGGCTGCATGACGAAAGACCATTTCGTGGAGAGGTCTCGACGCCTGGCACCTGCTGACATAGATGATGTGAGGCGGCATCTGCAAGAGATGTTAGCTGCTGGTGTAATACAAGAATCCAGAAGCCCTTATGCTTCCCCATTGTGGTAGTGAGGAGAAAAAGAATGGAACAGTGATGTGTGTGATTATCGCACCTTAAACCGGGCGGACTATCCCTGATCAGTACACAATGCCCCGCATTCAGGATGCTTTGGACTGCCTAAACGGGAGCAAGTGGTTCTCTGTGCTGGATCTCCGCAGTGGGTACTACCAGATCCCAATGGCCCCAGAGGACCGTGAGAAGACGGCCTTTATCTGTCCACTTGGCTTCTATGAATTCATGAGGATGCCTCAAGGGATTTCAGGTGCCCCAGCCACTTTTCAACGATTGATGGAGCGTGCAGTGGGGGACATGAACTTACTAGAGTGCCTGGTATACCTAGATGATGTTATTGTGTTTGGCAGCTCACTGGAGGAACATGAGAGCAGATTATTTAAGGTATTGGACCGACTGGAGGACTTTGGCCTTAAACTGTCCATTGATAAGTGTCAATTCTTCAAACATCAGTAAAGTATGGGACACATAGTATCCACCGAGGGAATAGAGACCGACCCAAGTAAGTTGGAGGCCTTGACCACCTGGCCACAGCCCAAAAATCTAAAAGAACTGCAAAGATTCCTGGGATTCTGTGGTTATTATCGGCGTCATCAAGGACTATTCAAGAGTGATCCGCCTTTACTTAACCTTACTCAAGGGTATCCCCAACCCACAAAAATACCAAAAGTCAGCGCCCCTCAAGACTGAAAGAGTGTATTTTCATCCGAGTGAAGTATTTGGGGCCCGCTGGACTCCTGATTGTGAGACTGCTTTTCATGAGATCATATATCAACTTACCCATGCTCCAGTGCTGGCCTATGCCGATCCAAGAAAACCTTCGTCCTGCACACTGATGCTCAGCTTGCAAGGGTTGGGGGCTGTGTTGTACCAAAAGAACGCGAAGAATGGCCTGAGACCAGTGGCCTTTGCCAGTAAGCCTGACCCCATCCGAAAAGAACTATCCTGTACATAAGTTAGAGTTCCTAGCTTTGAAGTGGCTATTGTTGACCAATTCCATGAGTACTTGTATGGGGCTAAAATACTAGTAAAACTGACAATAATCCTTTGACCTATGTGCAGACCTCAGCTAAGTTGGATGCCACTGGCCATAGGTGGCTTTCTGCATTATCTACATATGACTATGCTCTGAATACCGAGCAGGTCTGAACCACATAGATGCTGATGCTCTCTCCCGAGGCCTGTTCCCAGAATGATTGGGTCCGATTGACAGAACCTGACATTCGGCACTCTGCCGGAAGTTTGACAGGGAGGAACGACGTCCACGGACGCAGTGGACTGCATGGTGGATTGCTTGGGACCTCTTGAGAATTGCATACCTGCTGCTTATTGCCACTTTTCTGCAATAGACATTGGTGCACTGCCTCAGCTGGACAATGACAGTATCTCGCGGGCTCAATCCCGCGATCCCATGATCAAAGCAGCTTTAGAAGCCTCTATGCAGGAAAAGATGTGTCCAAATTACGCCCACTGATTTGAGAACTGCACTGTTATACAAAGAAGGTCCTAAGTTGAAACTGATCAATAAACTGTTATACAGAGAAACAGTAGACAGAGGGGACAAGTAGACAAACAACAACTAGTGCTGCCCACTGCCTTCGAGACTCAGTACTGAGGTCCTTGCACAACCACATGGGGCACCTTGGTATAGACAGAACACTTGACTTGGTGAGATCCAGATTCTATTGGCCTAAGATGGGGCTGATGTGGAGCAACACATTCGAACTTGTAGTCGCTGCTTACAGAGGAAAGCTTTTGCCCCAGAGGGCTACCCCTTGTTAACATCACCACCAGTGCACCCATGGAGCTGGTCTGTATTGATTTTCTGAGTTTGGAGTCAGATCAAAGAAATATCAGTAATGTGCTGGTGGTCACTGACCATTTCACGAGATATGCCCAAGCTTTCCCACCAAAGACCAGAAAGCATCCACTGTGGCCAAAGTACTTGTAGAAAACTTTTTGTTCACTATGGGGCTCCACAAGAATCCATTCTGATCAAGGGAGAGACTTTGAGAGTCGTCTGATCAAAGAGATGCTTTCTCTGTGGGATACTCAAAGTCCAGAACCACTCTCTTACCACCCCCAGGGGACCCACAGCCTGAACGTTTCAACCGCACTTTGCTAGATATGCTAGGCACCCTGCACCCAAAGGACAAGCCTAGATGGAGCCAACAAATTAGCACCCTGGTACATGCTTATAACTGCACCAAAAGTGATGCCACTGGATTCTCCCTCACCGCCTGATGTTTGGAAGAGAAGCTCAACTACCAGTAGATGTGTGTTTGGGGTTCTCCTGATGGGGTTCAAGCTGACAACTATTTACAGTATGTGCAAAGTTAAAGGCCCAGCTAACCTCATGTGCCAACTGGCTCAAACCATGGCTGCCAAAAAAGAAATCTGGCCAACAAAGAAAGGTATGATAAAAAGGTGAAAGCACAGGAACTCCAGGAGGAGATCGGTATTGCTAAGAAATCTGGGACTGCATGGCAAGCACAAGATTGCTGACAGATGGCACCATCTCCTCACATTGTAGTGGGCAAACTAGATGATCTGCCAGTGTACAAAGTAAGGCCTGAGAATAATTCAAAAGATGTAAAAACAATGCATAGAAATCATTTACTGCCCATTGGACAAATCTTAATTGAGTCTGAGCCCCTAGAAGATGCCCCCTCTGGACCAGTGACTAGAGCTGCTGCTAAGAAAAGATCAAGAAAGTCTGCACCTACAGAAGCAAAGTTAAAGTGTTCCCCTCCACAAGTCCCAGTTGAGCATGACTGTCAGTCCATATCGGAAGAAAGTGAGAGTGACTTTGAATACTATCCTTCTTACTTAACTGAGTCAATTGTTTGGGCAATCCCTAGTCAATACTGGAGACAAAGCTGGGCCTTCTGGACTGTCTAAGCCCCAGCTTCATCCCTGGAGCCAATGCTCCCAGAAAGTGAAGTGCAAAGCATCAGATCAGATGAAATGGAATCATTGTGCATGGTTGAACTGTTTGAGCTTTCAGGGGAGGAAAATGATAGATTGGGGCAGACTGGTGATACACCCGAACAAGAAGAGTATTTTGAGTGCCCTGACAGTCCACTGCCAGTGTCCGAAAGCTCTCCATGTGAGCCAAATGTTGTGGACTCAGAAACTGTAACTCCTGGAGCTGAAAGTGCCCCAAGTTCTAGCCTCTCTACCCCCATGGAGCGCCCTGACAAGTGAGGACAATGCTGAAAATGAGGCTCAGAGTGCAGAGACTGTAACAGTTCCCCCTAGAAAGACTGGTCGAGCTGTAAAGCCTGTGGTGCACCTCAGTTATGATTCCCTTGGGAGGCCTGTGGACTTGCCTCTCAATGTTGTCCATAAAGGAGTGTATGTGTCCCCGAGCTCATTGCCCAAACTGAGCATCAGTGCTAACTCCAAATTACTTGTGTTGCCCTCTAAGTATGGTGCCCTTGCCCCATCCAGCCCCAAGGTAACTGATAGGGAAGGGCCCCCTCTCTTCAGGTTTCATGTACAAGAGGTAATAACTTGAGTTATGGTACAATGTGTGTGTAATACTATGTAAAGAGGACTGACTGCAATGTTTCAGAAATGTGTTCTTGGTAAAATGATATATTGACTGATGATTACATGTATGCGAGCCTAATGCAAATGTATATGGTTGCAGCTGAAACTTATGGGGGTACTTGCTTGACGCGGACGTCAAGCTTTCCCAGGCCAGGAAGGGTGTAACCCCCCTGCAAATGGGGGTTCCCAAAAGACTTCCAGGAGCTTGCTTGAATACTCCAAGCCTGAATGGTGTTTGGCATTTAAGCCATTTATCAGTGAGTGTTTTTAGAGCCTCTGGTACTGTCTCTTTAAGAGCTGTCTGCTTGCAGACATAATTAGTTTGTATGGGGGGACTGTGTGCTTCTCTGAGTACCACTCGAGCTGCTGCCAATTCACTTCATTTTTGCAGTCACTAGAGTGAAGGAACCTATCTGAAAGATGTAACTGTTTGCCAGAAATTATTTAGAGTAATAATGAAATTACAGTTTGTCTAACCTGCTTTCTTTGCAGTCAGAACTGTGTCTGCTAGTTCCCCATTCTAGTTTTGAACTGCTGAACTGGACCAATCAGTGTGGGGTAAGCTAGCTCTAAAATGGTGCCTTGGACGAATCAGAACTTGGACTCATAATCTGAGCCAGCCACAAGAGGATTGTATAGGCAGTGACTCTGGGAGATGTAGTTTAGACTTCAGTGCCTTTTTGGACCAACAGCAGCAGTCTATTGTGAGTGACAGCCAATCCAGTCAAGAACTGGGAGGAACTCAAAGGAAGTGCCCGGTTTTGTCAGTTGGAGTGTCAGTTGAGCTTTGGCAGTGAAGAAGGAAGGAGCCCTGTGCTTTTTCAGTGTGCAGTTTTAGTCAAAAAAACGTGTGTAAGGCCCAGAGTTCCGTCTGCAGCTTGTGTAACAGCTTGTTAGGACTGAATCACCTGTGAAAAGAATCAAAGGATCTCTGAAGAGTAGAAAACAGGCTCACCCTGTAGAAGACTGGAAGAATTGCTGAAAATTGCACTCGGTCTGTCAGAGAACTGAATCTGCTGTGTGTTCTCCCGGTATTGTGCAGTAATTGCGATCGGGATACAGATGCAGCCTGCCTGGTATAGTGCTTTCTTTTATATGGATGTGTGAAGAGGTTTGTGTACCTCAAGTGAGCCCTGCTGACATTGAAGGACCCTATCTTATTTGGAGGTCGTGAGTACTAATTCAGGGTCGCTCCTGTTGAATTGCCACATTAAATCCAAATGGAATTACTGTACTGCTGACTGTTTAATTCTCCTTTTCTCTGTGTGAAAGGGCCCTACCAGCTGTCACGGTTTGGACTAGCCACTAGGGCTTGGGTACCCAGGGACAGTAACTGATAGGGATAGGCCTGTGCACAGAGCCATAGGTAGATTATTAGAGTGATAAGCTAATTAACCTGATTTCCCCTGTCCTTGTTATATCCCCCTAAATAAATCAGAGCTGCTTGTTTCAGCAAAGTTATACTGCCTGAGGTATTTGTCTATGTTAAAGTACTGTACTGTGATTGTTGCACTGTATCTCATTTCACAGGAGGTCCCAGTGCGGAACCAGACCTGGGGGTAAGTGTATACTGTGAAGGTAATTCTGATATATTGTGTGGGCCACTAGTTTGAAGAAAGGGGGGTTGCAGTGTCCCAGAGGGCTGTGACCAAGTTAGTTTAACTATTGCAAACCCTGACCTCTGGGTGGAGGCACCCGCCATTGGATCCAGGCCCCTCAACCTGTTAGTGGCAAATCAGGCAGAGGTAGTAGCCCCTGGGATAGCGCCATCTAGGGGTTACACTGAGAAGATTTGTTGAGCGATTGGCCAGAATAGGTTGTTAAGATTGGGGTGATAGGCGGTAGTGATGAGCGACCCACCGTGTCCACACGAGCTTCCTAGGAAGGGAAGAGGAAATATTTTACCCAGAAGAGGCACACTAAGCAGAAGCTTATTTCCAGGTGCGACTGGGAGCACAAGGATGTAAAATGACTTGCTCAAGGTCACACAATATGCAAGTGGGGGTCTGTGGGATTCAAACCCAGGTCTCCAGGTTTGCAGCTCAGAGCCTTAAACCATTGTGCTATACTGCCTCCCAAGTACAGTACCGTGCGGTACAGGCAGTGACAGGGTCCCATTAATTTATATGGTCAGCTACTGTGTCTGAGGTGGGTCAGGATCTGGAAGAAGAGACAAATTGCCCAGGTGAGTGAGCACTGTGCTACAGGTAAGGGATGGACTGGGAGGCGATTGTCAGTGACGCTGTCAGTGACAGTAAACCAATCACACCGTCTGGCTCTCATTCTCTGATGGTCAGGAATCCTGACCGTGAATCTGAAAGAACTGAGCTGCACACAGCTACCGTCGGTAAAGCAGCAGCACAGCAGCAGCCAGTGTATTGATGTGGAAAGTGAAATGTAAGAAACTCATGCTGCTGTTGCAACACCTGACTAAAGTGTCAGTGTTAGATTTTCAAATAGGGGGTAGCACCATAGTTGCCCCCGTTATGTCTGCCTCTGTGACTGAAGGAATGGAACATTAGCACCATACATCTTGTTTACGACAACTAACCGGGATGCCAGTCTTCGTTCTCTCCGGCCTCTCTAAATATTGAAAATAGCTATTCAGTTACAAGTTTCAGCACCGCACCCTGAACTTTGAGGTCTTTCTCTCTGTTGGGTCACTCCTCGCTAGCACAGTGATTCAGCCCCCAAGCTGGGGAGGGAAAGCGTGCTGATTTACCCTCCAGCTAGTGGGACCCTATATCAGCATAAATAATAAACTATAAGTCAGAGGGAGATTTATTTGGATCATAACTGCAGAGTCACCATATAATGATGTTTAGCAACTAAAAACACAAAATAGTCACTGATATTGTGCGTGTGTGTGTTTTTTTTGTGTTTGGATGGGGCTCTGGGGCACCCCAACACTGGGCGCCACATAAATGACATTAATAATAGTAGCGCTATCTAGATAGTGTTTTTAGCTCTTAATACCCCGATGTGCCCCCCGCGTATGTTCCCGGCTACTTTCTTATGTTTAGTAAGTCGTGTTCTAAGAGAAATTTTGTATTTTACGAGTTTAAATTAAATATCCAGTTAAGTCGAATTTGCACTTATTAATCTATCTGACTGACTTTAGATCAGAAATATGTATTGGGTGCTACTGTACTGGACAATTCCATTGTTGAAAGTGTTATGATTGTATCTTTTGTGTTTTGAATAAAACCGAGTTACAAAAAAAAATAATAGTAGAGCTCATTCAAAGTCAAATGGAGGGACTGAAATACAGTGCAAGCCTGTTATAACGGATGCATCTGTGCACACAACATTTGTCCGTTATATCCAATGTCCATTATATCCACAGGAGGAGGAGCCTATGTGTTCGGTGTGTCTGTGTGTGAGCAGGGGCTCAGAGTAAATGAGAACCTATTATAAAATGTAATAGATAACTCAGAATCCTACCTGGCATATATACTTCTGTATTCTGTATGTTTATTTAACTGACAATAACATGACCGTTTTTAAGGAAGTTTATTGCAGAAGGTAAGATAGTAATTCTAGTGGCTGCATGTTGGGGTTCTAGAGCAGTAAGAACAAAGGCAATTGTACTGTAAGGGTTTTATTCAAAAATAGGATAATTTCCTTTTACTGAAATTAACTAACTAAAAAAGTTTATGCAGCGTGGGGAGAATTATTTTGTTGTAAATGTCATCACTGTAGCTCATCCATCTAAATTCTACATTTGCCAAATCTCCTTATCATCTCTGCACCCCACCTTAAAAAAAAAACATTTACAAATGGCGATAAAAGCTTCATAGTGTCCGTTACAACCAATGTTTCTGTCCATTATAACCAGAGAAAAATGCATTAGAGTTGATATATTAGGTTTGGGAAATCAGTTTTTGTCCACTATAACGGATTGTCCGTACTGTATAATGTAGAATGGTGCTTTTGTGCAACTTCGCGATGCTGAAATTCTGTGGATTTTACTGGATAGTGATTTGTGTTAATGTTATTTTACATGAGTACGAGTCCTTGGCGCAATTGATACTTTGACTAGGAAAACCCTTTTTTATTTTAACCTGTTGTTGCGATAACCAGGTTTCTTACACTAGCCAGGCTTAACATTTTTTCCACATGTCATGTTGTTCATATAACAAATGTCAGTCTGGTCCTGAAGCAAGAAAGATCTTGTTAAAAACGGATACTATAGCCAGCCTGCCAGCGCAGCAGTAGCGCTACCCTTTGCAATGCCACTGACCCAGGTTCGCGACCGAGTTCTACTCATCAGAGGGCAGGCCGGGGGGAGGACTGTGCATCCCTTAGGACACTCTCCTCCCTGGGTAGGAGAACCACTACCGCCATGCAACTACCACCTGGGTGAGCAAGGATGGTAGGGCGCCAAGCCGAACAGCTACAAAACGGTTACGTGATAACTTACTGTAACAGTAGATCTTTGAGGGACTCTCTGTCATCAGGTCACACCTATGGAACTTAGCCGTCAGGCATCAGGATCCCATGGAAGCTTTTTCTGCAGCAGTCTATTAGAAGTTACCCATGCTACCATCAGGCTCCGACATCACCAGGGTGGGACAAATCAGTTTGTGAGCTGGTGGTCAGTTTGGCCACTAGCTTTCAAAATCTGATAGCTAAACCAATATTTGTAGTGGCCATTCTTTTTAGAGGCTCAAAAATCACTTTGTAGGCAAGTTGTCAAGTTGACCAATAACTTTCAAAATCTGGTAGCCAAACCTGTTTTTAAGTAGCCACTGATCACCTGGCTACCCTATTTGCCCCACCCTGGACGTCACACACCCTATATAAGTGCGGGTGGTCCCACTCCCTCCTCAGTTCTTTCCTTAGATGGAGGCCACAGGAGACAGGAGCCCCACCAGGGAACCGAGGAGAGAGAGAAGGTGCCCAGCTAGCAGAAAGGCTGGAGCAACAGGACAGCCCAGATGTAGAAAGAGAGAGAAAGGGGGATGGAGGGAGGGATGGCATGACCTGATGACAGAGATTCCCTCAAGGATCTACTGTTACAGTAAGTTCTTACGTAACTGTTCTATCTTCTTTGGGGATATCTCTGTCATCAGGGCACACCTATGCAACAAGTCCCAAGCAGTGCTAAGAGCAAGGGCAGTCTGGGTGGCAGGAGACCAGAGGCCTAAGAAAGCAGGCCCTGAAGCACAGTTAGGCCAAATCCTGCCCTTCTTCTGGAGGCAATGTCCAAACTGTAGTGCTTGGTGAAAGTGAGGACAGTACTCCAAGTGGCAGCAGTGCAAATCTCAGCTGCAGACACGCCACGAACAGGCAAATGAAGTGGCCATACCCTGGTGGAATGGCCTTTGACAACCTCAGGAAGTTCCTTACCATACTTCTGTAACAAAAATAATACAGCTGGCCAACGATTTGGACAAGCATTGTTTTGAAACTGGAGCGCCCTCTCTGCCAGGGTGAAAGAAACAAGCAACTGAGAGGACTTCCCACAGTCCCTCGTACAGTGTGTATGGTTAGCAAAACTTTGTGCACATCCAAAGTATGAAGCAATGCTTCCCTGGACTGGCATGCTCTGAAAAATAAGCTGACAGGTGGATGGAATGATTTAGGGTAAACTCAGACACCACCTTAGGAAGAAACTTAGGTTAGTGTGCAAAGAGACCCTGTCTTTTATTTATTTATCTATGTATGCATGTAGTGTATGTGTTGTTAACTGGGTAGGCGCACTGATCCAATGGACTGTTTTCAGGCACGACCCGGCCATGAAGATGGTACAAAGGTACAACAGTAAATACAAGCACAAAGTTAAACATTACAGTACAGGAGAAATACAAATACAATTTACGAAATACAGTACAGGAGAATACCAAACAAGAGTTACAAAAGTCATATACCTCTGAAATTCTCTTGAGCAAAAGTAACAGCAACTAACAATAGCACTTTGAAAGCAGAAGTGTAGCTCACAAGACGCCGGCTGGCTCAAAAGGAGGTAGGGTCAACTTCCAAAACAAACTTCAGGTCCCAAACTGGAACCGGGCTATAGAAGAGGCTTCAAGTGGAGAATGCCATGCAGAAAATGCGGGCCACATCCAACTGTGCCACGAAATACGACCATCAATGGGCACATGAAGGACTGAATATGGCTGACAGGTGCACTTTAAGAAGAGTATTTCGCCCTGCATCAGATAAGGTCAGGAGATACTCAGAACCTGGTTCACTGGACATGTGAAGGGGCTATGAGAAGCAGCCCAGATAGCAAGCCGCACCATTTCATACAGTAAGTGGCCCTGGTGGAAGGTTTTCTGGTTGCTATGAGGATATCAGCCACCTTCTGAGACACACCAAGGCAAGCAATGGCTACATTCTCAGAAGCCATGCATGCAGGTGGAGGGACTTGAGGTCCGAATGGATCAGGGTCCCCTGAACCTACATCAACAGGTCTCTGCAGAGGGGCAGGAGAACTGGAGGTTCCACAGCTAAATGCTGCAGTAATGGAAACCATATCTGCCGAGGTAAGAATGGAGCCCCCAGAATTAGGGTGACCCCATCCATCTGTAGCTTGACGAGCATCCTCTGAATCAGAGAAAAGGTGGATGGTGTAGAAACCTCCCTTTCCAGGAGTGGGACAATGTGTCTCATCAGAAAACTCCAGGCCCTGGATCTAGCAAGCAGACATGTGGCAGTTTTGCATTGAGCTGGGATGCAAAAAAAGGTCCAACTATGGATGACCCCACCTGTCAAACAGGCCTTTGACAATCAGGTCAGCAGCTCCCACTCATGCATCTTGGACTGCGACCTGCTGAATCTGTCTGCCAAGGTGTTTTGGGCACCTGGCACATGGATGGCTGATAGCTCTAGACTGTGATCTAGAGTCTAGTACCAGACCCCACTGCTTCCTAGCATAGAGGGTAGGAATGGGTCCCCTCGCCGGCTTGTTGATGTAACAGACCACACCAAGACTGTCCGACTGCACCAGCAGAGGTCCTGGAGAGAGACAGTTCTGGAAGGCCTGTTAGGCATGCAGAACTGCCCTCATTTCTAGGACGTTTATGTGGAGGCAAGTCTCCCATTGGAACCAGAGACTCTGGGTCTGATAAGGACTTAGATGGGCTCCCAACCCCACCCGGCATCCATGGTGAGGATTTGGTGAGGAGTGGTGATAACAAGGTGGATTCCTTTTAAAAGACAGGCTGGGTCCATCCACCAGTGAAGCATTCTGCATACTGCTGAGGAGCCAAGGACCAGCTAGTCTAGATCATCTCAGCGCTTGATCCCACTGAACCCTGAGGGTCCACTGCAGGATCCTCATGTGCAACCTGTCCAGAGGGACCATAAGAACAGTCGTGGCCATTAGACCTAGTAGCCTGAGGAATGTCCTGGCTGGGACACGGCTGCTCAGCCACCTCCAGGGCCTGGGTAATGAGGCAGTTTGCCCTGACCTGAGAGGAAGGCCTCCTGAGTAGAGTCCAGGACTGCCTCTGTACTGCAACTGCTAAGACAGGGTCAGCACAGACTTGGGCTGATTGACAGTGATGCCCAAGGACTGGAATAACTACAGGGTGCATTCTAGAGTCAGTTCAGTTCAAAGTTTATTGTTCAATTTAAAAAAAAAAAGAGATTTTACAAAATACAGAGCATTATTGCACATCACCCAAACAGAATTTACAGCTACATAAATACACTAAAATAATAAATACATCACACTCTACAGTTACTGTGTCTTGGACTTTTCCCCTATTTTCCTAGTTTTTTTTTGTCAACTTTATTCTCCTGGTTACCGACTGCTGAGGCATCTCTCTGGTGGGGAACACTCGACCAGCCTCTGCCATCTGCCTGAACCCCTCCCCGACCAAGAAATTGGGTGCTGTGTCCCTCCCCCCCGCTGGCACTATACGGGAGGAGGCGGGGACCATGAAGAGTCAAGTCGGGTTGTGGCCAGCATTGATGTGTGGGCTGCACACTCGAGACCCACTATCGCCTCCCCAGCAGCTGGGGTTTTCCACCTTGGTTTATGCCCCCGAGATGCAGATGTGCAATGATTTCTGCACATGAAGGACGCCACTGTGTCCGGTAATTAGGGCGCCAAGTCCCAAAGTCGCTGACCACCCCCACCCTTTCTAAATATACCAACTCCAGGTGGGGGGGGGGTTGACCTCAGGGAGGGGGCGGCAAATTTGACTATTTGGAGCCCTAAAGAGAGGCACACTGCTGCCGGCACCCTGACCGGATGCAGTGTTCCAAAACATACAAATATAATCTAAAACCATGTTTGATGTCATTATGTGAGTACCAGTTAGCATAATGTGATGCTTCCATGTAAGCCAGATCAAGGTCCTTGTAGTATTTTATTATTTTGTTTTAATGTATGGCCTATACTGATCACTAATATTGATCCCCCTATGGTCATATGTTAAAAAGAAGTCCAGCACATATTTCTCAAGTGCCCTCTTAAGATACTGGAACCACATTGATTCCCGAGAACCTCTCTTTTCCCAAGTAATTTTTTCAAGAAGCACTGCTTTACTCATCTATCATTGGGAAGTTTTAAAATTCTGACCCAGTAATTAATTATTCTGATGTCAACCAATGCCTGTAGTCTAATCAAACACAGCCAACACGTATGAAGGATGCAGGTATAGATTTCTGACATCCCAGAGCTGATCTTAGTTATTGTATTGCTCTTTTTTTCCAGCCAGTCAGTAGAATTAATACCCCAAATCGCTGCACTATATAATGCTTGGGCATTGAATTTTGCTTGTTAAGGCATACACGAGCGACCTAATAGTAAACCTCCCATACAGATGGTTAAATCTCATAGTACACCCACGGTGATTTTTTTTTGAAGTTATTTAACCAGGAGTAGCACACTAAGCTGAAAGCTTTTTACAGGAGCGACCTGGGAGCACAGGAAGTTAAGTGACTTGCTCAGGGTCACACAGTATGCAAGTAAAAGCTGTGGGATTCAAACCAGCTCTGGTCTGCTGGATGTCACCAGATTTGCAGCTCAGAGCCTTAAACAACTGTGCTATACTGTCTCCCTAGATAGGGATGCCTAGATATAGGTTTTAGATATTGTATACTCAAAGTGAGAATTCCAAGAGCTACTATATGAGAAAATTACTCCCAAATAAGTATATTCTTAACCATTTCCATCTTAGAGGAAATGATCTTCCATGACTACTTGTTTTCTAGCTCCCCATTGTCAATACCTTTGATTTCGCCAAATTTATTTTCAATGAAAGAGTTTCTGAAAGCTTTGTAAGGAGATTAAGTTTGTTTTGTAACTCAGCTGGGCATGTGAGAAATATTGTGAATGAGCACTGGAAAGTACTAAGTAGGGATCCTGCCTTGAGAACAGTAGCAGAAACACTCCCCAGAATGTCATACAGAAGAACTCCAGTCCTTGAAGACAGATTGGTGAGCAGCCACTTCTTTACAAAAAGGGAAGAGACCTGGCTTGACGGAAAAAGAGGCGTAATAAATGCGAAAGATGTCTATATTGTGAGTCAGTGAAAAACTGTGCTAACTGCACAAGTGCTAACACAGGGCAAACTTTTAAAATAAGACAATTTACATCATGCAACACAGCTGGGGTTATTTACCTCGCTGTGTGCACTTGTAAGGCATTTTATGTTGGCAAAACGACTCGTCCTTTCAAACAAAGGTTAGGGGAACATATGAGAGCGACAGAGAGAGACGATCCTCTCTATGCCACAGCCACCCATATCAAAGAGTCCCCAGATGGGGGGCAACATAAATTCCACTTATAATTATTGATAAAGTAAATACAAATTTGAGAGGTGGTGATTTTGACAGTTTAGTATTCAAGAGAGACTTTTGGATCATTAAATTAAAAGCAGTGAGAAAACCAGGTTTAAATACAGGGTTTGATTTAAAGCCCTGTTTGAAAAAAAGTAAACATGTTTCGGATGAACTGTTTTGATATATTGTAATATATGACTGTGATTTCTCCCTCTTGCAATGATGTAATGTAAATAAGTTATAAGAATGGCAGGATGCAGTTGTACTTACAAAGTGAACATACTGTCATTGCAACTCCCCTCCCCCCCATATCTCATGCTGTGATACTTATAATGCACTATTTCGGTATTTGAACTTTGCTGGTTTTGCAGTTATTTATTCTTTATTTCAAGCTGGTGGTGTTTTAAATGTTTTTTAATTACTGTGTTAATTAGTTTAAGGTACGCGTGATGGTGCAGCACTAATGGTTTTAAGGGGCTCACTTATGATGTCATAGTGTTTGTCAGTTATGTTAAGTATATTTATTGGGTTTGCTATATGTCTGTGAGTCAGCTTTTGATAAAGGGTCGAAACAGATCCGAATAAGGCTGCTGCTACAGACCATGTGGGTTTTTATTATTTTGTGCAATAAATGAGGTAAACTGACCAACAGTGGAGTCTGTACTTATATGGCTGGGGTAGTACCTGAATTTCTGTGAATCCTGTTGCAAGTGTTTCAAGGAGCACCACCTTCCTGTGTGCACTATCTTGTATTGTGGAGTTAGTCATGTCTCGTGTCACTGGACACACTTTTAGTTCTAGTTATACTGGGATTCATGAACCCAAAGATGGTACTATCACTGAGCCCCATCATATGTTCCAATCCCAGCATTAAAATCTCGACTAGTAGTAGGTAAGCACGCAGGGCTTTTTTTTTTTACTGTATTCTTTATCACTCCTTGCCTGCTCCCGGAGACCTCTCTTCCTTCCTCTCAACCCTGCTCCATCTTCGGGATCTGCCCCTAGAGTGCCTCCCTTCCTCCTCCCATATTGGGGTCTGTCCTCTTTGGTAGTCTGGATGGTACCGAGAGGCTATCATCTAGCCGCGGAGGTGTTTTTCGCTTTTCTCCTGGTTTTCCCTCACCCTCTGAGACGCCGAGCGCTAGGACGTACGTCCCGTGGTGGCATGCTGACGTGACACCCAGCCCTCTCATGCACTGTCGACGCTCCCTCCCCGCCCGACAATCTGAGCCGCCTCCATCCCTTCAATTGCTGGTGCTTCCACTCAAGCATGAAGGGGATGCAGAACGCGAGACGTTTTGGTTCCCACCCTGAGGGAGGAAAGCATCCGTGGGACGCTGAATCCTCCCTCCCTGCTGATCCCCGCCACCCGAGCCTGCTCCTCGAACCCGGTCGCCGCGTGAGCCGAGGTGTGGCGCCCAGGCCTCAACCTCAGCGCCACCGGCCGCCTGCACGCCGAGGCTTTTAACTGAACATCTCTTACAGAATCTGTCAACTTCTCCCATAAATTACTAGCCAATGTCTTATTTTTCAAAGGTGGAATAATAATAGTTGAACAACAAAAACACAGTGCCAGAGAGAACCAAGCTAATCCTAATAAAATTACTGCCCCGACTTGTAATTTCCATGTTCGAAAAGACTCCCGTTTTTATGTAAATAGTTAAACCACCCGACCTTCAGCCCATTTTAGCTGTTCTTATACCAGGTTTTTGTATAAAGGTAAAACCGTTTAAACCAATACCATCTTTAGCATCATGCCAGGTTTCCTGCAGACAGATTAAAGCGTGCTGGGTAATAAAATTAAGCCAGTCCTGGTCACATGATTTAGATTTATAACCTGCTATATTCCAAGGAGATGAGAAATGTATGCTTACATTCACCCTTATCCAACAGGCACAAAGCAGACTTTGATTCTAATTCATCAATTGATAATCCAGTCAATCATCACACCCTGACAGTACCTCATATCTGTTCTTAGTTGTAATTTGAAAAGAGCTATTAACATTAACTGTCTGGACAGAGGATGACTCAGATGTACAGTTGATTTGATTGACAAAGCACGGGGACAACCCTCTGCTACTAAGATCTGCCAGGAAAACCCATGGCATCATTCTAGACTCATAACAGGAGCTCCCTGGACTGGCTTTCAGTAACCAGTCATCCAGGTATCTGAACACAAAGAGACCTTCAGACTGGAAGGCTGCTGTTACAGCTGCTATGCACTTGGTAACAACCATGGTGCAGAGGATAAGCCAAAGGGCAGTACTCTAAACTAGTAATGCTCCCGTGGAACAGGAACCGTAGGTAATTTCTGGTGGTGGGGGCCAAACCATGACATGTAAATAGGCATCCTGCATATTGAGGGAGCATAGCCAGTCGCCCAGCTTGAGCAGAGGATGAAGGCCATGCAGAGTGACATCTGGAACTTTTCGCATTGGATAAAGGTTCAGCTCCTTGAGGTCTATAATGAACCTCAAGTCCCCTGTTCTTCTGTGAACCAACAAGAACCTGGAGTAGAACCCTTTGTTCCTCTGATGCCTGGGCACTGGTTCTATGGCCCGCCTGCACAGCAAGGTGAGTACCTCCTCCCTGAGCACCTCTGTGTGGTCTGAAGGATAAGAGGTAGGGACTGGTGGAACATCTAGAGGTTGTTCTAGAAGTTCTAGAACATGGCCCTTTTCGATTATCTGCAGGACCCAAGCATCTGTTGTAATGATTCTCCACTGAGACAGACAGAGGGAGAACTGACCTCCAGCTACCACCTCCTGGCTTGGGGCAAGAGGAGGGAGGGTCTGTCAAGGAATCAGGTGGAGGCTGAACCAGCAGCCGGGGCTGCACCTTTTCTTTTTGGCTGCTTAGCAGAGGAACCAGCAGTGGAGGAGGGGGCAGGCAACACAGAGCTGGCCCTGTGTTTACCTTGGAGCTTGGTTCTGGAATGAGACTTGTGAGAGATCTTATGAAAGGAGGGCCTCGATCTACTCCTCAGCTGGGTATGATAAAGGAGTGGACAGACTGAATGACCCTGCCAGAGGCCTGCAAGTCACTGATAATATCCTGCACATCAGGACCAAAGAGTTTATGACCCACAAAATTGCCATTCAACACCTTTTGTTGGACATCAGCTGCAAAGATCAAGACTCTAAGCCAGGAGTGCCTTCTAATGCAAATGCTGTAGGCAGCCGCCCTGGCTGTGGTATCAGCAATATCATAGGTGGCTCTGAGGAGATGCTTAGTGACATCTTCTGAGGCCTAGAGAACTGTGAGAAGCTCTTGCTTCTGGGAACCTTCAGGGAGGGTCTGAGCAGCAGCTTTGCCCTTCCTCCAGAGGGTATTCTGGTACTCAATCAAGTAAGCCAAGTAATTGGCAGTTTTGAGGCCTAGAGTGGCAGAGGCAAAAGTCCTCTTACCCCAGAGGTCCAGCCTCCTAGATTCCTGGGCATAGGGCAGGGAGCTAAGGTGCTTGGGGGCCTTACCCATGTCATGGGGAGCCTTAATTACCACTGAGTCGATTTCTGACTGGGCTGCATTAAAGGGCAGCCCCTAAGGGGCCTGGTAGAGCCTGTCAGCCTTCCGGTGTGACTAGTACCAGGTCGGGCCTGTGGCAGGCAGCAGTGGCAGTATCATTCAGTGCAGAGGAGGAATAGCTTTGGGTGGAGATTCTGGGATCTCCAAGAAATGCACCAGATTCCTCCTTATGACATCCTCTTCTCAGTCTGGAACCCTATGGTGGAGGAATGCTGCTTCATAATGTTGAAGAAAGAGGGTTCTTCTGGGGCACCTGGAGGTATGTTTAACTAAGTTCTCACTCCTGGAGAAGACACTGGACCTAGCAGAGGATTCCACTACAATGTCTTCCTTCTCATCCTCTTCCTCAGGGAGGATGAGGTCAGGTGGTATTCCTCCTCTACATTGTCCTGCCCTGAAGCAGGGACTGACGGTCAGAGTACTGACAACTCTCTAGAAGGCATGGGGCGATCAAGTCGAACTGGCATCGACTCGAGGGCAGCACCTGACAGTATGGGTGACAATGGCCCTGGCCACCAGGCCATGGAACAAACTGTTATATGGAGACATGGTACTGAAGGAAAGAATAGCATTAAGGTCAACAGTGGAAAAGTAATCACAGACAACACAAGTGTTGACAGAGGGGCACAGAGCCCACCTCTGACGATGCACCACTAGCAAAAGTGGAAGAGGTTGACCCAGCACCTGTGGACCGCACTCCATGTCCACATGTTATGACTAGATGGCCGTTATAATATGAAAATAAGACTGAAAAGGTGCTGCCCATAGAGTATAATGGGGCGCGGCCCCGTGCTCTCCCAGGCATTGCATCATAAATCTGCAGAGCGCGGGGGCGGAGCATGGGCGGCACCAGAAACCAGGAAGTCCTTGGGACCCAGTGTTTGTAATTTTATGAGCGCTCTAATTTTTTTAACACGAAGATTATTTTGGCAAGATTTACACTGAAAGCAGCCCCTGAGGTACAATACCTATATATATCAGGTGCAGGGGCCGAGGCTGGTGAGGCTCTTTAAGTTGCAATCTAGCCAACACGTCCTGGGCAATCCTGAGTCTTCCATGTATAATATCCATATAGTGTATCGGAGAGGTCTGCTGGTATGAAAATCGCTGGTATCCCAATGCTGTTGTACCATCGATGTGACGTCAATGGGCTGTTACGAACATACGAATGTGCCAGCAGAAAGAGACCACCCAGTCTATCTAAGTCTGCTCGACTGTGCAGCCAATACTCCTAGTTTGCAGCTGCTGTACCATCCTGAGTACGTCACATCGATGGCACAACAGAACCAAACGTATTTGCGCATGTGCGAATTGCCGAGCTCTGGGCTTCGGGAAACAGCCGCAGCGGTTTGTGCTGGCCTCAAAAGTGAACCGCAAACTGCAAACTTAAAAACGTAAGGATAAACTTGTTCTATGTTGCACAGCAGACTTATGTAGGTTTATTAAAAAAAAACAGTTGACTCTGTGAGAGGGGGGTGACCAGGGTGGAGTTGGGCTTGTTGTTGGGTTGGGGGGAGGGATAAAGTCCGAAATCCTGGCGCAAAAACAAAAAAGTGATTCGGTGTCGATTTGCTGTTTCCCATACACTATACAAGATAATGGCTGGGCAACAATGAAAAACACTGTTCACTTCTCGTGGTTGTATGATAACCAAAAACCTCTCGAGCTTCACTGCCAAGGTTTACTAGGTTGTCATGACAACCTCTCGAAGTGAACAACAGTGTTGTTGTTCACTGTTGCCCATTCATTATCCTCTATTTTCACAACCTCACAGCTCTTTTCATGATGCTATGTTCCACAGGGAGCATGTTTGCTTCTACTCTCAAGAAGGCAGAGGGCATACCCCTTGGCAGATCAAGGGAGCATCTAAAAAAAATGTATCACTTTCAAATTACGCAGAAGCCTGGAAATCCCCCTAATTTCACATCCAGAGAGTAATTGGTTTATTACTTTGGCTTCAAAGGTTGTTTTTATAGCCAAAAAAAGAGTTGCCAGGAATCTCTCAGCAAAGCCAAATATACCTAAACATGTTCTGTTAGCTGTTGTTTTTGCATTTTTTAACTCCATATTCCATGTTAAGTTTTTGTCAGAAGTTACCCCCAAGTAACAGAATTCAGCAACTTCTTTGAAAACTTCTTCATTAATATGCCAATCTTCTTTCTTTTTATAAGCTTTACCTCCAAATACAAGGACCTTAAGATTTTTTTAATGTTAATCTCTAATTCTAATGCGTTAAATGGTTCATAGTACTTGTTATCCCTCTTTTTAAACCTAGAGGGGTTTGAGACAGAAGAATCGCATCATCAGCACACATTAATATTTTAATTTCATTGTTACAGTGTGGCCATATGAAAGCACACCGGATAGCCCAATGAATTTCTGACATATACCACTGCACTGCCATAGGGAGACAGAGTAGTCCCTTCGTGCAGGGCCCAGAGAGCCCTCTGCATCTCCAGCTGTTCACACAGGTCCGGACCTGCGCAAATGATGATACAATTCCACTATCACAAAAATAAAGAAAATTATTTGCAAAAAAACTGCATTAATGCACCAGTTAGTGTTTATCTTGAATGCCACAAAAATAGGGAAATGTGGCGTTAGGGTTTCCAACCCTAATTCCCCACCTCCTCCAAGCAGCAAAAGGACAAGAGCCCCACAAGCAACCACAGACAGCCATTATCAGGTAAGACAAACAACATACAACTGTTTCCAGATGACACAAATGCAGAAGCACTGAAGTGCTACCTTAGTGGATTTGTATATGTGGTTACGTAGCACTGGTCCCACGGGGGCCTGTGATTATGCAGCCTAACCTTTGTGTGTATGTCATACAGTGTGCATGAACACATGTGACTGCAGAAGGCCCCATGGGGCCAGCACCTCTGTAGCTAGATGTACTGATGCACACTGTACAAGATACCTCAGTAGATAGCACAATCCGCTAGTGCATGCTTTTCTATACGCAGCTGCATAACTAAAAAAACTGCTGCCCCTTGATCAATTTCCAGATCCGCTGTTGAAACCATGATACCCACATTTCAACAGTACTTCCATCTGCATAACTGGAGGTCCCACGGGGACCTACCCTTCTGTAGTCAGAAGTTGGTGTGTATATCTTACACCTGTGGCTGAAGAGGGCCTGCAATTCTGTAGATGAAAGTACTGTTGCAATTTTGGTACCATGGATTTTGTGGCGCCTGTGCTTCTGGAGCCAGGGGTTGGTGTGTATGTCCTACACCTGTGGCTGCAGAAGTGCAGGCCCATCAAGTGTGTGCATGTCTTACAGAGCGTATGAGTACCTGAGGCTACAGAAGCACTAGCCTCATAGGGGCTTGCACTTCTGCAGATAAAAAAAACTGTTGCAATCTGGGTATCATGGATTTGTATATGTGACTGCAGAGAGCCTGTACTTCTGTACACGGAAGCAGTGCTGTGATTTGAGTATTGTGGATCTGTATTTGAGTAAGTATGTTTTGTGGTGTGCATGCCACAGATACAAATCCACATAGGTAACACATCAGTGTTACTGCATTTGTGTCATCTGGAAACAGTTGTATGTTGTTTGCCTTTCCTAATGATGGCTGTCTGTGGTTGCTTGTGCTGTCTGTGTGGTCTTTTCTTTTTGCTGCTTGGAGGGAGTGGGCAGTTAAGGTTGGAAACCCTAACACCACATTCCCCTACTTTTGTGGTATAACACTGAACTCTAACTTGTGCACTGACTGGATATGTATACACAGTGTATATATATATATATATATATATACATATACACACACACACACATACTGGCAGTCCAAAGATAGAACTGCTGCACTGACAGGTAATGGGTGGTGGGCAGGAGCGGCCTGATACAGGAGAGAGGAGAGCACCAGATGTGGGAGAATAGTTACATAGAAACATAGACTTTGACGGCAGATAAGGACCGCTTGGCCCATCTAGTCTGCCCATTTCCCTACCTACAGGATAGGCCGGCCGCAGATCCTAGTTAACCAACAGCCTTTTTCTTCCTACCCCCCCATAAGAATTGCCTTATGTCTGTCCCATGCATCCTTGAATTCTCCCCCAGTTTTAGACCCCACAACCTCCTCAGGAAGGCTGTTCCATGCATCCACTACCCTCTCTGTGAAATAATACTTCCTCACATTGCCCCTGAACCGCCCTCCTTCTATCTTTAAATTGTGTCCCCTTGTTCTTGCAAGTCTCTTTTTCTGAAAGATGCTACCCTCTTGGACTTTGTTGATTCCACTGAGGTACTTAAGCGTTTCTATCATGTCCCCTCTCCTTCTTTCCTCAAGGGTATACATATTAAGTTCCTTTAGTCTCTCCTCATACGGCTTCTCTTACAGACCCTGCACCATTTTAGTTGCCCTCCTCTGGACTACCTCTATCCTGTCTATGTCCTTGAGGAGATGGGGTCTCCAGAACTGGACACAGTACTCCAGATGGGGTCTCACCAACTGTCTGTACAGAGGGATAACAACTTCCTGTTTTCTGCTACTGATGCCTCTCCCTATACATCCCAGTATACCCCAGCCCTCCCTACTGCCTTCTCACATTGCTTGCTAACCTTAAGGTCATCTGATCTGATTACCCCCAGGTCCCTTTCCTTTTTTGTTGTTGTTACTACCTCCCCACCCATTGTGTATTCTTCCCCTGGGTTCTTGTTTCCCAGGTGCATTATTTTGCACTTCTTTGCATTGAATCCTAGCTGCCATACTTCTGACCATTCCTCCAACCTTGCCAAGTCCCTTTTCATCCTTTCCATGCCTCCTTGTGTATCAACCCTGTTGCAGATCTTTGTGTCATCTGCAAAAAGGCATACTTTTCCTTCCAGTCCCTCTGCAATGTCACTGATAGTTGGTCCAGTAAAGGGTATCAAGTCACCTACTTTGTGCATCTTGGGGGAATACACAGTCAATTAAAAAAAAAAAGAAGAAATCACATAAAAATCACAAGACTTGCAATATTGCTACTAGATAATTTTTCATGGGCAGCGTAGCAAAATGATTATGCTATATTGTGCCTGATCACAGCCAAGTAGAACAGACTGCACTGTCCACCCCAGGAATGTGTTTCTACGTGTTTGGCTCTGCTTTGCAGCGTATGTTTCATGAAATGCTGCTCTTTTTTTCTGTGACACTGACACAGCTGTAACATCACTCCTCCCCCACAGCTCATCTTTGCCAGACAGCATACTGAAGTTTGCAGCTCAAACAGGCCACATCCCCCATGCTGGGGGCACTTTTAAATTAGCAGAAAACGTCAACAAGGCAGGATTAGAGTTAAGTATAATTCCTGTATTATTATAGGATGTTCCAACTGATGGAACATCAGAGACACAGAAATCACAAGAAATGCAATGTGTTATTCCCCAGGGAAAAACATGCATCTTTTATGAATTGTTCTGCCCTGCCCAAGCAATCTTGGGCACGTTCCCAAGGAATGGAAAACTACAGAAAGACATTCTTTATTTCAGCACAAATAATACTGAGGGCACAATCAAATCTAGTAATTGAGTGACAATAGAATCTGTATTGGTTGCAGTTTACAGAGAGGGCACCCAGCAACTTCCACAGCATTGGACTTTTCTGATTAAAAAACTTTTACTTCAGCCAGCCCAGTGGCACAGTGGACTGAGGCATCCATGCCTCCCTGCTGCCACTCTGGCAACTTGGGTTCAGGAACGGACTCGGGTTGCTTGGGGTCTCGGCCAGGAGAGGGAAGACTGGGTGGCCGTAGGACAGCTCTCTACCCTTGGGGGGTGGAATCCCACAACTAGCCGCTTGACTGCCACCTGGAGGAATCCAGATGGCAGTGCGTGCATAGTGCTGCAGTTCATAAAAGGGACAGTGCATGGAGTGCTGAGGGCATTTCTGCTGAGGTGGAGTGCGTACACTGCACTCAATGCATGTCCAACTGAACCTGAGAAGAAAATCAGAAGGAAAAATGGAGGATGGGCTTAATGTAGCCCTCTCCCCACTAGCACAGGCAGCCCGCCCAGTCTCAGGTGACTGGCAGAGACTCGGGATGGCCACGTGCTATGGGACAGGGCTGATACAGCCACCCAGCCTGCCAAGGACCGATAAAACCTTTATAGAAAGAAAAAAAAACTTTTACTTGACAGCCAACTCATCGGCACGGTGATAGGGCTACCGCTTGCAAAGCTGGTGACCTGGGTTCAGGAAAGAGTCTGCGTCACTGGGGGCTGGCCGGGGGGGAGGAGGCTTGAGTGTCCCAAAGGATGCTCTCCTCCTCCGGGGAGTGAGGGTTGTGCGCTCAGTTGCAACATCGCCATTTTGGTAACCATGGGTGGCCACGCAGCTGGAGCACCATTGGAGGGAGGTCGCTCCCCAATGGCAGATGTAAGCATACTCTGCATGCACACATCACACTGTCAACCCCACAGAGCATCTGGAGGGTCGGAAGACAGTGGAAAGAGCACTGGCGTGCAGGATGGCCCTCGCAGTTCTCTGCAGATCCAACTTTGCTTTCTGGCCACAGGACCCACCAACCAAGTGTGGTATCTTGACGGGGACTGGGGTACTCTGATGGCTCTGCCACAAGGGGGCAAACTGTGGAGGAACAGGTGGGTCCCATAGGTAAGCCCCAGAGATGGCAGATGATGGGGTTGGAGCGGGAACCACAGAGCTGAAGGGGGTCAGTCAGATGAAGGGAGAAAAAACAAAACTTTTACTTCAGACTTTACTAGTAGGATTAACTCTGGACCTTGAAGGGTCACCGATACCATTAGGAAAATGTTAAGAACATGTTAATTTAAGATCGTAAGGGACTCTGGGTCCATCATGCCCCCCCCCCCAATATGCAGGGATAGAATATATAGATGTAAGCAGTTTATTTCTTGTAAATCAAGAAATGGATTGCCCAGTTGAGCCTTAGCTCAGTTACAATGGGGTACTTCATACTAGCACACAGTTACAAGATAAAAAGTTATAAAATATATCACATAAGTAACATGCATGTTAAATTCTAAAGAAATTATAAAAACTAACGCTCACATGCAAGTGGAGGGTCTGTTTCAGAGAAAGGAAGGCATTAGAACAAGGGGCATGCAATGAAGTTAAGAGAGGGGAAAGTTTAGCAGACGTGTGGAAATACTTCTTCATGGAAGGGATGGTGGATGACTGGAACAGCCTGCCAGAGGAGGTGGTGAGAGCAAAGGCTGTAAGGAGTTTCAAGCATGCATGGGCTAGGAACAGGAGCATATTAGGTAGAGGAACAGGGTGAGGGAGTGACACCTATGACCAACTAGGGTCCATGGTGACGGAATAGGTAGGGACAAGGGGTAGACTGGATGGGCCTAAAGGTCCTTTTCTGTCGACAAAATATATGTTTCTATGTAATCAATACAAAGACAGACTTATTTACATAAGTTGCACATTGTTGCACTAGAAAGGAAACTTTCCCGTAGCAGCTTTAATAAAATAGTCAAAGACTTGGAAAATGTTTTAATTATAACAGTTTTACTCGCGATGCCGGTGACCTGGGTTCGGTAAACAGCCCGCGTCACTGGGCAAACATATGCCAATTTATAAGCATTCCCTTCCCATGGTACCTGCTCATTGATTCCCTTATTAAGCAGACGAACCTCGCAGGAAGGCTTCTCTGTGGAGAGCTCCAGGGAGAGGTGGCAGAATCCCCCCACGAATAGTCTCTCATTCATGTCTGGACTCGGTGGCGGCCATTCACATTGCTCTGGGCTTGTGGCATGGACCGCTGCCATATCATGTAAGTAAATAAAAGTTCATTTGTTTAGCACTGAATCGCGAAGGCGCTGGGCGCTGTACAGATAGGGGAAGAGAAATAGATAACTTACAGCATTAAAAAACGGCAGCGACCAAGGGTGTCAACAAACCATACAAAATGTGCAATAAAACTATTCAGCGGTCGGCTAATTCTTAAACTCAGAAATAGTTCTCAAAAGCTTCTCTAAACAGATGCTCCTTCAGATCCTGCTTAAAAGCCTCCACCAACGAGGCCTCCCTCAAAGGTCTTGGAAGTGAGTTCCATAGGGTCGGGCCTGCCACCTCAAATGAACAATCTCCAGAGGTCTTCAGCCGGGTCCTAGAAGCCACTAGAAAGCCTTCAGTGGAGGAGTGGAGCGACTGCTCAGGAGTCAGGTGGTCACTCAGATAGCCAGGGCCTAAACCGTATAGGGCCTATTAGGTGAGCAAGCCACTTTGAAGGTAATTCTCCATCTCACCGGCAGCCAGTGCAGATTATACAGGACCGGGGTCACATGACAAGACCTCGGAAGGCCTGTTAGTAACCTGGCCACTGCATTCTGCACCAGCTGTAGGCGATGGAGAATCCCTCCACTGACCCCAAGGTATAGAGCGTTACAGTAGTCAAGCCTAGACATTACAACAGGGATCGACAAATCCAATAGCCTGACGTCCCGGGCTACGAGATTAAACAGTCGGACTATCACAATCGCAGTAGCTAGTTGTCCGACGGACAACCAACTCAGAACCTTTTTTTTTTTTATTATTTTGCTGCTTGGCTGCCAAGTCACCGACCAACCCCTAGGTGCCGCTGCATGTCTCAATCACCCTTCCTTAGCTGAGTCACATGGGTGATGAAATTGGCATCACGTAGTTGCTGCGAGATGCCAGGAGCTAGCGTGGCAGCAAGGACCTTCCCTCGGATCCCTCCCCACCCATCACAGCAGCAGAACAGCTTCGGTGAAACCAGGACTGACAGGTGAGTCAGCGAATTTGATGTGAGAGAATACCTGTCAGTCCTGGGAATTGGCTGCGGCAGTGGTAAGGGTGGGAGGTTTCACCATACAGAAGCGGGAGACTGCTGCTGAGAGCGTCATTTCACTCATTGTACTTGCAGCCGACAGGTTGGGTTGTTTTGCGTGCTATCTTGTGTGGCAGAAAGCAAGTAGTAAAAAAAAAATAACGAGGGACTACAGATAGCGGAAAGGAAGGCTTAGTTTGTCCTTTATTGAAAGGACTGCAGTTGGGAGGGGGGCGGCGGAGTTTGTTGACTGGGTCGGTTGGACTCACGACGGTCATAGAAAAAAACAAAAGGAAAAGGTGCCTAGCCCTCAGTCACAGTCGGGGACTGCAATTAGGAGTAAAAAAAAAAAAAGGAAAGCAAAACAAGGGTTTGTAGTGTCTTTCACTGAAAGGATTGAAGTTGATAGCTGGAGTTGGTCCTGTCCTGAATGTGGTACAGTCAGTCGGGGCTGAAACTGGAGAAAAAGGCAAACAAGGAGCCTAGGTGTGTTTTATCTTTAACTGAAAGGGCTGTGAACTTGAAGTGGGAGAACCTAGATGAGACAAGCTGGCAGTTTTCATATATATTTTATTTAGTTTTGTTGACCAGGTAAGTGCACTAGACAAATCCTGCCTAGTTTCAGGCACGACCCGGGGGAGGGGGATACAGATGAATGCCAACTGACCTTGAACCAGATTAAGCTGTTGGTGGTATTTTTAGTGAATGAGGGAAATTTGGCCAGGACACCGGGGAAATTCCCCTACTCTTTTCGATAAGTACCATGGGATCTTTAACATCCACCTGAACTACCACCAATCCAGGCAGATGGGACCTTGGTTTAACGTCTCATATATATATATAAACAACACAGAAACAAGGGGACTGAACAGGGCAAAGCAAATGCAGTTTGAATGACTTTCAGGGTAGTGGGGTGGGAGACGGTGGCTGGAGATCGTGGGATTGAGTCTCTGCTATGAACAAAAAAGTAAGCAAAACAAAAGATTGTAAAGCACTGCAGCAAAAAAAATTTAGAAATAAAAGTATCTGGGAAGTCCCTGGGTATACTTGGTGACATTGAACAGTAAAATCTTAAATAATTAAAAAAATAACAGGTGAGCACTGCAGAGCCAGCAGCCAACAACTGGAAAAGGACTGAGGGGTGGCGTAGGTGCCACTTTCTGCCAAGTGACAGTTCTCTTTTTTGGGGGGCAGGTTTTGCCTAGGATGTAGGAACCAGACCCAGAGTAGTGGGTTGCCCACCACACAGTCACTTTCTGCACAAGAGTCCTAACCCTTCTAGCCTAACTATTGGTGCATGTAGTGAATTTAATTAAAAAAAAAAATTCTGAGGACTAAGTATTCAGCTATCCGAAGCAGTAATGTGCAGCACAAGCCAGGTGTGTGTGTGCTGTTGTCCACCACAGGGGAAAAAAGTAAAGAGAACCACTAGCTAAAGAAAAACAAGAAGTGAGAAGGGGAAAGAAGGGTGGCCTACTGGACCTGAATGAGTGCTACTTCTGGAGTAGTGGTACTGTAGGAAGGGAACTGACTGACTGTCTGAGGGACCCTGGATGTTAGAACTTTCACTGAGGGTGGGAGACACTGGGATTCACTGGGACGGGACAAACTGCAGTTTTAAAACAAAGTTTAAGCAAAATAAAAAAAAATCATAAACTTCTACCATTTAATTCTGTCCTATAGAGCAAATCTAGGCTTGTTAAATATTCCTTCAAATTTCTCATCCCTTCCACTGCCCTAGACAGTCCTGAGTGGGTGACTGCCTCTGCCTGTGTGACTGCCTTTCCTTGTTTGCACAATCACAACTATCAAGACACTACAGAGAGCTATTGAAAAGGGTGAACAAATAAGCAGCCATCATTACTAGTGCACTGTCTTTCTAACTCAGCCCTGACCCTCCCATCCAGTCCATACCACTCTGGCACCCATTGAAACACACACACCACACAGTGACTGGTAAAAAATATTTTATTAGCATCAAAACAAAAAGTGCGCAACAGTATGCAGAAGGGGAGATAGTAAAAAACAGCAGACTCTTTTTTTTTCTCTCTCTCTCTCTCTCTAGTCAGTTGTTGCTGATAGTGCCACTGCTTCTTCTGCTACGGATCCTGCTGCTTGTACTATTTCCAGTGTTCCTTTTTCTTCCTGTCCTAGTCCTTGATGACAGTTGTGAGTTCAACCGGCTGGTCCTTCCAAATAATTCTAACTGTTCTCTTCCTAATACAGACGTCAGCCGGACCTTACCCTGTATTAACCGAAAAATATAAAAAATATATTGTTTTTCCTGATTTCTGAAGTTCTTCTCCCATCATATGAAGTAACAGTACAATACAAACTCGGCCACACCATGTCATTTCTTTCTACATAACTTGTTTTAAAATTTACACATAGAAACGTACTGGACTACCACTCAGAACTTGGGGACTACCATTTTTGACAAGGCCAGTTGTCCTGGACTAGCATGCCATTTTGAAATTTGTCGATCCCTGCATTACAAAGGCATGCACCAGTGAGGGCAGGTCACCAGGTGGAATTAAGGCTTTGATCCGGGCAACATTACTTAGGGGGTAAAAACCACTCCGGATGACGGATGACACCTGGGACTCAAGTGTCACCCCATCATCAAGGATGACGCCCAGGTTCTTCACCGGCAGCCACCACATCATGCCGGCGACCAGGCTCAACCACTAGCACCTCCGTCTTGTCAGGGTTTAGTCTCAGCCAGCTAGAGGACCTCCAGTCTTGGGCCTTGGACAGACATTTATTCAGCACCTCCACAGCATCACCCATCCCGAGAGCAAATTACATATACAGCTTGGGTGTCATCTGTGTAACAGAGAAAACCCAAGCTGTATCATCTAATGATCTCAGCCAGGAGAATCATGTACACTGCAGACAACACAGATGACAGGATTGAACCCTGGGGAACTCCACAGGGCATGGACTTCGGGCAGGAGGAGAAATTCCCCAACACTACCTTCTGCGTCCTGCCTGTGAGGAAGGACTGAAACCAGCTGATGACAGTACCGGTGAGTCCACAGAGCTCCCTTAGTAGGCAAGTCAGCTGCAGTTTTCTTCCCACTTTACAGGAACTCGTCCTCCAACCACAGTGATTCGCACCAGCGATCCTCATCATACCATGGGGAGGGGGAGTTGCATGGTCATCCATGACCTCTGACGCCTTCCCTAACCCCTATAGGAGGAGCTATTGTTGAAAGGGCAACAACCCTCCTCTGGGGCCAGACAGCACTACCTCCGCAGTAGGGGTGCTCAGATACTGCTCTGTGGGATCTGAGCCCCCTCGGACAAATTGCCCGCTAACCATCCTCTGGATCTGATCCCTCATCTAACTGAGCCTGGATGTTGGACTTTGAGGATCTGAGGACAGATGGGTTCGGATCTCTTGAACAGAGGGTCAGATCCAAACGTAGTTGTGATCCAACTATCGGATCCCTGATCTGACTGTTGGATCCCTCAGATCCGATTGGTTCCTATGCCTCTGATTAGATCCATTCTTGTGATCTGAAGAGATCGGATCCATGGTCAAATACCTTCCATATTCAGTGGCATCTCACATTTGGTAAAAATAGCGGTATCTACCAGTATCTGATCTGGCGGATTCTATCTGAGCAACACAACTTTGCAGTGCTTCCAAGGCTCAAGCAGCCCAGGGCAGTAAGAGAGACCCCCCCACCACTGGCCTCCCCAGCACTTCCAAGGCTCCAGCAGCTGGTGACACAGACCCCCACACTAGAGTGCAACACACTTGATCGGCACAGCTGGGCTATATGCACTATGTTTTATTTTACTGGTAACTTACATTGATAATAAAGGAATGTTTAAATTTAGATGAGATAGCAGATGTGATTTCTGATTACTTCATAACTCAGCTGCTCCTGGTTTCGGATTAGCTCTCGCAAATTTGTATTTTTCATATTTATTTATTTTGCTCCCTCAATCCCATTGTCCCCCATCACCTGTTTTCTCTGTCCCCACAGTTTACATCCCCCTTGGCAGGGATTGAGGGGTTTTCCCAAGACCCTCAAGTGTTTTAACCCAGGTGGAGGCAGGGTGCCCAACAGACGGTGAGGGATCTGTGGAGGGTCGCTGTGTCATCCTGCTTGGCCACAGATGTTTTTTCCCTTATTCTTTTTGTTCCCGAGTCCCTGGGGGCCTCTGGCCTAGGATGGCAAGTGACTTAAAGACACAAGCATGCTGATGTTACCATCAGGAGGCGCCAGCACACCCTCTGCAACTACAGCTTGGTTCGCCACCTGCGGTCACCTAGGTGACGGTAATCTAGTGGTGTTCACAACCCTCCCTCCCTCCCTCCCTGGAGGAGAAGAGAGTCCTATGGGACACTTGATCCTCC
This sequence comes from Neoceratodus forsteri, assembly GCA_016271365.2. Lineage (NCBI taxonomy): Eukaryota > Metazoa > Chordata > Ceratodontiformes > Ceratodontidae > Neoceratodus > Neoceratodus forsteri. The sequence continues at coordinate 38,653,339 of JADMNL010000032.1, forward strand.
CCTTCCCCCAGCCAGCCCCTAACAACTTGATAGCTCACTTCTGAACCCAGGTCACTGTTACTGCGAGTGGCAGTGTCACAGATTCACCAACAGACTGGCTGCATTTTTCATATAAAGTCCCGTAAATTCCCCCAAATAATATGGAAAAATGAATGGAGGATTGAGTGGCCCTCCAATGCCAAACAGAGACACACAGTCAGGGCACATCTGTCGCGAGGGAGACTATAGCAGGAGTCTCACTGAAATCAGGGCAGTTACTTCTTGGGGGGGAGGGGGACCTAAACTGCAGCCACTCCCCCTTTTCTTGTTAGTAAGATGAACTAGCATGTCAAGGGCAATGCCCCGACCTTATGGGATGATGGGGGTTCAGAGTCAGCTGAGAACACTGATGAGTGCCTGTGGACTACCGTATTTAAAGGAACACTCATTTAAATATTTCAAATCTTTATTTTTTTTTTTTGCGATTGCTTTATTCTCCACTGTGCAGGACTTCTGTTAGTGCCTCCCACCATCCCCCATCTCTATCCTAGTCATCATGGTCTGCCTGCTGTCTACAGTTGTTGCCCGTCAACATGGGGTCCGTGTTTTCAGCTGTCACCAATACAGTGTTCTCACAGGGAGGTGCAGGATCACCATGCCATGATCAATGAGGGAAGCTGTCATTTCAACCCCCCAGAGGGCAGCGTCCACATAGAGGCTCTGCAGCCCCCTTGCTGTCCTCCGCTCCTGACATTCTGCGCTTAGGGAGCAGACCCTGGTCATAAGTTTGTCAGAACAGTCCCTCACCACTCAGCACTCAGTGCTGTGGAGCCAGCTTTAAACATTTCACATTTTAAAAAAATGGCTAAAGCAGGCTCAAAATGGGAGAGATGGCATCTTACAAACCAGAAGACACTGGGCAATTTAAAATGTATAAAGAGTATAGGTGCAAAATTCTCAACATAAATACACTTCTTCTTTCAGCAAATAAAGATTATTCTACCTTTCTTTAGGGCTGACTGTGGTGATGTGCTCCTTTCAATGCTACTGCTTTCCTGATCGCTTCGACCCACATAGTTCTGATGAAGTCACTGTAGCCATCAGAGTCTCATTACTGTTACACACAGACCGCGATGACAAGTTTTTTTTGGTTTTTTTTTTTACAAGTGTAGAGATATAAACTTATTCTGGCAGATTAAACTGCCTTTTATGCCACCAAAGGGTTCAATTTGTGGCTTTCTTGCAGACAAACTCTGCAGTGACTCAAATGACATCATGCATTTCCCACAAAACAGTGTGGTGCTGATAATTCTGGTTAGAGACTGCAATGACAGATACATTTCAATATTATGATTATTTACTAATTGCTATTTTAAAATAAATGTCAAATAAACTTGTCTCATCATTTGCCAGGGCTCAAAAATGACTGTGCTGGTAGCCAGCTGGCCAATAACATGCCAAATCTATGTACAAACACAGAACCACAGAATCTGCCAACAGATGATGCTGGCAGTATAGCCCAGAGGTTAGAGTAATGAGCTCAATACATCCAGCAGACCTGACTTTGATTCCCACAACCTACACTTGCATACTGTGTGGCTCTGAGCAAGTCACCTAACCTCCCCAGTGCTGCCGGGTCGCCCCTGAAAACAAGCACTTGTGCACCGTGGGCCTTACCCAGTAACCAAAGAATAAATAAAATGAATAGATATGGCCCGCCTAGTCTGTCCATTTTTCCTTGCCTACAGTAACACCACAGATACTACACGATCTCTGGTCCATTATTCCTTCCCTCTTCCCTTCCTCTAAGATTCCCTTATGCCTATCCCATGCATTCTTGAATCCCACCACTGCTTTTGGCCCCCTCAACCTCTGCTGGAAAACTGTTCCAGGAATCCATCACTTTTCTGTGAACTTCCTCACATCTCTGCTGAATTTAACCCCTTCCAGCTTCATAACATGCCCCCTTATTCTTGAGTGCCTTTTCTTCTGAAAGATACTTTCCGCCTGTAACTTATTTACCCTCATAAAGTATTTAAGTTTCTATCGTATCATGCCTCTCCATGCTCTCTTCCAGTGTGTACATGTTCAGATTCTAAAGTCTCTCTTTGTAGGGCTTCTGATGCAAACCACCCCATTTTAGTTGCCTCCTCTGGACTGCCTCCATTCTGTCTATACCCTTCCAGAGATGTGGTCTTCAGAACTGGACACAATATTCTAGGTGGGATCTCCCTAGCAATCTATACTGGGGCAGCACAACCTCCCTCTTCCTGCTGGTGATACCATTCCCTATGCACCCCAGTATCCCACTGGCCCTCCGAACCGCCTTGTCGCACTGCCTGGCCACCTTTAGGTCATCCGATATGATTACCCCTAGGTTTCTTTCCTGTTTGGTGGTCATCACTACCACCCAGCCCATTTTGTACTCCACCCTGGGTTTATGTGCCCTAAGTGCATTATTTTGCATGTTTTCACGACGAAACCCAGCTGCCATACTCTTGACCACTCCTCTAGTTTTCTCAGGTCTCTGCTCATCGTTTCCACCCCCCCCCCCGAGTGTCCACCCTATTATAGATTTTTGTGTAATCCACAAAAAGGCAGACCTTCCCTTCCAGCTCCTTTGCAATGTCATTTATAAAGACAATAAAGAGGACGGGTCCCAGCACTGATCCCTGAGGCACCCTGCTGGTCACCTTCCCTTCCTTGGAGTGAAATCCATTTACCACCACCCTCTGTCGCCTATCCCCTAACCAATTTCTTACCCAGTTTACCACCTTTGGATCCACTCCTAAGCTGCCCAGCTTGCTCACAATTTTACATGGAATGGTGTTCAAAACTTTACTAAATCTAGATAGACTGCGTCCACTGCTCCACCCTGATCAAGTTCCTTGCTCACCCAGTCAAAGAACTCTATCAGATTCATTTGGCAAGACCTCCCTCCATGAATCCATGCTGCCTCCAGATATTCACAATCCTTTCCTTCAGCAGTGATTCCATTAACTTTCCCATCACCAATGTCAGGCTGACTGGCCTATAATTGCCAGTCTGTTCCCTGCTACCGGACTACATCTGCTCCATCGCCAGTCCTCCAGAACCACTCCTGTTTTCAATAAGCTATTACAACAAACTGTCAGAGGAGCAGCCAGTACCTCCCTGAGCTTCCTCAGTACCCTTGGATGCACCCCGTTTGGCCTCACTGCTTTGCCCACCTTCAAATTAGTGAGTCCCTTCAGGACTTACTCCTCCAAGAATGGACTAGTGTCCACCTGCCTACCTCCAATGCTCCTGTTATTTTTTTGTCGCCTATCCCTTTCTTCTTCCTCTGTGAACTCTGAATGAAAGTATTTGTTCAGGATGTTTGCCTCTTCCTTGTCTCTCTCTGCACAGTCCCCCTTTCCCTTGTTAACCTTACAATCCCACCCCTGGTCCTTCTCTTTTCACTTACATACCTAAGAAATGTCTTGTCTCCTTTGTTACTGCCTGGGCTATTCTCTCTTCTGTTTGCGCCTCTGCACTCCTTACTGCTCTCCCTGCTTCTCAGTGTTTCCCCTGACACACTTCCTTATCCTCCTCTTTCTGTTACCCTTTTAGCTTTTACATTTGTTGCCACCTTTTTTCCTCTTGCTTTTTCTCACTTACTTGACACACAGGTTTGTTGCCCTACCAATGGCCCTTTTTATCTTTGCCCACTGTTCCTCCACCCCACACAGGCCATCTCCCCCCCCCCACCATCCCTGAGATGTTTACCCATCTTTGTGGTAGTCAAACCATTTTTTTAGTGTCCATGGGCCGCCCGTCTACCTAATCTGTTCCACCCTGGCCAGAAGGTCATGGGTTCTAGTCCTACACTGGAACATGGGCACATACCATACACGCTGGTGCTTGAGTGCAGTGCTGGGGGAATGCTATACTGTGGTACCTTCCTTCAGATGAGATGTTAAACCACGGTCCCTTCTGCTTATCTCTGGTGCTGTCCTGGTGGGTGTCCAGGTGGAATGAAAGAACCCAAGGCACTTTCTGCAAGAGTAGGGGATTTCTCTGGTGTCCTGGCAGACATTCCCCTTCCCATAAGACCGGTTTAGGAAACTGTCCAAGGCTGTGTGTGTGTTTTGCTGTGCAAAACGGCTGCCACTATATGTTCGCAGTCACTTCACTATAAGTCCTTCATTGCTTATAAAGTGCGTTGAGACAGAATGTGTATGAAAAGTGCTATATAGATGGAAATTCTTCTTCTTGCTGCAACACTACAGGGCCATCTGAATGTATATATTTTTCATCTTTATTTTGCAGTTTTGCCCCCAGTTATTCCTTTATGACTTCTCCTTCATTTACCCCAGTGATGGAGTTGCCACGGCTGCACATCTGCTCTTTCTGGGAGAGTGGGCAAGAGGCTGCCTTTATAGCCGATGGCAAGGCCACTTCATGACCTGCCAGCAGGGGTTGGACGAACGCAGAGGTGTTGTTAGGCCAAAAAAAAAAAAAAATCCTAGGCCCAAGCCCTGAAAGGCTTGGGATAGACCATATACATTTTTATAAAAGGATTAATTTCAACAGTTCTATTGAGACATTCAGGGCCCATATGAAAACGTACAGGGCTCGGGCCCCTAAGGCCCAGGTCTAGCAACATCCTTGCCTGAATTCAGGGTGAATTACACCCTCCATCCTAGGAGCCGCGTGCTTCACCTCCGCTACATACATTTTATTTGTGTTTTACTTACAACTGTTTACGCTCAGTGCTGCGGCCCCCTACCCCAAGGGTCTGGCCCAGCTCCATCTTGTTCTTCCATGTCACTAGTATTACCCCTCTACCTTTCAAGCCTACGTGCTTCCCCTCATGGTAGGGTCCAGCCATGCTGGATACACACCTTTACCTCGGCTGGGGGGGGGAAGGGGAAGGAGTCAAGGTAGGAGAACCTCAGATGGAGAGGGTGGTTAGTGACAGGAGGCAGGACTTATCCATTTAACGTTTCTTCTGACTTCCTTAGGATGTTGGTACCCCCAAGGGCACGCATGCATGGGTGCCGTGCTAAGCCCGGGGGACATCCACCATCCCCCATGCATTTCTGCTGCACTGCAAGACATGGTTACCCAGTGGACAGTATAGCAGTGGGGATCACATCCCTCCCTCCCTCCCCAAAGAAGGAAAGTATCCTCAGGGATACCCAATCCTCCCCTCCCCCACTGGCAGGCCCTCTGACGACTCAACTTTGTTCCCTGACCTGGGCTGCTGGCATCACAAGCGGTAACACTACCTCTGAACAAGATGGTCTGGCCCACAATTTTTATTTTTAAAGTCTCTATTTTGGGGTTGTGGAGGGGCAGAGCTAGGGGCCAACCGGAGCAAACATTCTTTGTATAGCTCCATTTCGACAACCAAAGTTAAAAATGAGTACGTTTACCCTCGTCTACAGCGACAGTACTGCTCCTGTTTGACAGAGCTTTGGCTGCACTTTCGGTGGATACCTTTCCTATTGACACTGAGGATGGGTAACTCATGCAAACAACAGCAGCAGGATTCTGGTACACTGAAATCTAACACGCAGCAGACTGGAGCGCAGAAAGGGGAAGCCGCCGCACTACTTCCCAAAGGAGTCGTGCCTATCAATACGGCCTTACTTTTATCTACCCAGGAACTAAAAACTGAATTTAAGCAAGCCAGTGGTGATTTAAATAAAAAACTGGATACCTTTACCCAAAGAGTCTTAACAATCGAGATTTGGCTGGACACCCTGCTGTCAAACTTTATGACTTCTAAGGCCATGGTGGAAAAGCCTTCTGTTGTGACTTCTGGGCTGCTAAAAGAACATAAATTATTACACCTGTGCCTTGAGCATCTTGAAAATGGTGCGAAGTCGAGGAACTTACGGCTGCTGGAGGTGTCGGAAGGACTAGAGGGCACAGACCTTTCTAAATTTGCCGCTGATATATCGCACAGCTCTCTAGCCCTGGACCAATCCGACAAAATAATTAGGACCTACCGTATCGTTCCACACAGACGTCCTGCCGACTCGGAATCGCCATGGATCATTCTGATCATTACCTCGGGGGGGCACGTGCGGGACAAGGTGCAGAACATGGCAAAAAGAAAAGGGGACCTTCCTGTTACCTGACAGGACGGCCTTCTACCTCTTTCCTGACCTTAGCTTTGCCACTCGGCAAAGATGTTAAGACATTTGACTCATTCTGGATGGGCCTTAGTGAACTGGGAATGGCGCATTAGTTGCAGCTCCCTGCCAGACTTAAGATTCTGTATTCTGGAAAAATGTACCTTTTTATAGGCCCAGCAGAGGCTCAGAAATATTCGGACAAAATTAAGGGAGATTTTGCTGTCAGAGAGGGTTCTGCACATTCTGATCATGAGGAGGATGGCTGATGTATTGCTTTACATGTTTCTTTTTGTTGCCCCCCACCTTCAGAGGATCGGCCCTTGTCCCACATGTCGCCTCCCCCATGCCCAGGCTTACCCCCCTGGACAGGCGCCTCCCTATGGAACACAGTCTCGAGCTCATTACCCCCCAGGGCAGGGCCATGGGAGCGGACCCCCGATGGACACAGATTGCAGTGTGAGCAGTGACAGGCAGGGGTGTCATGGATGGGGACAAATTTTAAGGCTGTGAGGTTACGGGGGCGGCAGGAACGTGCAATGATGGTCGGCATCTGCTTTGCCCCCAATGTGAGGTGCCAACAGCAGCAGTATCCCAGCCTTCACCAGGTCCGCAGGGCGCAGACACTCTTCCCCTCCCCACCCGGAGAAGGACAGCAGTCCCTGGGACGCCTGATCCTCTCCCCGCTGGCCCCCGCTCTCCCGAGTCTGTCTCTGAACCTGGGATGTCGCTACTGCAAACAGACGCTTTGCCACTGCGCTGGTGGGCCTGCCTTCTTTACATGTGTTTGTAAAGTTTACTTATTCAATCATTTGACTGGCGTCAAGGTGATACATTTCCTTTCTGTAAGTAGCAATGCTTATACCTGCAACGTTTACGTTTACCTTGTTTGTGAATGGTGGCATTTTTACGCTATTACAACAGCTTTTTCCTTCTTGGTGTACTGTGGGTGGTGGCAGTCAAAGACAGTTACACTGCTTATTACCATCTATAATGACAGGGAATACAAAGGGTCATGTAAAATGTGACCTAATTGAATGTCTCAATCTGGATCACCATCTCTTCTGGATATTTCGGAACTATCCATGGTTTTGCTGCAATAGCTCATGTGGTACGATTTCTATTTTTTTTTACCCATTACATTTTTTGCAATACCCACCCAATGCTGTGACGCCGGATGAGAGGTGTAACAGTTCTACTTATTGTACTGTTCTTTTGATCAATGCTTGTTTCTTGAACCATGGTATACGTCAATGTACTTGTATATCTTGAAAAATGCAAAAACAAAAAGTTAAAAAAAAAGGAACCGTTTGCCACCAGAACAGCTACTAATCACACAAAGCTAAATCAAAAAACAGAAGCGAATCGAAGCAGAACAAACCTTCACAGAACCCCTTTTGTACAATACTGTCCGGTACTGTATACTGGGTCCAAGACTTTGTGGCTGCACAAGCAAGGTTTTGTGAGTCAACCAAGTGTGAGGGATTAACATCAAAAGGAACAATAAAAAATTTATATGGGCAGTCCAATTTCCAAAACAACACATTTGTGTCTGATGCAACTTCTGAGCGCTGCTTTTTTTCTCTAAAGACTGGTGTAAAAGCAACTGTTTTGGTCAGCTGAACTGAATATCGTGATCTTTTTGGATTGCAAGCTGTGCCAAAGCATGGCTTATATTACTTAAAAGTAGATTAGGAAGAGAAATACAGAATTTGATTCCACGGTTAATAGGGTTTGGAATCCTGGAATGGCTGGGGGAGAGATGATGCAGATTAGGGTACAGGAGGACTGGCCTGTCTGTACAGCAGTAGAGTGTCTTACGACCATGTGGGAGGCCCAGGTTTCTGTTGATTCCCTTAAAGGAAAACTACACCCTCATCGCTTGTAAATTTTGTTTCCATGTCAACAGACAACTCTTTTCCTGCAACTGATGGGGATATATGTGTGTTCTTTAGTTTGTTTTCACTGTTCACACTAGTCCTCTGTAACTATCCTGGGGTCTCCATTTTATGGTTGTTGAAATCTCACTGCTCATGAGAGCTACATTAGCACATGAGAACATGGGGCCCTGATTTTCAACGGGCGATGCAGGGCTTCCGTCAAGCCCTGCGTCAAACCCTTTTTTTTTGGCACAGCTGCACCAAACACCTTTTCCACAACTGTCAGCGCCTAATTTTAGTAGGTCCGCACAGTGGTGACACTTTACCTGATTCATGGGGGCATGCGGAAAATATGTAAATATGTAAGCCCCATTAAAAAAGGGTACCCGGGTTTGCAGCAAGCTAGACCAGAAAAGGTTGGTCTAACGTGCGGCAACTGGCTCAAGAGATAGAAAATCCTGATTGCCGGCCGGGAGAATACCGAAAACCTCACGTGCCATATGTTCGGGGCCATTTCAAAAGCCAGCCCATGATGTCACATCACACAGTTACACCATGTATCTCTATGCTGAAAGTACAAATATCCTGAAAAAAAAAACTCTCTGGAAACACAAACTGAATGCAATTTAATGGGAAAATCCCTGCATTACAGCCTGGACAGTTTGCAAAGCTAACTGAAGGTAAATGTGTTATTTCACACTTTGCTGCAACTTGATTTGTTGAATTCTAAGTAAGCAGACAGGCATACCGTAGAGTCTAAAGGGTGCTGACACATCACGTTCTCAGATGTTAATGTAGCACTCAGGCACAATCAGATTTTAACAGCCAGAAAATGGAGACCCCAGGATAGCTGCAGGGACTAGTATTATCAGTGAAAATAAAGTAAAGCAATCACATAGCTTCACCAAAAGAGTTATTTTTTATTTATTTATTTAGGTTTTGGACTACAAGTACCTTTGAGCTGAGAGCTCTTTTACAAAGGTTCCACGTCAGTGGGGAAAGGTAAACATATTACAAACAAAGGATAGAGAAATACTTACAGTTGTTGAAAGGTAGCAGGAGTATTGTACAATTATCTGTTGACAAGCACACAAATAACATTTACAAGATAAGAGGGTGCAGTTTTCCTTTAATTTGCCTGGCAAAGCTGGGAGTACTGTGAAGGCTGGCATTTCCCAGCCTCAGGGAATGGGAAGAGTGCCCTCCCATCATGTTAGCACCATCTAGAGATGGTCTGCTGGGCAGCTTCACAACTGAGTTAGATGCTTCGTAAAGGGCGATGGGGTGAGTCTTTTTTTTTTTTTTTTTAAACTTAAATTTTTATTAAAGTTTTTCTTATCCAAATGACAGGTTATACAATTATACAGTAGCATAACTTGTTAGGTGTACATTTTTCATTACAGGTTATCCATATCAAACAAAATTTGTCTTAGATAGGATTTAATCATATCTGCTCTTGGGTATGATTTTCTTTTATGTGGAGAATAATAGCCCCCCCCAGCCATCAACAGGCATTCCAGTGTATTCTATCTGTATCGGTGCACAGAGCACACATACATACTACCTCGATGCCCAGGGGGGATAGGGAGGACCACACCTCCTACGTGTGTGGTCATCCACTGGGCGAGCGAGGGTGAGGGCATGGTTGTCATTTGCAAGGGGCGAAAAGGGGGGGACCCCTTTATCGGTGTTCCCCCTCCCACACCCTCTGTGTTATGCACATGGTGGCATGAGTCTTACAGGGTTGTTGTGGCAGACAGGAGAAAATCACAGGCTCCAAGTACAGACTCTGGACTGCCCACCGCCCAACCCAGTCAATTACTTTTCTAGACCAGGGTGTGGCAAATCCGTTCAGCTTGGTCATTTGGGGGGTTGAAGTGAGGAGAAGCCGGGGGAATTAAGGGAGATGGCGGTGTGGAGGTTGGGGCAAGCTCCGAGCAGGGTACAGCATACACCGCTTAAAACAGACTGATCTGTGTATGACTGATCCGTCCGTCATAGCGGATGTCCGTTTTAGCCTCTGAGCTTGAAATTCATATTTTTTTTACATTACGCTAATTTATCACTCTACTAGCCTTTATATATAGTGCAGTGGTTGATGAGAGTGTCCTGCAGAATTTTTTTTTTTTTCTGCTGTGTGAGGGTTAGGAGGTGATGGGTGTTAATAGTGGGTTTTGAGGGATAGGGGCTGCTTAGTGCTACAGTACTGTACTTTACTTATTTTTTAAAGAAATCGCTGCTTGAGCGTTGCTTTGTTTGCACAGTCGTGTATTCATACCACATCTTTTCCATTTTGTTCAGCATTTCCCAGTCCAGCAGAATGTCTTCTCTCTGCTCCATGGCTCTATGGAGAGTAAGGAGAGAGTCACGAACATCTCTGCACGTGACTTGTGGCTGCACCTCTTCGGAGTTGTCATCAGACTCAGTGTTTTCCTGGTCATCCCCAATCGAAGTTGCCTGGATTGCCGAAATCACTTGCTGAAAGTCATCCTGGTCATACACAACTTCGCCATTCCCCCAGCCTGCACAGATGACCAAACTCCTCTTCAGTTAACCCCTGAGATGTTGCCACTTGGTCTGTGATCTCAATCACTAATTCTGGTTCTTCCCTTTCTTCTGTAGCAGCTTCTTTGGCTGAAATGCCAGAGAACCCTCCCTTCCTGAAACAGTTCACAATTGTTTCTGAGCTAACTGAATCCCAAGTGTTTTCATTAGGTGAACAGCATCCAACAGGTTACTTTTCTTAATGCAGATCTGTGCAGTTAGATCTCAAGCTGAATCTAAAGCCTCTAGCAACCAGCCACGCATAGCATACACATAGTGGCGTTTGAAGGAGTAAATCACCCCCTGATCAAGAGGCTGAATGATTCAGGTCATGTTCGGAGGAGGGGGGGAATATCAGCCTGATGTTACGTGGACCTTGAATAGCAGGGTATCCGCTAAAGTTGTCGAAAAGCAGTGCTATTTTGTGCCTCCTGAGCTGGCAATCCCAATTTCTCAGCCAGTCGGTGAAAATGTCCCCCATCATCCATGCTGTACGGTTGCTTCTGTACAGCATGGGGAGATGACTCACTCCACGAAAGCATCTCGGCTGGGCTGATTTTCTGACAATGAAGAGATCTTTCTTTTCCATGCCAGTCATGTTACAGCAACATAAGACTGACACACAATCTTTGGCCTTTTTCAGACCCTGTGGGGTTTCTGATTTAAAGGTCAGAGTCCTGTATCCAACACAGCGGTAAAACATGTCCGTTTAATCCGCATTGAAGATGTCAGACGGGTTGTAACCTCGCAACAAACCAGGTTAAGACATCTCTAAGCCACTGTTGGGCACTTTCCTGGTCTGCGCTGAGCTTCTCCCCATGAGCAACTTTAAAATCAATGTTGTGTCGGTGCTTCCAACGCTGTAACCACCCCTCCAACGGCGAGAAATCAGGTTTGCCCATAACAGCAGCAAGTTGCTGCGCCTTTTGCTTAAGAATTGGCCCATTGAGCATAGCCTCTCTTCCTCTGGCATTCGCGAACTACCGAAGCAGGGCATCTTCAACGTCAGCATCCTTGCCGTCCCATTTCCGCTCCAAGTTCGTGTTGCCATGCCACATAGAGAGGATTTTCTCCTTGTCTCTTATCAAATCTCCCATTGTTGACTTTGGGAGCTTGAAATGAAGAGCCATCTCCAGAACTGTAATTTTTGGCAGTTTCTCAAAGTCTGCCAAAATCTCCACCTTCCGTGACAGGCTTAGTGCAGTGCGTTTACTTTTGGCTTCCATGACAAACGTCAATGAATGAATGACTGAAAAAGGCCAACTTTTAACAGCGTTTCCTAGCAACCAACGATGTGCCATTTCCAGTCGATTGAACAAGTAAAGTGGATGTAAGACGGCGCATGATGCACTCAGCTAAAATTAAGCAGTTAGCTATGTTATCAAATTTGTAGCTGCCACTTGTGGTAGATCTTGATTAGATTTACATTTAACTTCACTTTGGGGACATTTGTATCGTTTGACGCACTAAACATTTACGAGTGTAACACGTGTGAAACCTGAAGGAGTGACCGATATCCGCGGTGACCAAGGTACGCTGTATACATCGAATGAAACAAGGCACATATAGGAAACATTTGGTTTAGCAGATACGGTCGGTAAAACCAACTGTCCGCCTAATCATAGTCCATTTAAAGTGGTGCATCCTGTATGTGGTTAGTGGCTGCTAAAAAGTATAGGTGTATATATTATATGTATATGTCATGTTGTAAATGGTACCATGACTGAACAAGCAAAATTACTCCAAAACCCTAAGGGAACAAAGTTAACTCAGTGGGTCCCCAAAGTCATTTTTAACTAAGAGAGAACTTCAAAGTCCCATGAAATACAGAATTATTTTCTTCTGTGGTTGTGCTAAAAAAGACAATTTTCATTTAAATATTTACAAAAAAGGAAACAGAAATCTTTCATTTTGAAGGGCTGCCAGTCAACTTCAGGACTGGTATGGTAGCAATACTATGACGCCAGTTTTTAAATAAAGTGCTTCATTTAAAAACGTTTCTAAGCAGAACAAAGAAAAACACATTTGATGTCAAATGGTAGTGCAGTGCTCTACTCTAGTTTAAATCACATCTGTGGAACTGGATGGCTCAGTGGATTGGTAGTAGGTTAAGGACCTTTTCACCTCTAGGTCACTGGTTCAAATCCTGCCCAGGTCAGTAGCGGCTGAAAGCCATGATCACCTGAGGGCTGTTCAATGGCCTATGTGAAATGAGTTGTGGTGGTCTCAATCCAGCTACCAGTGGGCAGGTGTCCTCATCACAAAACCACCAACGCAAATGGTACTCTTGTTCGCGGCCTCACATGACGGGTAAAAGACCGAATGAGCACGGAGTCTGAATTACCCTCTCACGTGGTGGTTTCTCAATTACATGGTTCAGCACACTGGCAGGGCAGTGTAAGGGCTTGCAACGTAATCGCTCATACTGTAGCAGCCATGTGGCTAAAACTGAGGGCCCGGACCAAGGGCTTCAGTTTCCAGTGTTAAGTCCAGCACCTTTCATGAGCACTAAAAATTTGTGTGATAAATAAAAACCTACTGTTACTCCTATTGTGGTTTGCGGCAGTATAGCATGGTGTAGTTGTTGTAAAAAACGGTGTGTAACACCAAACTTTGATTCTGTCCCTGAGTGGAGTTCTTCGGTAGGTCCAAGGATTAACATTCCATTATCCTCACCCCATCCCCAGCGCTCCTGGTGTATTAGTTGTGGGACAGGCCAATGATATCAGGTGCACAGAATCTTGGGACTAACGGCAGGGGGTCAGCAGTGCATAAAGACAGTACAAGATGACCACAGGCATGCCTTCAAATCGTCGTTGTGCCGCACTAGGATTATGCTTTTAAAGACGTATAGCACATGCCAGCCCGCTGGCGCAGTGTTAGCACTACCGCTTACGGCGCTAGTGACCTGGGTTCGGGAACAGACCTGGGTCACTGGAGGGCCGGCCGGGTGGAGGAGGCTTGAGCGTCCAAGGGACTGCTCGTCTCCTCGGAGGGTTGGGGGGGTGCACTGACTCTGTGCAGGCCTGGCGTCTGGCGGACGCCGGAGGTACAGCATGCCCGAGTCCTGTCAAGGGGAGGCGTGACAGACATCGGCATTTGCCTTGGCATCAGCGCATGTCACACCTCGGTGGGGAGGGATGCACACAGAAAAATGCTCAGGCCCCAGCACAACACTGACTAGAGAGTCTGGATATTGGACCACACCACTGGTGCCACGGACTGCATGGAGGACCCTGACAAAATTTGAAGGTGCAAGGGGCTAAGGGGGGGAGGCCCCACATTGTACCCACCTGGGGGCAGAACCAAGGCTCTGTGGGGGGGTCCTCCAGGAAATGTAGTGTCTGGTGGGTGTCGAGTGACAGTCCCGGAGATGAGGGGACTTAAATTGCAATTTGTTGCTTTTTTACTGACTGTCATTCTTCTATGTCTTCTGATACTCCTCTGTACGTAAAAACTATATCAGTCACTTCACTGTATGTAAAAGTTGTATTACTCACTGTACCTGTAAAATTCAAGTCTGTAACTCTCCCGGGTCGCACCTGAAAATAGGCACATGGCTGTCTAGTGTGACTTACCTGGTAAACAAAAGCAAATAAATAAATAAATTTCAAAAAAACAAAAAAAAAAATGTATGGCACAGTAGGAAAAAAAAATGTTTCAATTATGCAGCAAAACACTAGTCTGGGTATATCTATTGACTGGCGAGTGTGTTAGGTTTGTGTGTTTTTCTTCTTCAAAGGAGAACTGTAGTTAGTTAAAGCCTTCTTTAAAGGAGAACTGTAGTTAGTTAAAGCCTTCTTTAAAGGAGAACTGTAGTTAGTTAAAGCCCCCCACCCTCTGAAGCCTGACTGCACCATTAGGCTTTTCACAGGAAATATCAAAAATTAGGTGCCTTCCCTTACTCACTATTACACTTATAAACTCCACTGGCAGGCAACATGGCAGGCGCTGTGCGGTGCCGTCTCATGTTAGCGCGCCGCACCGCAGTGCTAAGTGAACAGTGCAGCGCTGCACACTAACATGAGATGGCACCACGCAGCACCCACCATGTTGCCTGCTGGCAGAGTTTATGAGAGTAACAGCAAGTAAGTGTAGGTACTTTGTTTTTCCTTTTCTTGCAAAAAACCTAATTGGGCAGTCAGGTTTTTGGGGGTGGGGAACTTTAGCTAACCACTGTTCTCCTTTAAAAAACTACAGCTGTTGTCTCAACTTTATAATCGTCTCCAGTCAAAAGACTAATGAGTTTAATCATGACAGAATGAGAACACGGCGTTGGCGTTGGCATTCCTCCGAAATTAATAGTCCTTAAGCAGATGGTTCGTCTATGTTATTTTTAGTGGTTTGTAGTTTTGATTTCTGTTAATGAGTCATTTTCACAGGCTATTAAGAAAACAGTCTCACTCTGGCCTAGTGATACTGGGGCGGCACGCCAAGCTTTGATGTGGAGGATCCCAGTTGAGGAATGGAATCGACTCTCTGAGTTATCACATAGGCCTTGCTTTCTGTGCTGAAGACCCCCCCCCCCCCACTTTGGCTGCTCCATGGGGACGTAGTGGTATTAACACCTTGCTTTCTGTGCTGTGGATCCCCCACTTTGGCTGCTCCATGGGGATGTAGAGGTATTAACACCTTGCTTTCTGTGCTGTAGACCCCCCCCACACACACACACACACTTTGGCTGCTCCACGGGGATGTAGTGGTATTAACACCTTGCTTTCTGTGCTGTGGATTCCCCCACTTTGGCTGCTCCATGGAGATGTAGTGGTATTAACTGTGAGGGCACCACCCACTAGCCTGTGTTTCCAGATAGAAGACAGGTGCTGCAGACAGATAAATGGACACCAGTAACGTAGCCCAGTGTTAAACTGTATAAATAGGAAATAACACCATCAGAATACCTGCTCACTTTTTTTTTTTTTTTATTATTCTTTCTTTATGCCCCCTTCTCACCTCCATGCTTCCCTTTCTTCGGGAGACTCCTTTATGGTCTTGTACGTCCCTGCTCATCGTTCCAGGCGCCGGTGGAGTCCATCCCCCCCCACAGAGCCTTGGTTGTACCCTCCAGGTGGGTATGGGACGGGATCCCCTTACCGGCCCGACATGTCTGACTTTCGTCAGGGGGATGCTGTCATCACGCGCTGGCAAAGGCACTGGGATCGGGGCCTTGAGCTCAGTCTACGGGGAGCACTGTGGGGTTTTTCCATTTTCTGGCCCCTCCCACAGAATGTCGGTATGCTAGGGGAGCCTGGGGCGGCGCATGTCGAGACGTGCGAGCACTCCGGCCCCCATCCAACGTTCCCCCTCCCTTCTTTCTGCGGTCCCACTGCACCTCCACCCGTGGTCATCCAGGTGGCGGTAGAGCGGCAGGACATGCATCCCACCCCACCCTGGAGGAGGAGAGCGGCCTCTGGGTGCTCAATCCTCCTCCCCCAGGCCGGCCCTCTAGCAGCCCCAGTCCGTTTCTGTACCCGGGTCACTGGCACCACGAGCGGTAGCCCTACTGCTGTGCCAGCAGGCCGGCTTGCCTGCTCATTTTTATGGCAGTGAGAGTGGGTTGGCTAAGCAACTGTGGGGAGTACACACATCTTGAACACTGATATGTACACAGATAGGGTTAGGAGGATGTTGCTGTTGGGATCCATCTGCACAGCCATGCAGGTGTTGGGGGAGATAGGGATAGGGATATGCATATTTCCTTCCATCAAAAAGGCCTCCCCCACCTCTGCTACATGGTTTCCCTAGCAGTCTATATGCTTCTCATAAGGAGGACAGTCCCTCATTTGTACCTCTTGGAACCCCTCTATCATAAATGGAGAAGGCATTGCCCCACATTACACTGCATGATTTTAAAACAGAAAATCGTATTAACTGAGGATGCTCTGCGAGCCACTAACTGCAGAACATTTTAACATCCCAGCACTAGTTACTGTGGTGTTCTAAGCTTGTGCCTCACATTTTGTCCCTTTAGCCCCTGTTCTGAGGGTCACCATCACACATTTGAGAGGCGAAAGGTTGAGAGGGATGATGCACGTGCGGGCAACAATGTTAGGATTCTTAGGTTTCTCTGCCGTTAACGCAGCCTCCATGAAGAATGGATTACTGTACTAGTGAAGGTGGTATCAGACTTCTTAGCTGGATTTTTTACCTCTTGGCTAGCTCTGGGAGTCATTCATAGATCAAGCTTCCACCGAAACAATGGACAGCAAATAGGCGACAGTGCCTCTTCACAAGACCCACCAACCCTTTGTTTGCGGCAAAGCAAAACACTTTGATGACGTTAAACTTGCTGTTCTGTGAAAATGAAGATCATTCAGGGAAATTTGATCCACTATACCTTTGAGACAATCAGAGGTAAATAAGCTTCAAAGAAAGAGTGTTAAAAGGAGTTTCTTTAACCAGTTCTGGCAGAAAATCAAAAGCCTGCATTAATAAGTAGCTAGCTGCATTTGAGCTCATTCAGTTCACTCAATCCAACTTTATACAGCGTTCACCCAAAAAGCTCTGAGCACTACACAACAGAAGAACCTTACAGGGAGCATAAACCCTGTTGCAGGGTTGGAGAAATCACTCTGTGACCTGAGGGTCAGTTTGGCCACTAGCTTTCAAAATCTGGCAGCCAAAACAACATTTTTAGTGGCCATCATTTTTAAGAGCTCAAAAACCTTTTTGAAACCTTCAATAAAGTAAGAATTATAAAGAGCTCAAAAACCACTTTGTTGACAGGTAGCCAGTTGGACGGTAACTTTTAAAATAATTTGTCCCACCCTGCATTGTTGTTAATATTTTTTATGTAATTGCTAATTTGGGCATGTGTGTAGTGTTTTTCTGTATAATATTTTATTGATGTTGTTTTATACAAAGCATGCAAACATCTCATTATATGAGGTATATAAACTTGAGTAACATACACGTGAACAAGAAAGTTAATTCTACAGTTGAGACCTTCAATATATTTTTTGAGGTACACAGTCTACGAGTTTATCCCTTCACGTAGAGGTTGTATTGTTACAACTTCAATATCCCTGGTGCACTTAGATCAATCTATACCACCCTGCCCGGCCCTAAAGCTTGCTCACTCTATGATCACAGCTTCCCCTGGCAGGAGAGAGTCCAAGTACTTTCCCCAGCTCCTCAGAAACAACGCCTCCTTGCCTCCTAGGGTGTATGTCAGCCTAGACAGACTTCTCCACTGGACCAGTGTGGGTGTCACACAGGACACCCAAGTATTCTGAATGCACCGACGAGCCACAGCCAGCAGCAGCCTGGTCCATCGGGGATGTGGCTCCTACCCCTCATCCCCCTAGGTCTTCTGTGACTAGCAGCATGGATTAAGGCACGCAGGGGATCATTCTCCTCAGCAATCTTGTGATCTCCTGAGCCGCCTCTTCCCAGAAGGGTTTCAGTGTCCCACACTCCCGAAAGTAATGCATATATATATACACACACACACAGTATATATGCATATGTGTGCCCAGGGCTGTTCAGCATCATCCACACTGTGGTGAAATTGTCAGACTGAACCTGAGGACTATGCTAAGAGGGCAGTACAAACATTGCAGAAACATGAACTGGGATTCCTTGTATCAGCCGCATAGCAAAAGTACCATATGCAGTTTCAGAACTGCACCCCAGTTTTCCTCTGTAATGCCTAGCCTCAAATCCCTCTCCTGTTGGTTTTTAACCTTGTCAGTCAGATTTGGTAGGTAGGTCTAGTGTGAAGTCTGTTTAATAACCCCAGTGTATTGAATATAATTATGGGTATACTAAGCAGTGTTTGTTACTACTTCACAAGTGTCTCTTGTGCTGGTTCGGCGACAGGACTGCAAAGTGAAACTGAGCGGTTCTGACTGCCCAACCATTGTGATTGACACCTGTGAACCAAACAAACCAGAATAAAATAAAACACACATCATACTACAATCCGGCTTTAACATTATACATAACTAAACTATTGATTCATGGCTGCATAGCATTTAAGACGGCGCCCACTGCAAGGACCTTTTGTGCCATTAGTGTATTCGAGAGGCAGTCGTGCCTTCATGTACGGAGGTTCAGATTCTGAGTCAGCCGGGGTAATACAGCCACGCTTCAGCATGGTAAATCGCAGCCTTTTTCCCTTGTTGTTCTGATGGTGTGGCCACAAATCCGCATTAATGGTCAGAGTAAAGGTTATCGGAGGAGCAGTCTGGGCCATTAAACTAGGACAACACTGAGCAAACTGGAGGGATTTGCCTGAATAACTGTTCTGGTACAATTGCAAGGTTTTATGTGGGTATTAACTTTCAGGTACAAAAGGTTTTTTTAGACTACAGTTCCAGTTGTGTTCTATTATGCGTACTGCAGACCAGGAACATTACATAGGTCTTGCATTTTAATAGAGTTTAAATATGTGTGAGTGGAGCACATATAATTGCTTGATAGCATGGATACTACAGACTAGTTGGTGCACGCCACCATCCTGGACTCCAAAACAGCACTGACCACAGATGGCTCTTATTCTGCGTATTTCATTATACCTTATCAAATGTGCCTAACCCCCCGAAGCTGTTACACTTGGGTTAGAGATGCAAAAGTTTCACTGTAATGACAACACTGAGATGTTTTTACACATGGAGTATTGCCATTTCTAGCATGCTGTGTATGCATTTATACGTGCCTTTGTTGTCTTTACAAAATGCAATAAATATAAATTTCCAAACATAAAGACCAGAATTGCTCAAAAGTAAAGCAGTGCAGAATGTTGTAGGATGCTGCTGGTGTTGTTCCTACAGAATGGGAATATCGCTTACAAAATGCTTTTTGGAACCATTTCTCTGTAATTGTAATGGGCAGACTAGGTGGGCCAAGCGGTCGTTATCTGCCGTCAAATTCTATGTCTCTATGTTCTATGTTAATCCACAGAATAATTTTCCGCAGAGAATGTCATTAGCAGAATATAATGCTATGTTTTACAGGAAATGATTCTGCCATGTACGAAAACCTTTTATGCTGGTGACAGGAGCGCTTCACTAATTTAAAAATAAAAATGCCCACGTGTGACATCCCGGATATGACAGCTGAGTCAGTAGCCTTACCTTTTCTCGTCTGCCTCCGACAAGCAATCCAGCTCGCTGGGCTTCTGGTCCATTCAACGCAATTCCATCCAGAACCAATCACACAAGATCAAGGTGGGCTCCGCCCTCTGCTGGGCACATTGCATTCGCCAAGTCACTGAGCTGGGGTCATGGTGATGTCGCTTTTACATCCTCTGCTGGGGATTCTGGGTGTGATGACAGAAAAGCCGGGGTGCTGTCAGAAAGGAAAGAACAGGGTCACACGAAATAAATGCTGTTTTTTTTTTCCTGGTTCTTGACCTAAGTGACTGTGTTACTGTAATCAGCATTTTGAGTATAAATACTGTAACAGACTGTCTTTCCTAAAGGCATGCATGATGGGAAAGGGAATCTGGTCACTCACAAAAGGAATTCAGGGCTCAAATGCACTGTCTATTTCATACCTTAACATCTGTCTGTCTGTCTATTTCATACCTTAACATCTGTCTATCTATCTATCACCTCTGCCTGTCTGTATGTCTGTCTATCTATATATATCAGACATAATCAATCTGTCTATCTGACAACATGTGTGTGTTTGTCTATCTATCTGCCCACGTCTATCTATCTGACCGCATCTATCTATCTATCAGACATCTGTCTATCTATATATATCGGATAGCATCTATCTATCTATCTACAGACAGTATCTATCTATCTAGCTTGCTATCTATCTACAGACAGTATCTATCTACGCAGTATCTATCTATCTACAGACAGTATCTATCTACCTACAGACAGTATTTATATCTATCTGACAGCATCTATCAACATATCCAACAGCATCTATCTACAGACAGTATCTATCTACACACAGTATCTATCTACAGATAGTATCTATCTTTCTATCTATCTGACAACATCTATCTATATATCCAACAGCATCTATCTACAGACAGTATCTATCTGATAGCATCTATCTAGATATAGTACAGCATCTATCTATCTACACACAGTATCTATCTATCTATCTACAGACAGTATCTATCTATCTATCTACAGACAGTATCTATCTATCATATATACTCGCATATAAGTCGAGTTTTTAGTGCCAAAAAAAGGTACTAAAGAATGGGGACTCAACTTATATGCAAGGTCGACCAATCTGCGGGTGTTTTACCGTCCTATAGAGGGCTGCAGTAGACTTATCTGCAAATTTTTTATTGCAGTGCTTGAAAAGATGGTCCGCGTACTTGTACGGTACATCTGGTGTTTTTTCTACAAAATTAAAATGCAACAGTTTCTTTTTTTTCAGTGTACACTTCAGTTTTCCTTCCTTTATTCAGCTGGGTATGGTACCTTGCCATGTATGGGTTGCCAGTATGGCAAGCATGGCAATGGGTGTGTGTGCATGTGAACTTATCTGTGAATATATCTAAAAAACTGCTAAAATCACATGAAGGGGGGGCTGACTTATATGTGAGGTCGACTTATACGTGAGTATATATGGGTATCTATCAGATGGCATCTATGTTTTCGCTATGTCATATGGGTAAGTAGGACCTATTTTAATCCACATTTGATAACTCCAAACAGTTTTTAAAAATCACTGTTTCAGGAAAAAAAATATTTTTTGCCTCCAGTCTTTTCGTCTGTCTACTGAACACAGAGATGTCAAGTATGGCTCACTAGTTAAATCTGCAGTATTTGCTAGTCACCATATATCTTCTTTTTTTTTTTTTTATTATAACAATATTTTTCTGGTAAAAACATCAATATTCCCATTTTTTTCTGTTTGTTTTCTTTCACTCCTGAACTGAGATAATATGATTTTGATGTTATGAAAAATTCCCACTCCTGTGCTATGCCCACCATGAAAAAATTAAATATCTTGGATTAAATATCTTGCTACAGTGCTGTGTTGGCTACCATCGGAAACATGCGATAGCACCATCCTAATATATCCAGAGTGTGACTCTAGCTTGTACAGTCAACATGTAATCTTAGCGGAAGAGATTTTTTAAAAACAGTGAGTGGCGGACAACTTTAATGACCTGGAGTCATTAATTAAAACATTAGCTATAAAAGCTGTTCCAAAAATATTTGTGAATATTAAAAATATACGGAGGATGAATCTAAGGAAGTCAGAAATATATTTTTGCTAAAAAAACAAACAACTATATGGAGACATGTTTTGCCAAGTGACAAATGCTACTGCTTTTAGAGATGACCCACAGAGCTCTTCACATTGGTGACACCGAAGGCTGTGCCATTTGTGTGGTGCAGAATTGCAAAGCCCTCCCTTCCCCCCACTCCAAACTAGTAAATAAAATTCAGAATGGCAGCCAGCCCGGTGGCGCTGAGGGTTGAGGCGCTGGACGCCACACCTCTCGCCACGCCGGCGACCCGGGTTCAGATATGGACTCGGGTTGCCGGGGGTCGGCAGGGGGAAGGAGGATTGAGCATCCCCACGGATGCGCTTCTCCTTCGGGGAGGGACACCAGGGGTGTTTACTGCACCCGACGCTCAGGAGAGCCGGTGGAAGCACCGACTCTCGGGGCAACGGCGGCTTCCATTGGGGGAAGCTGGGAGGGGAGGACGCCATCAGGCACTTGGCAGACGCAAGGCGCATTTATCGCCCACCCAAGCCAGGCGCCCTCTGTGGAGGGATAAAAACCGGAAAAACCTCCCTCGGTGTAAACTGATGACGCCGCTCCAGCCACCCAGCCTGTAATCATAGGCAGACCCCGCTGTGCAAAGGTGGTGCTCCGTGGAGGAAGAGAAAGGAGGTAGGGGACACCGGAGCACTCTAGGGGCAGACTTGGGGAGGGTTGGGTGACATTGAGCAGGGCCTGAAGGAGTGGAACTAAGAGAGCGTCCAGGAGGGATAAAAAGAATAAAAAAATAAAAAAAAATTCAGAATGGCTGTCGGACACACTGACAGACTTATGCTTGGTACAAATCCAGAAGGACATTGTGAATAAAGTGATACTCCAACAAGACATTAGTGGTAGGTCAAACAGATCATAAGCATTGCATCACGTTCATGTAACCAGTCAGATTAGACGTACTTTATACGGTTTTGCCAATCAGTGAAGCATGTTAAAGTCTCCTAATCTGATAAAGGTAGGGCTGTGCCACGTTAGTCCACACAAAAGCGGGAGAGAAATAAGAAGAGAATCTTTTTGCTGAATAAAGACAATACCTTTACTGGGCTAACGAAAACCTAATAAAGGTATTCTCTTTACCCAGCAAAAAGATTCTCTATAACTACTGGTCAGGGCCAATTACAACCCAAAACCAGTACCTAAAATTCTCTGTTACTGTAATGGAGAACTGTCTCACTCCTGCACACAGCACCAAGCGTGGCATACAATAGCTGGAGGGGAAATGTTCTTTCATTTGCAGGCCACATTTCTCCTGTCTGTCGACCACAGTTCTCTTAACTAATGACCACATAAAATAAAGTATGAACAACAGTTAAAACTCACTGGATAGCATAGTGGTTAAGGGCACTGAGTTGCAGATCTGAAGTCCTGGGTTTGAATCCCATTAGCCTCCAGCTGCATACTGTGTGACCCTGAGCAAGTCACTTAACTTCCTTGTGCTCCCAGGTCGCACCTGGAAACAAGCTCTGGCTTAGTGTGCCTTTCCGGGTAAACAAGTCCCCCTTTCCCAGACCCCTGCCAATGATGTCAGCAGCAGCGAAGCTGATTCCAATGGGGCAAGGGAGTATCCCATGTGGTAGCGAAGATAGGTATGGAGTAAATGCCAAGAAGGAAGGAAGGCAACCAAACACTGCCATCAGATACTCTAAGTCTAACCCCCCCCCCCAATCTATGGCCAGTCAATACGGCTATCCCAATTCCCAGACACCGTGGTGGGGCTGGAAGGGGGTGTTGTTTGCATGGGACTGCTAGCCCTGGTACATTACCTGGGGTGACGCTGCCTGTTCTGCAGCATCTGTGCCTGGAAGGTTAGTGCTAGCAAGGGGTCAGCACCCTTACTGTGGACCAGCAGACTGCCTACTGCCATGCTACATTGTACAGTAGATTTCATGTATTAAGCGCAGTGTTTGCTCCTCTTAAAGAGGCCAGCCTGGATAAAACATTTCCTATTACAGTCTGCAAATGCCCTGTGTGTGGGGGAGTATCTCCCAACACTGCACACCTTGTCAAGTCTTATCACTTACATCCCAGACATGGTGTGTAAAACATCTGAGTCACACACACACACACACACACACACACGGTTTATTTCTATAAAAACAATGGAAAATATATGAATTATAAGCTGAACAGTGCCTAATTATCATGTTTTTCAGTGTCTAGTAGTATCAGCAGCTCCGTCAGCCAGTGCTGAGAATCGAAGAACATAACCTACTTTCATGCAAATGTCTTTCATAACTGACAGTGGAAAGGCTAGAAAGTTCAAACATTTTTGGAATGCTGAGGATCTGACTTCCGCTAAGTTTTGCTGATACATACAAACATGCGACTGAGCCAGCAGAAAAAGGCCTTGTAGGCTATCATTTTTGCTTTAGTTCATAGACCCTTCACTGTATACTGAGGGATCCGTTTCCCTCCCCGTTATCTGCACCTCCCTCACTGCTGATGTCCTTCCTTCCCCCCACTACCCCTCCCCTACATGCAACGTTCTCTTTTACTCTGTTCCAACCTCTCTTGAAGCTGTCCACTGTCTTCAGGGAGACATCTTCCTCCGGCAACTCATTCCACTTAGCTACCACCCTCTCAGTGAAAAAGTGCCTCCTCATTTCTCTTCTGATTTTCCTCCCATTGGCTTGAGGCAGTGACCCCTAGTGGTCCTGTTCCCACTAAGGCTGATGAGACCCTTAGAAATCACCCTGTTGATACCCATAAGGTACTTGAAAGTTTTAACCATGTCACCCCCTCCTTTCCATCCTCCAGAAAGTACATGCCGAGACTCCTAAGCCTCTCCTTGTATGTTCTGCCTTGCTCTTCCTGGATCATTTTGGTTGCCCTTCTCTGGACTGTTTCCTGTGGGCTGATGTCCTTCTTTAGGGAAGGGCACCAATACTGCACAATGTACTCTAGGTGTGGCCATACTAGGGATCAGTACAGTGGCCGAACAATCTCTGCTTTCCTGCTGGTTAAACCCTGGCTATGCAGCCCAGCATCTGATTCACTTTGGTTGCTGCTTTCCTGCAGTGTGCCGAGTGCTTCAGGTCACTCTTGATGATCACTCCCAAGTCCTTCTCCTCCTCTGACCTGGTAACCTACACACACCACCCAACCAGTATTTGGTCTCCATGTTCTCCCCAACCCACATGCATTATCTTACACTTTTTGGCGTTGAATCCCAGTTGCCAAATATCCGATCATTTCTCTAGTTAGCCAGATCCTCCCTGAGGTCCTTTCTCCCCTCCTTCATGTCCCATAGTGCTTTGTGATATCCATAAACAAGCACATTTCACCAGTTAGCCCATCTGCAATATCACTGATGAAGATGTTAAATAACACCCGGACCAAGCACCAAACCTTGGTGGGACCCCACTAGTGACTGGCCTAACCTCCAAGTGCTCCTCCTACAACCCTCTGACTTCTGTCCTGCAGCCAGTTTCTAACCCACATAACAAGTTTTCCTCCTACCCCCAGTACTCCAGCTTCCCAGTCACTCTCCTGTAGGGAACAATCAAAGGCCTTACTGAAATCCAGATACAGGATTTCCACCGCATGGCCAGTGTCCATTGTCCTGGTTACCCAGTCAAAGAAATCAATCAGGTTAGTTTGGCAGGACAGCCCTGACACAACCGATGCTGCCTCTTGTTCTGCAGCCCATTTTATTCCAGAAAGCTTACCCACTCTTTCTTTCATATGGTTTCTGTGAGTTTCCCCCACTATCGAGGTGAGACTAACTGGTCTGTAGTTACCAGGGTCATCTCTTGGCCCACTTTTGTGCAGCAGCACTACTTGTGCTGTCCTCCAGTCCAGGGGTACTTTTCTCGACTTCAGTGAGGTGTTAAACAGCTCCACTAGGTGACCCAGCAGCCCATCCACCAACTCCTTCAACATCTTCGGCCATGCAGCACCATCCGGTCCCGGGGATCTGTCTACCATCAGGGCCTTTAAGCCCTCAATCTCCCTGTCTGTGTCACCACCCACCCCATTTCCCTTCCCCTTCCTCCCTTGAGGTGCTGGTCCATCTTTCTCCTTAGCAGGGCCGGATTTACTATTACACAAATTACGCCCCTGCATGGGGCCCATGGTTTTCTGGGGGCCCGTCTGGGAGCTGCTTTCTGTGAGAGTATGCAGAGCATTTACTTTTTTTTCTGTCCCTGATTTTATTCCTGCTCCTCTCAGGAGGGGGTGGCAAGGGTTGACCTGAGTCTATCACCTATGCTGACATAATCAACTAAGGTCTGAACTGAGGGCCGTTAACCCCACAACCCGACCGCAGCTGCTTTGCGCACTTAAGCACAGAACGGGCATGCATTTATTGTGAACATGTGCTCTGGGAGTTTCACGCCACTGTATATGACTCGTGGCGTCGTGGGACAGCTGGTCATCATGGCCAATCGGTGTCAGGGTCCGTTTGTTTACTTTTGGTTTCACTTCACAGTGGGGTCCAGGTAGTGGACGAGTTGAGGCCGGCCAGAGTGGCCACTCCAAGCAGCAGTCTGCAGTCGGGAATGAGCCACAGCCTGGAGGTGGGTCAGGTTCTCAGGGTCAAGTGTGTGTACAGACAGCCCAGTAGCTACCATGGGCCAGGCTGGAGACAGAATCAATGCCATGGGGTGGGGGCATGCAAAACATTCCGTGAATAAGTAGTGAAGCTGGCATTTAGTGGGTAAGACTCTGGACAATTGGCATGTGGTGGGTGAAGGCAGTGGTTTTAATTGACTGCTGTATGCTGGTCGATCGGGCTCAGGACCAGAGACCAAGACTAGCCTAGGAATGTGCACCAGGGCCTGGTAGAGTCAGGAAGGACGTTGATAGAACTGGAGGCAGCCAGCAAACACTACGAGGCATCAGGCAGCAAGGCAGCGAAAAGATATGAAATCATTGAAACAGATACCGTTTGATGGGGTTTTGAATTGTACTTCATGGAGTGCTATGAAAGCAGAGGGGTGGGATGCAGCTCAGCTGCTCCCTTCAGTTTCAGCAGTTACGTGTCTGGGTGTGTGAGCTAGGAATTTGTGTTTGTGCAATAATAACAATATAGTCTTTCAGTTTCTGCAGGGTTTTAAGTAAGCTGAAAAAAACAATTAGCAGTTTGATGCGTGAAAATGCATAGCACTTGGCACAGATTGACTGGCAATATTGTAAAAGGTTTTTTAATGTTGTGTACTGTGTTATGAACTCACTCAAAAAATGGTTAGCAGTCTACTGCTACGCATTACCCGGTTTTTCTTAGCGTTTTGCTGTGCTATAGCAGCTATTTAATACCCTGCTCTGGCACTGAAATATGGGTCAGTAACATTCAAAATGTAAATGTCACTGTGGGACAATGTGAGGCATTAGGTCTCACAATGTGGGATACATCAAACATGGGGATACAAGCTCAGAACACAGACACTACGGAAACAAGTGCTTTATGTTTAAAGTTTAATTCTACGGCTTAGAATATTGTGAATTTCTGCTTTAAAGTGTCAGCAGCACCTTCTCTGTGTGGGCAGCACCTTTTCATATGGAACAGATGTGGGACAGAGCAGTTTTATGGGTTTAAATGGCGAAGAACGTCCTGGTAATGAGTGAATAACCTACACAGAAGCAAATAAATTATATGCAAATTATTTAAACAGACACAAAAATGTTAATTATGAGTAGCATCTTGAATGTAGTGGTTGTGTAGGGCAACCTTTGAGGGCAGGGTGAGGGCGGACTCATGGTTACAGTTGTGCATAGCACCTATGGCAAGGTAAATCCAGCCCTGCTCCTTAGTGAAGACTGAATAGAGGTACTTGTTGAATACTTCCGCTTTCTCTTCACTTCCCTCCTCCTCCTCCCCTCACTTCTCAACCTGACTATCCCACCTTCATATATCCCTCTTCTCCCTCGTACACTGGAGGAAAGCCTTCTCCTCTGTTTTCAACCCCTCTACCAGTTGCAGCTCTCTCTTGGCCTTGGCCAACTGAACTGCTCAGCCCAACTCCCCTGCTTTGCTACAGTACTCCTCCCTGTCCTCCACTTTCTGGGTGCACTTGTATTCCTGAAGACTGACTTCTTATCCATTACAGCCTGGGCTACTTCCCTGTCATACCAGTTGGGCTTTGTGGCTTTAGATTTTTTGCTCTTGAGTTTGGCACGCACATTTGTGGCTGCCACCAGCCCTCCCTTGATTATGGCCCATTTCTGGTCCACCTCCATCTCCTCCCTGATCCAGGTAAGCTGCCCTCCCAGAATCAATCCCATCCTACTGCTGTCTACCCTCCTGAAGTCAAGAACCCTTGTTTTGGTCTGAGTCCCTTCCCTGCCCATGTCCAGGTGGAACCACAGAATGTGGTGGTCACGTCCTGCAAGCGGTACCTCCGCTTTTACTTCCTGGACATGTGCACCGACAGACAGGACCAGGTCCAATATGGCCCTCTCCTCTAAATACACAAAAACTCACGCACTGATGAAGAGGGTCTCAGCCCTCAGAGCGCCAGGGAACCGCTGTATGTCCTAATAAATGTATTTCTTTCATAAATTCTTGTCTGGGATTTTGCTCCTGTGTGCTTCGCTGCTTTTTCTGTGTGTCTCTGTCCAATATGGCCCTCTCTCTAGTGGGCTCCAGGACACAGTGTGTCAGGATCCCACTCTGGAATGCATCCAGCAGCACCTGAGTCCTGGTACAGGTGGTAGCCGGGATCTCCCAATCTACCCCAGGCAGACTGAAGTCCCCCATAATCACTAACTCTCCCCTGCTGGCTAGCTCCACAATTCTGGACCACAGTTTATTTATTTATTGAAATGTTTCACCAGGAAGGCACACTGAGCAACAAGTCGCCCGTCTCCCGGTGCGACCTGGGGGGGAAGGGGTACATTAGGAATGAGACATTAAACATTCAAGTTATAAGTTCAGCGTTAACATACAGTTGTAAGGCAGATGTTACAAATAGTGTTACAACAGTTTTGCACATGATAGGTAAAAACAGTGGACAATAATAAGTAACAAGTGCTTACGTGAAAGAAAAGTTGGAAAAGAGAGGCAATGGTGAGGTGGGTGGGAAGGGGGAAGAGTCGTGTCCCTGGAGACCACTTCAGGATGCTAGGACCCTGCACTGCACTGACCAGAGAGAAGGGGATAAGGAAGTGTCCCAGACAGACCCCTTCAGGATGGTGGGGGAAGAGAGTAGATGAGAGATACAAGCTCCTTTGGGGGGGTAGGAGAGGGACCCATGGAGACCATTCGGGGCCCCCTTATATTCTGTGAGAGATCAAGGGAGGCCAGTAAGGGGAAGCAATTTGGGGGAAGGGAAGGAGAGCTAGGAATTTGGGTGGGTGCAGGGTTTCAGTTAACTCCATTTTGGGAGTATCTGACTCACAAAAATAAGGCAAAAACTTCCAAAGTAAAGGGGAAGGAAGTCACTGACTTCCATATGTAAAAAACAAAATTGGATGACTTCTAAAACTGAAGGGAGAGAAGCTAAGAAATTATGTATTTTTCTAAAAGAAATTGTATTTTACCACTAATATTTGTATTAACACCCATAAATTGATCCTTCCTAGAATACTGGCTTTCAAATTGTGGGACCTGGGAAGTATTCTGAGTTCCAAAAACTTTGAATGACTTCCAGATTTTGACTCACAGAAGTATTTCACGTCCACTAAAAATAAATTAACTGAACCCCTGGGTGGATGTGCACAGGGTAAAATGAAGGTGACGGTAGAGAGGTAGGGTTTGTTCAGGGCTTAGAGGAGGGAGTTAGGGAGGGACATGGCAGGAGCAGCTAGTTTCCAACTGCTTCCTCCTCCCTAGCACAAAATTATCCACTCTCTCACGTACAGAGTCACTCCCCCTCCTCTTACTGCCCCCGTCCCTCCTATATAGCTTATACCCAGGGATGTAGTGGTCCCAGTCATGATTCAGTGTGGCCCATGTCTCTGTGACGGCTGATGCCAACTCAGAACGTTTCTTTGCGGGTGGTGAGTTCCCCTCTTTGAAAGTGTTACCATTCTAAAATGATGTGGCTCATACATGTAATGTTTAGCAGTGTGACGATCACATTTCTCCATGCATGATTTTACATTTAGAAAGAAATCACTGTTTTTAAAAGTAAGCCTGGCTTGACTGGGAGGAGAGGGTCAGCAGCTTGGGGCACATTAACATTTTATTTACAAGCAACGCACTTCTAGAACGTGCACACCACGCAGAAACAATACTGTTACACTGATCAAGGGCTCTGTCTTGGGTCCCCCCTTTTCTCAATATTTATTAATCAATTACTCAATAGGCCACCCGATTGCCAGTGACAGCCCATCACACTGCCGTGCAGATGACCCGGCTTGGGAAGTGAACCTGGAAGTGTCATGTCAGGAGGTAGGCCAGGCTGAGACAGTTGCCACCCAGCAATGCAGCTTGGCCGGGGACGGCTGGCGGCAGACTCTGCCACCACAGCGACTGGGCCAAGGAGTTTGCTCCTGCTGCAGAGGGAAGCTGTGTGTCTGCGAGGCCGACAGAGGCATCACTCCCAACAGGGGAGGGGGCAGGGAGAAAAATGAGGGAGAAAAACATGGTAGCCATCTGTATGTCATCCAGGAATCCCCTTAGCCTGATCAGGGCACATCCCTGCAAATAGGGTTCATCCCCGTAAGGACGAGCTACTGATCAGGAAAGAAAAATCTCTATAGGGGGAGATCAATTTTCCAGTGTCAGGTACCTGATGGTCCAGTGCCTCCCGTGGTGGCAACCCGGATTTTGAAATGGACTCGGGGAGCTGGACCATGCAGCCTAGGAAGCTGGGGTGGCACTGCCATGTAGCAACTCTACCAGCCAAAAGGGATGGCACCGTGGTTCTCCTGCTGCAGCGACCCCTGTGGTGGGGCAGGGAACTTGCTTCCTCTGCAAGGCATCCTGGCACTGGTGCTGGGCCTGACAGGGTATCATCCAGCATCAGTGGGAGGGTCTAGGGGTTGGGAGAAAAAAATCACGAAACTCCATGTCACACTGGCCACCTGTAGGACGGACACTGGTACTGTCAGACCCTGCACCGCGTGGATCCCCACTGGTTCCAACTGTGGGAATGGAGGAGCAGCCTAGGCTGGGAGGCTGCCAGGCTACAGCCAACAGTAAAGCAGGGGCTTCGCTCTCGGGAGCAAACAGCTGTATAGCCAAAAAAAAACAATTATTCAGTTTACCAAGTCAGGAAGTGGTACAGTGAATGGAGCCGGATCAGATCAATTGTGATCACACTGTGATCCAGCCCCAATCATTGTTAGCAGAAACGTTATATTTTTAGAATCTGACAATCCGTGCAAATATGTATCTTGTATACCATGTTTGAATTGTTTTGTAACTACTTGATCAAGCAGGTACCAGGTTTGCATTCACTGTTATTGGAATTTCAATGTTCTGCCTACATAACTGCCAATCTGCTATTCTGCAGCTTGTAAGTAAAACTGTATTACTGTTGTTGTATGAGTTTGTAGTGCCTTATAATACTCCTGGGTTGCACCTAAAGAAAAGCACTGTGACTGTCGAGTGTGCTTACTGGTCAAGACAAGCTAAATCAATCAATCAATGTTGGTCTGAAATTACCTTCCTTAACGGGCTACAAAGATGGCACCAACTTTATTTATTTATTTTTTAAATTTAATTAGTATTTTGGAAAGACCTTTTAGCGTGAGCTCTTTTACAAAGGTTCCACATCAGGGTGGACAATAAGACAATATACATATTCAGTGGTTACAGAGGCCTGATCATTAGGCATTAAAGAGCGATTACATGAGAATTAGACAAATAGGAGGAAAACAGAGCAGTTGTAATAGAATACTAAGCTATTTCTAATTGGTTTTCCTAGGTAGCACACCACTGGAAACCTCCAAATCCACCGACTATGGCAGAGTAACTGCATAGGTTTTAATGCTATCCCAGATGGCGAGAGACTGGGTGGCAGTGAAACAAGGGGACTGGGTTTGAACCTACCGCAGAGAGCGAGAGGTGGGGGATAGTGAAAGCAGGGGGCTGTGATGGGGAAGCAGCTCCAGAGGGCTTTGTCAAGTAGGGTGTGTCTGTGTGTGGGGGGTAGTACCAAGAGCGTTTAAAGAGGACTGATGGCTTACTTAAGCCCTTGGCTAGGCTGGAATGGAGGCAGGGTTCTCTAGGTAGCCCTGTTGGGTGCTACGTTGGGGGTAGGCCTGTCTATCAAGTGGGATCTGAGAAGCAGGTGCATTTTGAGCTAGACATTAGGTGCTCTTTGAGGCCTGCTTTGAATTGAGACAGGTTGTTGTTTGTTTGTAATTTCATCGGCTGTTCATTTATCCAGAGGGGGGCCCGATAGGAGAAAGCGTGCTGCCCTAGTGAGGTTCGGCAGAATGATATGGACAGTGCTCCATTCTTCCTCCGTCTGGTGATGTGTGATGAGAGAGAAGCCTCGAGCAGGTTTCCTATACAGGGTGGTTTTTTTCCGAAACTTTAGGAATGCATCATCAGACGTGCACCAGTGAGATGGACATTGCAAGATCAGTGGTCAACACCATCTTCAGAGAATGAAAAGAAATGTAATTTCAAATGTACTTTTTGTGGGGGTCAGTTGCTAGAAATACTGTGATACATCAAGTGACAATGAAGGGGGTTGGATTGCAATGCTTTCGCAACAGGTCCCAATCAGGCCATATCCGCTGCACTGCTGCTTTGAAGCTGGTGTTAGGATGTACGCAGAAGAGACCCTGTTGTTTTCTTTCTAGTGAGGTTGTCCCCAGTATGGTAAAGGTAGTTTTTGCTTTTAAGGGATTTTCCCAGGTTTTTCTTACGGGCACATTGTGGCAGTGCTGGGAGCAAGGCCGCGTCATCGTGGGATGGCGGGGAGAGGAGGACTGAGCATTTCACTGGATGCTCTGCTCCTTTGCAGTGAGTGGGTTGTGCCTCCTACTGCAATATGAACGCCTTGGTGACCACAGGTGGCGACGCTTGTGATGGAGAGCGCGCGTGGATGCCAGCACATCATGTACAACATCATCCAAGGGCGTCATATGTGCCTGCCCCCAAGGGGAGGGTGAAAAAGGTAGAAAAGAGAGTGGTTAGGAGACCTGTGAAACCATACCAGCCTCTCATGACCATCACGGATCCTCACATCACCCCTGTTCCGGTCTGGCTCCCAGGAATACCACAACTGCTGGCAAGGTGAAGAGGGTAATGCTCTCTGTGGTGCTGTAAGACACGGCCCTCCTCCAGATAGAACTCTGGATGGAGGTGAGGGTTATGGACAGCGGACAAACAGGGATAGTGACCGGAGGGTGTCTCCATGGTGAGGAAGACTGCCAAATGGGGTAGCTGGAAGAAGGGATGAGTGGTAGGACCAGAGGAAGAATAAATATGTTATAAGTAACATATTTTCGAGTTTTTTTTAAGTTACTATTTATTCGCCTTCCTGCCTGCCATCCCCGACCCTTCAGGAGCCCCAAGGCAGACATCCCTCTGCCTTCCACCCTGCCCGTATGACCCCACAGGAACCCCATGAAGCTTCGGTTTACCCCCCGAGCGGGGATGGGGCAGGGCCCCCTTACCCCAACAATCAACTGTCATCGGTCCGGGGGCCATGGGGCGGGTGAAGGCACATCGAGGGCACGTCTCCGGGGGCTCCATTTTCCCGATGATGGCAGGCGTTTTTCCGCTTTCTCCCACCCCCTACAGCATAGGACCCCCCTGACGTCAAGGCGCTGAGCGCCGACGTCACGCTGTATGTCGGCAGCCCTTCCCCTTAACATTGGGGCCTTGTAGTACTCCGAGCCTCCGCTCAGAGTCAGACAAGTGTTCAGGCTACTCGTTAACCCTCCCGGAGTAGGCGAGCTGTCGTGGGGCGCTCAAGCAAACTCCCCCTGGCCGGCCCTGTGACCGAGTCCGGCTCCTGAACCCGGGGTCTCCGGCGTGGAGCGAGGTGTGGCGTCCAGCGCCTCAACCCTCAGCGCCACCGGGCCGGCATATTTTCGAGTTTACGGCAAAAAATGCACATAACAGCAGAACCTGTTACTTAAAATTCCCAGAGCATCTGAATATCAGAACCTTCCATTTGTTATTCAGGAAGCCATTTCACTAAAGAGCTAGTGCACTCTCTGGAATTAATGGTAACTTTCAGAAGCAGTCATCTATCACTTTTTATATCTGATTGTTTTTTCTTTTCTGTTTTGCTAATTAGAAGATTTGTTCTACCTGACTGTACTTGGTGTGATGTGTGGAACAGCACTCTGCATGGAGACTGTCATACTTCTCTGCCTCCCTCCCTATACATCATCAGCACTGTGATCTCATAGTCTGTGACATCACTAGTGATGAAGAAAAGTCAACCTCCACCTGTCTGATTGGTAACTTGTGACACACATTACCAATCAGGCAGCAGGGCCTGTGATGTAACAGTGAGAGAGGCCACATGCTGCTGAAGATGATGTAGTGGGAGTTATGGAATTAGATATGTCCGCTTCCAGGTAAAGAACTGCTTTTCACATCTCACCCACTAATATTTTTATTTATTTATTGAGGATTCGGACAATACCTTTGAGTCAGAGACTCTTTTTCAAAGGTTCCACGTCAGTACAGGTAAAGACAATATGAGAACAGTACAGAGCACTACAGAGATAGTAACACAAGCAAGCAAAATACTACACAATGATACAGTATTATCAAGTAAGACCATCTAATGAGCAAATGGAAAAAGAAAAAAAACACTTCAGGTATACAAAGTAATAAGGGACTACTTTTAAAAATTACTAATATTTTCTGCCTACTATTTTCCGGCACGGGTGGCTCTGTGAAACAGGAACTTTTTGTCTTTTACTCCATCTGGTCCTACCGCTTACACCTGCCCTGATGTCAGAATCCTCTGCTTATGACATCATGATGATGATGATGATGATGAAAACTTTATTTTTATACAGGAAATTCTAATCATTAGGATTATACAATCCTGTTCTCAAGATAGTCCTGTTTATATTTCACTTAGTTACATCTAAACATATAACATTAATCAAATAAATACAAAATGTACACAATACACAGCATTTCAATATCCAACAATACATTAAGACACAAATACAAAACAAAAATACAAAGTTTCACAATAAGGATTTCCATACATAATCATATACAACTACATTCTATTTTATGAAGTTTCAGAATTTCATTTTAAAAATCGTGTGGTCTTCTAGAGATCTTATTGGAGGGGTAGAATATTCCATACTTTAGCTGCCTGACATGAAATGGAACCATTACCATATTTATTATGAATTTTATGGGACAAACTCTATGTCTATGCACAGATCTTAGAAACTCATGCCTACCTTTACTAACTTTAGGAAAAAGTATTTGTGTGATATAATGTTCGGGGTAAGATATCTTATATTTATGTATCAGTATTAACCATTTTTTTTGAAAAATCATTTCTAAAGACTGCCAGTTCAACTTTATGACATCAGAACTTGTTGACAGGGAAACCATTGTTTTTTTTTTTACTTTATTTTTTATTAGCTTTTTAAAAGATACACAAACTTTTAAACAGTATCCACAGTGAATACACATACGCATAGGCATAAAAACAATAGAACCAACATCCTTAATGAAGAACTTGGAGGGGGTGTTGATGTTAGTCGCGAAGGTAGATTTGAAGTACTCTGTTTTGGGTGGCCTGGGTGCAGGCATTACGGAGTTTTCAGTAAATAAGAAGGTCATCTGGAAGCTGGGAGACTTTGTGCCCTTTCCAGACCCCGATCTCTGGCTCTGTGACAGGCTAGTAATTCAGGGGTAACCCAGGGGAGGTGATGACCTCTATCCCTTGTTTGTTTTCCAACATTGTAACATTCCTCTGTATTCTATCCCATTGTTCCCTACCCCCTAGGTCGCTCCGGGAGACGAGCAACTTGTTGCTCAGCGTGCCTTCCTGGTGAAACATTTCAATAAATAAATTTGAAAAAACAAACACAGGAAGCATGACAGAATCACTCCGGTTGTCACAGCATGCGGAGGCATAATCTATATAAGTAATTATATTCTCGTAGCATTTTTTTTTTTTTTTTACACAAGTCAACAAACTGCTGCAAGTGAGATGAGCGATATCTAAATATTATAAATGCATATATTCTATGCTGTCTTTGCCTAGCTGGGTCCAAATTACTTGAACAGTATAAGAAACAACAAGGTATCATTCACTGCTGCTACCCACTACCTCAAAGACCCTTTGTATTTCTATACAGTATATATATATATATATATATATAGCCATAGTGAGAGTTAATTTCGTAACAGAACACTGAAGCTAGTCTTGTTCAGATCTACAAAGGGACTTTAATCTGTCATTTTTTTTAAAAGTAAATTTCAAATTTCAAACTGCAACAAATAACAAATAAGCAACTGTGATAACTTTGAAACAAGACCTGGGGTCCCGTATTCAAAAGTCCCAGGTTGCACTGCGCAAGTGCCTGCGCTGTGCAGCTGAGAGGCACCGTCACAAAATACTGGCATATTCAGAAAATGCGTTATGAGATGTGATTGTGCATGTCCAGCTGAATATCCTGAACATGTGCTATCATGCTGTGAGAGATGCACGGCACGGCAGGTGTCCTGATCTTTATGCGGAGCAGGGGGAAATGCGCAATAGGTGGCCTCATGGGCGGTGCGCAAACTTGCAATATTGAGCCGGGATATACAAATGGCCTCATTGTACATTCTGAGCCCGCTTCTCACATGCGCAGCTCATTACTGGAATGTATGCAGGCCATCTGCAAACCCCTGGGCATGCTCAGTTCCAGTTTTGCAGGGCTGCCCCACCACTCCACAAAGGTGAACAGGAGGTACTGCAGCCTAGCAGGCAGGTGTGATGGAATGTTTGTGTGTGGGTGAGTGGATTGCATTGGCCTGGGTACAGTGCTATTATCAATACCCATGTACAGGTTCGGACTGGGGTACAGGGGGCCCACCTGGACAGTGGCCACAGGGGCCCACCTGGACAAGCAACAGGGGAGGGCAGAGGGTGACACAGTCTAATCGGTATACCACATGCATGTGATATACCAGCTCCGTATGCAGCGTACAGTCACCTGCAGTGCCCCCCCCCCAGTATGAGAGGAACATAGTGATAACTGCTAGAAATGGCAGTGTGCAGAGGGTGACCAGGTACCCGAATGGGTGGGTCCCACCTGTGGTGTGCCACCATGGGTGCGTGCCACAGGTCAGTCCCTGGCCTGTGCCAGGCTGCCACAAGTACCATCAGGCTGCCTGGGCACCATTTTCCCAGATGTCACCCTGGGTGCATGCCACCACCAGGTGGCGCCCTACATGTCACATGGGTGCAGGCCATGGCCCCTGGTACATGTGCTGCAGTGTGGCCATCTGCTCCACTGGTATGCTGGGGGGCACCCAACAGCACTGGCATGTGGCAGCTAGCTATGTCCCGGGTGTGGTGTAGGTGATGGCTCTCTGGGCGGTGCCCGTGGTGTGCCAGCACCTGTGGCTTTGGGTACTTCTGTCCTGGCATGACTGCTGCATATGGGTGCCTAGAGCACATCCTGGTGCACCTCCAAGGGCTGTCTCAGAATGGCCTGTCTGTAGTTCCGCGCCCTTCCTGTGGGTGGCTGGCCAATTTAGGCCATCCTTTCGTTTGCCTACCTTTGCACAGCACATTTCCGGGATGTGCGGCAGATGTGCTGCACAGTTTGGCTGAATATATGGTTGCGTGACATATTTATGTACCCACCCCCTTTTTTTGCACCACATACATTATTTCTGTGTCACTGTGCATTCAGAAATGCACAACGCGTCTCTCCCGTTTGAATATCACGCTACCATGCAATTTCTGGGATGCGCCATGCATCTCTATTTTGGGCTACGCATCTCCTTTTAAAATGTGGGCCTTGATATATAATGGTTTCAAATGTAAATACGAGGGAAGACAGAGACCATACAGTTTACTGATACTCTAGCCCTCACGGCATGATGGCATCGGGGGGGCGGGGAGAGGGCCTCCCACCCACTCATGTGGTTAGCGCCATTTTAATATTTGAGCTGTGCTCATTCACTCACATAGAAAAAGCCCAGCTTAGATTAAAAAACTTGTTAAACCAATTATTACGTTTTGTTACATTTATGTTACTGGGATTAGATCATGACTGTCCTGGACATGAGTAGTTAACTGATCTCAGCAGGCAATACCAGCAAGTCGCAACCATCTGCACCCCTCTCCCCCCATACCCACAGTATTCACAACTCTTCAACTTTTAACAGTTTAGTCTGAATTGGTATGTAGCTCAGCCCCGTCTCCAAAGTCCATTTTAATTCTGCCCACCAGTTTACGAGCTTCTTTTGGATCATTAAACACATACTGTTTTCCTGAGTAAATAATCTTGGGGCGGGATGGGAACTGTAGCATGTGGGTAATCCCAAATGACCGCAAAATGGCTCTGGGTCTATTGAACCCTTTTCTCCAGTCCCGGGTTGCACAACTTAAATCAGGGAACATGGAAAGTCTGGCGCCATCCTCCTGCTGAAGGGGTCTTTTCCCTCTTGCCTTTTCCAGGATCTGGTCCCCCTCATTTTCACCCGCCAGTGTGATCAGGAAGGTTTGAGGGCCTTCAGCTTCCTTGTGGCAACGCCGGGGAGTTATCCATTATGTCCTGCGCAATGCTGAGGTCAGATCTAGTTCAAATGTCTCTGTAATCCACTGACTTGCAAATGTGATTGGGTTTTCTCCCTCTTGTCCTTCAGAAAACCCCAGCATTCTGAGGTTTGCTGACCGGGAGTGGTTTTTCAAAGCCTCTAGGTGGAACCTCAAGAGTTCTTTTCCTTTTTTGAAGTCCTATGGCCATTGTTGCTGCTCTGAGTGCCATGCCAGGGGCCACACGGAAACCATCCTAATGTCACAAGAAGAGGACGCTGACTTCTCTTTTAGTACAAACGGCAAGGACAGATGAAAATGCCTTTAGTAATAACCAATCCAGAACAAATGATTTGATACCTTTTATTTATTTATTTGTTTATTTATTTTTAGTAATAACCAGAACCTCAATCTTAATTTTAGTACCCTTCAGGGCTGGCTACTGCTGAACAAGCTTGTCCTCAATACAAGTAAAACCGTGACTATGCTTTTCAGCTCCGGGTCAAAAATTCGGTCCTGCACCCAAACTCTATGTATCTGAGCTCTAGATGGCGCTCCCCTCAACACTGTTACCTCCTTTAAATACTTGGGAGCTACACATGCCCCTGGCCTGGACTTTGACATGCACCTAGCCTCAGTCATCAAATCTGTTAACATACCACTGGGACTGGCTTATAAGGTCAGACACAGCCTAACATCTGCGGCGAAGTTGGCTATTGTGCAGGGGATCCTGAGACCCAAACTGGTATATGGGCTTGTAGCCTTCCCAGCTAGTACAGGTGGGCTCCTCCGAAAGTGGGATGTTTGCTACAACAACATTTGCCGATTTGCTCTGGCACTACCTAAGCTTACTCACCGTTGCTCACTATATTCCAGCCTTGGTTGGCTTACCCTGTCAGCTTACCGTCAGTTTACCTCCTCCTGTTTTACAAAGAGTATAATCTCCTCTGAGACACCTACCAAACTGGCTGCACTGCTCAGACCTGCAACCTCTGCCTACAACCTGAGATCAGCTGATAGAGCCCTACTTCCCCAGCCAAGATGTAAAACTAAAATGGGTGAAAACGTCTTCTCGGTCTGGGCTCCAAAATTATGGAATGCCCTTTCTCTGAGCCTCAGAAACGCCCCCTCCGGACACAGTTTCAAGCAGGACCTTCAAAATGTGCTTTTAAACTGTACCCTGCTCCTGCGGAGGGGGGGTTACCCTCTCCTCCATTGGCTCCCTCTAGTAGCTTGACCACCCCCTATCGCTTCTACTTTCATAACTGCCTGGGAAACCTGTTATCCCCCCCCCCAGCACTTACCTACTAGTTGTTGGTCCTAAAAATATCCAGTTACTTGCACTTGTATCCTATATTTTGTTTCCATATTGTTCTTATAACTGTACTGTCATTACTGTATTAGGTCGTACAGCTGAAATGTGACTGATCTCAAGCCAGTTTCTGTACCGTTTCTTGCTCACTTCATTTTTCCCGGTTTGTACTGTTGTCTAATTGCCTCTGTTGTAACCTCCCGTGTCGTACCTGAAAATAGGCAGCCCTGCTGTCTAGTGTGCCTACCCGGTCAACAAAAACTAAATAAATAAAATAAAGAATGGAATGTTCTGAAGTTCAGTTTTTTGGACTGTTACAGGGTTTGACTCCTGCTGATGTACATTGTCAGTGTTTTAATTTACCACACTTTCTGCAAGAACAAATTAACACTAATGGCCAGATCCAGAAAAGGCTTCCAGCCCTACTGCGCTTGCTGGGAAAAGCCGCACAGTGCCCCGGCCTTAAAGGATGTGCACCTAGGGGGAAAAACTCTGTGGCATTCACAAAGTTGGGTGCGCAACCCTTCACTGGTGGCCAGGTCAGGAGGGGGCGCGGAGACACACATAAGAGCAATCCTAGAAAGGAGCTGCATAACTTTGAGGGAACACATGGTCCGGCAGTGTTTTGCATCCCGGGGGTCTGCCATAATGCCGGTTGGATAGGCACAGGAGTCACTCACAGCACCACTGTATCCACTCTGGGGCTCACTGAAGCCTACCACAAGTTATCCCCGCCTTCCAAGCTGGCATGAAGGACGTGAAGGGCTGGAGGCCATCCCTTGATTTTTTTTTTTAATTGTTTTATTTTTTTTCCTGGAATCAGTAACTTTGGCATACTGCAAGCCTTGGGGGACAGCAGTAGCCCACTCCTTGTGCCAAAGGGGTTTACTTTTTCGGTGGGCAGGGCATCTGACTGGATACCTGCCATCAATCCCCACACATCCCTGACACGCACTGGCCCCTTCATATTGGTAACTGGGTGCAGGGAGAAAATGGGGGTGGGCAGCTGGAGACTGTATCACATGTTAGGTGCAAATATCTATGAGAACGGAGTTCTGCTGTCCATATTTGGGCCACCATTGTTGAGTAGACCCTTAATACTAAAAAGCATGGAACTGTGTCCATTAGACTTTATCTGCTCTTTTTTTCATACAGCTGTCTGGATGCTGAGCCCCCACCCTGGGTCCCCTGCTGTCGACCCTTCAGCTCTCTCTACAAGGTGCCAGCGAACCAGCGTACAGTTCTTTTTTCGGGTTTCTTCCTTAGCCCCACCCACCTCTTGCTTGATGCCAGCCAATGCCCTTGCAGGCAATGCAGTCATGCAGCGATGGAACTGTGAAGGAGGCAAGCATCCCGACCAAACACAGGAGTTGCTGTTGCTTGGAAGCCACAGCGCCATCCCTCCCTGGTTGAGAGCACTGCCACATGGCAACGCCACCCTAGCACCCCCAGTGGCCACCCAAGCTAGCTCATGCATCTGCTTTTGTTTTATTTTCTTCCCCGGGCTGGCCCACATTGACCCAACCTCTGCCCCTAGCCCTGTCACCCGAGACTTACTTTCCCGTTGTTCCTCCCTGGCTTATCCCCCAGGGCAGGGCCTTCAAGGGTGGGCCCCCCGCCAGAACCGGAGGCTCGGTGTCTGGGGAGTGCCACGGGTTGATGGTGCAAGACCTGTGGGGCAAGGTGAGCGGCACACAGCATGGCCCTGTTTTCCATTTTTTGGCCAGGAGGTGTGGTATGCAATGACGTCAATGGCAGCACGTCGACGCTGCCCCTTCCCCTCCAGCAAGCTCCGGTGGTCAGTTCCTCTGGCCTCCGCTAGGGATCCGTCAAGCACCGGCAGCTAACCCTCCCCACCTGGAGGAGGACAGCAGTCCCTTGGATGCTCAATCCTCTTCCCCTGGTTGGGCCTCCAACTCTCGTTCCCGAACCGTGTCGTTGGCGTCACAAGTGGAAGCACTACTGCTGCGCCGGCGGGTGGGCCTTGCATCTGCTCCCAAACTCAGGTTACCGGTGTGGAAGCACCACGCACTGCCCACTGGATGGCTTTGACTTCATCGGCTCTTGATGAGTATTCCCTAAATGAAGTCACAACCCACTGCCTGTGACATCACAGTCTGTTGCTCTGGGAATCACTACAATGTCACGAACTGAGGATTATTTTTTCAACTAGAAAATAAGCATTTGGAACAGCTGAACTCCAAGGCCCAAAGATAAATTTTTCATGCAAGTGTCCATAGTAATATTTGCAGAGACGGCCCAGTGGGAGTACATTGCACTGCTGTGCAGACACCCAGAATTCAGGCACAGACTTCAGTCGCAGTGTCAGGAGGCAGACCAGTCTGCAGGCAGCTCATCTTGGTTGGGGAGTGCTTTTTTTTTTTTAATAATCAACATTTTTTTAATTGAGTTTTCAAATACACATATCACAGACAAGTATAACCCAAGAGACAACAAACAAAACAGAACAAAGCCTACGAATAACAGTGAGTTCCATTACTACATCTCAGTGTTGCATAGCATTGCAAGTTAATAAGACAAGGAAGTATTTCAGCCTTAGACAAACAAAACCCTGATGAGGCAGAGGGTGGGGCCCATTTCATGGGTACGCACGTTTAAAAGTCAGCAATTTCCAGCAATGGCCCCAATGGCTGGGGAGTGTTGGTAGTTTAGTTTAGTTTAGTTTAGTTTATTGTTCTAGGAATTACTACCTTTGAACCAGAGGCTCTTTTACAAAGGTTCCACGTCAATTAGGTACAGTACAAAAAAGGTTACATAGATAACACAACAATTTGTGCTGTGTCAAGAGCGAGAAAACATATACAAATACATATCAAATCATTTGTGCAAAAGGACATGAGATATCAATAATCACATTATTATTACAAGAAAGAGATCATGCCAGATAAGGAGAAACAAATAGGGAAAAAGTCCAGAACAGAGAGGGTAAGTGAAAGGTGTGGGGAGC
The DNA here is from genome assembly GCA_016271365.2 of Neoceratodus forsteri. Classification (NCBI taxonomy): domain Eukaryota; kingdom Metazoa; phylum Chordata; order Ceratodontiformes; family Ceratodontidae; genus Neoceratodus; species Neoceratodus forsteri. The sequence goes on from JADMNL010000032.1 coordinate 38,695,921, forward strand.
AGACAATAGCAGGAGAAAAGGTTTCCCTAACATGTCTTTGTCAAATAACGGAACAGGGTGGGTAGTGAGAAAATATGAGGTTTAATCAGGGCAGTCACAGGAGCTGGAGGTGGCAAGGTGAGAGAACAGCCTTGATTTGAAAATACCTAGAGAGGTGGAGGCAGGAATATGAGTGCTGAGGGCATTTAGCCAGCTTGGGGCATGATAGGCAAATGATCTTTGTCCCTGAGAAGTCCGCATCGGGGACTTGAGAGGCTGGTGTTCTGATCTTCTGGTAAAACGGGTGCTAGCGCCGGGCATAACAGGTCTTGGATACAAGGTGGAGGAGGCCCAGAGTGGATTTTTTCCCATCAGGCAGGTAAGGTACTTTATCCGGGTTTGAGAGTTGCAACCAACCTGAGTCAGCATAGAGTTCACATGTGTGGGTACGATGTGCACCAGTGAGCAGCCGACAGGCCTTATTTAGGATGCTGTAATGCGACTAAGTGCTGTAGTAGTGGCAGATCCATATATAACTAAGCCATAGTCAACGACTGAGATGATAGAGGATTGGATGGCAATCTTCAGTGCAGAATGGGTAAGGAGCTGTCGGTTCCGATACAGAATCCCACCGCTGATTAATAGTTTTGCTGTACCATCAATGTGAGTTGCAAAGATTAGGCCTTGATCAAAGTTGATTCAAGATATTTGAAAATTGGCACTTGTTCAAGGGTATTTCCCAGGTATGTACTAATGGTGAGTGGGACTTGCTGTTTCTTGTTTTGCAGGTTAGAGAAGAGCACGGATTTAGTTTTTTTGTGGTTTAGAACCAGCTTATGTTCAAGGAACCACATCTCAACTTTGGAAAAAGCATGCTGAAGGTTGAGGCGTAAGAGGTTCGGATCTTTACGAGTGGCAAGAATCACGGCATCGTCGGCATAGAGGATTATTTGTTCAGGGCAGGATTTGGGGAGGGAGTTTAGGAAAAGGCTGAAAAGGAGGGGGCCCATGATGGATCCCTGGGGAACTCCTGAGCGAACCGGTTTTGAGTCTGAGAGAACTCCAGCTACTTTTACAGATTGAGAGTGCTGAGCAAGGTAATTTTTTACCCAGTCACCAGGACCTTGCGAGAGCCCTAGGGATAGTAGTTGTTTGATAAGTAGGCCATGGTGTACTGTATCAAATGCCTTGGTTAAGTCAATGTAGACTGCTCCAGTTAGGTTTTCTTTGTCCATGGCATTGTGGATTGCTCCTGAGAATTCAAGTAGGGCAGTCGATGTGCTGTACCCTTTCCTAAATCCATGCTGCTGAGTGCATAGGATGTTGTGCTTTTCCAGGTAGTCTGAAAGTTGGTCCGCCACCAAGCGTTCAAGGGCCTTAGAGAGAGGTGGTAGTATTGATATCGGGCGATAGTTACCAGGCAGTGACTTATCACCACTTTTGTGCACTGGAGTGTCAACTGCAGCCTTCCATTTCCTAGGGAATTGGCTGTAGCAGAGGGAGAGATTGAAAATTTTTGTGAGGGAGAGCAGTACTTCCTCCAGAGTGAGGGACAGAAGTTTAAGGTCAATAGTGTCGCTGCTTGCTCGGGACTTAGAAATGGCCTTCTTTACATATTTATAGACTTCATGTGCCTTTACTAGTTTGAAATGGAAGGTGGTTTGTTGGAGAGGGCAGTAGAAGTAGAAATTGGAGGGTCAGCATCAGTGAAGAAATCAGATGAGAGGACACCACTAAGGTCCGTGAAGGTATCATTTAGGGTGTTTGCAATGATCTCTGGGTCTAATGTAGTGGTTCCATCCACATTCATTATAGTAGGAGAGGATTTGGACTGCTGTCCCATGATATTCTTTATGTTGTCCCAGAAGGATTTCCTTCACCCCAGGGAGTTGGAGAGGGGCATTCTTGAGTAGGGCTCTTCATCAAGCGGATCTATTTAGTACAGTGGTTGCGAGCCTGTTTATATTTCTGGATGTCCGACAGAGTGCCAGTAGCTCTTGCAGTGGCCCAGAGGTGATCCCTACTTTGAGTTGTGCCAATAGCTTCGCCGTGAGCCACAGATTTGTGAGTACTTTGATTTTGCGCTTTTTTACTGGTGCATAGGTGTCACAGGCAGTGTTGAAAGTAGTAATAAAGTAATCAAGGGCTAGGTCCACATCTTGAGTTTTGTAAATCAAGGACCAGTCTATCTGCCTAAGACAGGTCTTGAGATGAGTAAGGTTGCCATAAGATAGGACTCTGCTATAGATGGTTTTTGGAGGCGGCTTACAAAATTTATTTGTCCAGGTACATATTATTGGAGAGTGATCACTGAGCGAGTCAGGGAGAACACTTATATTGGTTATACGGGTAGGGTGACTGGTAAGGATCCAGTCAATGAGGGTGCTGGTCCCTGATTTGTAGTTTTTCCTGGTAGGGGAGTTTACCACTTGTGTTAAATTTGCTGCTGGGATAGCATCTTTGTTTGACCCTGCATCAGGAGCAAGCCAACTGATATTAAAGTCCCCAAGGAGAAGGAGTTCGATGTCAGAAGGTTGTGTACTTATGAACTCGAGGACAGCCTGTAGTCCGGAATCAGGATCTTTTGGTGGGATATAGACAGCGGCAATCATCAGGACTTTGTTTTGGGCACCAAGTAGTATCTTGATAGGGAGGAGTTGCACTGAGGTTTCTGTGGTGGGGTAAGAACCAGGGAGACAGGTGATGCAGTCCTTTATGTAGATTGCATACCCACCACCCCTTTTCAAGGTCCTATCCAGCCTGAATGTCTTGTAGCCTTGTATAGAGATGGCATGATCAGGAGTATTAGGTGTCAGTCAAGTTTCGACGATGGCAAGGATATCCGGGTTGTGTTGGCTGGCAAAGATTTGAAGGGAGGCCAGTTTGGGGAGGAGACTGCAGATGTTTAAGGTAGCAATTTGAGCCCCTCCATTTTGGCAGGCTTTGTTGTACTGTAGGAGACAGGGCCAGGATTTGAGTGGACACTTCCTGATATCAAGAGGAGGAGTAGGAGTTTAAGAGACAGTTGCCATTCTCGTAGTCAATAGAATTACACTTCGAGGTTTATGCTTGGACCAGTGCAGTATGCCTAGGGTCCCAGAGCAAGGAGGTTGTTAGCAATAGAGGATGATATGCCCATTTATCCTTGTTGTAACTTGTCAGTTGCACCCAGTCGCTTGCAGATAGGTACCTGGTGGTTAAGTCAAAAGCCAAAAGAATGATAAACAGCTGAAGTCCAGAGTCACTGAAATGCTAAAATTCCTGAAGGTGATTAACTGTGCCTGCACATATGCAGGATGTGAAATCTCTTTGTCTGTATGCTTCTTTGTCATTCAAACAGGTTGCTGAAAAGCCCACATACAGATCATGGAGCAGGTCAGATGAAAATGTGGATTCCAACAGGACCCAGAGTCACCAAGTTTGTCAAATGTAGTTGCTTCACTTATGTTTTGCTTGGGATAGCTTCCAAAAAGTTGATTTTAAAATGAAAATAAAGATACCTGATGATGATTTTTTGCAGAAATCCAGTCCAGGAGACTTTCACGGATGTAGTGAGCAAGAATGGTATAGTTACCACAAGCAGAAAAACATGTAAATCCACAAAAACTAAGCTACAGACACAGACAAACACAAGCAGCCACCACACAGACCCAGGGGGCGTGGGGTATGGCCGTGCAGCAACCCCTGCAGGAAGGCTAGGGAGCTTGCACGTATATGAAAAAAGTGCCCTTAGTACTAAAGAGTGGAACAGGCTGAAATATAAAGTTTTGGAAAATCCCGAGTAATTTTGCTCTGCTGATGTTGCCTGTAGTTTTTTTTGCAATTGTCTGAACCTCCCCTTCTTTAAACAAGCTTTTTATTGATAATTCAGCTGTTTCTGTTTTAGTTCAGCAGCAACCGTTCCAAATCAACAATTATATGATATCACCAGCAGAAAATGTCAGCGCTCCAATACAAACAGCAGCCAGAGGTTAAAAAAAAACCTCAAATAAAACCCACACTCTGTGTTTACAGATGACCTCATGCTGCTGCTGTTATGATACGTGGGCCATAACAGACAACTGCGTGTGCATTCACTGGGAGATCGAGGTACTTTGGCATCTGATGAGGGACGATACCGCATGCAAGTGTTCGTGAGCGCACACCAGAGGGGTGACAAAATATCCCAATGAATGCAGCATCCTGAAGTGTGTTACTGCATTTATAAAATGGCCTAGTAACAAACATTTTGGCTTAAAAAAATGTCACACTGCATGTTCACAAGTACGTACAGTACAGGCATGACAGGTGACCTGGTTCGTCTAATCAGAGAGCAGTAGTTGAGGCAGCTTTTTTTTTCTTTTTCTTTTTCATAAAGCTTTTTGTTCCTCAGTCACGTTGTCAACAGGGATGTATCCTGGTCCCAGGAATATATACTGGTCAGGTCAAGTGTTCCCCAATGCTCTAGATCCAGCTGCCACCCACTGGCTCCCATGGCCTTCTTTCTGTGAGATGGGGCACTGAGGGTAGCGTCCTCCCTGAGGCTGTCCACCAGTTGGACAGGATCCAGTGTACAGGGCACTAGGACTCAGGGGAGCCAGAAACTCTGGCCATCATTTAGATGGTTTTGGGCTCTATATCCCGTTTTCTCCCCGACACCATTCCTCCCTGGTATGGGTTGTGCCTACAGATGGCCTTAGACGCACGCAGCAATGTCTGTGGCGGAAGCATGCCCCTTGGCCTGCCTATGGTAATGAGGTGCCGGACACCTTTCTTCCCAAACACAGCACACTGCTGAGCTGCAGCTGCTGTGGTCCAGACCACCTCCCAACGCGGTGACTCATGTTCACTCCTGAACCCGGGTTGCTTGCTTGGCTGCATGATGTGCTGCCACTGGTCCATCAGGGCAGCCTGCGGCAGGTATCTTAGCCCACTTTGTAAGACTATTTATCCACAAATGAAGGAGACTTACATAAATGGCTCTTGCTTCATTCCTTTTTCTCCAGTCCCCCACCCCTGATGTTAATGGCTGCCTCTGTTGCACCCTTTCTCCTGCTGGGGAGGGTGGGGTGGTGAGAGGCTGCCTCTTCAGCCAGTGGCAATTCAGTTCTGCAATTGGCCACGCAGGGGAAGCACAAATGCCAGAAGGCCCGCAACTTCCCTCTCCAGCAGCCAAGTGTGTCTCCGGAGTGCTGCATCGGAGCTCCGGCTGACCTCAGTGTGGGATTCTGAGGAATTGCACATGTAACCCAGTCTCCCTACTGCATCACAACGTGCTATCAATGTGTGCAAGTCGACAGACTGTGTCCCTCACTTCAGGACTAATTTCATATCACAAAGGCAGTTGGAAAGGAGGTAGTCGGAAAGAGTATACAAACCAACAATGCAGCTATGAAAAAAAACTGCATACAGCCAAACCCTTTCTGATGTCCTCTCCCAGTGGTATACATAGAATACTCCATGCTGAACTTAAAGACCTGCCCTGTATGCTGGCTCACTGATGTACTGGAAGCACTGCCGCTTATGATGCTGGTGACCTGGATTCAGGAACAAACCAAGGTCAAAGGGCGCAGGTGGGGAGGAGAATCAAGTGACCCAGAAAATGTTCTCCTCCTCAGGGGATGGTGGGAGAATGACTGCTCCGTGACACTGTCACCTCAGTGACACCGGTGAAAGTAGAGATAGGAGAATCTTAGGGGAGTAGTTTAGTTTTAGTTTATTTGTTCAATCTTAAAAATGATTATCACAAAGTAGATAATTTAACATCAATTACATACAAACATAGCACTATCACAAGACATAAAAATACATTGTGACAACAATTAACACATATTGACCAAAAGTGCAAATAAGTACAGAGAGTACAATTTATGTGCAAAATTAGCAGAAGAGGGTCGGGTAGATGACTCCAGGGTATAACATTAGGGGGGACCGAGACCATTAGACCACTAAGGATAAACCCTTAAGGGTACTCACATTCCTTCTCCTAACTGTCCTTGTTAGGAATGCAAATTTCCCCACAGAATGTATGATAGTTGGATCCGCACAGGAGAAAAAAACATTAATAAGCTCTGTATCACTGGATGTTGCTATTCCTGTGATTAACGGAGAGAACCATTTATGCCTAATTTTAATATTCCAGGGACACCTCAGGAAAACATGAGCAAAGTCCTCCTTTTCTCCTTGTTTGCACACACAGCTCATATCCTCAGAGTTACTAGAATTCTTATATAAAGCATTTCTAACATTAGATTCAAACAACTCAAGCCTGAATCTTGTATATGTTTTACGAATATCTGGATTTTCCAAAATATCAAGATAAAATCTATATGCGTGATTGTCAATACTGAGAATACCATTTAGAATATTTTGAAATAGCAATACATGCCAAATCCAGCTCTCTATGAACCTGTACCTTTTAATTTTTTACATGAGTTTTATAATTCTCGTTAATATTCACACCCTGGTGTATGTATTTCGGCAAGAAAGACAGCAAATATTTATCAAGTAAACTATACAAATAGGAGAGCCAAGTCGATTGCTTATGGTTACGTTGTACCCAGACCTCCTTCTCCATTAAGCATATCTTGACCCATCTATCCTTTGGTAATCTTAAGATACTGATCCAGAAATTGATCAATCTGCTGTCAGTCAATGCCTACAAGTTAGGGATTCCCAATTCTGCTCTTAGGAAATAGGCCGGCGTAGATCTTAGACAGCCAGTAACTTTCCTCAAGAGTTTATTAGCTGGTATTTCTAAATGGTTTAATGGTTTTAGCCCCCAAATTTCTACCCCATATAGGGATTGTGCATTGTACTTTGCCTGTAAGGTGGATGAAAGGGGTCTAAGTGAGTATCCGTCATATGCAAGGTCAAAGAGCAGCTTCCTAGTAGCTGCCTGTCCCAACCTGTTTGATTCCTTACCGTTTCAGTAGCGAGCTGCTGAAGTTTGGCATAAAAACTCCATCTGCACCAAAAGTTATATCCCTTGTAATTTTGTAAATGTGTATTTTGGCAAAAAAGAGCCGACTTCGGTCTGAAAAATGTACCTTACATTCATTGCATGGCCTGTTTTGTGATGTCACAAAGCGAGGCTGTATAATGAGCATACCATTCAGTTCTATGGGGCGTATTTTCAAACATATTTATACCCTTTAGTGCTGGGATTTTGGTATATCAGGCGATCAATCGATTAATAGGGACCCAATTAGTCGATCGATCGATCGCTTTGATATACTAAAATCCCAGAACTAAACAGTATAAATATGTTTGCAAATACCAGCCCCATAGAACTGAATGGGCACATTAGCCTTCATTTTGTGACATCACAAAACAGGGCCATGTAATACATGGGGTGTGTTTTCAGACCGAGAAGTCAAATCTTTTTTTGGCCAGAATACACATTTACAAAATTACGAGGGATATAACTTCTGGTACAGATGGAGTTTTTATGCCAAATTTCAGCAGCTCGCTAATGAAACGGTAAGGAATCAAATGGGCTGGGGGAGAGTAGCAACGCCCAGAGTAGGAACCTACTCTTTAAATTTCGCCTGAGCCCCTATTGTTTTATTAGTTTTAGAAAGTATGTAATCATAATGTCTACACCAGAATCCACTGTTGGAATATAGTAAACCCAAGTATATGTTTCCAAATAGTCATCTGTCAATTTCCACCTATATCTCTTAGTTCTGGCACTCTTAGGGGAGTAAATGTGTTGGGCTGGCTCTGTGTGATGTAATACTACTGCATGATCACTCATGGAGCCCTTAAAGCAAACATCCTGGGACGATAGAAAAGGGAAGATGCCCAGGCCCATGGTGAGGCATGCGGTACAGGCCACGCTATGGCATATGCGTTCCTCCACCCACAATATAAAGATCCAGCAATGCATATTCTATGACCAAATGATTTTCACCCTTCCGAAGCATTTTACTGGACCCAGCTGTGGAAGTACAAGATGGATCCCAACACCTGAACAATGTTTCTGCCATTATTAAAGATCTGCTACATCTTGCTCGAATTAGGCTGGGTGTGGGGCGTAGGTTTGGAAACCAAACCAACGTGCACCACATCAGAGTAACCTAAGTGTATCCAGTCGAGTAAGACTTCTGTTTGCCTCCCACTTTATAAAAAGATCTTGGAAGCATCAAAGGTTTTGGAAGCATCACGGAAATGACAGATTTGGCAACATTCACAAACCACACAAAAAAAAAAAAAAAAAAAGCTTATGCCCCCGCCAGTCAGTCCTGATGGGAAAATACGATGCAGCAAGAAGCCAACTTAATTTTCTATAACTACTAAAGCTTAAAGAAGCCATGCAGAGAACAACTGTTCTTCTATGGCTTCACATCCAGAAGGGGCCAGCTTGAGGAAATTAGATAACAGCCTAGTGCAAGAGCAATCCAGGAAGCTGATGAAAGGCACACATATGCCACAATGTTCCTAATTTGGGTCGATTTGATATGTTTATGAAATATGCATATTAAATAAATGCATAATGGTTGACGCTGATTTAAAGGAGAATAGTGTTTAGCCTGCAAGCGTGTGGTTTGTGTAAAAATTGTGATTCCAATATTCATTCAGATTTGCATGCAGTTTTGGCGTCCCTACTTAAACAGGGACATTGCTCTTCTGAAGAGGGTACAGAGGAGGGTGTCCAGGATGATACTGGGACTAGTGGAAAGGCCCTATGAGGAGAGACTGGAGGAGCTCAACCTGTACTCACTGGAGGAGAGAAGGAACAGGGGGGATATGATATGATAGAGGTCTTCAAATATCTCAAAGGAATAAACAGGGTAAGCCTTGAGGGGGTATGTCAGCTGAGGGAGGTGGGGGCCACCAGTGGTCACTCAGTGAAGCTGGATGGAGGAGACTGAGGGGGAAACAAGGAGACGTGACTTCACTGAGAGGGTGGTAGAGCCCTGGAATGTGCTGCCCGGGGAGTTGGTGGCTGCTGCATACTGTGGAGGGATTCAAAAAAGGCTGGGATAGGTATAGGGAGAGGGTGCATCCCAGAGCCCCGCTGGAGGGTGGGGGTGGTGGATCTTGTAGGGAGGGAAGGGGAGGGGCTAACAACGGTGCCCTGGGAAGGCACTGATTATCGAGCAGACTTGATAAATAATACGGCCTAATCTGCTGGCTTCTTAGTATGTTAGTTAATGCTCCATATTTGTCAGCGTTTCAGCAAATTAAGTGGGTACATCAAAATTACACACTGGTGTTAAAAGATCACATTAAAATAGTATGGTCTAGTTAATGTACTTTTCAAAAAGGAACTATCGGGTCCATGAAACCCTAACTAACCACTAATGTGCTTGAAGGTCCTGATTAAGCAAACTTATAACATGGGTGGTGAGAAGCGTGCAACACTATTGGTCTCCCAGCCTAGCGCAGCGGTGGATTAAGCAGTCTTGTTAATCCATGGTTCCACGGAGGGAGTCCAGTGCTGTGCTGCTGGCTCTCATTAGCTGTAGGCATCAGTGAAAGGAAGGGGTAGCCATCTGCAATTCCCACTGAGTGAGCAGCACATTGTGTACAGTTAGTGGATACACAGTGTCCTGCCAGCTTGTGAGAGACAGAGTGAAAGGGACAGTCACCACAAACCGCAGAAGGTGCCACAGTCAGAAAAGGTACATGCATTATTTTAAACGTGTTCAATGCACAGGAGCAGTTAGTGTCCCTTACCACAAACAAAACGGGCGTGCAAGACAGAGAGTACTAGAAAGACACACAGCATCCTGCCGACTTCAGAGAGAGAGAGAGAGAGAGAGAGAGAGAGAGACAGTGACAGTCACAGAGAAGTGAGCAGCACACAGTGTTAGAGAGCAACTGTTTTGTTCCTGTGCCCTCCCAAAGCCTGTGCCCCACAAATGGTATAGTTTAGCGAAACCAAGAGAGCGACAGCATAGTGAGACAAAGAGTGAGGAAGTAGTTGGGCACAGAGAGAGAGAGAGAGAGAGACAGAGAGGTACTTGTATGCGTCTCTGCAGTGTCTCTCTGTTTTGGACTGTTATTTGTGCTGTGCAGCTTTCCTGGGAAATGGTAAGACACCTTGTCTGCACCATGGCTCTCGGCACTCTCTGCAGGGCTTGATACATGGGCTGCCTGTCGGTGTTATCTCCACCTGTCCCTGTTACCAGGGTTTCAATGCAGCTGACGAACGGTCGTGGAGTGGGTTCAGCCATGAGTGTGGGGAGTGTCATGTCGCTCCGCTTCCTTCAGAGAGTGAGGCCAAGCAGCAGGAGAGACAGGTAGTTGTACGGTAGTACATATTTCCTCTCACTGTGGCAGTGTGGCTCCATACTTTGTAGTGAGCAGCGACGGCGAAGTCGCGACACTGTTGTAGACCATGTCCCCCCACATTCTACACTTTAACTGGCACATGTGCGACCTGCCATGGTGTTTGGGGGGGGGGGGACAGCGCACAGGCACCAACATCCTCCACAGTGAGAGAGAGAAAGACCCCAGAATGACCTGCATATGATAACACTACAGTAATGTGTTAAAGGGCTCCCCCCACCTGCTTGCAGTAATCCGTGCAGTGACACTGAGGCTATCTTGTTCTGTTGCACAACTTCCCCTCTTTAGGTGTGTCTTGAGTGTCATGTGGGAGCTGCATGTGAATGTGCGTGTGCGTGGTGGGGGGCTACGGTAATGGTGGTAGGCAATGTAGCAGACAGTATTATGCACAAGAAATGTCACAGATCATCTCCGTAGTGTATATGTGACATTTCTATGCGCATAAGAGCAATGCAGTATGCATTACTTGTTAGGCACTATTTTGCAAGGTGGCAGGATACAGTACCTTTGTTGCTATCTGAACAGCAAAAATAACACCTTTCTGGATATTTTTTGTTGTTTAAACATAACCCATATTATAAGTGCAATAACTCACTCCAGGGTATGGGGTTATTGGGGATTAATCAACACCCCAGGTGCTTTGAGGACACCTGGCCTGCAGCCTTGTGCTTCACAATGTACCTAGGGAGTTGATTAATACTAACATACTAAAAGCCAGCAGAATAGGCCAAATGATCTGTCTTGTCTGCTCAAAAGCCAGCAACCTAATGGCTGCTCACCTTACCACCCCCCTAGCCCCCAAGAGGGTCTTCTTTAGTTTCAGTTCCCCCTAGTACCTGTCCCACCCCTTCTTGAAGCCCTCCACTGTGCCCTCCTCCACCAGCCTCCCAGGCAGCACATTCCACGGCTCCACCACCTTCTCAGTGAAAAAACGCTTCCTACGCTCCCCCCTGTAGTTTCCTCCCTCCAGCTTCCACTCATGGCCCTTGGTTGTTCCTCCCTCCTTTAGCCTAAACAGCTCCTTGGTTTCACTCCTGTTTATTCATTTTACATACTTGAAAACCTCTATCATATGTCCCATGTCCCTCCTCTCCTCTCCTCCAGTGAGTAAAGCCCAAGCTCTTCCAGTCACTCCTCATAAGGCTTCATACCCCCAGACCTGAAGTCGTCCAAACAATGTGAAAAAGCAGTGGGGAAAGCAAACAGAATGCTGGAGTGCATAGGTAGGAGCATAACCTGTAGGAGGAGCGAAGTGGTGATGCCACTGTACAGATCACTGGTGAGGCCTCAACTGGAATACTGTGTCCAGTTCTGGAGACCACGTCTCAGGAAGGACACAGACAAAATGGAAGCAGTCCAGAGAAGAGCAACAAAAATGATACATGCACTGCACCACAATCCTTATAAGGAAAGACTCAGGGAACTTAACATCTATTCACTGGAAGAGAGAAGGGATATGATAAGAAACTTTCAAATACCTTAGAGGAATAAACAGGGTACAGGAGGGGAAGATATTTCAGAGAAGAAAGTGCACAAGGACAAGGGGACATAACATGAGGCTAGAGGGAGGGAGGGAGGCTTGGGGGAATGCTAGGAAGTATTTCTTCACAGAAAAGGTGGTAGATCTGTGGAACAGCCTACCAATGGAGGTGGCGGAAGTGGAAACAGTACGGGGATTCAAAAGTGCATGGGATAAGCATAAAGGCACCCTGCTGTGCAGCAGAGTGGGGGAACGGCAGTCCAGATAAGGGTAGGGATTGCCAAACCAAGTAGGGATATGGGCAGACTAGGTGGGCCGGTTGGCCCTTACCTGCCGTCATATTCTATGTTTCTAAACCATGTTGTGGGTTATTGTTTACTGGCCACACTCCTTACTATTGATTGCTTTTTAAAGCTGCAGGTTGTTTGAAGATTGAACTGTTCCTCTTTGATTTCAAATGCTGGCTTTAATGCTGTACTAGGCAAATGTGATGCCATCAGCACTGTACAAGCTGCTCTCTGATTCCATACTCTACTGCGATATACCTAACCTCCAAGATATCAATTAGGACAACACTAACAACAAAATATAATGGTACCTTCAGATATAACACACAAAGTAAACTGTATATAGTGCAACAGTGCATTTACGTGCTTGTACTGCTGGTACTGATCTCGCTCAGTGAGCAGCAGTGTAAATATGCTAATACATTTTAAATCTATAGCATAAAATGGCAAGAAAAATCTAGTAATTTCATTGGCTGAGAGATGTCACCTGACTGTGCATTAAATCTCTATAATCGCATTGTCAGGTACCAAATCTAATTTTCCTCCCCCTCAAAAAACTACTTAGAGCCATGTTATAAGTGTAATAAGTCCATCCAGGGTGTGCAACATAGGATTTTAATGCACTTCCAAGGGGCATAAGAACACTCGGCCTTCGGCCTTGTGCCTTCCTACACCCCTGGGGCATGCATTACGTGTTATTACAGGTGAATGAAAGGAGCCTTCATGGGCTTACCACCTTCTTCACTCCTACATCTTTAGTATGCACCTTAGTATTAAAATCCTATAGCGCACATCCTGTTGTGACTTATTACTTATATATGTGTGTGTGTGTGTGCGCGCGTGCGTGTGTGTGTATATATATATATATATGTAGATATACAGACATACACATACACACACGCGCATGAGTGGTGTAAGGGGGAAATGATAAGCCTTTACCCCCAAGATCTGTTTGATAGGCAATTATGGGAAGAATATGATAGGTATGCAAAACTGCCATATGGCACTGATAGCTGGGGCTACCAAATGGGTGTGACTGAGGCACTGGCTAGATAATGAGGGTCCTGTCCATAAAGACTATTATGATGAAATAATGAAATTCGTTTAGCCTTAAGGATTGAGAAAATCATTGCCAGTACCAATGACATTTAAATCCTATCAAAGGTGTTAGGAAAAGCTACATACGCTGATAGCTTTAGAACAGAAAGATGAAAAGCTTTCGGAGTGGTCCCTAGTCTCTCTCAGGTATTGAAATACATTCATACAACAGGATAAGTGTCCCATTAGTCAAATGCTACCTATTATTTGCTTATTAACTTACAACTGTATAGCTGTAATCATATGCTGTATAACTAGGTGGGATGTGATGTACCGCTGATACTGTATGTTTATTGCATCTTGTCGTTATGTATGTGAAAATACGAAACTTCAATAAAATACATTAATTCAAAAAGTGATATTTTGGCCAGTAACAGCAAAATATGAAAAGTAAGTTGTTGTTACTGTCACAAGGGATATTTTAAAGGTTACTGTCATTACAGTGGAATTTTAAATCCATTAGACACCAGCTTTTACAACGCTGATGACATCACTATGCCTTGTGCAGCACTGAAGCCAGCTGTTAAAGCAAAACAGCAAAATCTTCAAACTGCAGATTTAAAAGCAAGCTATTACTTGTAAACTGCTTTTGCACATATCAAATACTCAATAGCCTAAATCAAAATAGGAAATTTATCATCACTTGTGAGTGGACTGAACTTTCATAACTCATGGCTCTGCCACTTGTGAGTTATAGTCCTGCCCCATCACGCCTGAAGATAAATCGCATATTTTGAGTCAGCTCATTGCATATCCTATGTAGATACATATATATATATCTAGTGGGATTCAAGGAAATAATACCATCAAGGGGTTGAACAAGAAATCGAGACTGTGGCCTTTATGAGCTTGTTTGACGCCGAGATGATATTATTTCATGAGTACGCTGGACTTTGTTACCTTTTATTTTATATAATAAATACATTAGTTTGGATACTTGCTGCTGTGTTCTGTGTTTCACCATAGTGTTGGGGGTAGGGTGGCTGTTGTGTTTGTTATTAAGTGGCTTGTTACATGTGTTACTAAGGGGCCTGCTGCGTGTGTTATTAAGTGGCTTGTTACATGTGTTACTAAGGGGCGGTGCTATTAAGGGGCTTGTTACATGTGTTACTAAGGGGCTTGTTACATATGTTATTAAGGGGCCTGCTACGTGTGTTACTAAGGGGCTTGTTACATGTGTTGTTAAGGGGCCTGCTGCGTGTGTTATTAAGGGGCTTGTTACATGTGTTATTAAGGGTCCTGCTGTGTGTTATTAAGAAGCTTGTTACGTGTGCTATTAAGGAGTTTGTTACATGTGTTACTAAGGGGCTTGTTACATGTGTTATTAAGGGGCCTGCTGCGTGTGTTATTAAGGGGCTTGTTACATGTGTTATTAAGGGGCCTGCTGTGTGTTATTAAGAAGCTTGTTACGTGTGCTATTAAGAAGTTTGTTACATATGTTACTAAGGGGCTTGTTACATGTGTTATTAAGGGGCCTGCTGTGTGTGTTACTAAGGGGCTTGTTACATGTGTTGTTAAAGGGCCTGCTGCGTGTTATTAAGAAGCTTGTTATGTGTGCCATTAAGGAGTCTGTTACATGTGTTACTAAGGGGCTTGTTACATATGTTATTAAGGGGTCTGCTGCATGTGTTATTAAGGGGCTTGTTACATGTGCTATTAAGGGGCTTGTTACATGTGCTACTAAGGGGCTTGTTACATATGTTATTAAAGGGCCTGCTGCGTGTGTTATTAAGGGGCTTGTTACATGTGTTATTAAGGGGCTTGTTGCATGTGTTACTAAGGGGCTTGTTACATATGTTATTAAGGGCCTGCTGCGTGTGTTATTAAGGGGCTTGTTACATGTGTTACTAAGGGGCTTGTTACATATGCTATTACGGGGCCTGCTGCGTGGGTTATTAAGAGGCTTGTTACATGTGTTGTTAAGGGGCCTGCTGTGTGTGTTATTAAGAGGCTTGTTACATGTGCTATTAAGTGGCCTGCCGCGTGTGTTATTAAGGGGCTTGTTACAAGTGTTATTGGGGTGGTCTGTAATGTGAGTTGGGTAGTAATGTGTTATTAATGTGTTAATAACACATTAATTTAGTGATATAATATATATATGTAGTATACTGTATATATCTATTTATTTATATAGCGTATAAATGATGGCAAAGTGTTTTATATGAGGAAATAATACCATCGAGGGGTTGAATAAGCTATAAAGCCACGAGCCCGAAGAGTAAGTGGCCTTTATGAGCGTGTTCAACCCCAAGATGGTATTATTTCCCCACACAGGACTTTGCCACCATTTGTTTTATATAATACATTAGGTTGGACACTTTTTGCTGTGTCCTGTGTTTATTGTAGTGTAGGGACTGCCTGTTTTGTCCTTTCACTGTTTCTGCAGCGTAGAGGCCGCCTAGAAGAGGAAGCGTGTCCTGCGGTCTTTCCTTTACAGGAGAGATGGTGAGATGGCGGGAGGTGTGTGCACGCGCGGCATGGTTGGGCAGATGGCGAGATAGCAGGAGGTATGTTTGCGGTGTGCATAGTTGGCCAGTCATACAGCATGTTTTGCAGTCAGGAGCAGGCCTGGAGAGACTGTAAAGCAGCCTTTTTGAAATAGGGCACAGGCAGGAACTGGGAGCAATGTGGGACCATAATGCTCTGTGGTTTGCATTCGGGAGTGGGCCTGAAGCAGCAGTGGAGTGCCTTTTTAAAATGGGGCACACGCAGACACTGACAGCATCGTGGGACCTGCAAAGATATCTGAAATGGCAGCAGCAGGAGGGGACTTCATGGGAGCTGGAGATTTAAGGATCCACATGCCTTGGTGAGTGAGAGGGGAGGGAGGATGCAGGGTAGGTTTTTACTGCTACAGGGTAATTTTCTACAGGTAGAGTTGGGGGGGAGACTGTCTGTTACAGGTATCATTAAAGGGCTTGTTATGTGTGTTATTAAGGGGCTCGTTAGTAAGGGGCTTGTTACTTGTGTTATTAAGTGTCTTCTTATCTGTTACTGGGGTGGTCTGTAGTGAGTTGTGTATTAATGTGTTATTACAGTGTTAGTAACACATTAATACAGTGTAGTTAGCTAACTGGGGTCATAATACCCTAATTGGCTACCATCATATATGGAGAAATATATGATGGTTTTCACAATGGGGACACGGGCCCAACCATGCATTATATGTAGAATAAAGGATGGGGAAGTGAGCTATATGAGAATTTAATGCACACCCAAGGTGTGGGATGCTACATAAACTCTGAGGGTGAAACCTGAGGAGTTCATTAACACGTCCCTTACTAAGGGTATGCATTAAATTAGAGTTTCAGACACTTCCCCATCTTTTATTTTATATAACTACTGGTGAGCAATCTTTTTCCGTCCTGAGTCCTGTGATCCTGTCACACACACACACACACACACACACACACACACACGCATGCACGCATGCATACACACACAGTGTCTCTTTCCCTGTCTCTTTGTCCAGATTTAGGATTTTGTTGTTTAATTATTATTTTATTTTTTTCAAATTTACAGTTTGGAGCCGCAATAATGCATACCTAGCGCTGTAGGGAGTCAGCCATGGCCCGTTCCTCTTCGCACTATCGTCTGAAGCTGGCGAACAGCAGGATCAACCAGATAGAGCTTTTTTTTTTTTTAAATTTAAAAGTAAGATCAACCACACAGATAATTAAAAAAGGCAGATAAGGAGAGATAAGTGTTGCTGTGGCGGCTCCTCGGCAAGCGCTGGACAGAACTGCCATGTTTACGGAACTGTTTAGCCCACTCACAGAGCGATTGAGAGCCAAATGAGTGAGTGCTACATTTGCTGGACATAGCGCATGAATGCCGCTAAGAAAAAAATTGCTCACCAGTTCTTATATATTTATCTCTCTCTCTCTCTCTCTATATATATATATATATATACACACACACACACACACATACACATATAGCATTTGTTAGATATTAATATGTTATTAAACTGTTAATAACAATTTAATGTAGTGGTAGTGTATATACATATAACTTCATATATTTATGAAGTATATATAGTGCTTGTTAGGTACTGATGTGCACCTACATAGGGACATTGAGAGGATGGAGAGGGTTCAGAGAAGCGCAACCAAGATAGTGCATGAGATGCGGGGAAAAACATATGAACAGAGGTGGAGGGAGCTGAATCTATACCCACTAGAGACTAGAGGGGGACATGATTGAAACTTTTAAGTATCTGAAGGTGGTCAATAAGGGGAAGGAGGGGAGCTTGTTCAAAAGGAAGGAGGGAGCTATAACAAGGGGGCATAGCCTCAAATTGAAAGGAGGGAAATACAGAGGCAATGTGAGGGGAAAGTTCTTCACAGAGAGGGTGGTGGAGGCCTGGAACAGGCTACCAGAGGAGGTGGTGGGATCTGAAAGGGTGGGGGGATTCAAGCGGGCATCGAACAGACATGTGGGGTTGGGGACTTCCGGTTTGAGCACTGACTGAATGGCGGCTTAGGCTCTCTGTTCATCGGCTGACCAACAACAGTCCACGCTAATCTGCGAACTAAAACTCTCATCCTGCATTCAAAAAGAACAATAAAGGACTACCTGATGGGACCAAAGCACAGACTTAAGGAAAATCAGTCGAATCGGAGGCGGTAGACAGAGGGGAACTGATCAAGAATCCAACACCCGGTCGGAGGTCTATGCGACGCGGGAACCCCCGCTAAATAACATGGAACAAGCAGCAGTAACTTCGGAGGCAGACTGCACAATAACATCACGGCAACTGTCCCAGACACTACAACAAATGAATGAAACCTTGCAAGGGCTCGAGTCGAAGGTTTCAGACCAGCGCCAAGATAGTGCAGCACTATACCAGAAAACGGAGGATATGGAGACAGTGGTCTCAGACTACACACAGACCACCGATGCACATAACACAGCCCTCTTAGAACTACATCAACATACCTTGTCCTTAGAACAGAAGTTGGAGGAGCTTGAAAATCGTAATCGGAGAAACAACATCCGAATTCATGGCTTGCCAGAGCGCAC
This sequence comes from Neoceratodus forsteri, assembly GCA_016271365.2. NCBI lineage: Eukaryota > Metazoa > Chordata > Ceratodontiformes > Ceratodontidae > Neoceratodus > Neoceratodus forsteri. Next base: position 38,714,068 of record JADMNL010000032.1, read on the forward strand.
GGAACCCGGGAACATGATGGCCTTTATGGACTCCTTCCTCCGGGAGATACCGAGCCTACCTTCTGATAAATGCCTAGATATAATCCGAGCCCACAGATCCCTGGTACCGCGGCCCCATGATCCGAAGGCCAGACCTAGATCTGTGGTGATGGCGTTTTTAGATTATAAGGTTAAGGAGGAGTTGCTCTCACTGGCCTAGTCCAAAAAAAGTGTGCTTTTCAGAGATGTCCGTCTATACTTTGACCACGACTTCTCACCCCAATTGCTAATAAGGAGGCGACAAGTCCTTACTGTGGTAAAAATGCTACAGCAAAAAGGCTATAAAGCCTTCGTTGAGTATCCTGCCAGACTGAAAGTCCTAACAGATAAGGGCCAACTATGGTTTCAAGAAATAGGAGATGCTAAAGAGTTTCTGGAGAAACAAGGGCTTGCACTACCAGAGCTACAACATCGTCAAATTCTACAACAGTTACAGGACAGAACTTGGTCGACTAAAGGACCGAAAAGACCAAGCAGCAGTTCCTACAGGGACACATCCGGAGTGTGGGACAAGGTGCTTTATAAACGGCGCTCCCCACGCAGAGAGACAGAATGGGGACTCGCGGAGCACAACGCAACGGCGAACGTAGGAGCCACCTTGACTAACGGCGATCAACCCACTACCTCAGAAGAGACTGCAGCCTAAAGGAAACGCAAGTAGCGCTAGAGACTGCCTTTACGTCTCAACTTTCTGATGAACTTAAAAATAGAAGTATAACTTGTGGATCCAGGGATTTGGGGACTACATCTCGAAAGCACTAACAAAACAAATAAAGCTGTTTTTACCATAATTGAATAGACGGGTTCCACAGGTTAGCGGGGCAGGATTTGGGTAACATACCCTCACTTTGATGCATACGTGGATACAGAGGTTTAGGGGCTTGGGGGAGTAGGGCCCCGGTGGGGGTGTCGACTCAGGGTGGGGATGTTGTCAGAGGAGTGGGGGCCGGGGGTGGGTTGTGGCTGGGAGACCATCCAGTCGGTGGGTTCCATTGGGCCGGTTTGCCGGGAGAGGGGAGGGAATGCCTGCCATCTGTTCAGAAGAGTGATTTTAATAAATGAGCTAAAGGGACCTTAGAGTGAAATTGTAAGTGGAGTACACAAGTAGTGGGGTGGTCTGCTGGCTCACCCTGCCGGGTGACTTTAGGCGGTTGATCGGGGAGGGGGGGGACAGCGGCGGGGCTTCTGTGTCCTTTTCCTTTTATTAATACTCTCGAGGTCAGCTCTAAGTGCTGATAAGATGGTGGTGGACACCTTCTCCAGACGACTACAGTCTTGGGACTGAGCGACAACAGAACAAAAAAAAAAAAAGGGCATGGAATGGGTACTGGCTAAAACAATAAGAATGTTAAAGGTATTTAATGAAACTTTTGGGGCCTGGATTGTCCTAGGATGGGCTCTCGGTCGTGGTTCCCCCGCTCCTCGATGGAAGGCTGTCCCCTCTTGGGGAGGGGGGGACCTCCTGATTTGAGGTGGAAGGAGCCGATTTATCCAGCTCTAACTGTAGTAATCCAGAGCAAAAGTGTCAGGGGATGAGCACTAACACTAAAGCTGCCCAGCCAGCAATTATTTGTTGCTGCTTAAACACTCAATGCTTCTAATTCAGTGCTTTTCTGACCAATACAGTATATGGTCATAGAGATAAGCATGGAGCTGTAGTTCACACTCAAGAGCTCCCTGGAGGGGGGTCTCCCATTGTGGAGACACTGGACACCCCTCTGTGCTTACCTTCTCCTTGATAAGGTGTAGGTAAGAGAAGAGACCCAAAATATGGGTCTTCTACCTTGGTGGTCACTTAAATTTTACTGTTTTCAGGCCCAGTTGGCCGACATGGTTTACTATTTTACTAATACAATTTTTACCTATCTGATTTGTTTCTGGGATGTGGTGCTACTCAGAGAATTGTTTTGCAATACAGGGACGGAGTCTGAGGCAGGAGAACTTCGAGGAGGAGTCTAAGGTGGGCCCCAAGTAAGAAAGTTAAAATTTCACCCTCAAGATGGTGAGTAAGGGTACGATCTTCTGCTCCTACAATGTCAATAGTCTTACGAATCCAGTCAAGAGAAGCAAGATTTTGAGTCAGGCAAAGAAGGCCTCGACAGATTTTTTATTCTTGCAGGAGACCCATTTTTCGGTGCGGGAGCATGACAAATTATTAAAACTGGGATTCCGAGAGATGGCCGCTGCATCTTACTAAAATGGCAGACGTAGGGGCACAGTGGTGCTGGTTCCAACCAAGACTCCATTTGAGAAAATGGATTCAAGGGTGGATAAAGAGGGACATTATGCGATGTTAAAAGGCAAATTTCGGGGCAACGTGGTAACACTAGCATCGGTGTACTTTCCCCCGGGCTCAGCACTATCTGAATACCGGATGTTTATGACCACGCTATTGGAATGGGGAGGAATCCTGATTTGTGGGGGGGACCTGAACCTACCCCTAAACCCAGACATGGACTCCTCGAAAGTGTGACGGAAACCACATAAAATAGCTAGAAAGGTCCAGAAATTGCTTGGAGAGCTGGGTCTCTTAGACATTTGGAGACACCAACACAGCCGACAGAGAGATTACACCTTTTTCTCTGCGGCACATAACATATATTCAAGACTAGACTACTCTCTGGTCCCGAAGAATGAAGTGCACAGGGTTCACGAGTCCTGGATGGGGCACTTCCTTTTATCAGACCATGCGCCTATATACACAAAAATAGACTTAGGGGAGATATGACGTAACACTTTTTGGCGTTTGAACATCTCACTTCTACGAGATAAGGAGATTAAGGACACAATCTTAGAGACATATAGAACTTATCTAAAGGAAAATAATGAGCAGGAAACCTCGCAGACGATCCGCTGGGAGGCTGCAAAAGCGGTATTGCGTGATAAGTTTATACAGTTGGCCTCCGGGAAAAAGAGGGAACGGGAAGCTAGAAGGATTACATTAACCAAGCATATTCAAGACCTAGAGGGACAACAAAAACAAAAATATGATAAGGGGCGTAAGAGACAGCTACTCGTGTATAAAAGACAGTCGATGGGAATCCTGGATTATCAGGTGGAACAGCAATTACTCTTCTTACGACAGCAATACTACGAGGGGACCCCGCTCCATGCGGCTCTTAGCCAGTAGACTGAGGGCAAGAAAAGCGAAGGCAACAATAGCGAGGATATGGCACCCTCGTTTAGGTAAGGTGGTACAGAGGGTCCACGAGATCGCAGATGCTTTTAAGACATATTACACAAAACTATACAGAGGAGATAGATGTAGGAGATAACAGCATATAGAATTTTTTGGGGACACAAACTACCAGGTTTAACTAAGGAGAAGGGGAAGGGGGAGCTCCTAATAGGCCCAGTGAGGTTAGAGGAGATTAAGGGTGAAATAAAGTGGCTTAAAGTAGGTAAATGCCCCAGTTCGGATGGCCTCCCCTCAGAATTTTACAAATGTTTTGGGGACTGGGTACGACCCTTGCTTACACAGGTATATGAAGAGGTGTTGCGGGGAGAGGTCCTGGCCCCTCCTTCATGGGCCAGGGCAGTGATCTCGGTGATACCCAAGCCGGGAAAGGACCCTGTTAAATGCCCTTCTCACCATCCAATATCATTACTGAATACAGACTATAAGATACTGGCCTCTATTATGGCGAGACGTATACAAAAATACCTCCCCTCCCTAATACACACAGACCAAACAGGCTTCATACTGGGTACACAAGCCCAGGATAACTTACGTAGAACAACCCACATAATTGATCATATTAATCTGCGAAAGCTCCCATCATTGATAGAGAGCCTAGATGCTGAAAAGGCCTTTGACAGGGTGTCTTGGCCCTTTCTGAGGGAGGTCCTTTCCCGGTTTGGGTTCCCGAAGCAACTTATAACAACCATTTTCAAACTATATGAATCACCGCAGGCACATGTCAGAGCAAATGGCCACATATCAGAGGCCTTTGGTCTAGGACTAGGTACATGACAGGGGTGCCCTTTGTCCCCAATATTGTTTGCCCTTTTCATTGAACTCCTTGCTCAGAGTATTCATCAGAACCCAGAAATAAAGGGGATCAATATAGGGGGGCAGCCCCACAAGTTGGCCCTATATGCCGACGATGTTCTTTTATATCTGACAGAGCCAGAGATGTCGCTTCCCTCCGTTCTCCACCAGTTAGACGACTTTTCCAAACTAGCTGGATATAAGTTAAACAACACAAAAACGGAAATACTGAGTTTTTACTATACCCCAACCAGGGAGATCAAAACAAAACACCCGATGCTATGGGACCAGACGGGGATTAAATACTTGGTGGTGAAGCTGGGAAAGGACAATGCACATCTAAGGGAATTAAATTACCCACCTATAATAGGACAACTTAAAAATGATTTTCAAAAATGGTCATTATTGCCATTATCACTTTGTGCCAGAGTGCAAGCCCTCAAGATGAACGCACTGCCACGCCTCCTTTATCTGTTCCAGTGTGTCCCGTGTGTTCTGGCCCTTACGGACTTGGAAAACTGGCACAGTATGTTCTTCCCCTTCTTGTGGAGGGGTAAGAAATCTAGAATAAGACAATCTCTCATATATCTCCCGAAGGCAGAGGGAGGCCTTGCCTTCCCCTGTTTGCAGGGTTACTGGGTGGCGGCTCAGTTGAGGGTCGCTTTGCTCTGGGGTAACCAGGGATATGATGCACACTGGAAGAGACTGGATCTTTGGAGGCAGGGCCACCCCCCTTTGCAGGCTGCGCTATTTCAGCCACAGGGCCCAGACAAAATAAACCGGCTTCTCTGGCACAAAAGTTGTTGTAGAGGGCTGGAAGAGGGGTATATGTAGAGGTACTACCCACAGGCAACTCTGGAGATACAGATGGTGGGCCTTTGACCATCAGTTTGCACCAGCCACACTTGACAGATGGTACCAGATACAAGACAAGAGAGGCCTTTTTGCACCTTACCAAATAATGATAGGTAATACAGCGCTTTCTTTTGAAGCAATGCAGGAGAAATATGGGTTACAGCAGACGGATAGAATTAGATACTACCAACTGAAAGACTACCTGAATATACAGATTAATAAATCAATGCTAGAGGATCCTGACCCAATGGAAAATAGCTTGTTCCCTAGGATCTGGGGCCCTCAAGGAGCAGAACATGCCATTTCATTATTATATAACAGATACATGGCAGATATGGAAAACTCCTCCCAATATATGAAAAACAGACGGGAACAGGATCTGGCGACTCCCATCACGGACAAGCAGTGGTCCTTGATGTGGAGAAGCACATGGTCAACAACTGGTTCACTGACATGGAGGGACTTCTGTTGGAAACTGAGGACCCGGTACTTCCGGGTGCAGGCTCAGGCAGCTCACTTTACAGGGGGGCCACGCCAAAATGTTGCAGGGACTGCGGAAATAGCCATGCCACACAGACCCACATCTTCTGGTCTTGTCCAGTTATCTCCTCATTTTGAGAGAGGTGATCCACCACTTGAAGCAAGTATTTTTATTTCAGTCCCAATTGGTACCGGAACACTTATTACTGGGACTTATTCCTGGGGAACTGAAGGATAAAGATGACAAGTACTTATGGGTAATCTTGGTGGCAGCAGTGTTAAAAGCTATTACTAGGAGTTGGCTTCAGCCACGACCCCCGGGTGTAGAGGAGTGGAGGGAGGTGGCTGAATCCATACATAGGATGGAAAAGTTAACAATTAACCTTAGCCAGAAACCGCAAACATACCAACAAAGATGGACTAGGTAGATACTTTATGATAGGTGGTAGGAATTTAAGCTATAACGTAATTATAGGAGATAGTGGGCCTTCCTTTCCAAGCCAGATGACTCCTTTTCCGGACCTCAGGTTTATGACTCAATGAAAACAAAAACAGTGTTTTAAGTACTGCTCTATATGAACACATCCTGGACAGTTATGTTTTTTACTAAAAACAAAAAGAGATTAATTATACGTAAAGCTGTACTTTTTATGTACTCTTCTTTTCTCCTTTCCTTTTTTATTCCCTATTCATTGTTTTCTCTCCTATCTATGAAAAAGGGGATGAAGAGGAATTAGTGAGTATATGACTGAATAATAAGCTGAACTTGAACTCATCCTCAGTGTGTACTAAAGTTAAAATGTATTATCACTGCTTAATGAAGTGTTTGTATCTGGAACTTACCTATAATAAAACAAGTATAAAAAAAAAACAGACATATGGGGTTGGGAGGAGGGGGAAAGTTCTGACACAGTAAAAGGAGGGGGGGGAAGGGTGTATATATAAGGGCAGACTAGATGGGCCGATGTGGTCCTTTTCTGCCGTCAAATTTCTGTGAATCTATGTAATGTGCTGAAAGCCAGCACTTAGTTATGCCTGCTGGCTTATATTTTCTCCAAAGCTCAGGTTAAATAACATAAAAAATGCATCAGAAAACCGATAGACTTGTGCTGAGCACAACCCCCCGGCTTTCCCTATTCAGGCGTCACAAAACGTTGGAGTGCGTGGGTGTGGCCAGCAACCGGGAAGTGGAAGCGATCGAGCAGTGAGCCCCTCGGGGGCAGTTTATGATCCCTTCCCTTTCTTAGGGGCAATTTCTAAAAAAGTAATCTTGCTTGCTGAGGAACTCCCATGAAGGTAAGGGAGCGTCCTGTTTGTTGTTAAAAGTATCAAGAAAGGTTCTCTTTAAAGGGGGCACCATGAAACAGAATCTGACAGCATATTTTAAGTCCTGCAGATTGATGAAGAAAATAAAAGTTACACACTGGTTTGATCACAGAGTGAACCCGTTGATTGAGTTTTATTTTGCATCTTCTTTGGGACTTGCTGCTTTTAGTACAAGGATTCTGCCCAAAGGCATCCATGACAGTTCACAGGTATCCATTCAATTTAGTGAGGCAATAATCGCACTGTGAAAATAGCGTTGGGGAAAAATAGTGAATGGGATGACATAATGTCGGGATGTTATCGTGCCCCCTCCCCCCCGACTGTCACCCTCCCGGGGTTACTATTGTTAAATCATCCCCCCAGTTGACTCCCTCCCCCGTCTGTAATAGTAAATCCCCCCACTGAGTTTCTCCCACCCCGGAGTTTGTAATAGTAAGTCCCCCCTACCAACTTTCTCCCAGAATTTGTACTAGTAAATCCCCCCCTCAACTTTCCACCCCGAGTTCTGCCCCCAACACGCAGTCATGGCTTCATACGTCAGATTCCCATGCGCGCGACTTTTGCTGTCGCAGTTTCATCTGCGCAGTAACTGACTGTGTGATTCTTGCCCCGCTAAACTGACCTAGACCCCAGTTAAAAGTGTTTTTTCTGATAACCCTAGCATCATGCCAATTTTCACTGACTATCAAAACTGGCAGCAGAAAACAAACTCTTTTGTTCCAGTTAGAAACAACAGTTTAACTCAAGCTTCCATCGACAGGATCTGACACCGTCTTTAGAACTGCAACATAACATTAAATAGAAAGGAATTCTACATTCTGCCTCCTGTTGCTCCTTCTCTGCATGTGCACTTACTATTTCTAATTAAAGCAAGATCTTATGAGCACAAATGTCCACACCCACTTGGCAGGCCCATGCAAGCGCCTTCTCTCTTTCCTTCTGGCAGGGAAAGAGCTCTTCTCGCCAAAATATGTGATCGTGCTCACTTTAAGTCAAAACAGATTGATGTATTTTCTAAGGGACGGTCACACCATTCTCTAAATCCAGAAGGGCAGTCACTTTCCTGGATGTAACTAGGAAAATAAAATTTGTAAGCCAGAACCCTTTAGTACCTCCTTGCCCCCCCCCCCCACAATGCAGACATGCCCATATTTGTTACTTACACCTCTTGTACACCCTCTATTGTACTTTTGTAACTGCATAATAAAAATACAGCAGTACTTAAGATTTATGTATCTAATTATATGTTTTATTCCAACACAGCACAACATTTGTATTACAACACCCAGCAGGGGTGGATATCGGACAGTAGCAGTAACCAAAATCAGTGGGCAGGGCCCAGGAGATACTCACCCCCCCCCTTAAACATGTAAGCTGTGGCTTACTTGGCATATGTGTTTCCTACACCAGCACAGCCTTCTGAACAGTAGTACAAATTTGGCATGAACTCTGGGACCTGACTGACTAAGGAGAACTCCCGACAGACAGCAGACGTCACTGGAGTCTGCTGGCTCCCAGACTAAGGTCCATGCAGCTCTCCAAGCCCAGGCTTTCAAGAGAACTAGCTCAATCAGAAACACTGTACTTCAGTCAATAACCAACACAACACCAAATGCAACTAGTATTAATAAATGTGCTCCAAACTGCGGCATTCGTATTTTTCTGCTGTTTGGTCTGAGGCACAGTTATTCCAGGTCCTGAGTGGCAACAGTTTTTGGAAGTTGAATGCTTGGATTCGACATCTCTCCCCATTACAGAATCACAATGGGACTTTTTTTTTTAAACTTGCTCAGTATGTCTTTTTTTTTTTTTTTACTTTCGGCGTCCTTCTCCGTCCAGTGCAAGGTGTCCCTTCACAAAGGAACACCAGGGCCACACTGACTAGATTTATTTATTCTGCTACTTTCTGCTGACCAGCTAAGAGCACTAGATAAACAAATTGCCTGTATTCAGGTATGACTCGGGAAGTTACAGTGGAATATAAGACAGAGTTACCACTACCTCCCTCTGTAGCAATGACAGGGTTCGAGACACTATAATGCACAAACCTATCCCCATCATTCCTCACTGCTTAGGGCAAACAGTGACCATACATATGAGCATATAAAACAGAAGAGAATACACCTCCCACCCACCCCACCATGCGAATATTCTATTGTTCCAGTCTACCATGGCTTCCTTCCATCAGCACCCCCCCCAATATTTTACTTTGGCAAAATGCCCCATCTCTCCTCTCCTCTCCTGTTTTTTCTTCAAATGCCCCGTCCTCAGCATCAGTACTCATTGAGTGTGTAGATGCTCCCAACATCAGCTACAAGACTTGTGCGCAGATACTGGAGGAGGGGAGATATCACAAAGTAAAACTCTAGCCCTCCCTTTAAGGAGACCGACCATGTTAAATCCACAACATGCCCTCCCGCCACTGGCCCAATGAGCAAGAGATTTGAGTTACCTCCTGATACCATGACTCTGATCGTCAATGCAACACATGGTCAGAGCCAATGGTTTGAACTTCTTTTGTTTTTCTCATCGGGACAGTTTGTCCCCAACACATCTCCTTGTGAACCTGCTCGACCAGAGTCACCTCTACAAGGGTCACCTCCAGCCCCAGTTTGCCCTTCTCCCTGCTCACCTAAGCCTCAGCTTGTGTCCCTGACTTGGTAGGGTTCTCCAATCCCCAGTCGCAAGGTGGTGCTGTCTTTCAGCTCATCTCTGCACCTCAAGTGGAGTAGAGAATTAGTTTGGAGAAAGGGAGTAGCCAAAGGTCTGCACGCCTCAAGTGGGTGTCTGGTGGGTGAGCTTCAGTGCCACCTCTGGTCACCCAGGGGGCAGACCTGTAGAGGGTTGTATGCCCTCCCTCCCTGGAGGAGAAACTTGTCCTCTGGGATGGATTCTTGTTCTTCCTCCTGGCCCTGGCCCTCCAGACACCCTGAGCTCGGAAGGAAACCCAGACTGTCAGTGTTGCATGTTCTTCTTTAAGGATCTTTTTTTTCCATAAAGGTTTTCATCCTACCCACGCAATATGGGCGGTGTATCAGCTTTGTCCCATGAGTCGCAGCCATCCCTTATCTCCACTGGTCAGGTGTCCTATTCCCACATGGATTCCTCCCCGTGGCAGGGCTGGGAGTGAGGCGCCCGAGAACACACATCCAGACTGTCCCCAACTGGGCAGCTAGCAGGTCATGACATCACAGGTATGTTTCACTTAGCCTGTCCCATATTTTTCCTGGTTTTCTCCCTCCCTGTTGCTGAAGCATGCTATGAATCACTCCATTAAATGTAAATTATTTTGGAGATCATGGGTTCTATATATTTCCCCCTTAGGTGATTCTTTTGTCCCTTAAATGGTGTGTAGTTTCCCCTTTTTGCTGCAGCTATTTAACCACATTTGTAGTTATCTGTTGTTTAGAGATAATTTAATAGAGTAATTGTAATGAAGTCTGACATCTCTGTATGTACCCTCCCTCGGTATTGACTCTGTATGTACTGTAAAAACTGGTTAACTGTACTCCAGCTGACCCCCTGACGATCCAGGAGGTCGTGAGGGCTTGGATTCAGCCCTCCCCCACAGCCAACACCAAAGAAAATTGACCAGCCGACCCCCTGACGATCCAGGAGGTCGTGAGGGCTTGGATTCAGCCCTCCCCCACAGCCAACACCAAAGAAAATTGTACAGCCAACCCCCCCGACGATCCAGGAGGTCATGAGGGCTTGGATTCAGCCCTTCCCCACAGCCAACACCAAAGAAAATTGCCCAGCCGACCCCCCGACGATCCAGGAGGTCGTGAGGGCTTGGATTCAGCCTTCCCCCACTGCCAACACCAAAATAATTGCCCAGCCGACCCCCTGACGATCCAGGAGGTCGTGAGGGCTTGGATTTAGCCTTCCCCCACTGCCAACACCAAAGGAAATTGTCCAGCTGACCCGACGATCCAGGAGGTCGTGAGGGCTTGGATTCAGCCCTCCCCCCACAGCCAATACCAAAGAAAATTGCCCGGGTACAGCATCTCCACAGCTAAGGGTTTGCCCTGCTCGCGACTGCACTGTGTAGCTCCCAGGATTTTTCAAAATGTTCTACTTGGTGCCTTTTTTCTTAAACAATTAACTGTAGGCGTACAAGTGGAGATAGTTTTTTCTTTCCTGTTTTTTGTCACTGTAAGCCTCAGTTTGTGCAACTTCCAGCATGTTACCTTGATTAAGGCTACAGAATCTAGCCTGTTTAGCAGTGAATGCAGCTTAGGTTACTTTAATTAATGTTAGACTGCTTCTAATGTTATAAAATTAATAATTACTGAAAGACCCCAGCTTGTTTTAGTTTTAGTGCAGGTTAAAAGTGATTATAATACAGTGGGACTCAGGAGGTTTCAGTTTACTTTTTACTGGCTGCAAATCCCGATACAGACCAGCCCCCCCTGCATCTTTCCCCTTCCCCTTACTTACATAATCAGTCTCTCTCACTCTCCTTCTTCCACAGCCAGCCCCTCTGACGATCCAGGAGGTCGTGAGGGCTTGGATTCAGCCCTCCCCCACAGCCAACACCAAAGAAAATTGCCCAGCCGACCCCCCGATGATCCAGGAGGTCTTGAGGGCTTGGATTCAGCCCTCCCCCACAGCCAACACCAAAGAAATTTGCCCAGCCGACTCCCCGACGATCCAGGAGGTCGTGAGGGCTTGGATTCAGCCCTCCCCCACAGCCAACACCAAAGAAAATTGCCCAGGTACAGCATCTCCACAGTTAAAGGTTCGCCCTGCTCGCTGATTGCGACCGCGCTACGCAGCTCCCAATATTGCCCCGCCGCCCCCACCACCACCCTTGGTCTGCCTTTACTTATATAGATAAGTAGGCAGCCACGTGGTGTGAAATTAAATCAACCCACTTCTCCATCTGCAACTTATACAAGCTCCCCACTAGGGGCCACTCTTCTCAATCCCAAATACCTAACCATCTCTACAGTAAATATGCTACCACTTCACTGGATAACTATCCTCATAGCCTCTATGATCCCCCATATGGCTCTGCCACCCCCCCAAAGGATCTAACACTAAACAACAGCCACTCTGCTGGCCAACATATAATTACCTGTATGTGGTCCCATTTGCTAACCCCCAAACTCACCTACTCCATATTCGTCCACACACATGCACATACTCCGTGCAGTGCCTATTTTCAACCTCCACACACGCAGTCATTGTGTACAGCTACCTTAATACCCCTGCAGACCACAACCCCTATTCATCCTTCTGTCTTTCTACTGGTACCCAACCCCTTGTCATCATGATAACCCAGCTCCTACGCACACCTCCTGTACCTAGCACCAAGCTCCTCACCTTAGCCACACTACCCACCCGGGCCACTGACCCATACCTCCCACTCCACCATTGAACCATGCATCCCCTATGCTCCAATCACCCTACTGGTACTACCGTGGTACCACAATGGACACTACTCTGCCTGGCCTCTCCCTCCCCACAGGACCTATCTACTCCCACCTCCGCACAGTGCTGTTCCCCCTCCCTAATGGTTCCTAAGCTCATGAAGAAACATTTAAGGTTGGCCTAGCTGCACGTCCTACTACTACTACTCCTTCTTTCTGGAGACGTTCACCCCAACCCAGGACCCACCCTCCCCACCTCCAGGGTTACTACATCCAAGAGCCTCGCGATCGCCTCCCTCAACATATGTAGCCTCCTCAAGAAATTTGATTCCTTTCAGGGATGGGTTGCCCAGAATCGCCCCAATGTCATCTCAGTAGTTGAAACCTGGCTCAACAACCACACTCCCAGCTCTGCGGTCTCACTTCCTGGCTTCACACTATACCGAGCAGACAGAACCTCAAAGAAAGGGGGTGGTTGTGCACTGTATGTCCAGGAATCACTACAGTGTCTCGCCCTACCCTCCCCATCACTTGAGCACAGGGCCCAATCCCTCACATTGAAGATCACTCTTGCCCGTAACAGAGCCCCTCTGTTCCTCTCCTCTGTATACATCCCTCCCCGAAGTCAGAAGACCGCTTTCCTCTCTGTCCTCAACCATTTCCAGACTCTCCCTGGCAATGTTGACATCATTGTCCTCGGAAACTTCAATACAAACTGGCTGGCTGACACTTCAGCCCGTTAGGGATGCTGCAACTGCCCAGAACCTGACCCAGCTTGTGACTACTGCCACAAGAATAAACCAGAGGACTGGTACTGCCACCCTCCTAGATCTAGCGCTCACTAACACCCCACATAAAGCAACACAGATCAGGTACTACCCGATGCTGTGAGCAACCACTCCCCAGTGCTATGTCAATGGTCGTACTGTATTAACAAGCCCCCCCCCAAAAACTGTCTTACAACGCCGCCTCAATCCTGGCAAACTACAATCACTTAAACAGTACCTCCTAGTTACTGACTGGTGCCCCATAAGAAATGCTCAGAACATTGACTCTGCCCTCAACTATTTCATTCATATGTTCAACACTGCCTGCAACTGGTTTGCACCCCTAACCAAACAAACAATTAAATGTGCCAACACACCTTGGCTATCTCAAGCCCTTTTGGACCAGATGCGTGAACGAGACAATCTGTGGCACATTGCACAGGATAACAGAAAACCCTCTGACAGGCAGCGCTATCAGGTAGCGAGCAATAAATGTACATGGGATATCCGTGAAGCAAAGGCTGAGTACTATAAAACCTTGCTCACCAACACATGGGGTGCAGGTCGCAAGTTTTGGGGCTCACTAAAAATGCTAATTGGCAAAGCCTCCGCTGTCCCGCCTACCCATATCTGGGCCAATGGATCTATCACCTCAGACCCAGCCCTTACCACAGACACATTAAATGACACCTTCTCTGACCTCTCTGATGTCCCCCCCCCAATTTTTTCTCCCCCACCCACCCTACACCACACTGCCCCCTCACCAACCCCCCATTCTACTTTAAAGCAGTTTCCCAGCATGAAGCTGCCCCTCTCCTACTCAAAGCCCTCAGTAAATTCCGTTTCAGCAGTGACACGCTGGACCTAAAACTGCTTAGACTCACATTCAGTGAAGTTCTCCTCCCCCTTACCATGCTTTTGAACTGCTCCCTTTCTCTGGGCCGGTTCCCCTCCAAATGGAAATCTGCCCTCATCACACCTATCCTTAAAAGTGGTGACTGCACCCTGCCTGGGAACTACCGCTCAATATCAATCCTGTCTCCCTTCTCTAAAACCCTGGAAAGAATCGTGGCCATACAACTAACAGACTACGTCACTAAATATAGTATTCTGTGTCCTGAACAACACGGCTTCCGCCAGAACCATAGTACCACCACTGCCCTCTTGGAATTTACAAATACCCTCCATACATCCCTGGACACTGGTTACACTACTGGCGCTGTCTTTATAGACCTCTCAAAGGCATTCGATACCATGCACCACTTGCTTCTCCTGGACTCCCTCACTCAGTTAGGCCTCTCCTATGAGATCACTGACTGGTTTGCCAGCTATCTGTCTGACAGAACCCAGACAGTCCGGATTGCCCACTCCCTGTCATCCCCCCACCAAGTCAGGTCTGGGGTCCCTCAATGCTCTATCCTTGGCCCACTTCTCTTCTCCCTATACCTCAACACCCTGCCCAATGCCTGCTCTGGGAAAATGCTATTGTATGCAGACGATGCAGTCCTCTACAACTCTCACACTGATCCCATGGCCCTCTGCTCGGCACTCCAGAAATCCTTCTCTGAAGCTGAATCCTGGTTCATTCGGCATAGGTTAGTACTAAATTACAAAAAAACTAAATCCATGATGTTTGCACACCCCCAAAATAAGAACCTAGGACAACCCTTGCACATTCTGAACTCACTAAATGACCCCCTTGAACAGGTTAACACTTTCAAATACCGTGGCATCACCCTAGACACAGGTCTCACTTTCCATGACCATATCCGATTACTAAGCACCGCCGTCAACGTACGTATTGGTCTCCTTCACCACTATAAGCACTGCCTGCCTCCTGAATCTCTCCGCCTAGCCATCTCTACATCTATTCTATCCCTAACTGACTATGGTATCATCATCTGTGGTGCGGCCGACACCACCCACCTACACAAGATTAGACTGGCCCTCAATAAGGCCTGCAGACTTGCTACAGGCTGTCCTAGACTCACTCATACATGCATCCTCTACGCTTCAGCAAACTGGCTCAATTTTGATGGAAGGCTAAAGTACCAGGCCTGCCTCTTCGCAAAGAAAATCACCTCAGGATTACTCCCTCCAGCCCTCTTCCCACTACTTCAGGCCCCACTGTTCAGCCGCCTCACATGGCAGTCAGCAACCACCCACTTTAGGGTGCCTTGCTGCAAAACCACCTCTGGCCAAAGAACGTTTCGATATCTGGCCCCATCCTGGCTCAACTCACTCCCAAACTCCCTTCTCACTGAACCCAAACTTGGTCGGTTCAAGTCCCAACTAAGGGACCTTATTACCCAGGGATCAGTATGTGACTGCCCCTAAACCTGACCCTCCATTTTTCTACCACCTCCCATCTCTCCATGTCTACGGACCTAACTCTGGTCTGCTGCCCCCGGGTGTGCCTATACCATGACAACGGACATCTCTGTCCAGCCTTGGCCAACGAATAACTCGTGGGCATGGCTAGCGCCATCGCCCTGAAATGCTATGCATATACCTGCAACCTTTTTTTTTTTTTTGCACTTTTGCACCTTGTTCAGCAGCTCTCTGTTACCCTGTATTCCCAGCTGCTATTTTTGTGTTCTTTGTATTTCCTGTAATCATCTGCAACCATTCTGTAACCGCTGTGTGTAACTACTATGCTACTTGTTACTCTGTACACTGTTGTCTCTTTCTTATGTATGACGTGGAACCTTTGTAAAAGAGTCTGACTCAAAGACGTTATCCAATATTTATCAATAAATAAATAAATAAAATGAGAAAATAAAGAATATAAAACATATATATATATATATATATATATATATTTCCAGACTCCGTACCTTTCTAGATCCAACTGATCTTCATACACCAGCGCAGACCCTTGTTTCTGCAAGACTTGACTTCTACGGTGGGCTCTACCAGGGCATGCCCAGTGGTCCGATCTGTCACTTGCAGATCATCCCCAATGCCGGCTGCAGCAGATGGCGAACCTCTTTTCAGAGATGAGAGCATATCACTCCCATGCTATTGGCTCTGGGCTGGCTGCCTACAAAGTGGAGGACTGACCACGGGATAATTCTGTTAACATACAAAGCCCAAAACCTGTACTGTCCCATGCAACAACAAAACTCAGCGCTTCTAAGATCATTTTTTTTTTCATGAGTCTGGGATCCCCCCCCTCCTGATCCCACACAAATCTTTAGGAGTCCCATTCAGGAACAATACACGGAGATCCATATGATCAAGTATCTGAAGCAAACTTTAGGGGTCCTGGGACCCTACCTGTAGGGTTAAAGAAGCTTCGAAAAATATCACAGAATACTTACCACTTGTAAAGGTACGACGCCATGGTATGTACATGTAATTGTTTGACTGTGTTTTGAGCAGTCCACTCTAAATGTGGACCACACACATGCTCCCTAACCCCAGGCTCACCCCGAAGATGCCCCAGGGCCTTCCCTGCAGTATGAACAGCAGCTGCTGTAATTGGCAGCAGCTCGCAGAAGTCCACTCGGACTGCCTAGGGATGGGAACAGGTGGGGGAGCATGGCATTAAAAACTTCATTTAAAGAGCAACTCTCTATTATAATAACAAGCTTAAAACAGTAGATTTATACTAATTGTGTTTTAACTTTATTGCCTTATAGTTATTTGCTACTTCCTTTTACTTTCTCCTACAGTTAGTCTACTAAATATGGCTGGGTAGTGGTCTCTCACCCCAATAAAGTTAGTAAGTCTGGGGTGGTTTTTTTTTTTTTCAAACTTTGTTTCTCGCCTCACCACCAGTGGCCTTCTCTCCGGTGTGGGCTCTCAGTGCTGTGACTTCTCCCGTCTGCCTGAAGCCCCAGGCATTCTCTCCGGTGTTTGCCCCCCTCATAGACTGGTTAGCCCGACCCCCGGATCTGAGTCCCTTGGGGAGGGACCGCCTTGCTCCTCTGGCGCTCTATCTATAGTGTTGAGGGCCACCAGTAAGGAGAGGGCCAGATTAAGTGGCCGTGATGCCCAACACTGACATGGGTTTGTGACCTCTGGCCCCGCCATCGCCTACCACTGGCGTGAGGGGTTTTCTACTTATCTCCCTCCCCCAGTGTGGGATGTGCAATGCTGCCCAGCTTGTTTCGTGAGCACTTCTGCTCACATCCAGAGGGTGGCTGCCCAACGTATTCCCCTGCTTGGTCACAGCTACTGCAGTGCACCTCAGTCTCCACCGGATGCCGCTAACAGCACGGGACAATCCTCCCCTTCCCTCCCAGGAGAGGAGAGCAGTCCTCCGGACGCTCGATCCTCTCTTTCCCCTGCCGACCCAAGTCCATTCTCGAACCCGGGTCGCCGGCATGGCGCGAGGTGTGGCATCCAGCGCCTCAACCCTCAGTGCCACCAGGCCGGCTAAGTCTGGGGTACTGACTGATTCTATTAGTGACCACTGCACAGTCTACTGTTAGTGGACTGCTAGATCAGCTAGTAATTCCCCATTATTTACAAATTGTAGGAATTTGAAACATATTAATGCTGAGACTTTGACTGCGGCCCTTAGCAAGCCAGATTGGACCATTAAGGATACTGATGGCCTTTTGAAAAAATGTAGTCAGTTATTCACAGAAATAATTGATAGAATTGCCCCAGTAAGACAAGTGAGGAGCGGGGCCAATAAAAACAAATGGGTAACCCCTGAGCTTCTAACATTAATGAAGCAAAGAGACAGGTCGTGGAAACAGTGTAAAGCAAAAAGAGATCTAGTGACCCTATGGAATTATAAGACACTAACAAGTAAGTGTAAATCCGAAGTAAGAAAGGCCAGGATGCAGTACTTTAGAACTAAGCAGTTTAGCTCAAAAGGGGATCCCAGGAAAGCCTGGATAATATTAAACTGCTTTTTAGGCAGGGAGAATACAGAAGACACCGTTCCCTTACTGGAAGGAACTAGGCTGGCTAGTGAACTGAATGATGTAGCCAAGGTGTTTAACAACTGTTTTGGAGATCTGGATAGGTTTAGGGTCCAGTCTACTACCAAGGGATCAGACTTTAATCAAGAAAATTATATTAATATAAACCATCCAAAATTTTATTTTTGGAGTGTCACACCAGAATTGGTAAGGGGTTATGTACTGAAATACATTCCGCATCCTAATATAGGCTCGGATAATAATGACTTTAGACTTATAAAATTGGGCATTTCCAAATTGGCCTCCCCCTTGCTTTCATCTTCAAAGGAGAACTACCGGCAGAGGTGAAGCCCTGACCACTGCACAGATTGGGGCTTCACCTCACAGATCCCCCCTGCAGGCACCATATTACATTGGGGGAAGATATTCAGACTTCAGCAGGCAATAGCGTAAGAGGGGGTGCAGCGCAGCCGTGATGCGCCAGGGCCAAGACACAGAGATATTCAAAGGTGATGTGCCATGGCGCACCACCTTTGAATACGGCCCAGAATGTGCATGGCGCAATGACAATGCACTGGCACATTCCTCGGACAGAGAGGACCGGGAATGCTCCAGCGCAACTGTAGTTGCACTGGGCGCAACACCCGCGATATTCAGACTTGGGCATGCAAATGGGGCCATAATGTACGCAAGGTGTAAATGGGGCCATTTGCATGCCATTATGGCCCAATTTGCATGCGTTTCGCAGGGCAGCCCGGCGAACTGTACCTGGCGTCCTGCACAGACAAGTTGTGTGGACTGAGGGGGTCCGGGGGCACCCTTCCCCGTAACCTCGATCGCGGTAAACATGAATTGCATACAAGCCCTGGTGATCCAGTGATACCTCCCTCCCTCCCGTAGCCACGATCGCCGGTAGGCCCAAATACAGGAACATGCCCTGTCAGTCTAGTGGAAATCCTCCTCACTCCTGTACCAGATCATGGGTGACAGTGAGGGACGTTTAAGCACTGGTAGTCCAGTGGTCCCCCCACCCCACCCATAGCCCCGATCCTGTAGAATAGCATGTAAACAATTCCCTGGTGGACTAGTGGTCCCCGCCTCTGTAGCCCGATTATTGGGCACACTGTTATATATATGTGCCCTGGAGGTCCAGTGGTATCCCACTCCCCCCACCCAAACACTCACCAGCTTACCTAACACCCCCCATCACTGGCGGGCGGTTGCAACCCACCACACACACCGTCGTCTGACGACTGATAGCTATAGTATGTCGTAGTTTGGTGTCCACAGTGGATTGTCGGCTTGCAGGCATATTGTACGCTGCAGTCGGGAATACGAATGAACCCACCATATTCCCCGATTGTGGTCAGGCCAGCATGTCCTGTAAGCCCACCGTCCACATCGTGGATCAATAGGCTTACAGCACCTACTGTAAGCTGTCAGTCATGGGCGGTATGCAGGCAGGTTGCAGCCGCCTCGCCGATGATGGGGAAAGGTGTTAGGTGGGCTGGGTGACCGTTTGGTGGGGGTGGGGGATACCACTGACCACCAGGGCGATATGTGCAACAGTGTGCCCGCAATCAGGGCTACAGGAGGGGCGGGGGGGACTACTAAACCACCAGGGCATGACATATAGTACATTCTGGACGATCAGCGCTACGGGAGGGGTGAGGGCACCAGTAGTCCACCAGGGAATTGTTTACATGCTATTTTACGGGGATTGGGGCTATGAGTGGGGTGAGGGGACCAATGGACTACCAGGGCTTATATGTCCTTCACTATCATCCGTGATCTGGTACGGAAGTGAGGAGGTTTCTACTAGAATGACAGGGCATGTTGCTGTATTTGGATGTACCAGCGACCGTGACTACGGGACGGAGGGGGGGGTTCCACTGGATCACCAGGGACAGGATGGGTGCTTGTGGACAGTGTTCTTGCCTGGCGGGTGGCCACCCATGGCTGGTGGCTGCTGCTGAGTTGCGCCCTGCAATACAGCAGCCTGCCTGTGGGTGGCCAGCGTTTGAGCCAGGATTTTCTGGCTCAACTTTGTGCCCCGGTATGCGGTGCATCTGAGGATTGTGCCAGCAGATGCACCGCACATCCTAGCTACAGATATGGGATGTGCCACATATGCATGGGCACGCCTCTCCAGATGCGCCGCATACATTAGCGAATGCGCCTGCATCAGGGACTTGGCGATGCGCCAGTCACCCTTTTGAATATTGTGCCAGGATCACAGGTTGGCGCCAGCAGCCAACTCGTTACCCCCAGGCGCAATCCCTCTGAATATCCGTCCCTAAGTACTTGAATGCTCGAAAAACGTGTTTCAACCTCCTATGCAGCTGGCATGTTTAAATATGGCACTCCTTAACCCCCCGTGATCGCTCTACAAACACCACGATACAATGACACAGCACTGTCCCTTCCTTACTGGTGCCCTTATGTACAGAGATTTAATAATCTCCATATTTCAGATGTCCAGCTCTATTTTTACAGAATTTGCCCAAGTGCCATGTGTAGCCTGGCTCATTTTAAAGAATGAATGCACTTGCACCGAACGTTTTATTGTGCATACTGCATGTAATGACTATGTACTGTATTTATTGTGTCTTACTATTTGTATCTCTGTACTTGTCACTTGTGAAAACGGGCACTTTGCTCATCAGCTAACAAGTATAAAAATAAAATTAAATAAATATTGTAGGTAATGCAGCACGTATTTGAGTCTTTCAAAATGTATCTGACCCTCCCCTGCTAACCACACAATTGCTGTTTGTGACATCACAGTCCACTGTCATGGTGAGCACTATGATGTCATAAAAAAGGCAATGTGAGGTTAACAGGGGAGAGGCAAATGTTTTCCAATGTTTTCTTTACAGACTTCTTAGATGGACTATCAAGATGTTCTGTGAATCTTGAGAAGGAAAATTGAAACATGTATTCTCTAGTAAACTGTAACAGCTGAAGCATCTAATTTATGAAATTGCACGCTGAAGTGCAGAGTTGCTTTTTTTAATATCAAAATAAAGAAATGACTAAACTCACACTAATCAGTTTCAGACCTCCTTAAAAAGGTAAGAACTATATGTTTTGCCCTCGTACATTGTGGAAACTGCAGTGATTGGTTGAACTATGCTATGCACCCATCCCCCCCCCCAACATTACAGCGCTCTGTCATCAACATGACTTGACATTAGTAGTTACTTCTGATTTATGAACTGTTGATTCTTGTGTTTTGTTTTGCATGGACTGTTGGCTTCTTGCTCAACTTAAAAGCAAGCATGTGACTTGCGTTTAAGCCTAAATGAAAAATGAACAGCTCCTAACACGACAACCCGCTCTTGAGTAATGTAAACCTGTCATCACGTCCCATCAGCAACGGAGTGTCACTGTGTCTACACTCGTAAAAGATCCCAAACTACTGAAGGACTAGTGGCAACTAGCACATACTGTTCTGCATTCAGCTAAGAGGGCCGATCACAGTTTGAGACATTTGAGGAATTTATTTTGGTTCAGGTCCATTTTAATGGAACCATGCAATCCTGAATAGCAACCACAGTAGTTCACAGCGCTCCAGCGCAGCGAGCCAGCCAACTGAAACAGCAGCACCCTGCTCCGCATAAACCAAGTCTGTGTGAACTCAGAGATGTCTGGCTAGCATTTTACTGGATGGTCAAGCCAAGCCAAGACCCTTTGCTGGTGAAAACTCAGCAAATCAGAAATTCCAACAATGCTGCCCTTTAAACAGTTAGGGAGCTGGGCGCCTTCAACCACCATTTACAGGGTCTTGCAATCAGCCACCTATCTTATTCAAAGGACCTTTTCCAGCTTACACCCCCCCACACACACACACACATACACTAGTTATTTTACCAGAAATTCCAACCAAGCAGAATCGACACCTAGAACCACGTGGGCACATACATAACCTTCTAATAGTAACATGTAACTGAAATGATGGGTGCTGAGAAACCTTTTTTTTCTTCATCTTATTCATCTGATGCAGCAGATGGGACACCTCCCCTCTATTTAAAAGCTGGCACTGCCCATGCAACTGAAAAAAAGTGTGATGTTGGCATCCAAGAAGCCTGCCACACACCTACCTTTCCACCATTTACCACTCAAATAGGGGACACGCTCCTTCAAGAGGCTGGACACCTCATCACGTTACATCATGGGAGCTAGGAGTTCAAAATTGTGTGCTTTTTGGCTCATTATATTCCTGGTTTCCAGCAAAAAAATTCACAGTTGATGTTAGCAGAAATCAAGTCACACAAAATTCCCCCGAAATCCAAATGTCAGGGCTTTGATTTTTTTTTCCCTCAAAACATCTGATTGCCCCTTGGGCTTCATCTGTTCATGCCGCTTTCTCCTGCTGTGAATTCATAATCCTCTATTTTTTTCCTAATTTAGTTTTTGTTGACCGGGTAAGTGCACTAGACAAATTCTGCCTACTTTTAATCAATCAATCAAATCTTTATTTATCCAGGCGATCACCATTGAGCAAGCTCATTTACAAGGTGGACCTGCTGTTGGCAGGGAAAATTGTACAGTTACATATAAATATACATAATACAAAAGGAACAACATGTTTACAATACTGATAGGAGCAGAGTATTTACATTCCAAGTCACATGTACAAGAAAGATATACATAACACAACCCGAACGTATATATATATATATATATATATACATACACACACAGTTCCCACAGGAGCAGGATGTGTATGGATGTCGTATACAAACCATAGAAGAAAAAAAGAAAGATTATTTATATTCCTGTCCAGCAGAAACACGTTACAGGCCTGGACGGAAATTCCTAAGCTATGGAGGTGCACATAACAGTGTGTAACCTTAGGTAAATGCGGCAGAAGGGGGGTGGTGAATAAGAGGGATGCAGAGGGTGCTAAGGACAAGTGGGGCAGGCACGACACGGGGGGAGGGGGATATAGATTAATATATCAGGTTGTTATTACATCACAATCTGATGATATGAAAACTGTTCTGATGTCAGAAGCAAAAAATCTGGACTTCGGGACAGGAAGAGCAGCAGAAACACATGACATCTAAGGAGCAAAGAGCCTGACTACATGCAAATACTATTCAGTAATGAAGAATGGAAGGTCTTAACATCCCAACGTATACTTCATTTACCTACCTGACTGCGCCAGGTATTTGTACCCCCAGGCCGCTCCTGCCCATGGTCTGCACCACAACTTGCCATGCCAGATCTCCCCCAGTCCAGTTTCTGAAGCCCCCCCCCCCCGACCTTGCTTCCATGAACACGGCCAGGCCAGCATGGACTTCCAGTCCAGGAATATACTGTACCTCTAACTGTGGATTGGTGCAGACAGGGAGGCATGGGCTGGAGACAGGGCTCTGATGTGGGGTGAGGGAACAGCCGTCAATGATGGTGTGCGGAAAGCCAGTTTATTCCCCCTCGTTTCTCTCTCTTCTAATGCATGCACGTCAGTCCAAAATGAAAATGACATTATCCAATCCAAACTGTTAGAAACAGATAAAATAACCTCATATCCGACCATGGTTTTGACTGGGTAAAGTAATGGATGCCCTACATACTGCAGTAACCAATCTGAACAGCCAATACGTCAAATCCAGTACTGTGGTATACGACCCAAGTATTTTACGTGAAAGATAAGATAATGTGGTATCTAATCAGCATATCTGATGTCAGATCAAACACTGCAGTTCCTAATC